>JAWNLM010000145.1:2992500-4192500 GCA_035042345.1 Drosophila fungiperda | reverse complement strand
CGCAACGTGCTGCGGGGGGAAATGGGCAAATGCCACAGAAAAAACTAAAGGTTTAAGCACGTTTTTCACATTTCACAAAAACAAAAAAAGGCATCTGTGGCAGAAGAGGCATAGTAACTGTCCCACAGGAGCCAACAACAACAAAGGCAATAATGAAATGTGACTGTTGCCTCCCCATCATCATCATCATAATCATAATGATAATGAACACAATCATCATCATTTAACTGCTGTGGCAACAAAATCTGATTTTGAGTGGCGGCAAAGTTGTTTTTGATGTTGTTGCTGCTGCTGTTGTTGCTGCTGCTGTTGTTGTTGTTGTTGTTGTTGTTGTTGCTTTGTTATGACAATGACATGGAAATGATGACGAGCAACTGTTGTTGACTCCAACTCAGCTCAGCTCAGCTCGTTGTGCTCTCAACTTCATTCTCAATCAGATTGTCTCACTCCAATTCACATCCCACTCCAGACCAGACTTCCACTTCAGTTGTTGTCACTTTCAGGCTATCAGTCTTTCCAGTCTTCTCCCCAATCTTTTCATTCATGTGACTGCATTAATCAACTGTCCGCAGCTGCTGTAGGATAAGCACCACCCTCCTCCCCACACAAGTTTTTAATTTTTGCTCCTGGCCAGGCGCTCATTAGGCAACGCTCCAGTTGCTCAATCCTGACAAGCATTTGCTGAGCTGTCTATTGCTTTATTATACCCTTGCCAGGAGCTCTCCCAGATTAATGAAGCAGATATCGCCAGAATTTATGAATTTTCTAATTTTATATATATATATATACTGCATATATAAAGACATTTTTTGAAAAACTATTTTTTTTACTTCAAAGAAAAACTTTAGTTTTTTTTTAAAGATTGCTTTCTAGTTTTAATATTTTTAAATTATTTGAAACTTTAACAAATATGGCCCCTAAAGTAACTGTAATGTATTATATATAATTATTGTATAAATTATTTATATGTAAAAAATTAATATATAAATATATATTTATATACTTATATATTAATATATTTATATATATATATATATATATATATATATTTTTATATAATATAGCACAAGGATATTTATTTTTTTTTTAATAAAAAGCATGCAACATTCTTTAGCTACAAGCTGCAAGAGCATTAAATTTTCGTCCAGCCGCAGATAAAAGTTTTTGTTCTGGTTTTGCCCAGGTTGCATTTGCCACCGTGGTGGGGCAGCATTCTTTGCTTTAGCAGCTGCATGCTTTTTACGCTTTTGTTTAAACTGAAAACAGAGCGAGCGAGACAGAGACAGAGAGATAGTGAATGCGATAGGCAGAGGGAGTGGGGGAGAGGGAGACTTTTGACAAGCGCAAACATGCAGCACATTTTCATTTTCTTCTTTTTTACGCTTTTTTTTGCATTCCTTTTTTACAAGTTTTTTTTGTGTGGCTGTCTTGTTACTTTTTTGCGTAATTTATTTGGCTTGCACACACGCACACACACACACACAGAGGTAGACACGTGCAGCTGCGTCCGCACTTGGAGCACGCCCACAGTTAAGCTACACACACACACACACACACACGGAGAACCCCACTCGGCACTCTCGGTACAAGAAAAACAAATAGCGTCCGCGTCTATACACAAAATCAGACGCTCAAGGACTCTGTAGTTTGCCAGGCAGCTTCCTTTCATTCCCCCCACTTAGTCTTTCTCTCTTTCTCTCTTTCTCTCTCTCTCTCTGCCTTCCACACACCCACTTGAAAATGCCGTGCAATGAAAGTAATTTTAACAAATAGACTGCGTCCTGCGTCCTGCTTCTTGCTTGTTGTTGTTGCTTTTTTCTTTTCTTTTTACTTTCTTTTTTTTTTGCACACAGCTCGCTGAGCTGCCGTTTTACTGCTGCGCTGCTTTACTACGGCTTTAAATGTGTTGCTACTGCCACACACACACAGGATATACACAATAACAAATTGTGCCTCGACAGACTTTCCCTTTACAATCCTTATACGAAGTAAGCAAAGCCTTTATTAGTAATTTTATTGATAGCTTTGGGTGACTTTTTCCAAGTGAAGTGAAATAGCCAATTGCATTTGATTTTGTCAGAAGCGTTTTACTCTGCAAGGCAGTCCATAAAATTATATAGGACACACAATCGATAGCAATAAAGGATATTTCTCGATTATTATTGTGTTTAAATTACTTAAGATATTTTGAAATGGAAAAGAAAGAAAAAGCCAATTTTTAGTTTATAGAGGAGAGAGTTATAAAAATAGAAATAAAAAAAATATATAATAGACTCGTGCGTAGCTTAAGTATTCTACAACTATTAATTGTAATAATAAAGCAATTATAAGAAAGTTAAGAACCGACTTTTCATTTACTTTGAAAGTTAACCAAACTTTAATCAGGCAATTGCCTCTCGGCTTTATATCGTTAATTAGGCAACTTTACTTAACTTTTACCTAAAATGTAAATGATATTAATTAGAAAACTTTCCACAACTCTTTTGCACATATCAAGTTCAACGTAATAATAAATAAAAATCACTTAATATACAGTTGTATTTAGCTTTGCATATATGCATAGCATGTTAGACTTATTCTATATGCGAGGGGCGACAGACCCTCGAAACGACTTCTAATTGCTTTTCATGGTAAATGTCACACAACAAAAGCAACAAATACAACAACAACAATCACAGCAATAACAACAAGAAATGTTTCAACAATAGCAGCATATAAGCAATTCTCTTTATGCAACCCCATGCGGAGTCCTATTTTCCATTTTCTATTTCGTCTATTTTGTTTTTGATTCTGTTTTTGCCCTATTAAAGTTTTGGAGCCCCCTAAAAAAAGTTACATACAAAGGCCGCCTGGACTGAGTGCGTCTCTCTCTCTCTCTCTCTCTTTCTCCCTTTTTGTGTGTGTGTGTGGGCAACTTGAAACCGAAAAGCGCAAAAAGTTTTTCATGCGGCTTCGGCGCTTTTCAAATTTCATTTCCTCTCATTTCAATCCCCCTCCTTCCACCACAATTCACTTCACACAATTCATTGGCATTTTCTATGGTTTTATAAGCTCTGTGTTGGTGTACGTGGAGGGAGGAGAGTTGGGCTTGAGGGGAAAGCAAAGCTCAAAAACTTGGAAAGAAGCTGACTTGCAATGCCAAAGTAAGTCTACCAACCCCCACCACACCCGCTATCTGTCCAACAGTCCTCTGTCAGTCTGTCTGTCTGCCTGTCAGTCAGTCATTCAGTCACCGAGCTTGCTCTGAGTTGGGGTGGGGGTTGCTGCTTTTCAGTGGTCTGTGCTCTATGGGCAATATATCCACGTCTGCGTCAATGTCTGCTGTCTTCTTTTGCTGCTGCTGCTTCTGCTGCTGCTTCTGCTGATATTTTTTTGCTGCTGTCGCTGCTTCTGCTGCTGCTTTAGCTTTTCTGCCAACCCCTTGCGTTGCGTAGCGTTATTTCCGCTGCTGCTTCTCTCGTTTCTAACTGTTGTCTGTCGCTTTGTCTACTTGTCTGCTTGTCTCTTGTCTGTCTATTTGGCCGCTTTATTTGCCTGCTTCTTTTCAGTTTGTTCTGCTTGTTTTTTTTCGCTTTTTGTATGGTTTTTTTTTTTTTTTGTTATTTTTCGTTTTTGTTGGCTGCTGCTTCTTTCTGCTTCTTCTGCCTCTTGCTCGTTGCTGTTTACGTATTATTCCGCCTGGCAACTTTACTTTTTCATGCTCGTGTTCCCATTTCACAGCTAACGCTTCCTTCCACTCTACTCTTCTCTCAGCTCCTCTCCTGCTTTGCTCAGCTCAGCTCAGCCTGCCTCTGCTCAGCCTGCCTGCCTCAGCTTGCCTGCCTGGCTCAGCTTGCCTGCCTCAGCCACCCACTTCCGTTCTATTTTCATCTACTTGAGTGGAATTTTTATTTGTCTGCTGCCATTTCTCGTCGTCGTCGTCTCCTTTTTCTCGCATTACCCAGTTGTTTGCTTTGCGTTGATACCCTGTTGCCAGTTATTATGCAAGGCATTTAAGTGTCAGTTGTCAGTTAACCCGGCGACAAAGTTGCGTTACATTTGCCACTGCTCCAATTTCAGTGTTGCGTTTTTTGCCTTATTTGTGCTGATTTTTATTACAAATTATATATCTTGAAATATTTAAGTTTAAGATATTATATTATAACATTTAAAATAAAATAAAAAATAATATAGAATTATTTTTCATAAATAATTTCTAACTCTGCAAAAAACAAGTAAGCAAATAAAAAAAAAAAAAAAATTAGATGAAAATAATAAATAAATTTATTGAATTATTATTCATAATAAATGTAAATAATGTATGATCTACTAATGTGTTATTAGTTATCGAATTATTGTTTATAATAAATGTACATAGTTATGAATAATAATTGGCAGAATTATTATAATTTATAGAATGAATATTCTAAAAAATTTCATTTTTTATATTTATGTAAGTACATCTATTATAAATAATAGTTCTGTAAAATTATTTTTTGTTCCTAATAGACAACAAAATAGACATGCTTATGAATTATAATTCCATAATATTAATTTCTTGATTTTAACTAAATACATTTATTATTAATAATAATTCCACAATATTTCTGTTTATATTTAATCTTTATTTTTAGTAATCTATTTTGTTGTAACTGCAATATTATGGAGGTTATTTCAAGCGTCGTTCATTTGTTTAGATAAAACGTTATTGTTATTATCGTTGTCATTGCTAATTCGCCCCTTGTGCAGATTACCTTTGGGTAATCAGCATTGCTTTTACTGTTTTCACTGCGTTGCCTTCTGGGGGCATCTTCTGTTGTTCTGTCCTTGCCCTGCCTGTCCTTCAGTGCTCCAACTGTGAATCCTTTCTGCCTGCTTTTAATTTCTAACTGCGGCTCGATTTGATTCCCCAAAGAGCAAATTCATTATGTGGCCAGCAAACATACAAGTTGCAGTGGGAGGGGCTGGGGGGAGGGTTGACTTTAGACGGGGCAAGATACTTTGTGCCATCAATTTAACTGTTATACCAAACTGCCATCTCCCCCTTGCTACTCCTCCTTAGTCGATCAGTGAGAAGCAATCGCGGCTACTTCAGTAGTCTCTGCAGCCTCGCCCAGGTTCCTGGCCACGCCCACTCACTGGCTGGCTAGCTACCTTGATTTATCTTAAGTGGCCACCGTTGTGAATTACGACAAATTTCTATAATAAAGCAGACAAAAATCTTACCAAATCGCCAGCAGGCTTGTCCCACAAACGACTAAAAAATAAAAATAAAAAAAATCATCAGTTACTTTGGATGAAGACCATGGCCAAGACTAACGATAACAATAATGTTGTTGCTGTTGCTGTTCTTTTTGTTGTTGCTGTTGCATCCACTTGATTTCACCATGGTAAATCTTGGCGCAATCAACTGTTGCGTTTATGGAATAAAGAAGAGAACAAAATACGTTTGCGCTAATCAATAAAAAAAAAACATTTGACGTACTCTCATAAAAAGTGATAAAGTACACAAAGGGGTGAGGATTAATGGAAGGGGGAGCCGTCTTATCAGGCCACACTGCGAAAAAAAAATAAAGCTTGTAAACAACAACAACAACAATCAAAAGTTGTTGATAAGCAGCAACAATCGCTCGACCTTTGATTGCCTCCAAACAGACAGACACACATATAGACAGAGAGAGCGAGAGAGAGAGAGAGTGATAAGTGAGAGAGAGGCTGCACTAGACTCGCAATCCCCCATTCTCCAGCCTGTGCCACATGTTGTTATTGCGTGTCGCAAATTTTGTTGCAGCCAAGGCAATAAATGTATCGCCAGCATAAGAAATGGAGACACACCACAGAGGGTAAGAGAGAGGGGGAGGAGGCGCGCAGAAGGTGCAGACATTTTGTGGCACCTGTTCGTTGTTGGTTAGCCAACAACCGGCCAAGTTATCAACAGCATCTCTCATGTCTCTAACCAACCGCGCCAAGTGCTGCTGCTATTGCTGCCTCTACTTGCCACTGCCCCATCCCAGCACTCCCTATAAATACTCTTGGCTGGCATCGATATCGTCTATTGGCCACTATTGCCTCCTGCAATGTTCAGCCGGCTTTTGAACTCATTTCGGGCCACGGCACAGTGGGCTGAGCACAATAATCAATCAGTGATTCAAAATTACACAAATTGGCAATGAAAAAAATTCAAATAAATAAAATATGGATGGCACATAAAATGAGATAATTTGTAAAATATAATTAATGCAGATTGATATATAGATATATAAGAAAGTATATAGATAAGCAGATTGATATAATATATACATAAGAATGTAAAAAATATAAGAATAGTCTAATGACTCATTAATTAAATATTTTTAACATTTGAGTCAATAAGTAAAAAATAATTTTTTCATATTTATATTATTTATATTATTATTTTTTTTTGGCATTTTAGCAAATTAGTTGAGAAACAGGAAATTAATCATAGAGTTTATATATAAAAGATAATTTATGCATATATATATAATGATAAAAGCTGCAGTTTTTGGGAGGAAAAGTCTAATGACACAATAATAAATTTTTTTTATTGTTTTTGCACACTATTTGAGAAATGGAGTTGATAAGTAAAAGATAATTAATTAATATCGATATATATGTATATATATATATATATATTTAGTAAGATATATAGAGATTAAAGTTTAAGATTTTGCGAAAAAAGTCTAATGACTCATTAATTAAAATTTTGTTATCATGCTATAAAAAACTACTTAAGATTTACAAAATTTTAGATGACTTGTAAAAGATAATTAATAATTATTATATATATAATAGAAATAGTCGCTTTTTAAAATGATATTTTTGTGGGGTAAAGTCTAATGATCAAATAAATATACAGTTAACATTTTTTACATGTACAAAAAAATGTAAAAGGCAAGCATCTCCGATCTAAAATTATATATATATTCCTAATCAGCAGCCGATTTGAATTACTTATGTCGAACTTTATTTTCAGACTGTGTAAATTATAATTTTTAACATATTAGAAATATCAAGTTTTAGTCAACATTTTTAATTAAGAAAATAAACTTAGAAAGTTAAACACTTTAATGTTATGCTTGCACCACTGTGCGGCGCATCAGTAGTCGCCGTAGCAACTAGCAGGCAGCACCGGCACGAGCAGTAGACACAAACCACCGACAACACTTGCCACACTGACAAACAGAGAGCAGACACTACAGGAAAGCTCGTGCGTGGCATGAACCAGGCCGAGTCGATGCCTCCACCCAGCAACCAGTGGTTGGGCCACTGCGTGGCATGCGGCTACTCCACGCTTGTTCATAATCAAAATTAATGATTGAAATTATCTAGGAGCTTAAATAGGCAACAGTAGACTGAAGTAGCAACAGTTTCAGTTGCAGTTGCAGTTGCAGTCGCACCGTCAACAACATCATCGACAGCAGCAGCAGCAACCAGGCAGAGCCACCAAATGGCTAACAACTTGGTTTCGCTTTGGCCTGGCCCACTGATGCCAGCACTTAGACAAGGCTATCAACAGCAGTGGCAGCAAAAGCAGCAACAGCAGCAGCAGCAACAGCAGTTGCAGTGGCAGCCAAAGTTGGCCAACAATTTCATATTAAATTGCCAAGTATTAAATGGGCAGCAGTTGGGAGCAGTTTGGGAGCAGCAGCAGCAGCAGAAGCAGCAGAAGCAGCAGCAAAGCGAATTCAACTTAACGTTTTACTTCCTTGTTCTGCAAGGTGCTTTGGCGCGGATTAGCAGCAACTGTGGCACAAACTATTCCACTGTTTGCAACATCAGCGCCTCCTTGTTGCCTGCAAGGGCTAATTTGTGCAACGCGCCTGTCTTTTTTTTTTCTTTCTTTTAATTTTAATACACTTTTGCGTTGGGTTTGCACAATTTGTTGTGCTGTTTGCAAAGAGTTGAGAAAGTAAATTTAATTTATAAAAAATTCAAGATGTAATGCAATTATTGTAGACTCCAAAACGATGGTTAATTTAGAAAGTGCATTCAAACTTCGGCAACTTGAACAATTTATATTTTGTTTCTTTTTTGTTCACTGTATTTGCTGGACGCGGCAATAAAAACTAATTATGCCAGTGTAGCAGCAGCAGCAGCAGAGCAGCAAAATGCCTGCGAGGCCAAGTCAAGAGTTAGTCCAGACTGATAATAATCTGGCATAATGATAACACTGTCCAAGCTGCTACCAAGTGGTCTGTGGCAGCAAACTAGGGAAGCAACTTGTGCCAGGCCAGGCATTTAGCAGCAACTTGTGGCAGGCAGCAGGCAGGCAGACAACAAAATGAAAATCACTGGACTCTGGCAGTTGTTGTTGTTGTTGTTGTTGTTCCCGTGCCCCGTGGCAAAGAATCTTGCACTTGATTGGTTGCACAATTGTTGTGCGCTGCCAAAACACTAATTATTTTAATTAGTCGATTTAACAATTGGCTTTTTTCACACGCTTCCAAAGCCTGGCCAAGTGTCAAGTGGAGCTGCCAATTAAAATGTAAACACAGCCAAAGAATTTCGCGATCAGCAGAAGAAGATAGAATATCGAAAGAAAACTGAGACAGCTGCTATTTCCTCTCCACGCCGAGCGACAATTCCTTTTTAACCTAACCTGGCCCATTGACAGGCGATTTCCGTTCTGCAAAGTGGTCTCCAAGTCTGAATCCCAATCCAAGTCGAAGTCGGAGTCGGAATCGGTGTCTGGCGCCAGCTAGCTGGCTAAACCAAACAGCAAAACTGCTAAACGGCTTGCCACTAATAGCACGCGCCGGCAGCGCTGCTGGCGCCACAAAAGCCACTCAAAATTTGTGGTTTAGGCACTGCAGGAGCAAGCTGCCACTGCTGCTGCTGCCTCAGCGGCTGCTTCTGCTGCCGGCGCAGAGTTCAAGACGCCGTTCATTAAATCGCTGCAAATTCGCACCGATCGCTGCTGGGCTGCCTGCACTGACACGCCCCTTATGCAGGGGGCGCAGACATTGAGCCATTTACACTGTAAACCAGATTGCCTCAAAACTGGTAAGCAAAACACAAGAAGAAGAAGAAGCAGAAAAAAACACTTACTAAGCCTAGTTAAAAAAAAAGAAAAGAAAATCAATATTTGCTAAACTGATTTGTGTTGAGCACATTAAAATTTTAATGAACTTCTGCAAAAAGGGAATGCAACAGGCATAAGCAAACTTTTTCGATCTCTGATCCAATATCGTACATATATATATATATATACACATTCCTAATCAGCAATTTTTTAATAGGAAAGTTGAACTGATTGTTCAAATGTTGCTTTTTCAGAGATTATAAGAGCTAAAGACTCCAAGATTGGAACACTAGTTAATATATACCATAATCAGATTAAGCTTATTTCCTCTATCAACTCGTATATATATAGACTATGTTGATTAAAATCGATTAACATTAAAAACGTCGATCAAAATCAGGAAATTATCAATATATCAACTCAAAGGTGCTTTTAAAGTAATAACAATTTGCTTTTGATATAAATTTATTCAATTTCAAGTTTACAACATAAATTTCCTTTAAAAAAAACTATCGAGCTCACTCGACTGGAGTCTGCTTACTTTATTTCCAAATCGAAATCGAATATTTAGCAACATAAACAAGCACATTTTTAGAAATGCCAAAAAAAAGAAAGCTTTTTTGCATATTGAAAACAGCATTGTTTTTTCTCTGTGTGCACATAATGATGACTGGTGTGTGGCGGCAGGTGAACTGCATTGCCTGCGGCAGTTGCAGTTGCAGCAACAGAAGCAGCAGCAGCAGCAGCGTCAAATTGCCGTAGAAGGCGCCTAATCACAGACGCCGCCAAAAAGAGCAGAGATAATGAAGATGCAGCAAAATGGGGCTGATGAGATGCACTTACACACACACACACATACACATACATATAGATATATATATTTATATATATGAATATATATTATATATATGTATTGATGCTGTTGCTGATGCTGTTGTTGCCTCTTTTATTATTTACTTTAATTAGCATTTCCGCACGGTCCGCTTTGAGAGTGGAGAACGGCAAAGTGGCAAGCGGCAAGTGGCAAGTGCAGATATTCCGCATGGATAAATAACATTAATTAAGTTGTTCAGTTGGCACCGGGGGCCACGCCCCAATACCGCCCACCACGACTCCACAACTCGACGTAGTTGTAGCACATTTTAATTAGGCATTTATGGCTGGTCTCCATATTCTAAGCCAATTGTTGTTGTTGTTGTTGTCGTGGTTATTATTGGTAAATGGGCTTGGCCCTGTCCTAAGGAGGGGCGCCTTTAATCCGCTTAACAAGCAACGACAACAACAACAACAACAGCGACAACAGCGACAACAACTTCCATGGCAATGGCAATGCCACCAACACTCGGTCGGTCAATGGGCGTTGGCCAAGTGCACTCATCTTAACCTGGCTCTAAGGAGTTTTTTTTTACAGTTAATGCATTTGGCTTGTCTATAGAAAAAGAGCACATTTTATTGAGCCAACTAATTAAATGATTTATCCAACTCGAAAATCACTTGATATTGATGGCAATGTTGTTATTATAATATTGATGATTTATATATTTATTTAAAGCTGAAACATCACTCAATAAAAATATTTATTAATGAACTGACTTTTATATTGTTAAATTATTTATATAAAGCGGAATGACTTAAAAAAATTCACTTGATATTGGTTGAAATAATGTTATTATAATTTATTTAAAACTGAAACTGTTGAAACAGTTTCATTCTCAATGAGACTTATTTATTGGCTGATTTATATAATGCTAAATTATTTATTTAATGACTTTTATAATAACTTAAAAAAATACTTGATATTAGTTACTCTCTAAAAAAAACCTGTATAATTAATAATACTATTAGGATTTCATCAATCACAATTCCTGCGCAAATCAAGTATTTTTTTTTTTTTGGTTTATGGATTTTCATTTCTTTTAAATTTAAAAGTATTTTATAAATTATTTTCAACCAAAAAAATTCAGTTAGCTTTCATGTATTTTGAGGATCCTTTCTCATTAGAATCCTGATGAATTTACCAACTTTAGTTGGGTGACTTTTTCCTCTCTCTTTTCTTTTCCATTGAATTTTACTTGGCTAACTCATTTTTGATTAGAGCCACCTGAAAGAAATTTAGCTTGCCTCAATTGTTGTCTATGCATTTCCTTGTTTCCCTATAAGGCTAATGCACTTGAAAACTTGGCTAATCTATTCAAAAACAGGCTTTTGTGGAATTGTGTATAATAAATTTACACAAAATAATTGCCAGTGATTTTAACTGTAAAAACTACAAACTAAATAAAAATTTTCTTTAATTTGGCCAATTCATCTTGGAAACTTAATTTATTTATATATGGAAACTTTATTTTTACTTTTTTTTTTAGTTAAGCCTAAACTTAGACTTAGTTTCTAAATTTAGTTTAGTTTAGTTATATTTTATATAACATTATATTTAGAATATTTACATATTTAGATAGACATATACCAATTTAATACTGAATTATTATTTAATTTGATGAATATAAACTAAATATAAGACTTAATAATTTTATAAATATTCGCAAAGGAATCTTAGAATATTTATTTGAAGTACAAAAATTCTAATAGGTGTAAAATTGTGGCAAATTAGTTCCAGTTCTTTAAGCACGCATTAAAAACTCGAAACTGTATTTTATATATATATTTTTTTTGTGATAAAAAGCAGACAACTTCATGTTAATTTGGCTTAATGCGATTTTCAATCAGTTAAGAAATGTACATCCTGATTTTGACAGTTGAGGCGTCAACTAGAGGTGGCAGAGGCGGGGGTGTACAGAGAAGGGAGGTGAGAACGCAGCGCTTGGCTGCGCTTTTAGCACTGCTGCTGCTGCTGCTGCTGATCATCGTTGTGGTTGAGCGATCCAAGAGATCTGAGAGATTCCAGAGAGAGAGAGAGATCTGCAGAGAGCGAGATATCTGCAGATAACAGCTTAAGTTTGCGGGGGCGCAAACAAGGCGGCACGAATATTGGCTGGGCTGTTGGCCGTGGCCAAAATGATCGTAAATAAGCGTTGAAAACTTTATAAGTGCGCCATCGCATAAACTTGGCTCAAAATAATGTTTTTGGCGTGTTTACGAGGCGGCAACCACAATGGTGGTCACGATCAAAAGCGGTCAACCCAACAACAACTGGCAAACAGCAACAGCAACTTGCAACAACAACAGCAACAACTAACGGTGGCGCATTGTCGTGTGACAATCGCAACGTGCCACAATCCGTAGAGGCAAGCTCCACGCTCCACGCTTCGAATCGTGGGCAGCACTCAGAACAGTCAACATTTAGAATCCACGTCGCCATTGTGGCTGCTGTGACATTCCTTAGACTCCAACGTAATACAATATATAACTGGAAGCTATTTAAATGACAACTGCACACTATTAGATACCCTGTAAATAAATGCCGCAAGTTACTTAAAGTTAATGAATCATTTTTGCTGTTAACAAAATGCAACTGAAAATAGCTGAGCAAAAAAATAAAAAATAATTAATAATAATAATAGAAAATAAATAATGCTCGACTACAAATACTCTGTGCACGTAGCTGACACAAATTTCTCTAGTTAATATATAAATTTCTGATTTTGATTTAGGGATTAAAATTTGAGTTAAATATTTAACCAATAAAAGCAATCTTAAAATAGCTATTTACAAGTGATATACAACCCTTTGTCCATTGATTACAGGGTATTCTCGGCACAACTCGCTGGCTGCATTGTCATAATTATTAATAAGCTTTTGTGCCCCGCATTTGAATGTGGTCAAGACAAGTGCGGCGCAACAATTTTGGTCTTTGAAGTTGACCGACTTTTGTTCTCGCTGGCTGAGCTGCTGATTTGTCATGTGTATGTGTGTGTGTGTGTGTGTGTGTGGGCGTGGCAGCTAAAGTCAGCCGTATTTAACTGCCACGAAAGATGCTTGCCAAGTTGCAAGCAGTTACCAGTTGCAAGTTGTTGTCTAATTGCTGCAGCTGCCACCAGCGTTGATTGCGGCTAAAACACGTAAGGATGCTTCTTAGCACACTGCCATCCCTCTACTACACTGAGCGAAAAATGTGCTAAAATTAAGAAATATGCTCAAGTTGTGGATTTCAGCATGAAGAAATTTGAAATTAATTTTGCTAGAAAATTAAATAATTCATCGAAATTTGTCATTTTGCGTTTTAGTCTGCAATGTGTTTTCCCAGTGTATTTATACTCCGTCTTCCTTTTCTTCTATCCGTTTTTCATTTACTTCACTAAATTCTCAAGTTGTTGAAGAAATTTGAACTGAAATTTTCTAGAACATAATTTTAAAATGAAAAATTTATTAATCGAATTTTGTCATTTTGTGTTTTAGTCCGCATTGTGTTTTCTCAGTGTATTTATTCTACTTCTTCCTTTTCTTGCATGCAGTTCTTCATTTAAATCGCACATTAGTACGCATCCACTCACATTCACATTCACACTCACACTCACATTCACATTTAGATTCACATTCAGATTCATATTCACATTGAGATCTGCATCAGTCGAGCATCTCTCGAGTTCTGGCCAATAGCTGGCAGCTAATTTCGTGGCAAAAATTAACTCCCCAGCGTAATTTTTCATTTCTTGGAAATGGCTTTTCTTTTTTTTTCCTTTTTTTTTTTTTGTTCAACTTGCAACACAACTTGGTTGCTGCACTGCCTGCCCCTTCAGCGCTGAGTGCCTGTTGTATTGCGGAATTGTAGCACAGACATTAGAACATTTTCGCCGTTGTTCAACTTTGTGTGTGTGTGTGTGTGCATACATATGTAAATATTGGCTCAAGTTATATCATTTGCAAAAATCTTTGTGGCCAGCCAAGCAGGCAACATAAATGGCAACAGCTCTGACTGCTTCTTCTGCCCCCCAAAATGCGGAAGTTTCAAACAAAAACTAAACACAGAGAAAGTTCGGAGTGTGTGGCGTGTGTGTGTGTGCGTGTGTGTGTGTGAACTGATGTGTGGTTCGTTTTTTTTTTTTTGTTTGTTTGTTTGAGGCGCATTCAGAGAATCTCTTGCAACATTTGCAACTGTCAACGCGACAACAGCAATTCTGTTGCCACAGTTGCCACAATCTTGTTGCCAATTTGGACTAGGGCCAATAATGATGATGACTGTTTGGCACAACAACAACCCAACAGAGACAGAAACAGAAACAGCCACTGAATACAAAATTCCTATTATTAATTTTTGCATTAGCTTGAAATAAATCTAATTTTAAGTGGCATATTTACAAATTGGTTGCTAAACTTTCAGCTTTAATATTGCTCATCTTTTTTGTCAATACTCTAAATTTAACTTAAGCTTTGTTTTAATCTTTACTTATTTATTTGTTTGTTTAAATTTAAATTAAAAATAAAGTAATATTTTTATTAGATTTGCAGTGGTATTTAAATGCAAAATTAGATCAGTATTTGTTGCATTTATTGGGGAAAATTTCAGAAAAAACCAATAAACAAAAAATAGTTACAAAAAAATGTTATTAACAAGCTAAAAACTTTAATTAGCTATTACTATAAGAAATAGAAAGCTGTATTAATAACATTATCAAATATAATCTAATTGCATAGAGTAGTCCAAAAGTAGAGCATGGAAAAAGGAGTGGAAAGTAGTAATGGGCAGGTCAAAAGTTTAACCGTATATCTTGTAAACTGTTAAAAAATTTAATATCAAATACTCATTCCTTCCAGGCCGAATTCAATACTGTGGCACATTCCTTAATTTTTTATTACCACTCACTCAGAATGAATGGGTTTTTTTTTCCTGATGGCCTTTTTTTCTTGGTTTGAATTTGGTGCAAGAAAAAAAAAGAAGGAAAACCTTGAAGCAATTTTTCACGTGTGGCAATTTGGAAAAGAGCAAACAAATGGTTAAACACTCAGTTAGACGACTGCCAACTTGGTTGCCCCAGCTGTCAATGACATGAATTGCTAACCACTAGCAGCAACTGCAACAACAACAACAGCAACAACAACATTTGAGCCACAAGCCATAGTCAAAGCCAAAGCCAAAGCCAAATCGTTAGCTGTCCGTTTGGGCCACATGTGCGCCGCCAAATCAGAACGTCAAATTATAATTGTCTACGAGTTGTTTCTGCCTTTTTTTCGATTTTTTTTCTCCATTTTTTGTTTGTCTGTTGGCACGAGCAAAAAAATAAGGAAAAAAAAACAGTTATAGCGCACGACGGCAACTGCAACCAAGCCCCGACAAAAAATAAAATAGGAACTCTGCTGTGGCAGCCCTGCGACTGCGCCGTAATCTGTTTTCAACTGAAAATAAGTAAAAAAGTGTCTTAAAATAAATCAAATTAATATTGTTAAATTAAACAAATTGAATCACATTAACTAATTGTTAGCAAATGGAAATGCCAAGACATCAGTTGCTTCGATTGCCAATTTTGTGTGTTGCACAAAATGTGAATACTCCCGCTGCCCACGCTGGGATCACAGGGTATAATGAAACTTAGACAAACCGCCCACGCGGTTGGCGGTTGGCGGCAGGAAACCCAAAAGCAAACTCAAACTCAAAGTCAAGTCAAATGCGCCCAAGCGCAACGGGGGCGCGCCACAGGCCCCAAAGACTGAAGTCTGAGCGAGAGAAAGACTCGTAGACTGTAGACTGCAGACGGTACACTCAGAAAAACAAGTTACCTCAAAGCGAGAGTTGCCGTAGCAACTAGAAAGTTTTTCTTGCTTTTATAAATCATTTTTAAATAAAAGAAAAACCAATTTGTAAAATTAGAGAAACTTAAACTAAAACTACAAATTGTGGTAACTGTTATTTATTAATAATATTTTCTTTTATTATAAAATATTTTATTAAGAAATATATTTCCCAAAATGAGATATGATAAACTTCAGTTTTAAAAATTTCTCTATCTAAAATTCAGAAACAACTCAAGAAAATTTACCAACTCGTCTTTTATATTAACGTTCAGCTGTTATTTAAAGTCAGGGTTTTTTCTATTTAAATTATATTATTATTATTATTTATTTTCTATCTAAAATATTTGCATATCTGAAATCTTACAATACTCATCTATATTATTATAATACTAATTAATATAACTCAATTTTATAATAATGTTTATAAGCAAGAAAAAAGCTACTGTTAGAATTATAAAACAATTCACAAAAAAATAGGGAACTTTTTCTAAATTTTAGAACATTTGCATACTGAAACTGAAACTAAAAAAAAGAAAAAACCTAGTTTTTCGAAAAGTGTTTTCTGCATAATAAGCTAAATTAACCGTGGCGGCAAACAAATGTGGATTTATTTTCGAGTGTAGACTGTAGACTGTCTCGGCACAACTCGGAACAGCAGACTTTAGACTGTAGACTGCAGTAGACTAGTCTTCACTGTAAGTGACTGTGCTCTGGTGGCATTGGACTCGCATGTGTGTCAGCCTCTCGCTTCCCATCAGAAACCCCCTCACCCCCTCTTGTTCGTTGTTTTTTTTTTCTTTCCTTTTTTTTTCGATTGCAGTTGGAATTGCTTGAGAGTCTTGAACTGGGTTATGCCGAGGTCAGTTTCGAGTATCCACAAGAACCCCAGACCAGACCAGGCCAGGCCAGACCAGGCACTGTCGCCTATCGCTCTGCATAGCTAATGAGAATGAGTAACTGCAGCCACCCTCCTCTTTGTTCACTTGTCCCCCCTCTCTATCTCTCTATTTCTCTCTCTCTCCATCTCTGTCTCTTTCTTGCTGTGGCGTCGTCAAACTGTCTGCAAACTGTTTGTCGATTGGCAATTAGCTTCGAATCGCGCTGACTGCTGGCTGCTGCCACACACAAAGTTCGCGTTGGCCCAAAAGCAATTCCAACGTTTGCCTTAACTCAACTCAACTCAGCCTTAGCCACAGCTCGATTGTTCAATTTTCAGTTAATTGGTTCTGATTGTTTCCGAGGCGTATGCTTTTCTACCAGGGGTGGGGTGTGGGGAGATTGAGTTTCGCTCCCCCTTTCCCTGGCCACCATTTAATGCACACAGTTCACTTTTCGTAAAAAGTACAGAAAATTTCTGTACATTGATTATTTTCCTATGTATTTCAAACTGTAATTGGTTAATAATGATTTCTTATTTAATAATTGATTTGTATTCTTTTTTGTGTTTTTATTTTAAGAAAATAATTTCAAAATTTTCTTATTACTTATGCTATTTGGAATTCATTTTCAGAGGTTATAATAATTTTATATATTAATAAATATATATAAATATTAGAGTTTCTTTTTTTTTATTATGTTCTTGATTTAGTTCTTATATTGTTAAATATAGATTACATTTTTTCCATATTATTTATGCAATTTTAATTTAAATTGAAGGCATTTATATATATATATATAAACATATATATTATAATTCTTTTAAATCTAGTTACCAATGGGTATCTGGTATTCGTTCACAATAGCATATTTAATTGGTTGTCGTTGTTGTTGTTGTTGTGTCACACAAATTATATAATTTATCGCTTCGTATAATGTATTTTGACAATTTAGAAATTGCTTTGCAATTCTATTTGTTACCAATTGTTTACTTACTAATACTAAATGACAAATTTACTTATTTCAATATTTAATAATACTAAAATATTTGCTATTTGTTTCTCTCATTGCAGGTAAGCAAAATGTGTTCGTTTTACACTGGGATGAACATGCAAAAATGAATAAATCTACAACTACTAATTATCACTAAGATGCAGGTTAGTTTGTTGCAAATTGTGGGTGTGATTCGCGGCAATGTGTTGTTGTTGCTGTTGTTGCTGTTGCAGTTGTTGCTGACTTAGCGCATGTAAAGTGGTTGCAGCGCCCACACAACGACAATAAGAATGGCGACAACAACAAGAGCAACAATTGCAGCTAACAAGTTGAAGCATTTCCATCAGCAATCGTGCTGCTAGCAATTATATATATAGATATATATACGTACTTCAGCTAGCAATAAATTAATTAAATGGCAAATCGTGCAACGTCTTTTTTGTCTCTTGTTGTTGTTGTTGTTGTTGCTGTTGCTGGGTTCTTAAGAGGCCGACAAAAGACGCCGAGCTTTAAATGTATGTAATTGTAATTGCCAGGCTGCCAAATATGGCAAACAACAACAACATCAACGGTAACAAAAGCACAGACAGACGCGGCAAGTGCGCAAACAACAAACAGCAACTATTGCTGTCTCACTTCTTGGTAATGCTTAAGCCCTCGTACAAGCACACACACATGCACACAGTTCGCTGTGTATATTTAAATTTAAGCTTTAATGCTAGCAACATCCTCCTTTTTTTTTTGCTACTTTGGTTTTGGTTTTGTGTTTGTTGCTAGCACGTCACGTTCTTTTGCTGGGTAAACATTTCTAGCAAACATTTTTCCCGTCAATTAAACGCAACGCATCACAAAAATAAAACTTTGCTGCTCTTGTTGCTATTTTCGTCACGCCTGCTATTGTTTTTTTTTTCTTCTATTTTGCAACATTGTTGCTGGCAACAAAACTGTTTGCTGACTGGAATTTTTAGAGATTTTTGTTGTAAATTATATGTCTTATTTACAGATTTTCTATATACGCTGTGTTTATTTGCTCTGTAGAGCATATTCATATTTAATTACAAAGCCCAGTACAATAAACACTCGACACACACTCAGACTGACACACACACACACACACACACCCACATAGTGATCAGTTCGTTCTTTTGTTTGTGATTTTTTGCAAGCTTTGTGCATGCTAAATAATCGTGAAAACTCTAAAAGAAGCAAGGGAGTGATTGGGGTGTGGGGTTTAGCAGAGAGGGGCTGTGGGGGCTTTTGTGCCGTTGGTCAGTTGTGGGCAGTGAAGTTGATTTGAGTGACGGACAAAGGACGAGCGAACTGAGTGAGGGAGTGAATGAATGACTGCTGTACTGACTGATGCCCATTCGCCTTTGCCTTTGTGTGCAGCTTTCCCTCCGTCTCCACCTCGCCGCCTTGTCCATCATTTATTTTGTTGAGCTTGCGGTTTTTTTTTTTGGATGCCTTGTCTCTTTCAGCTCGACTATAAAAGCTCGCAACTTCTGAAGCTTCTTTTATCTACAAATTTTCGAGCTTTATTTTTGTGAGGCTTGTAAATTACACTTAATTACAGGGCATTGAGTAGTCGAGCATTGTGATGATTTTATTTCTTGTAATTTGTTTTACATGTCGCTCAGTTTGTGCTTGCATGGTCAAAGCAGAGGCGTGTGCAGTAGACGGGGCTGGGGTTGGGGAATGGGGAGGGGGACAGCAACTGACAGCTTGAATCAGCTTCAAAGGCAACGCCGCCAGAGACAGAGATAGAGTTGCCACGCCCTGGAAATGGACGTGGAAATGTAACATGGCAATTTTTTTCTCTTTGATAATTGGAGCAGCTGTTGCCGCTGAGAGAGAAATCAACAACATTTTGTGGGTGTTGACACAAAAGTGTTTTTTTTTTTTTTGGCCACGCATGAAATAGAAAGATGGGAGGGGGTTAGCTAATTGTTGCCAGAAGACAGTCGGCACATGTTTCAAGCATGACTTCATCTTGACCTCGATGCCAACAACAAAAAAATTGTCCCACAGCTGTATGTGTGTGTTTAAGTGTGCTGCACAGACAGTTTGTCTACGACGACGGTGGCGACGTCGGCGATTTAAAAGCTATTTTTATTGATGAAGCGCAGCCAAACAAAGCTTGCCAACATTGTTAAGCAGCCAAGCAATAATGTTGCGCTACTCACACTTTCAAGCCGAGAGAGAAAGAGACAGTGGGAGAATGAGAGAGTGAGCAAGTGATGAGACACTGGGCAATAATGTTGCTGTTTAATTGTAATAAACTGACTCGCATGTTGCCAGCCACATTGTAGCCGCCTGTTGCTAATGACAATGACAAACCGGCATTGCAGCAATTGTTATTGCTGTTGTTGTTTTTGTTGTTATTGCGCTTTGTGTGTGGTCTGTGCGAACTTCTTTTTTTGTTCTTCTATTTTTTTTATTATTTTTATTTATTTTATTTATCGCTCGCAATTTAAGCTTGAATGCCTTTTCTAATTCACACTTTTTTTTCTGCTGTTCGGCCTGCATGTGACGACGTTAGCGTTTTTTATGCGTTGTCCGCTTTTGTGGAAGATGAAGTAGAAAAAAAAAAGAAGAAGAAGAAGAAGAAAAAGAAATAAGAAGAAGACCACACACAGAGTCCAGACAGACTATGTCGTCGGACGTGTGATGAATGAACAGCGTCAGCGTCAGCGTCTGGTGACTGGCGACTGGCAGTCATCGCTTAGCGCTTAAAGCTCCACGCACAGCGCTCAGCGTCATTATCAGCATGAACATCATAAGTTGTCCACTGTCCACTGGCTTTGTCCATTCGTCCGTTCGTCACACGATGAACGAAGCCCGCTGTCAGCTTTGTGTGCCGCCGCTTTTCATCGTTAAGTTTTTTGTTGTTGTTGTTGTTGTTGTCATCACCATTTTGTCATGGCACTCGTTTAGTTTGCAAATGAGCTTTGCTTGAAAAGCTCAACGAAGCGACTGACAGTTGGCGGCACACACGTCGCCTTGGAATGTGCAAAGAAGAAAATGCACAAAAAATAATCTAAAATAATTCTTAGAGCAGTTTTTTTTTTTCTTTTTTTAGCTTAAGCTGCAGCCGACTTAAGCTAACTGTATTTGGATTGCTTGTCGTTATTTACCTATTTAGTTTATTTGGTCAGTCAATAAAATATGTAAACAATCTGCATATTGAGACTGTGGGAATATTTTCGCCATTTAAGCTTAGCGTAAAAATATTTTAGCAGCTTAGCTGGCAATTATTGAATGCTCTTTCCTTATTTATATTTATGATAATAAATATATATTTTTTTTTAAATATGAAAAAACAATATTAGAGTATTTTTTTTTTAGCAAAAGATGAAATTTTGCCTTTGTCAAAAAACTTACTTGATTCAAGAGTTAATGTTAAATAACAAATATATTTATATATTTTAGCGAGCTTTTAAGCTTTAGCCGCTTTAGGCATGTCAAACAAACTCTCAAATTATTTTATCTGCTGGAAGCATAGAGCATTGAGGCCATTGGAAGCCGGCAAACAATCCTATTTCGCATTCCAAGCTGAAGGGGGATGGGGTATGGTGATAGGTTTGGACCAATGGCAATGGCAATGACAGTACCCCATATAAGCCTCTGTCTGTGTCTGTGTCTGTCTGTGAATATTTTGAATTTGAATGCTGAATGTTGGCATAATCGGAGCGGTATTCCCGGAATTGTTGTTGTTGTTGTTGTTCAGCTTTTGTTTTCTACGTCTTGTCTGAAGCGGCATTCTGTGGTTTTTGTTGTTGTGAATTGAATTTCTTGGCTCGCTGCTGCTGCTGCTGGCACAGCAGAAACCAAGCAAAACATAAACAACTAATAGAGGAAGAGAACCAACTGCCAACTGTTGATGATATTTATAATAAATAATAAAAAAAAATAAAAGAAATAATAATGATAGCGACGACAAAAACAATGCCAAATGGCCACGCACAAAGAAAGAGTGAAGATTTCTTGGGTTTCCAGGAATTCTAGGAGGATAAACGCCGCCATTCATTCATAGCTTTCGATTGAATTACCGCGCCTGTGGAAGCGGGAAGGGAGTAAGATAGGAGGGCAGAAGCTGGCACTGCTGCTCCGCTTCAGGGCTAACTTGGATTTGTAGGCGGATGCGCGAAATTCGCAGAAGGATCTTTCAGATGATAGCAGCGCATCAAAATACAGATGAGTAATACAAAAATAAAAAGTTCGCGGAAATAGCTTCACTGTACTTCAACTTGGATTGCTGACCCAATTACTAATTTGTTCCCATCAGAAAGTGTGAGTGTGAGAGCACCCATATGAGGAGGAGGGGGAGGTGCCGCCTACTGCCACAAAAATATCGGGGCTGAGTAATAAATTAGAAAATGTGATGTCAACTTAATGTGCCGCGTAGCTCATCATCAGCATCATCTTCATCGTGTGGGTCACTTGATGTCGCCCAAAAAATACAAAATTTATTGTATAAATTTAGAAAAATGCAGGCACAAAAAGACACTAAAAATGTATATCAGACCCAGATCTATGATAGACGCATTTCACAAAAATATTGAGTGGGTATTATGCATTTTTAAGGGCATTTTTTAGGCACTAGTATTAAAATAATAAATAATCAGATATCATCTCGATCAACAAAACCAAATCTTTGATTTTTCTCACATGTTTAGGATTGAATAGATTTTAATATTCAATTCGCACAATTGTCGATTGTTTGTAAAGGGTATTAAAACTTCAGCAATACACTGATAATAATCTGTTGATCTTCTTTGGTGTTTTTGTCGTGTCGTAAAAAACCGAAATGATGTGTGTCAAAAATGCAGGCAACATTTTGTGGAACACCTCTGCAAAAGTGTCCATAGATTTTGATCTATCGAATTTGAATACTGCTTTTGGTTTTATCTATTTTTTACTTCATTCCATTTCATATTTATATTTTTTTTTTATTTTCCAACATTATGCTAATCAGCCTCCCACATGGCCAGACGGAGAGACCCACAAAAAAAAAAATCAAAACTTGTCTGGCCAAAAATGAAAAAAAAAAAAAATAAAATAAAAAATGAACCAGAACCAAAATATGATAATTTTGAGTTGTTTGCGCTTCATTTTGGTTGAGTGTCGTCTTCATTTGTGTGGCATTTGCGGCAAATGTATTTAATATTTATTAATAGACTCGCGTAATTCGTAGTGACAAGTTGGCAACTCATTAAAACAGAATTAGCAGCCACAAAATATTCATTTTCATATTATTAATTTTTGTTCTCTTTTTTTTTTGCTTGTTTCGCGATAAGCTGTTAACTGGCCATCAAATTTACGCAGTTTCTTTCAGACAATTTATTGAAACATTAAAATCAACTTAAGAATTTTAATCTTGGCTGGAAATAAGTTTTAAATTACTTCAAATTTGCTATTATTATATGTTTTATAAAAACTGTGATCTTTAAAATAATCTTTCAGGCTTAATTAAATTAACTTTAATTAATGAAGACATTTGTTTAAATTACATTCCATATTTAATTTAATTGTTTTATAAAAACTGACTTAACTTGTGAGCTTTAAAAATGATCTTTCGTGCGATATAAAATTAACTTTAAGTAATTAAAACATAAAGTTGGTTCAAAATAGCTGAAAAAAAAAACTGCTTTAGATATATCACAAAAGATCAAGATCAGATCGGAGAGTTGTTGAACGTGATAATGATAGACAGATAGATGGATAGATGGACAGATAGATAGGTGCAATGTGTGCAACGTGTTTGTTGCATGCCTCGATGGCTCTTTTGAAGTTGTCGCAGTTGTTGTGTTGTGGTGGTTGTTGTTGTTGTGTGTGAGTGTGTGTGTGTGTTTTGTGTGCGCATCAGGTGCCACTAGATTATTAACGGCAACAACTAATAATAGGGTGGGGGAGTTAAAGGGCAGCGACGAGACGCCAACGCAGACTGCAACAGCAACAGAGACAGCAAGCAGCAGCAGCTGCAACAGAGGAAAGAGGAAGAGTACGCGAAAGAGAAAGAGACAAATGCCATGCCACATAAATAAGCATAAGGCAAAAGACAGAAATGAGGCAAAGCAGCAAAAGGCAATGAGCGAAAAAAAAGAAAAAATTGAAATGAAAGAAAATAAAACAAAAAATTGTCTTTTATGATGTTCGTTGCAATCTTTTTCCATCTCACTCGCACTCTCCCTCTCTCTCCCCCTCTCTCACTCTCTCTCTCTCTCTCTTTGGCTTGGTGTTTGCTGTTTCGCAGTTGAAGTTGGAGTTGGTTTCCTGCGCTGGGGCAAAAAAAAATAAAATAAAATAAAAAGGGCATGTGGGGGAAGGGGCGGCATTGGGGCACTTAAAGGTGCAGCGCGTGTGCCAACGCACAAGCGAAAGCCAACGAGTGCGACAGAGAAGGAGTGAGTGAGAGAGAGAGAGAGGGGGAGGAGCAGAGTGGGTTGCTGCAGGTGGAGAGTAAAATAAGCGGAAAGCGTACAAAACACAATGTTGTTGTGCAAAGAACGTTGAACTCGAAAACTCGCCGCTGCCCTGGAGTAGAGCAACACAAA
This sequence comes from Drosophila fungiperda, assembly GCA_035042345.1. Classification (NCBI taxonomy): domain Eukaryota; kingdom Metazoa; phylum Arthropoda; class Insecta; order Diptera; family Drosophilidae; genus Drosophila; species Drosophila fungiperda. The sequence continues at coordinate 4,168,371 of JAWNLM010000145.1, read as the reverse complement.
AGTGGAGTGAGACTTGCAACAGAGAAAGAGAGAGAGAGAGAGAGAGATACAGCATAGGGATTTGGAAGTGAATGCGTGTGAGTGTACACAGAGAGAAACTCAGAGTGAATGCCTTGAATATAATTTGACATTTAAAAGCAAATGCAAATGGATAATTATAAATTGCGGCTTTTAAATAACAAAATCTTTTTTTTTTAGTGATAGAAAACACACTTGAATCAAGTTAATTTATTTAAGTAAAGTATTAAAAAAGTGTATTGAGTGTACACAGTGTATTTTATGGATTATTAAAATAAAAATTGCTTAATTAAAGGCATTTTTCCATCTAAAATAAAATGCATCTTAAATAACAAAAATTAAGCTTCTGTTAGAAATTCCCATCGCAAAACAAAAGTATATTTTTAACAATAAAAAGATCACAACTAATTCAAGTTAGTTTACGCTAGTATAAACGCTTTGAATTTTAGAATATATATTATTAACTACATAGTTTTAACGATATTTTGAGTTTTGATATGTTTTGTAATTAATTCCAAAATATATGTTTGATTTTAGGCTGATTTAGCTTGGACAAAAGAGTTGTCTGCATTATTAAAGCTTATTTAAAGACGAGAAGAGCATATTATATAATATGTATAATTTATCATTTAGAAGTTCATTTAATTTATCGATAACTGCTTCACTTTTTAAGATATTTAATTAGATTTTAAATAAAACCACGCATTGAATATACAAATCGACTACTATTTTGGATAACCTGGATTCTGAGAGAAATCCCAATCGGTTTTTTCCTGTGTAGTGTGGTGAAATTTAAAGAGTGTGTGTGAAGTGAGTTGGGAGTGTGTGTTTATGTGTTTATGTGTGTATGAGTGGGTGTGTGAATGTGTGTATGATTTTTCATAATTTTTCATTTTCACGCACTGCTGGGACATTTGGAAAAAACTCTCGTGCAGATTGGTTGCACTCGTTGTTGCAGCTGCCTCTTTGCATACCACATGTGCCACATGCCCCCTCACATCCCCCTCCCACAGTGCCTGCACTTAGTGTAATTAGGGGGCGAAAGATGCAACAGAAACAGAAAGAGAAAAACAAACTGCAAATCAAACCAACAAACCCCCCTGCAGGGGCAAACAGTTTAAAAACTCACTGCTAACGAGTGACATTCTCAATAAATTCACGCACAACACACAAAACTCACACACACACACACACACACACACACAACACACACACAGGCAGAGTTTAACCGTTGCTGGCTGTCATAACTTGAGGATAATGCGGCCTGAAACCATTTTGTTGTAATTGGCATAAGAGTCTCTCTAATACCGAATGCATTTATTATTTCGACATGACCAACACAAGTTGAAGTTGTTCTTGCAACAACAACAACTGCAACGGCAATGGCAATGGCAACTGCACATGTACCAGATGAAAGATGCAGATGGATGCTGCATGTGCTGTTTGCTGCTTGCCGCTTGTTGCTTGCTGCTTGCTCCTTGCTGCTGTTTATTTAAATCCGAGTTCTGCTGCTGACACGCAAAGCAGCAGCTTTAAGCCATGGCCAAGAGTTAGATCTCGTTATTTTTCTCCTTTTTTTTCTCTTTTATTAGTGCTTCATAGCCTCAATTACAAAATGGAAAGTGTATCTTTAGATTGCCAGAGCTCAAATGAAATTGTTTTAAATCTTCACATATTGTGTAAATACCTGAAAATTGTGATGAGAAATAAATGTGACTTTGCCTCACCATAGAATAGATGCTATCAATATAATTTCTTTTGAAAGTAGTTGACTTTTTTTTTTTTTAGCCTATCTAAGTAATTTTTAAGAGTTTTTGTCATTACAAAATGTACAAATTTATAAAATCATCGCCTATGAAATGACTTAATTCTTGCTGTTTTTCTCTTCTTGACATTTTTCGAGTGCATATTAAAGTTGTGGCAATTTTATATTTTCTACACAGCTAGAAAATATATTTATATATCTTCTGATTCAACCAATATATAGTTGTAGCTTGTATATATATATTTGCTTGCCTCCTTTTTTGCGCGCTCATTTTAAAGTTGCGCACTTTTCGCAGATCTTTTTAACTTGTTATTGTGTTTCCAGATTTCTTTTCTGAAATTTTATATCTTTTTTTTTGTTGCGTCTTTACGACTGACTTTGTATTGACCATTTTACATTCGTTGGGTTCTTTATTATTTCTGTTATTTTTGTTTTCTCGAGGACGTTGCCTGAAAACCAGATTTAGCTGTTTGAATCTGGTTTGCCTTGGAGGAGATGGCGGCGCTGTGTTTGGGACAACAACTGTGTCCGGCAACAGCAACAACAACAACAACAACAACAACAAGAGGCAGCAGCAACTATGTGTTCTGTGTGTTGACTTGGCTTGCCTCACAGACGGCATCTGCGGCATTTCAAGGTCTGACTCAGCAACAAGGAAGGAAACGTCGCGAAATCGGCAAAGACGGCAACGTCGGCAACGACGGCAACGTCGGCCACGTTGCGCCCTTTTGCGGAACGCACACGTCTCAGTCTGTTACTCTGTCTCTCTGTCTGTCTCGGTCTGTCCGCGTGTCTGCCTCGGTGTGGCAGCAACTGAGCCACATTCCAGTTATGGCATGGCCTTTGCGGCCCAGACACACCTAGTTTTCATATACCCTGCAATCATTTCAAATGCTTTTAAAGGGTATCTCAACAATGGTGCAAAATGTAGCAGATCTTCTAGCTTAAATCAGCATCAATCATAGCTGATTTAGACTATTTTATTTAGAATGCTGCATTTTTGCAACTGATTTAAAATCTAGTCGAAATTAGAAAACTTTTGTGCTGTATTCATATTTCTTAAAAAAAGCATAAAAAAATAATATTTTTTGTAATCTTCACCAAAAAATTACACACTTAAACTGCATTTCTATAGAAAAAAGGTTAACACTTAATAATTTTAGTTATTTTCGTCTATAGTTTACCGCATAATTTAGATTTATTAAAATCGGCGTAAAGAAATGATATCTTTACCTAAAATTTGAACACTTAAATTTGATTTGTACACAAAAAAGATTATTGATTAATAATATTACTTCCTTTGGTCAATAACACATTTAAATATTTATATAAAAAAAAAAAGATTTCTTATACTGAAAATAATATTTGCTAAATGCAGCAAATTGAAATATATATATTTTTTTTAATTTCAACTAAAAACTCGAATATTTGCTAAAATATAAAACCTTTTTTTTTTGTAATTTCAACTTAAAAATTGGAAGACTTTATTATTGTTGGACTTTTTCATTTTATTGCAACTGCATCTTTTGCTGGCTGCAGGATATATTTCCAGCATATTCCTTCCATTGCTGCGTTTTTTTTTTGTTTTGGCTTGCATCGTTCTCTTGGCTTAAGAGTTTTTTATTTGGTGCCCTGTGTACTCTGTATCCCTCTGCACCCCTCATCTCCCACCTCCCTCTTGTCTCCTTTCACTGCTGTCTGCCTCAGCTTCTCGCAGTTGGCTTGGCCAAGTTATTGAACTTTTGCGCGTATTGAGCGCGTTACTCGAAGCTGACCCTTTTGGCCACAGTTGTTGTTAATCACACATGGTTTGGCCAGCACTCAGCACCCAGCACCCAGCACACACACACACTGACACACACACTCATATCAAATATCAGCTTACCCCTTGTTGCCCTCCAGTTGGTCACTTCAAAGGCGGCCGCGCGCCGTTTGACATTACAGTTTGTACAAAAAGTCAACAAACAGCAGTAGCAGCAACAGCAACAGCAACAGAAACAGCAACAACAGCAACAAAAGCAAAAAATAAATTTAGTTTGATTTACCCCTCAAACAAGCAGCACAGCTCCCCCTACTCCTCACTCTGCAATTCTCTTTAGAGAGCTTCACTCTTTTTTTTTTTGCAAAAAGTTAAGTATTTAAATTATAAAACGGGGCAACAAGCAACATCAAAGGAAAGTTGGCGCTGTCAATGAACCACGCCCCTAAGCACCCCACTCGCAGCTTAAATTACGTGCTAGGCAAAAAAGAAAAAAAAATGAAAGAACAAAAAAACAACAACAACAACAAGTAGGAGAGGCCAAGTTAAGAGTCCTTTGTAGTGGCACCGAAAAAAGGTTTCAATTACTTGAGAACAAAAAAAAAACAAAACTGAAGCTGAAGTTGAAAAACAAAAGCCAACTCTGGACAGCTGGCGCCCGAGTAGAGGTGGGTGGGGTTGGTGATGGGGTGCATGTGGCAGTAAGGGAGGCAATTGCTATTGTGCATTCAACGCATGAGTCCATTCAGTAAAATTCAATTGACCATTGCAGCAGCTTGGCGCCAGCTTGTTTTTGGCCATAAATATTTAAAAATATTATTGTAATTATGCACGACGCCTGATGCCTCTCAAACGTAGGTGCCACAAAAAAATGCGCACAATTCAATGCCCTTCCATCCCCCTCAGTTTGTGGGCCCAAAGTCCAAAACGGTGGAAGTCGAAATTGGCATTCGATGCGAACAGCGGCGCAAATGAAATGCAATCAAATCAAATGCGATGCGTTGAAAACATTTTCTATGCCATGCCCCATTTGACGCATGAATTGCCGCACTCAAGTGCTGTGTGCCACACAAGTGCTGCTGCTGCTGCTGCTGGCTCTGCGGCATAACTCATACGCAGCGTGTGACGGCGCTGCTAAAACCGAGCCAAGCCAAGCCAAACCAACAAAAGCAACAACAATTTTTGTGCTTAGAAAGGGAACTGAAAATATTCGTTGAATGTTTTGCGCAGAAAAGTTATAAAGATTGTGTGCAAAAATGGCAGCATTAAAACTAAAAGATTATCAAAGTTATTTCTAGATTTCTAAATAAAATATTAAATATTAAATGAAATAAAATATTTAAATATCTAGAAATTACTTTGATAATCTCAACTATTACAAATTTGTCAAAATTGAAGCTCTGATTAAATCGTGATTAAAAATGTTACACTTCAATTTTAAAATGCTGACCCAAAATTTCAAATTTAGGAACAGTTCTTAACTTATAACTATCTTAGCTTTATTACAACTTAAAACATAACTTTAAAGCAATGATATTTTATATAAATAAAATAGTTAATTTTTAACACAATTTTATGCGTCCGATTTTCTTCAACTTAAATTTGGTCACATATTAAACAAAATGAAATTTAATATTAATCTAAATGACTTAAGTTGAAGCCATCTTTCTTCTTTTAACATTAATAAAAAAAAATGCACATAACTCAGTTAATATTAAATAAATTTAAATTGATTATTTACCATTAAACTAGAGATAAATCCGAGTAATTAATTTTATCACTAAGCAACTGCAACTAGTCAAATTAATATATATATATATATATATATATATATACATTCAATCTCTAAAACCAGAAGCAAATGTTAAACGTTGAACGATAAATGTTTTGGATTTGGATTAATGGGTTGTATTTGATCAAAATCAGGCAGGCACTAAAATGGATTATAAACTGTCCATTTAGTCACGACATTTGTCACGTGCCAATCGCTCAATCAAATTGTTGAGCACTTAAAATGCCCCTCATCCTCCACGCCAACCGCCCCCCCCCCCCTCGTCGACGAATGGCTGGCGCAACTAAACGTTGCAATATTTTTGGGCCATATTTCAACTGGCTGAATTTGGCTTTAGGCTGTGCAACTACCGTTTTTGGACTAGCCAGACTGGCTTAGTTATCTGGCTGGCTGACTGGCTAACTGGCTAACTGGCTGCCTGGCTAACTGCTTGCCTCGTTATGGCTCTCCTTCTGGCCGTCTGTCTGTCCGTCGGTTTGTCTGCTGCACGCCGCCTCCCACAGTCAATCAGTCTGTAGCGCATCTTTGCCGCAAGCGCAATTTTGGCTACTGCAGTTGCAGTTGCAGTTGCAGTTGCAGTTACTATGCAGCAGCAGCAACACCAACAGCAGTTGTTGTTGTCAGTTGAAGCTGCAATCGCAGCAGCGTGGCAATTAAATCTTTGATGGATTTACTGCGCGACTTTGCGTCGCTGCCCCGCTTTGCTGCTGCTGCTGCCGCCGTTGCTGCCGCTGCTGCCTGCAGCGGATGCGTTTGACCAAACTGCAGCAGCGGCAGCAGCAGCAGTTGCAGCATTTGAAACTTTAACATTCACGACTCTACAATTATAAAATAACCATCATTTATAACGGTCATCGTCATCGTCATCGTCGTCGTCGTCCTCCTCATCTTCATTTTCATCGTCATTTTCATAGACTCTTTTTTTACACAATGCGATCGGAAATGCAGCGACCGCAAAACAGTAGCCATTCCAGCAGAAAATACATTGAGAAAAACAAATATAAATATTTAAATAGTTTATTCATATTCATGACTCAAGTAAAAAACAGTTTAATTGCGTAGAGTGCGTTAAAAATCTCTTTTTTACTCGAGAAAAAAAGTCGATTTATTAATCAGTAAGAATATATCTAAAATCCATCGTTTTTCTCTTCTCACCTTCGGGGTACATTTTTCTACAATTTAGCTAAAATATGTCAAGTTTTCAGTGTTTTTTTTTTATATGTGTACAACGAGACTTCGAACAGTATCTTTTCTGTTGCTTTTATCATTAGGAAATATTAGATAAGAACATAATTTGAGATATTTTTAATATTAATACTTCGCTTGTACATTTTACTAGATGTTTAAGGAAGTTTTTGAAAAATTAAGTTTGCATTTAAGACTTTAAAAAATGCATTACCCAATTATAGAAACACTTATAAAAAATTAATATAAAATAAATATTTTTTTTGGGCTTTTCGAATTTGTTCAAATTGTTATTTTTAAAAGCAAGAATAATTTGCTAGTGCTGAAAGCTAGCTTCATTTTAGTGTAATTTGCCAAAAAAAAAATTTCAGAATAAATTTGGCTCACTGTTTGCCAAATTCAAATTATGCTTAAAGACTTTTAAGAAATAAACATTCTGCATTTGTATGGAAAACAGTATATTTTCTCTCCGTGTAAAGGAACTGCGTGTGGAAATGTTAAATTCTGCAGACATTTTGGGCTCTGAACCGCTGAGTGCCGCCGCCAAATGTTGCCACTCTTAAGTTTTTGTTGTTTTTCTTGTTTTTGTTGGTTTTGTTGTTGGCTTCAACTTTTGCTGCCGGCTGCAGTTTTTCCGAGTCAGAGAAGCGTTTCAAATTACAGACACCAAATAAGCCGACGAACGCTTCGCGCTCTACAGTTGCCGCCTCCCCCTGTAACTACCGCTCACCACACCCCTCCCACACCCCCTTGCACCAACGACTTGGCAGGTCTTTGTGGATGGAGCAAAGAGCTGCGAACGCCGACAATAAAATGCGTGGCAAACTGCAATTGAGATATTAATTTTACCCATTCAAACATTCGCATTTGTGCTATAATTAAAACTAATTTGTGCATGCGAACAGCAACAGCAACAACAACAACAAAACCAACAACAGCAACTCCCCAAACAGACACTTGATTCTATGATGTACGTTAAATAACTCATGTTGCTTATGCATCAAGATTATGCATCATAAATCAAATTATAATTAAAAATAAAGAAAAGATAAAATTGAATTTCACTATTTAATATATGAGCGAAATTAGAAATTATAATTTTCATAAGAATAAACTAAATTTTAAAAAGTTGCACAACATCTCAAATTTAATACAAATTCTTAGACTTTAATTAATGTACCTCAACTAAAAACATTAAAAGTACAAACAAAAAATTAACCATAAAACAGAAAAAAAAAACTGAGAGTGGAAAATTTAATGGGTTGGAAAAGTGTAGTTTTCGCGCAGACTTTGAGACGTGGCTTAAGGAACTGCCAAGCGGCTTAATGGAGCTTAAAAACCAAATCCATGTTGGCTAAAACATCAAATGAGTTTAAAGACCTTTTTGCGAATTACATACATTAAAACAAGCTGATAAAAATTAATTAAAAACAACTAACTTCGACACACAAGTTTTTCAACTGGAAAAAGTTTTGCATTTAATGTTGTTGCCACAAATGTTGGCAGCTCCATTGAGGCCCGCAACAAAGTTATATTATTTCAATTAGACCAATACCAATACCAATACAAATACAAATACGGATTTGTTTATATAAGCCTAGCTCAATATACAAAAAAAAAGGAAAAAAAAAACAACAACAACTCTCGAACTGATATGCTTGGGAATCTAAAGAGCCGCACTCGAACCGCTGTAAGCCCCAATTAAAACATTTAATAAACAAACAGCAAAAAAAAAAATAAAAAAAAAAAAAAACAGAAAAAAAGAAGATGAAGAAGAAATATAACCACAACTACTGCTGCACAAATAAAAAAGAACTGGAACCGAAATTCATGCCTCAAATTACGGCAACACAGAAGCCGTAGTTTAAATAGAACTCTGAGTGCGGATGCGGATGCGGATGGGGAAGGGGATGCGGAAGGGGATGTGGATGTGAATGTGGATTGGGTTTGTGGGGGTAGGCGAACTGTTGCTCTACTGAGCCGTGCTAATGAGCGCCAGGATAGCCAGGATACTTCTCCAATTCATGCAGCAGAGAGAGAGAGATAGAGAAAGAGAGAGAGAGACGGGGAGAGAGTGGCGTGGAATGAGACATGGTAAACTCAACTCCAAATGAAGTGCCAGAAATGTGAAGCAAAATTGCATCAAGCACTCCATGGACTGACTCCATGGACGGCAGCAGTAAAATCAACTCGAACGGGTTAAGGGGCAAGTGGGGCAGCGGTCGAGGTATGCTGCGCAAAAAAGTAAGTAAAACATGGAAAAATTGTAAAATTATTATTTATTTTTTTTATATTTTTTTTTAATGCAGTTGGGTTCATTAACATCAGCTTGGGGGCAGAAAAAAATGAAGGAAAATAGAACGCTGCCAGGTGGCTGTGACTACCAAACTGTGGCAGCAGCGCCTACAGCAAATGGTGCAACAGCAGTGTGTGTGTGTGTGAGGGGGGGTGTAGAAGAGCATAGCTGAAGCTGCTGGCATATCTACCCCAAAGCACTGCTAAATCTAAATGACTTGATTACTTTTCTTTTTCATTCTACATATTTGTTTTTTGTATATTTTTGTATTTTGCATCTTCTCCTTGCTTGCCTGCCTGCTCTGCACTTCAGTGCAAACTTTCATTTAAAATCCCGCAAGGATACAGCACGAAATGCGGCAGAAAATCAGGAGAGATGCACAAATATAAAATATATATATAAATATAGAAAGACAGAATTGCAGGAGAAAATTAAATAGATGCAACAAGGCCTAAAAGTTACCCTATTTATTTATGCAACTTTTAAGTCGAAAAATAAATGCTAAAATTTTTGGAAAGTAGCTAGAAAATAAATTAGATTCGTTTAGTGATAAAAACAGTAGGCAAACCCATTTGGCAAATGCCATAATTACAGGGTATGCAAAATGTGAAGAATTGCAGAACAGTTGACTGTTTATTTTTTTAAATTTTGTTTTCTTTTCTTTTTTTTTGTATTTTTGTATTTTTTATTTTTGCCGGCATGTTTTGCGCGTATTTTTGCAAGCCACAATGCTGCTTGAAGTGGTGGACGTGGCGGGCGTAGTTGTGGCTATAAATGGGCGTGGCGTGGCATGGCATGACGCAGCTTAACATTTGCTGCCTTTAAATGCGCCCCGGAAAAATTTAATTAGACAACTGAGCAGCGCTACACAAAAAAAAAGGAATAAAAAAATATGTGTATCATGAGGGAAATAACAGAAAAAGTTGCGGTTAAAGGATTTCTGGCTGGCTGCTGCATGCAGCATGCGGTATGTGCCATGCGGCATGTGGCATGGCGCTAAGGAGCAGCCAAATCCGAAGGATATTGTTAAGTGTGCATTGTGCATGTCGTCGTTTCAAGGGTAACCAGCAAAATGAGAGCGGAATGGGAAGCCGAGAGTTTTTCTAGCTATTGTTTTGTGGCGCGTAGTGTGGCAACGTTGCGCTCTTTGGGGGCAACCTTCTCCATGGCAAACAAGAGGCATATTAATTGCATTGCATACTTTCGGGGGCCCCGACTAGTCAACCCCATTCAGCTACCCCCACACCCCCGCACTTGGATTGTGTGAACCCATTATTAATGAATTAAACTTGACTTTCGGTTCGTTGCACGCCGCAGCAGCAACAACAATAAATTTATTCGTTTAGTTTAGACGAATCTAATAGCACCCTAAAGATTGATTCTTCTTGGAAGTATTGCCTATGTTGTAGTGTCTATTAAGTTCGAGATTTGAGCCCTGCTTATTTTTCATTTATTTGCAAAGTTTTAAATTTAATTTTAAGACACTTTTTCAATTTAAAATGTATTTGGGTAAATTTTTTAATCAGATTAGTTTTCTTTCATTTTATCACTAATTTTTATTAACATTTTTGGACTCCATTTTTATATTTAATTTTAAAACACTTTTTCAATTTAAAATTTATTTAGATAAATGTTTGAATTTGATTAATTTTTATTTAATTGTTTTCATACATTTTTTTGTAGTTATTTTTATCTAAAGAACTAAATTTGATATTGAATGTATTTCGATTTTTTTGAGTAGTCTATGTAAGGGTTTAAGCAAGTTCTTCCCAAATATTTCAAACTGATTAAATTTTATTTATTTATTTTTCATTAATTTTTATTTGGCTGTTTTGATCCCATTTTCATATTTTCATATTTAATTTTTAAATACTTTTACGATTTCAAATTAAACTTGAATTCAGATTCTTTTCTATATATATTTGTCACAGCTCCTATTTCCAAGACTACTCTACAATATCAGATAACAAACCAAAAAAGAATCATTTCCCATACCACCAAAAATTACCATTCTCAAAAAAGTAGCTCGCAAAGGTCTCCTTAAGGGCTTTGTGTGCATATCCTTTGCACTCCTTGAACATATCTATGCAATTTGAATGGCTTTGTCGGTTGACCCTCTCTTTATACACTGTCTTATTATAATGACTGAGGGGGTAGCCAAAAGGGTGGCGACAAATTTCTCTTTAATGTTTTATGTTTCTTCTTGCTTTTTTTTTTGGCATCGCCTGCTGTTGAGATTGGTCTGCTAGGTGGGGGAGGGAAGGGCACGCTTTGGTTTTCTTATTTGATTTGGGTTTTTATTTTGCAGTTGCCTGCGGGATTTTATATTGTGACATCAGTTTGCTGCTGCAGCGGGTTCAATGACACTGCGTCCGTGCCATAAAATGAGATTCCAGTTGTTTGGCGCACAATGACGCAACAACAACAATAACAACAACTTGGGCACAGTCACGCCCCAAAAGACAAAACCCGCAGCTTCAGCTTTAAGTTAAGATTTTTCCTTTTTTTTTTAAGCAGTCAGCTATGCCACTGATCTGAGCAAAAGATTTCACTTCTCTCCCTCTCTCTCTCTCAGTGCCTCTCTCTATCTCTCTCTCCTTCTATTCTATGTTCTATCTTGCTTTAATTAAGCCGCCTCACAATTAAGATGCCACAGCGGAGCCCACATGATTTTTTTCTGCGTTTTTTTTTTTGGCCAGGCGGCAATTGTGCTTGGCCCGTCTCCTCAAATAATGGCCAGTGATCAGCTGCCTCATAAAGTCTGCTTGCTGGGGAGTGGGGAGGGGAGGGAGAGCGTTCCACTGTGTGACCATCTATGGGCATCTATGGTTTGACTGCCTGCAAATAAATCGCTGATCTCTAAAGAAGGACACACGGCTGGAACATTTTCATAAATCGCTGTTCGCTTTATGGCATTTTTGTGCAAAGTTTTACAATTCTAACTGTACTCAGCTGTTTACGCTCCCCGAAACTGTTTCGCCAACTGTTCTTCAAGTCAAGCACAGCTGCCTCTTCTCTCAAGTGGGAGCAAAGAGTGATAGAGTAGCGAGGGGGGGAGACGGGTGGTGTTTGGGGGAGTTTGTACGGGGTCAAGTAGCGGTCAATTGTGGTGCGTTTGCTGCAGTTGTTCTTTTTTTTTTTTTAAGTGCAAAACAATGCATGCTAAATGGCATCGGCTGAGTGTGTTAAGCTGACTAACAGATACCCTATGCAAAATTAGCTACAACTGTAAATTACTTGGATAGATTTTATCATTTAGAAACTATGCAAAAATTCTATAAATGTAGTTTTTATATGCAATAAATTGTTTAGATTGAGTTTAAAAATTCTAGAAAAAATATTTTATTATTTATATTTTTCACAGGTGCAACTACTGCAAAAAATATATTAGTTATTATACAGTTCTATATAGATATATAAATAAACATATTAAATAGTTTAATTAAGATTAAGAATTTTCTTCTTTTTTTATTTTCTGCATCAGTTACGATTAACAGAAATAAATATTATGTTTTGTACAGCTTAATAAACTTCTTCTAATACTTAAGATTAAGCAACAAATTCTTATTCGCACTAACCACACTTAAAAATGAAATACTCTTTTTTATACAGTTTAATTAACATGTTTAAGCAAAAGTTCATCTATTACTCTAAAAATTAGTGATTCTTTTACAGTTTAATAAACACCTTAAAAAGCAGCTTCCGTCACTGAGTGCTCAGCTCGCCAGTCTCTCGTCTCCAATGCGTGCCAAACTGTCAGTTTGATGAACATAGCAAAAACACTCGAACGGCATCTTTCTCTATCTTTCTATCTCTGTCTCTGTCAATCTGTCTCAATCTGTCTTTGTCTGTCAAGTGCCTCTCACATATTCTGACAACTTTGGCTCGGTCAAAACTCAAGAAGAATCTATAGCAGATATCCGCATGGAATCCCCCTTAATCTCGGCTCAATGGACTCTTGCGACCTGTCCGACAGACTCTTATTTGCCCTGCGGAAAGAGGAGTGGCATGCATTTTTTTTTTTTTTTTTTTTCCTATATTTTCTTAGTTCTCATAGAGCCCAACCCCCTCAGCTCCCCACTCTCTCTGTCTCTTTCCCTCTATATCTGCTTGGAGCGGTTAAAGTTTTTAATTTAAATGACATGACATGGCCAAAGCAACGGGCGACGCCCCTGCCACATTTGATGGGCAGTGGGCGTGGCAGGTGCCCCATCTCTATGCCCCAAACGCCCCAAAAAAAAAACAAAAAAAAAAAGTTTTGCATTAGAGCAGAAAAAGAAGAAGAAAGAGCAACAACTATATCAAAAGTTATCAAAAGTCCACAGCCTGGCAATTTACCGTTTTACTCACCGCCCTCTCTTTCTCCAGCTCCCGCCCCTTCTCTTCCTCTCTCTCTCTCTAGAGATCTCTTTCTCTGTCTGACACTGAAAAGCAAATCATAAATTTTAGCTGGCCCAATTGGCCTGGCCAATTATGCAGCAAACAAATGGCCCATAATGAAGGCGGCCAGGCTGCTGCTGCTGCTGCACAAAACTGACAAAGTCAACATTTATCTTGGCCATGTACGACAGCTGCAACAAAAAAAAAAGAAAGAAGAAAAACCCAATAACAACAACACAATTGGTAACTAATAATGACATGAAAAAGGAAAGAGCATTCAGCGTGTCATCTACCAAAAGAGAAAAACAAATACGAAATTGTAAATACTCTAAATAAAATTTAAAAAAAACTATTAAAAAACGAACTAAAATGGAAAATAAAATCTACTCATAAAACTCAATTGTTATTTGCAACAAATAGAAAAATGATTTTTATTAAACTATAATTAAAAGTATCAGTTTACAATTGGATCAAAATCCAATCAGTTAATGCTTCTAACTGATTATTATTTAAAGATCAAAGCAATCAAATGTAAATTTTTTTAGTATCGAACTAAAGCAGATGTTGCATAAAAACGTGCGGCACACTTTGAAGAAAGCTTCTTTTTTTTTGGTTTGTCTAACATTTTATATGGCGCTGTGTAATAATACCTTTAATGGAAGGGTATATTAACTACAATGTTGCAAGAGGTAAACGAAATAAATTTCGCCTAGAGTAGCGCAATTGTGCAGCAACTTTGCAACAGTGCAGCCAGCCTTAATTGCCATGTTGCGGCAACATGTTGCTTGCCGATCAATAAAAGCCAAACCAGAAGCAGCAGCAGCAGCGAAGAAAACACAGTTGCCGCCCGTCAAAGCCATGGCCAATGATAATAATGACAATGCAGCATCGGCATCGATGCCGCTGCATCCATGATTAATGACAATAAATTTGATTTTTGTTGCAGCAGCAACTAGAATTCGTTTGCAACAATGGAGACGCTTGATTAGCGCAAAACTTGGCCATTGCTTAGGGCGATCTGTGATTGAGGGGTACAGTGGTTGGGTGGGTGGAGGAGGGGGTACGACATCAGTAGCTGCGTCTAAATGGGAACAGTCGTAAATTTCAAAAAATATTGCGCGGCAGCTGTCATAAAAATGCAATGCAGCAAATGCAATTTGTTTGTTGCATCTTTTTTGCTTCTTTACTATTTTTTTTGTTTATTATGCCACGCATCGGATTAAGATTAAGTCAAGTAGTACACTGAGCAAAAATATATAATTTTAACTATGATTTACTAAATCAATTTAAAAAAAAAACTAAACCTATTTCTGTCGATTAACTAAGCTTTTTAGTTTTTTTCTTTTAACGCTTTGTTTACCGACCACTAAATGCTGTTGCGCAATTTCTGCGAGTGTATAAGGGGGGGTCGACATGAGCCGGGTTTCAGCTGTTTCTAGCCTGCTGCCTGCTGGCTGCGCATTGTCTGACTGGCGATCATCATTCACAACAACGTCGCACGCTAATTGGACAGCGAAATTGCAGACAATGACAACAATGTGTGGGGAAGCGAAGGGCACAGTTGTTAGGGGGAGTTGAGGGGGTAGGTTAGCGTGTGTGCGAGTGTGTATATGTGTGTTTGCGTGTAATTTTCAGCCTAAGGCTATGATTTAGCACAAAACGCATTTGTTTTATTTTTTTGCTTATTTCGATTTTTTTTTTATGTACATTGTTGCCACCACGTTTATAAATATATATATCGCCTCTAACCCCGCCCCCAACCTGCCTCTCATTAATTCACTAAAAATAAAAAAAATAAAGAAAACCAGAACAAATGCATCCACAAATAAATGCAAGCAGCGAGCCATGGAATAATGTTGCAATGGAATTTGTTTTCGACTTCATTAAAATTGATTTAAATAATGCTTTTTATATTCATATCCAAAGTGCGTTGCGCCAACGATGCATTTAATCCCCTCATTCAAACCACACACTTCCTTCATCCCCCCCCCCCCCCCTCCCTCCACACTCGACATCTACTCTGCCACACTCTATTCGAAATTTGTAGTTTTTTTTTTCTTATTAGGTTTTGCTCCCGTTTCGCCTAGCCTCAATAATTAAATCGGCTATTAATGCAGTTAGACCGACTTCTTGCCAACTTGCCGCACTACGTAAATTAACTCATTATTTTCTGGCGAATGGAACAAAAGTCAGGTGCCATAAAATATTTAATGAGCAGGGAAAAACAACCACAAAAAAACAAGAAAAAAAAATTAAATTAAGTTGGGCAAATAAGGAAGATCTGCAAAGTGCTCATTACAAATTTTTTTTCTTAGCAATTTTTTTTATTAGCAATTGCATAATCTAGGCAAATAACCATCTTTGCCTATCTAATTGGAGTTTACAATCTCTTTGGTACATTTCCTCTGGTATCTATAAAGTTCTCGTAGCATATAACAAATACTTTGAATATGCTTGGATAGATCATCAAATTATAGCTGAAGGCCACATTAGATATGCTAAAGCAACCCCACTTCTTCAGTTTATAATTGCAGCTTTGCTGTGTATAATAATTAATAATATAATAAATAATAATATCGTCAATAAAATTTTAAATATGGCCTGACTAGTTCTAATTTGTAATTGTCTATCTGTGCATTATAAATACCTAAGAAAAATATATTTATATTGTTATCTGTAATAAATAACTATATATTTTAAATATGTGTATCTTTCATATCTTACCTCGTAATATTTTAACGTCTTTTGGGTAAATGAACAGTTTAAAGCCAGAACTGAAATGAGACCAAAATGCAGTATTATATTAATTAATTAATAGTATAGCACTATTATATTAATATTAATATCAATTAAAAATAATAAATAAAATAAAAATAATACTCATAAAAAATAAAATTAATTAAATTTGCAATTAGGAGTAGCTATATAATAACTTCTAATTCATTATATTTTTTATTAGTATTATTTTTATTTTATTTATTATTATTTTTAATTGCCTCGAGACTGTTATAAATATGAAGCGTGGTATTCAAAATCATAGTTTTATTAACAGTTTAAAGCCAGACACTATCTGCGAACTTTAAATATGATTTTGTATTTATTTTATATTTATTTATATTTGCATATTCCTCGATACTTTTGTAGGCTAATTAACTGTTAAAAGCCTGAACTGAGATAATGGTAAACTGCAGTATTGATTATATAGCTAATAGTTTCTGCTAACTTTAGTTATTCATTTTCTTATTTAAAACTATTTTTATTTGTATTTTTATTATTAATTAACTTTTATATTAGCTTAATAGATACCAATACTTTCTGCTATCTTATTTTACTTACTTATGTTTATTTATTTCGAGTCTGTTTTAAATATAAAACGAGGTATTTTTAAGTCATGTTTGAAACTATATTTTTTTTTTGCATGCCAGTGCAGCTTTTTGTAGTTGTGCCTTTTTTTGAATTTTTTTTTGTTGCTCTTGGCTGAGCCGTTGCCCACCGCTGCAGCGCCCTCTCTTTTACACTCGCTGAGTGCACCGACAAGATCAGCAACAACAGCAACAACACGAATTAAAATTGTAAATGTCGCGTCTTTGGGGGATGGCAATGTCGATTCGATTCGATTCGATGCGATTCGATGCGATGCGATTCGACTGGCAAACAAGTTTACGGCCCGCGCCAGACGCAGACTAAAAAAGTGTGGGTCGTTTGAGGGGACGGGCGACTTGAGAAGGGGGCGGCTAACGGACGCCAGCAAATGCAGATGAAGCTGACAGCAAAGCGACGCTGACTTGGACTTGGTCTTGGACTTGGACTTGGACTTTTGTCTCCATTTCGCTGTCTCAGTCTCAGTCTCAGTCTCAGTCTCTGTCTGTGGCTGTTAGCTAAGTTGCATATGGGTCGCTGCTCCATTTCCATTGGAGCCACAAAGCCTCATCAATTGGCAAGCAAGAACAGCAACAACAGCAACAACAACAACTTGCAACAACTGAGTTGCAGGCAGCGCTTTTCCCTGGCTGCATAATTGCCAGTCTAAATCAATGGCTGCTGTTGCTTGTTGGGGCTTGTTGCCAAGCCCCGCTTCACACACACACACATGCACACACACACACACGCCAGCTTCATTGTCAACGCCATCGCTTGGCTCCAGCCACGTCTCCATCCACATCCCCTCTATGCACCTCCTGCGCACCTCTCTCGATCATCGTCATCGTCATCGTCAATATTTGCCATGATCTTATCGTCAAGTAAAGTCATGTCGCCTGCCAAGGCTCTCCTTTGCTAAGTTGTTTTTGTTGTTGTTCCTGTTGCTGCTGTTGTTTTTAATGTTGTTGTTGTTGCTGTTTTTTATATTGTTGTTGTCCTTTTTGGCTCATCTGGCTTGGCGTCGTTTGCCGCCGCTTGGGCGCAATTATTTTATTTTACACTTGCAATTGGGGACAACATAACTTGGTCATAAACTTGGCTAAGGTGTGTCGCCAATGTCTACACAGCAACTGCAAAAACAACAACAACAATAACTACAACTACAAAAATAGGAGCCAAAAATTACACTCAAGCAAAATGTAGGAAAGTTTTTTTTTTTGCGCACGATTCAAATTAAAACCTTGTCACAATTTTAACAAGGTTAAAATGTTTTGTTTTGTTTTTGTATTTCCTAAATACATATTAATAAGCTAAAATACTTTTTATATTTAGTTTTAAATTAATGAAGAGAGTTTTTGCATTAAGCCTGTTATACGAATTTAATTTTTTTAGATTAACACTGGCAATTAACAAATACATATTTTACCATAGTTCTTGGCAAGACTTTCAATATGACCATTCTAAGATTGGTATTTTGTTATTAACCGATTGTAACACTTTTTAAATATATTTACTGGTAGTAAAATCATTCCTGACATCATCATAGAAAAAATATATAATATTAAATCTCGAATTTAATTTCCTTTCTTGACAACAGAAATAAATAATACTCATTTTAAAAAGTTCTTGGCGAGACTTTAAATATATCCTAACATTTGCAAAATACATTTACTAATTTACTAAAGATTTTAAATAGATTTGCCTCTGTTGTATAACAAATACGCTCTGTTTTTTGCTAGGGTATTCAAATATCGTTGTGCACAGATCGCGTTGCTCACTGCTGCTGCTGCTGCTGCTGCTCCTCATCATCTTTGGGTGTTGAGTTATGGCAAAAGACCTTGGACTTAAGCAGCAGCAGCACCAACGGCAGCAGCAGCAACGGCAGCAGCAGCAGCTGCTTTCTGACTGTACCGATCTGCACCCGCACTACCACCTCCTCTACTGCTGCTCCACCTCCACCTCCAACTTGCTTTGGCAGTCTTTAGCAATTTGTCATTGCGAACGTCTGCGACGATGAGAGGCGTGCGCCAAAAAAACAAAAACAAAAACAAAATGAAAGAAATAAAGTATAAAGAGAAAGAAAGAAAGAAAGACTTTGGGTTAGTCGGTAGCTGAGCTTAGCACTCGACCCCACCCCACACTACCCTGCTCTCCCCCTTCCCCTTCAACCTGCTCAAACATCAAGCTGTAAACGGCCTCAAGCTGTGTTGTTATTGCTGTCGGCTTCGCCTCATCTATCGCTGGCTGCCATCTGCTTACAGTTAAACAGCTCGATTCTGCTTCTGCTACGGCTGCTGCTTCCTCCACTTCTCCTACTCCTGCTGCTGCTTCCACTACTACTGCTGCTGCTGCTGCTGCTGCTTCTTCTTCTACTACTACTACTCCTGCTCCTGCTGCGATTGTCGATTGCCGATTGTGAACTGTGGGGTAATGTTTGCTGTTTGCTGTCTGCTGTCTGCTGTCTTTTGACTATTGACTGGGATCTGTGCTGGTTGCTCCTCTGTTCACGGTTTTCGGTTCTCGGTTCTCTGTGCTCTTTGCTGCTCCGTTGACTGGCGCTCATTTCGACGACTTCTTTATGGCTCTTGATTTTTATGATTTTGCTGTTCAATGGTTAATTTGTGTGTATTGCACTCACTCCCTATCTCTCCTCCTCTTCCCATCTCTTTCTCGCTCTTTAGCTGAGTGGCTTCCAGTTTTTGTTATCGATGCGTCTACATCTTTTAGCTTTTGTCTTCTGCTGTTTACTTAATCTCAGTGTTGGCAACATTTTTGAGCCGTCGCCGTTGCGTCGCCAGCGAACGCTTTTAGCCAACTTGTTTACCCCCATCGTTTTTAGCCAAGTTACGGTCAGGCTTTCAGTTAACTGCATTGTTTGTTTGCCTTGTTTTTTTTTTGTGCATTGTTAGTGCACCGTTTTATGTTTGTTTTTTTTTTACTCATCTCTGTAAAAGTTTCCTCTCCTTTTGCTGGTTTTGTTTTGGCTCCTTGAGTGCTCCGCAGATCTGCCATTTTTGCTGCATACTTTGTGGTTTTTTTTTAGTAAAATATCCTACATTTGAAATTTTTTTAAATTTGTTATTTTTTTTATCAATTTAATATCAGTATTAACCTAAATGCCAAACCCTGATTAAAAATGCCTTGGTTATGCAAATCGCTACTATTTTGGCCAGGTTATAAAGCTCAAGTATTAAATGATGATCCATAAAAGCCAGTTAAACATACAATTAGCAATTATATTAGCTATTCATCAGCTACTTGAAGAGCTTACAGCTTTAAGCCATGGTCAATTTAAATTGGCATCAGCATTGCAATTAGCTGACATTGATTCGAGATTTGCTTTTGCTTTGACAGTCGAATAAATGTAATCGGTTTTCGCTCTTGGCCAATAGCATTATTTTTCTTTTTTTTTATTGTGCGTTTTGGCTATGCTAATGAGCTGCGACTAAATCGCTGGCTAATGATAACAGCTAACAACAGCTTAGCCAAACGATTAGCCGCCTTGTAAAATTGTATTTACGGCCAAGAAGTTTACACCCATCAGTCTCCGCCACCCTCCCTTGTTGTGGCCACTTGACACCTTTGGCAGCATAAAGCAGTCGCCAAAGTCAAAGACGTTTAAGGCTAGTGAGGATGTTGTCAACTAGCAACTGGCAACTGGCAACCAGCAACTGGCAACTGACGAAGGCGCCTCCATCTCAAATCACATTATGGCTCAGTTGTCGCTGTGGCCATAATTGGACGCGGTGCCAATCATTTTAACAGCTAGGCAAACACGCAATGCAACCCAATGCAAAACTGAGCAGAGCCAAACTGAATCCAAAAAAAAAAAAAAACAAGAATCACAAGCAGCAGAAATCGACTCGGCAGTCTCAGTCAAAGTTGCCATGGCCACCGCTTGCTACTCCACCTCCTCCTTCATTTCCTCCTATTCATCGCCTTTCTCAGTTCCATGGCTCTTCATGTCTCCAGACAATTTTGCTCAATGATAATGCAAAATATGCAGTCAAAGAAGCTAACCATTTACCCCGACACACCTACACTGGTAAAAAAAATTTAGCAGTAGTGTGGAAGTAATAAAGCATAAAATACATAATATTTTTATGGATTTGTAATTGGGCATCTCAGCTAATTGATACCAACTATTTTCCATTGATCTAATTAGATTTTTCCTAGATTTTACACAATACATGCAACAAATATTCAAAAAAATTAAATACGCCCAAAAATTTTAATTATTTGTTTACATTTAATTTTTATTATAACTAAATTTATTTTTTTAATTAATGTAAAATTCTGTTTCGACTAATTTTAGCTAGCAATTTAAAATTTTTTTTAGAGTATAAATCCATAAATATTCTTTAAAATTGAGCATATCAAAATAATTGTTTGCAGTGTATTTGGAGGCACTTAGTTGGCCGCCTGTCTCAATGACAATTGGCGCCATAGCTGCGGGGCATTTGACTTGGTGGATCGGTGGCACCGGTGGTTCGGTGGTTCGGTGGATCGGTGGTGGCAGACTGTGGTGATCCTGTCGGGGCACTTGTTTGTTTATAATTAGCCACAGCTCAACGCAGGCAAACGTTGCCTGGCGACGTTGCCTGGCAATTCAAATTATTGGCCCGTTTTGCTACTGGTTTTCCAGCATCTATTTTTATGGCCTATCAATTTTCAACTAACTGCCAGTCTCCAATGGTTACACTGCGCAAAATAATTCTCATTCTCAACATTAAATTTCACTTTATACAAACATAATTTGCTTAATTTTAATAATAAATAATATATAATAAAATTTACTTAAATCAATTATTTTCAACATGACCAATTTTCTTCTTTTAATTATTGTTTCATGTTTTTATCGGAAAACTAATTTGCGCTGTGTTTTTTGTGTATTCCTTTCTCTAACAGCAGGCTGAAATGATGATGGAGGATGCGTTGCTGGTGCCGCTGGGTTTGGTGGCGCCACCGTCGTCGCAGCAGGCCGTGCCACCGCCATCGCATCAGACGCTGTCCGCCAGCCTCAAGCATCATCCGCATCCGCATCCGCAGCATCCACATCCCCCCCATACACATGGCCATAGCCATGGCCATCTGCATACACATCGCGCTGCCGTCGACCTGTTGGACATTCCAAGCAAGAAGCACAAGGCGCCCCCAGTCGGCGCCGGAGCAGCAGCAGGAGTGGCAGGAGTAGCTGGAGCAGGAGTTGGTGCAGTAACAGTTGCCGGTTCGGCAGCAGCAGCAGCAGCAGTTGCTGCCGTTGGCAATTATCATGCACTCGATATACAACATCAACACTACTTCATGTACGCTCGTTGCATGCAACAGCAGCAGCAACACCTGCAACGGGAGCGAGAACGGGAGCGGGAAAGGGAGCGGGAGCGGGAGCAGCAAGAGCGTGTTGTGGTCGGACAACATCAGTTGGCGAGCAGCGCCTTCCAGCCATGGCGAGCAGGAAAAGGACCCCCAGCGGCTGCCTATCTGCATGCGTACAATGCACTCTCCTCGCTGCCGTATGCGTGCCAGGAGCCGCCAGAGCTGCAGAATCCGGAACGTGTGGTGCGCAGCACAGATCGCGAACGCTTCGAGCGCACCTATCAGCCCAATGTGGCGCTGGCGCCCCGCAAGAGCATCCTCAGCAAGGAGCGGGAGCGAATGCGCGAGCGAGAACGGGAACGGGATCGGGATCAGGAGCAGCAGCGTGAGCTGCAGTTGCACATAAAACAGGAACGTGCAGCGACGCCTCTGACGGAGCCCTCAAATGGCAGCAACAGCAGCAATCACAGCAGCAGCAGCAGCAATCATAGCAATCACAGCAATCATAGCAATAGCTCCAACAGCAGCTCACCCATGCCAAAGGTTTCAACACCCGCAGCTGGAACAGCAGCAACTGTTGCCGTTGCAACACCACCACCAGCGCCCCACCCAACAGCAGCAGCAGCCGCAGCAGCAGCCGCCGAGGAGTTCTCTGCGGGCAGCAGCAATGAAATCACCTCAAGCACATCGCCCGTACCAGCAAAAATTGATGTTGCTGCCATTGCACCCATTGCTGCATCAGCAGCAACAGCAACAGCAGCAGGAGCAGGAGCAGCAACATCGCCCAACAAGCATATTATTGCCACCGTCAACCAGCATGCGAAGTTGCTGCTGCACAGCAATAATGAACCAAGTCGCATACGGATCAACAAGAATCTGATGATGACGCAGCCGACAATAGCAGTGCCGCTGCCAGCAGCTGCAACAGTTGCTGCTGCAGTGCATCATTATAAGAGGCCGCACTCACCCTCGGCGGGCTATTCGCCCACGCAGTCTACCAGCGCCGGTTTGAACCTCAGCACGCACTCCTCCAATGTGGTCAGCTCACCCAAGCGACAGCAGCAGCAACTGTTGCAGCTGCAACAGCAACAACAGCTGAAACTGCAACAGCAACAGTTGCCCATAAATGGCTGTAAAACGCATTTGGGCAGCGAATTTGAGCTCTCCACGGATACGGACGATGATAGTCTGAATGGTGAGCCAGACAGCAGCGCCATGTTGCCGCCATGGGAGCTGGCAGTGGAGGCGTTGAGGGACACACGGCCCAAGGAGCGGGAGCGTGTGCTGCAACTACTGCAGCGTCTGCTCCAGGAGAATCAACAATTGCGCTACAATAATTTGCAGTTGAGTGAACTGTTCCACAAGCAGGAGGCGCATATTGTTGAGCTGGGCGAGCAACTGCAGCGATGCCGGCGACAACTCGAGTTGAGAGCCAAGCAACCGTTGCTGGTGGAGCAAGTGGAGCGAGTGGATGAGCTCGATGAGGAGGGAGAGGAGCCTGAGCACGAGGAGGATGAAGATGATGAATTGGAGCAAGAGCGGCAGCAGCAACTGTTGCTGGGTGACAGCAATGAGGCCAACAACAATAACAACAACAACCACAACAACAACAACAACAAAGTGCAAAAATCTCTGCCAATCAAAATGCGAAGAAGCTCAAGTCCAGAGCAGCCGCCAGCTGACAAGCGACTGAAGCTGGAGCGGGAGAATGGCAAAAGCAACAAAAACATTAACATCAACAGCAACAGTAACAACAGCAACAGTAACAAGAGCAATGGCAGCAGCAAGCAGCAGCTAAATGGACACGCCAAAAGCTCCGACTCCAGTGAAGATGAAGACGAGCTGGATGAGGGGGAGGAGGAGGAAATGCAGGAGCAGGAGCAGGAGGAAGAGGAGCTGGAGCTGAATGAGCAGCAGGAATCGCAGGATCACGAGGAGTCACAGCAGCGAGAGTCACCGGAAGCGGAGCCCCAAAAGGCGCTGGCGCCGCACAGCAGCGCACTGGCAGCGCCGCCCACAGCGACGACGCCACAATCTCCGGACTCGGCGGCAACAGCGGGACAATTGTTCGATAGCAGCAACAGCAGTGATGCATCCTCAATGAAGAAGGCGCAAATGAATGCGTGCCAAGCGCTGGCCAAGATTAGCAGCAACACCAAGGAGGAGGAGGAGGAGGCGGCGGAGGCGGAGGCGGAGGCGGAAGTGGACACAGAAACGGACGCAGAAATGGAGGAGGATGAGGACGATGAGGAGGAGGATGATGAGGCAGAGGCGGAGGTGGAAGTGAAGGAGGCGAAGCATGCAGCTGACTCGGATGATGATGAGGTGCCGCTGCAAAAGCGACAACAGCAGCAGCAACACACACAGCAGCAACATGCGCAACAGCAACACACACAGCAGCAACATGCGCAGCAGCAGCATCGTCGACAGCGACGCGACGCAGCGCCAGCGGCGACTGCGACTACGCTGCCAGCGGCTGCAGCGACGCCGGCGCCAATTATAATGATGGCAACCAAAGCAAGCAAGAAACAAAGGCCGCCAACGCCGCCAACAGCAACAGCAGCAGCAGCAATAGCAATACTAGCAACAAGAACAACAACAACAACGAACTGCGAATTACAAATCAAAAAGGAGATTGCCTAAGCCCCCCCTCACTTAACCCCCTGCAGCCACGCCCCTGCCTCGATTGCAATTTCAATTTCTAAAGAAAAAAAAACAAAAGTTAGCCGTTAAAATTAAAAGTTAAAATTGTCTCTTTTTAACACAAACACACACAACACACACACATTTAGCAAGCTTGCTTTCAGCTTAAGTCTAAACATTAAACATGAAATTCGATGCTCAAGGATAAAACGCACATAATGCAGCAGCAGCGCCCGCGGAGAGGGGAGTTATAAGTCGTAGGAGGATCCCCTTGAGAAGAGAAACCCTTTTAAACAATTTTTATTTAGCTTGTTTTTTGATCTCACGTATAATCACAAAATTTGTTAGGCTTCCAAATTCGCTGTTCTATCTATATATTCTACATTATATATATAAATTTATATATATATTAAAAGTTTCTTATTTCTTCAACTTTGCTGCAGAAATTATCAACATTGAAACCAAAGCTTTAAATGAAAAAATAAAACATAAATAAAAAAACAAAAAGTTTAACAACTTAAAAACGAAAAATTAATTTTGTAAATTTGAGAAAATGCAACAAAAAAAACACAATTTATGCGTGTGTGTTTATTTTGTAGTAATTATTATTATTGGTACTCGTAATTTCGATATTTTGTACTCTTATTCTTAATCTAATTCTAATTTTTTATTCTTTGTAAGTTTCTTAAGGCAAAACGTAATCTTTGAAGACATTTAAAAAGAGAGATAAACTCAAAGCGAGGCTTGCGAAATTTATCTTGGCAAATTATGCGAAAAAATAAAAACATTTTTTATAGTTAACCCGCACAGCGGCAAAGATTCTTTACGCACCTGTACCCCAACCCCACCCCCCCCCCCCCCAAACAATCTACTTTTTTATTATTTTTTTAATTATTTGTAATCGTAATTATAACGGTAATTGTAGTTATGATTTTTAGTTGAATTCTAACTATAAGTTGGAAGCTAAAACATTAAGAGAGAGCGAAAGCGAGTGCGTTGCGAATGAAAAAGAGATAAATACACACACAAAATGAACCCACCACTGAGAAAAAAAAAAAAATAATAATAATAATAACACAACAAACAAAATAAAATAAAAGAAAAACAAATTGCTAAACAAATCTTAACGAAACTTAATAATTACAAAAATAGTTTACAAACACTGAAAAAAGTTGTCGCGTTAAATTAAACAAGTTTATACAATAAAATTACAATTAACAACTAATATATATATATATATATATATATATAAATATATATATACAATTTACAAAAAAAAAACATACAGTACATACATATTTACGTATACATACATATAAACATTAATATTTATTGTAGCGCCTAATTAAAAACAATACAACAACAACAAAAAAAAACAAAACAAAAAGAAATTTAATTAATTGTAGTTTTCTGTTTCAATTTGTAAGCTTTGCTTTGTAGGCATTTAGTTAATTAGTTTATAAACAAAACAAATGAAGAATAACAACAACAACAACAACAAAAACAAATTCTAATCTAGAAATGTAAGCAGAAAACATTTTTGTCTTTGTACCATGTGAATATGGAAAAAAATACTCGTTTCTTATGTAAATACATCATTTCTTTCGATACTTTCGATAAATGTGTGTGTGCATGTATCGATTAATCGATATGTGTATGTATAAGTCCTTTTATTTGATTTCGTTGCCAACACTTTGTGAATTATGGAAAAATAGAAAGCAGCTGGTGATGATTGATGATTAATGATTGATAATGATTGATAATGATAGTTGAGGATGGAGATGAAGATGAAGCCAAGCCAAGAGCCAAGCGAAAGCGCGCAGAGATTTCAAAAATCTATAAACTTTTGTTAAACATATATTTCATATAAAATTAAAAACAAAAAAAATTAAATAATTGCCTGTGTGTTTTTGTACTTTCTAAAAGAACATAAAAAAAATAAGCAAAACAAAACAACAAAGGTAATCATTTTTGTTTAATGTTCGTTAAGTGAATTTCGTAAATAAAAACAAACAAAAAACAAAATAAAAACTTCAAACCAAAATTTAAAATTAGATCCTAAGAGTCGCCAGCGGAAAACTTGTAAAATTGTATAAAAAATTTAATAATAAAAGCAAAAACAACAAAAATTACATATACAAATATATTATATACATACATTTAAAGATTAACACCTTAAATTGTGAGAAATTAAGCAACAAAACATAAATAATTGTTATGAAAATTATAAAAACAAAAAACAGAAGAAAGTTATTTAAATTATATGCAAAAATAAGAAAACAAAAGAAAACAAAAAAAAAACAACTGAATTACAAATTGCTATGCAAAAGTAAATAAAAATTAAAAATAAAAATAAAAAGAATACAAAACAACATACACATTATTGTACATTTAATTATTTCGTGTTTCGATTTTTGGTTTTATTTTACAAGAATTCCCCCGTCCTTTCCCTCCCCCCATATCCATCTTTATAGAGTGAAAACAACATGAAACAACAAAAAAACATGAAGGTTAATCAAAACGGTTTTCAGCAATTTTTATATTAAAGGCCAAATTTTACAAATTACCAAATTAAAAACAAAATAAAAAAGAAAATTAAATATAAAAAAATAGAGAACAGAAATTTTGCAGTTTTTGTATAATTTTTTGCTAATAACCCAAAGAAGATATATATATATATACGTATATATATATGAACAACAACAACAACAAAAAACAACAATCATTTTAATAAAACAAATATATAATCAAATTTTACAAAACCGCCTAAAAACTTTGCCCTGTTTGAAAAACAAAACAAAAAAAAGGAAAAAAATAGCTGATTATCATAAAAAAAAAACAAAATAAAAAAAGAAAGCAAGGAAAAGGAAAGGATATTGATATTGTTAACATTTTATTGAGAATTCAATATGCAAAGGTTAAGCAACAAACAAACACCAAGAAGAACAAAAATTAAAGGCATTAGTTAATAAACAAATAAGCATACATACATACATATACACATATATAAAACAAAAACACACACAGAGAAATCCGCGTCTTGTCAAATATTATAACATATTATTATTATTATTATTTTTACGTATTATTATTTATTTATTTATTGTGACATTCAGAATGCAAATAAAATGTACAAATTGTGGAGCAACAACAAAAACAAAAAACAAATAGGACGATTAACGGTAATCGGAGGCAGCCACAAAACGCGATTATAAAAGTTTAATAAAATTAAACATTTAAAAAAAATGCAACCAAAATTTGACTTCAACGTTTCATATTTAAGTAGTGCAGAAACAAATAAAATAAAATAAAAATTACAAAACAAAAAAAAATTAATATAAATCACAAACAAACGAAGCAAATTATTACATATGTAAAGTCAAGAAAAAAAAGAACAAACGGTAAATATTATGCATAATAAAAATTTGAAAAAAAAATTCATAAATGGGAATTTTTGTATGCTGTATTTTTAGCTGACAGTTTCAGAGCCATTTACAATTTTGAGGTTTTGCTTCGAAATTTTTAAAACTGTTTGGGTTCCGAGATGACCTCAGTATACAGTTGGTATTTGGGATTCTACCTCGTCATATCCTCTGCCCGGATTTGGCCAAGTTAGAGGCTTTTTTGTACATATTTTAACCACAAGTAAAATCGAGCGAAAAACGCGAAAAAAAACTGTTTCGCTTTGTGCACTGCTTGCTGAGAATAGAACAGGTGTAAAACTCCACTAAGATCTAACATACTGAACTGGGAACAGCGTATATATGCTTGTGGTACATTGCTGGGAAGTTAAATGGTGCTAAACTTTGCTAAAAGGCACTGCGCAAGCAGTCGTAATGCATTTTTTCGATCATTCTAAAAGTATGCTTTAAGCCATTTGAATTTCAATAGCCAAATAATTTTCTGTTCAGCCTATATATATACTTCAAAAGGTTTAATTAATTAATTTGCATATAAAAAAAATTTCATTCGTCCTGAATGTATTGTTTTAATGATTTGCATAAAATATTTAATGCTGCCATGCATCATTCTTAAAGTATTTGATTACCTTATTGTTAGCCATATTTTTTTTATTTTCTATTGGCTTAAACTTCAAACTATTCGCACATTTAACACAACAAAAAAGAAATATCTCTAATTTATTGAAACTTATTAAAATACGTTTTCCATCTGTGATAATTTATGTAATTTTTTTTTTCTGTTCCCAAATAATTTTAATATATGTATGTAAAATGTCTAAACAATTTAAGCCCTATTAAAAACCATTATATTGTTTTGTGGTGCAGCAAACCAAAATATTTGTTGCATAAAACTAAAGGTTTAAAATCAATGTGAAAAGAAATATTCTCAAATATACCCATGTGTTGCAGGAATGTTATTGCAAATCATTTACCTGTTGCGACATCCCTCTCTCTCTCTCTCTCTGCTCTCTTTCTTTCTCTCTCTGCCTCTCTTGCACAGGCCGAAGAGAAAGCATACGAAAACATGGAGAATGTGGTACAAAAAGAGGGCTTAGTTAGTCAAACAAAAGTGAACATCGTTCGTCTCAGTCGGGTCAGTGCAGCTTCCTCTTCAGTCTCAGCAACATCGCGGTTTGTGAGATATTCGCTCAAAGCGACGCGTGCGCATCAATTAAAAGATCTTCAACAACAAGTGTAACGAAAATTAAACTGCCTACAAGTGCATATAATTATAATTATTTTTAATAAACGAATTGTTTGTATTTTGAATGTTATTGCCAAAATAAATCATCGCACAAATAGCAGGCTAATTGTTTTTCATACTCGATTTAAGTTTGTGGCGTGGGTTTTCTAGTGTATGTGTATGTGTGTGTTTATCTTGGTCCCAAACCGGTTCTCGCACTCTCTTTGGCTACGATCAACAAAAGAACTGCCAAACGGAACGTGGAAGTGAAAACATAAACAAAAACAGAGCAAAATATTTGCACTCAGCAAACACAACAAACACCAAAACAAAAGAAAATAAAGAAAGAGTAACAGTTATTCTCTATTCTGGCAATGAGCGCTCGTTCTCCACACAGCGATCCGGCGCTTGCTGGACTCCCACAGCTAATTGAGGATTTACAGCGGCTGTGCGAGGATCAGGATAGCGCCGATGTCGTCTTCATATGCGGGCGCGACGATGAGAAAATCTATGCACATCGAAGCATTCTCATGGCGCGGTTAGTTAACAAAATTACTGAAACTTGAATTGAAACGAAAAAGCACGACTTCAATTGAAAAGATAAATTTATATTTCCATTTAACGAGCATTGAAGAAATTTAAGTTATTACAAAAAATTACTTTATAATTTGTAATAAATATAAATCGCTTAATACCATTTAAAAAAAAAAATTAAAAACGTGTCTGATTAAATTTGTTTTTCCTTTTCAATCCTGCTTTTCCCCAGTTAATATGTTATTGGAAATGTCCAACAAGCATACATATCTACTTCCAACCCGATTGAATTTATCCTTTTATGTCAAATGCAACGGCAACTGCGTGTTGGCATTTGTGGAAGAGTCAATCAGCCGCGTTCCTCAGTTGCATTGATTTAATCACTTTATTAACAAAATAACTCGTTTAATTCTAGCTGCAAGAGCTTCAAGACGGCCAAGAGGGGTGAGGTTTGCCGCATTCCTATTCCCGGCTGCACAGTGTCTCCGGCAGCGCCTGGAACTGGAACGCCGACTGCTATACGATTGCCGCATATTAATGCCGAACTCTTTCGACAGTTTATCCTATATGTTTATACTGCAAAGGTTTGTTATAAATTGTACAATTGTAACATATTTTTAACCAAACTCTTTTTATGCAGCTTATGCTGCAAGATTATCGCGTCTTCGAGATGTTAACTTTGGCCCAAGATATGGGTGTATTTGAGTTGAGAGCTGCTTGTGAGGATCATGTCATTTCCACACTCTCTGTGGATAATGCTTGCACATTTCTAACAGCCGTTATGGATATACACGAAAAAGCAGGTGCGTTATTTTAAATTTTTAATATTTACGTGTTTCATATATATATATGATTTTAGCGCGATCCCTCGATTATTTTCAATTAATTTGCCATTCACTTGAACATGCTAACTGAACAGCTGTTTGGCACTTTCCATATGACCAACATAAAAGCAGCTTCTTATTAAAATACCAAAATATCGATGCTAACAGTCTCGATGTTTTCGATAGTATCGCTTTCACACGTTTTATTTGTTAGGCAAAATTGGAAAAGGATGTATGAAACATTTGTTTATTACGCATATCATTTTTAACAACGAATATAACTAAGTGGATCACACTACCAACAAGGAGTAGTTAATGGCGCAGCTGTTGGCCTCATTTTAGCGTCGCACATGTTGCTCAATGATTTGATTGTTCACGTTGTAACCTCTGGCCATAAGTCCGGGCGATAAGATTCCACGAATCCATAAAGCGATCCATACACAGGGAAATGCATTTCTAACACAGCACGAGAAACATTTTATTCAATAATCATGCACGTTTGATTAGACAGGTGGTTTTATTTGCTTACTTGTTCTGATGCGTCAAGGGAAGTGCCTGGTTTGTTGATGCATTTCCCGAAGCATTTTGTGGACATTTGTGAGAGTAGCTCTTGGGCATTTGCAACGGCAATCTGTTGCTTTACCTGGTCCATAATTTCACTCTTATCAATTTGAGCCATGATTTTGTTTTGTTTTTGGATTTGGAAACTCGCAAACTTTCCAAACGACGAACCTTCTGACGCAACCGGCCTACACTCAAGTATCGATATTCGTTTACATTGTTATCGTACATTTAATGTGACTTCATTTTCTCTGTCGATAGTATCGATAGCAAAATATTCTTTTCCCACTGAAAAGACGCCGGCAATTGAGAAGAAAAAAAACGCAAACGTTTTTGGCAAATACATTTTTTGGGAAATTCCATAACAAAACGCCAAAATGTCGTTTAAAGGCAACCCAAAGGTGCAAAAGGTGATGGTGCAGCCCATCAACCTGATCTTCCGTTACCTGCAGAGTCGATCGCGTGTCCAAGTGTGGCTCTACGAAAACATTTCGCTGCGCATCGAGGGCCACATTGTTGGTTTCGATGAGTACATGAACCTGGTGCTCGACGATGCCG
Organism: Drosophila fungiperda; assembly: GCA_035042345.1. Taxonomy (NCBI): domain Eukaryota; kingdom Metazoa; phylum Arthropoda; class Insecta; order Diptera; family Drosophilidae; genus Drosophila; species Drosophila fungiperda. The sequence goes on along the minus strand of JAWNLM010000145.1, from coordinate 4,136,736 downwards.
AGGAAGTCTATGTGAAGACGCGTCAACGCAAGAATCTGGGTCGCATCATGCTCAAGGGCGATAACATAACGCTCATACAGAACGTCAATCCCACCAAGGATTAAGCCTAAAACGTCGACATCATTCTAGTACTAAATAATAACATATAAGTGAATTAATTGTAAGGTGGAAAACTGCTGCACAATAAAATGAGAGAAATTTTATATGAAACGAGCGACTTTTTAATGGGCACAATTAGGTGAATTAATTCATTTATTTATATTTGCTAATTGCATTTGTAATTTTTTTTCTTGTAGGTGCCAAGTGCGCCGCTTCGTTTATGGAACGCTGCATCATCTACATTGGAGAGAACGCCGGCGAATGCGTGAAAACCAATTCTTTTCTCACACTCACAAAGGAGGCGCTCATCAAAATCATTTCATCGGACTATGTCAGTAAAGCTCTAACAATTCCATAACCCTTAATTCGTCCATAGTTCTCTTTCCAAGAGTATATCTTTATTTCATATTCTGACTTGTGTCTTATTGCATTATTCCAGTTCTGTTTGGAGGAGGAGGAGGTGTGGCGTTGTGTACTGGCCTGGGCAAAATATCAGGCGGGCGTCACACAGCCGACGGCTCACTGGACCGAGGAGGAGCGTGCTCGCGTCTGTCAGCATCTGAGTGGCGTGATGGGCCATGTGCGCCTGCTGCTCATCGATAGTCAGGTGTTTGCCGAGGAGGTCGAACCAACGGGCGCGGTGCCCATGGAGTTGTCATTGGAACGTTATCGTTACGCCGCCTTGCATTCCAATAAGCTCGCGGACAATGACAAGCGACTACAGCCGCGACTCGCCGTCAACATGTTTCCCGGCTCGCAAATATTGCGCAACGATAAGCTGTCGCTGCAGGGCATCCTCAATGGGTGGTTGGGAGCGCCCAAACAGAGTTGGCGTCTAGTATTTCGCGCCTCGACGCATGGCTACGGTTCAAGTTCCTTTCATCGCTACTGCGATGGCGTCGCTCCTTGTATGGTCATTGGCTTGGGTGCCCATGGCGAGATCAGCGGCGGTTACACGGATGTTGCCTGGGCCAAAAGCAGTCGCAAGGGTGGCTATTTGCACTCAGAGCGCGCATTTCTTTTCATGCTGAATCCACCCAACGGAGAGCAGCCCGTCAAATTTGATATTGTAAAGAAACCATATGCGATCTGCTACCATCCTGAGTAAGTGACTCTCAATTCGAGTTGCGTATTATAGTTCAAATTGTTGAATCGGTAGATCGGTGGTTTATTTTGAATAAGTCTTTTTTTACTCTTTGGACTATACTGATTTCATTTGTTTCTAACTCTCAGTGGTCAACAAATTTGACCCCTTCTAAAAATTATCGCAACTAAACCTGATTTAATCATGACTTGATCTCTTAATACTTCTTAATTCGAAGAAAAATATTTAAAATTCCTATTTAAAATCTACACTAAACATGGCAATCAACTATTATTTCTCGTGTATTATAAAATTAAATCGTTCTTTTAAATAACTAATTAATTCTGAACGGAAATACGCAACTCAACACCTATTAAAGAAATCATCTAATAATTAAACATATATTACAGTTGTGGTCCCATATTTGGTGCCGGCGCCGATTTGCTCATATCGAGCAATTGTAATGTGAACACGGACTCCTACTCGAATTTGCCGCACTCCTATGATGCACCCAATTCCGCACACCTAACGCTCTTTGGTGACTACAACTTTGCGATCAGTGATTACGAGGTTTACACTATGGCACACTCGACACACAGCCACAGCCACAGCCATAGTCACAGTCACAGTCACAATCCGAGCCAGAGCCAGAGTCTGTTAGGCAATGGCCAGGCTGGAGTGGGTGTGCCCAGTAAAACAAAATATGATAGGTATTAAGTTACCAATTCGATAACCATTCTCTTGTAGTATGTATGTAGTGCTTAATAGTTCTGCACTGCTCTCGGCAGGCAATAAAATTCTGTTCTTAATCCCAGAACAAGGTAACATACCCAGAAATCGAAAGGTAATTAATGATTTGGAAAATTTGTTGGCGGGTTTTTTTTTATTTATTTAACTTTTTGTTTGCCAAGAAGCAAACAAAAATGAACTCGTTTCCAGGTGTCTTATGTAAAGCGGAAAGAGTTGGGCGGCGGCCAAAATTAACGAGGGCTACTCAAAAAGTTTGATCAAGCGCAATCTTAAGGGTAGCGAGAAATATTTGATAACTATTTAATATTTATAATTTCATACAACAAATGCACTACAGGAATTTACTAAAGTGTTTCTTTTATTGTGAACAGAACCAACAAGGAAGCGAATACTTTTCTACTTACTTGTGGAACAATACTCGCAACAAATTGTAGTAACAATAAAAAAAAAAGAGTATGTAGCAAATACTATTGTGGTATGTGCACTTGAACCTGGTGTTGGGGTTTCCACAACTCGCATAATAAACTACAAACCATAAACCATATCAACAGCCGCAGACAATTGACAAAGAAAAATAAATGCGTAAAAGGTAATTTCAGTTCAGTTGGAACTTTGAGTTATAGAGAATAAAAATATATATAGATATATGTGTATATATTTAGCGAGCTCCGGTCAAGCACATACCCGTAAAACCGCCACGCCCCACTCCATACGCCGTCTCCATCGATGGAGAGGTGTGCACATGGCGCTGAAGTTGATCTCAACTGGTTTTCAACTACTTTTCAAAAATGCTTCTGATAAATTGGTCCACGCTTTAAATTGGTTCTAATTAAAGCGATTTTATTTTTGTATTGTTATTGCTGTTATTGTTGTGTTGTTGTATTTTATGCTGATCGAATCGATCAACGACTATATATGTATATGATCATGGAGTAGTTTTGGTGTCATTCGTCTCGGAGTTGGGGATTTGGTTTAGGTATAGGTATTGATTTTGAATCGACATTAAACACTTGATGTTTGGCGTTTTATTTTATTGTGACTGCACAATAGATTGGCAGTTAAAATTGTTGTTAACGACTTAAGGCCAAAATGCTCAAGAGTTCACAAATTTCGATAAGGCAGGCGGCTTTATTTTTATACTTGTCTTTAATTATTGACAGGCGACGTTTTTGTTCGTCGATCTCAGTGAGTAAAAAGAAAAAATGCCTGAGGGCGACCAAAAATTGCGTCAGGCGATAGCAGAATATGTCATTTTATAGATTTTTTTTCAATTTGTTCGATCTTATTGATTGTCGAGTGGTTTAGATAAGTTGAGAAGCTGATACCAAGAAGTGTTTCAAGCATAAAAAAACATACAATTAAAAAACAGCAAAAAGGGAAAGGCAATTTTAACAAACTGGCGCTTGACTTTTGTCACTCTTTTGTTGCTGGGGTAAACTATTTGTGCGATTACTCAAAGGAAACAAGTTCTAGCTTTGGGTCTAATTTATAACAATTCATAATGCATACATATAATATAAACAAGTATATCTGTTTATCTATGCATTGTCAATCCATTTTTAAGGGCTGGCAAATATTTACCAGTTAAAGATTAAGGAATGATTGATATGGATAACAATTAAAAATAATCCATTACCTGTTTGCTATTAATAAGAATTCAAAAAAAGAGTTAAAGAATGACTTAATATAAACAGAAAATAAAAAAAGGGTTTCCTTCAGTTGTGGATTTAAGCTAGCGTAGAATCAAGTTGATATATAGTTCATATATACTCATTGATAAAGCCATATTTGCCTAATTATAAAATATCTCAAAGAATACTTAATATAACATACATAATTATCAATCGCACATTTTTATATTTTTTGCACATATTTTTAACAATTGAACGATTAACACAGTAGCACTCCCATTTGTAGATCGCACGTATTTAAATATGTATGTATGTAATTGATTTTAGACCAACCCTGGTTGGCAACAAATGTGCGATATTTGTTGGGCTTGGTCAGCGTTGTCCGTCATAAAACAAAACAGCCTGCTCTTAGCCATATAGCTATGGCCACGGTCATGGCGTGGTCAGCTCTCGGTCAACTGGGCAGCTGGCCAACCCATGTGCTACAGTTTAGGTGTACTCATTTACATACAGGTAGATTTCATTAAAAATGAAAAATGTTTTGTCTTTAATTCATGCATGCAAAAGAATAGCTTGAAACCATTTGAAAGTAAAAGTTTAAACATTCCAAAGATCCAAGCGGAATATGCAACAAGGTATGCGGAATCCAAATTCCAAACATTCAAAAATTCAAGATTATTGTTTTCCAACTATCTAAAAGCCGAAATATATTCTTGATTTAAGAGCATAACAAATTGAAAATAAATATAGCGCCATAAATCATAAGCGCAGAATAATTACACAGATTAAGTCCATTTATTCTGGAATTAATTGTCTTGAATCAATTGTTTTTTTTTATTGTCGAAATCGAGCATTGTGTCAAGATTTAAGTTTATATTTTGAGACTACAATTTGAAGTTTACGATTTCTTCTTTTGAGTCAAGATTTGGCATTTTGTGAATGCATAATTCTCTATGTATGCCCAAAAAAAAAAGAAGAAATGATTTAAGACTTTTTAAGCGTTAAGTTCCAACATTCCATAGAATACTTAACAGTTGGTGCTATTATAGGTATTTGCTACTTGAATAAATCAATATTAAATAACGTGAATCACATAAGACTCGTGCCAAATGGGTAAACAGGAGCTTGGGCCCCATTAGGGCGGAATTCCCTGACACATTCATGTGAAAGATAAGATCATGTGGCACGTCAGCTGCTGCATCCGTTTCCGTAAACTGATTGACTGTCTGACAAGTTGTCTTGATCTGCAACTAGCTAGTAACTCATGGCTCATAGCTCATAAATGAGTGGAGAGCAGAAGTTGATCGATTCGAGAGAGCTGCTCCAGTTACGAGGTGTCCAAAGTGACGTCGACATGAATACGCAATCTGAGCTAACTAGGTGTGAGTAGTCATCATCGTCATCATCGTCACTATCATCAGCATCATTATAATGATTGCCAGCTCATCGCCAAATGCACTCGGCATTACAGCGACATAGCTGGAAGGCAATCCCTGCAACCCCCTTTACAGAACTCGCAGATTATAAACAATTTTCTCAAAAGAGCGAAAGAGCTAAGAGAGATAGAGGGACTGACTGTACTCTCTCTCTATTTCTCTTTTAAGCAAGTGTTACTCTTAGGCACTTTGGCACAACCTGTTTTTTTTTTAAAACCCACTTTAAAAATACTTTTGCTTTTCATTGCCTTCAAGACGACGGCGACGATTTTGTTTGGTGATTAATATGCGCTTTTCGAAAATGAAACAAACGAGTCGCCAAATCGACACAAAATGTGAAGCATCGAGTCGACCCATGTATTGGCCTAGGTCACAAATCATCGAAAAAACTCCCACTATGGTCAATACTTTCAAATTCCTTTAAATAAAGCCAGGGTTTAGTTGAAGTAAAGCAGATTTCACAGTAGCTCTGGAATTTGAAGTCATACAAATATATTTTTATTATATAAAAAAAATCAACTTTTTTTTGGCTCCAACTTTCAATTCAAAATTAAAACTTAAGAATGAAGTGCAGCTAAAAACTCTTAGCATTAAACATATATCCTATAAATATTTTACAAATTTAATATTTTATTTAATATTGATGAGCTTCAAGTTTATGGGATATATTGTGTTTTTGTAGCGATCTTTGAGTTTTAAAGTTGAATAGAATGTTCACAACAAAATATTCTCTACATTAAATATATTTTTAAATAATTATATTGATTTAAAAAAACTTTAAAAAAAACCGTTATCGATATTAACAACTTTAAAAATATAGCAAAAATAGAGCAAACACAGTTCGTTGATTTGTGTTTTCATATTTTTCCGGTTTTGTTTTATTTTTTGATTTGCCATTCAAAAAAAAAAAAATGAAGAAAAAAACGAACGCTGCTGAGTGCGGCGGACTCACTCTTTTGAGCTGCTTGGAGCAACTGTTTTTAAAGTCGATTGTATGTGTATTTTATTTTTTTTTGTATTTTGAGTATTGCGGCTGGTTGGAAATATATTTTTCCCATTAAGTTTTTTAAAGGCGCACGCCGTTCTCGGCTCAGTCTTGATTGTCAGCTTGTCGTGAATGGTATTTTAGCACAAAAGTCGCGCTCTGTTGTGTGAGGTGTGTGTGCTAAGCGAGTGCGCCCAGCAAAAAATAATAAATAAATATAATAAAAAAAAAATCAGACGCGCAAGTTATTAACACAACACAACATACACTAGCACCTTAATAGCAACAACAACAACAACAACATTTGCACATATATTTATATATTTAAATATATATATATATAGTACTTAAGTTGATTTCGTGTGTGTGTGTGTGTTTGTTTATACAGTGTGTGTACCATAGTCTTGGGGGGTTAGAGTACTGAATTTGCTTTTGCATAAATCACTTTAAGGCGCGCGCGCTTTTCTGGTTCTAGTTGATTATATTTTGTTTTTTTATGTTGATATGTAGGTTAGCTCGAAAGTTCGTTGCCTAAGTCATTCGTATCATGCAGTGACGAAGAACGGAAAATAAAAGAACAAAACTTTTTACTAGACAATTATTTGACGAAATACGCAAATCATTTATCACACATGGCTCTGGCCAATTTCTCGCTGCCATTTGGTGCCCTGGCTCAGCCCTGGGGCGTCACATTGGCGCCAACGCATCCGATTCATCAGCTGGCGAGCAATACAAATAATTTGCTCTACTCACCGGCGGATCATCAGCAGCAACAGCCGCATCCGCCGTTGCCCAGTCAGGATCTTTTCAAAAATAATCCCTATGGCACGCCCACATTGCGACATCCGCAGCAGCAGCAACAGCAACAGCAGCAGCAGCAGGAGACGCCACAGCAGTCGGGTTATCAGTATAGGCGCAAACAGGGCACGGCTTACTTGCCACCCACTGGCGCTGCACGCAACTCTGTCTACCACATACAGCAGCAGCAACAGCAGCAGCAGCAGCAACAACAACAGCAGCAACAAACGGACACAATTGAAAATAGTGTCTCGTTTCAGAGCTCGAGCAGCGTTGCACAAAGTCAGAGCACGTTGCAGTTAACACAATCGGCTGGACGTGGTCCCGCCGAGGGTTCCTACACGCGTTATCCGGCTGGCCAATCGACCGGACATAAGCAATACTATAATGTTCATGGGGCGGCCAGTGCCAGTGCCTCATTTAGCAAGAACAGCGGCAGTTTTAGTATTACCGGTTTTGGCAGCAGGCAGCAGCAGCCGTTAGCACCCCAACCCCAACAACCGCAGCAGCAACCCCAACAACCACCACCACCACAACAGCAACCGCACCAACCACCACATCCACCCAAGAGCCAGCCCCAGACTCAGACTCAGGCTCAGGCTCAACGTGGCAGAAAGACGGAGACACCCGCCAGCACTTATGGCGTTGCACCGCTGCCCGATAATTATCCGGAACGTGCGCCTGGATTTACGCGTGTCCAGGCCGGGCATGGTTCCAGGACTCAGGTGCATGCTGTCCTCGACTACGATGTGGAGGAGGGTGAAGAGGAGGAAGACAATGATGATGGCGAATACTACGATGCCGAGGGGCAGGATAAAGGTGCGTAAAATTCTTTATTCAATTAAAAAAAAACTGAAAATATTTTTCGGAAAAATATAAGATTTACTTAAATTAATCTTATTATGTTTAGCTGATAAATTGAACAATTAAAGGACATAGTTAACATTTTCTAAGATAGCCAATTTTCATGAATTACACAATCCATTTTATTGTTTTAAAAATACATATTTTATTAGACGACAACTATTTACGAATTAGTTCCTGAATTGAGCCAATTAATTATGAAGACAACAAAACGCATAAGATTAATTTGTTAAATACTCTCCCTAATAAATTATATAATACTAATGAACACATCAAATCGAAACAAATTCCTTAAGAAATCCCCTACACTAAAACTTGTTCAAGTAGAACTTAGAATTTAAAAAGTCTCAATCAGGAAATACGATTAAAGATGCATGCAAAATTGCATAAATGATGTGATGTGATATATATTTCCACAAAGTGTTTTCTGCTGTTCAATATCAGCTAACATTAAAAATAAACCACGTTTACAATCATGTTAGCTGTTGTTGTTGCTGTTTTTTTTTTTTATTGTCCGTTTGTTTGCTACTTCGCATTTTGTTTGCTTGTTGTTATTGTGTATCTTTCCAATTGAGAGCAACTTATGCACTTTGCTGTTAGACAACAACAACAATGTTTATGATAACAACAACAACATACACAAGATGAAGAAGCAGCAGGCATAAATACAACTACCTCAAGTAGACGGAGCAAGGTCAAAGGTCTACAAACCGATTTGACAAGGTCGCTTTAAATTTTTATTTTTTTTTTTTATTTTTGTTTTTCGGACAGTAATGGTCAGAGTGATTTTGAATTTTATAGCTGTTGTCGCTGACTAACACGCATCACGATTTATGTATCAGTTTTTATAGCCAGCTACAGCAAATAACAATAAAAACAATAACAATAACAATAGCAACACATTTAATAGAGTAAGCGACAGTTCCAACTAAAAAAAAAAATCAACTGTCAGCGCATTTGATAATTCACTTCATTTTTTTTCACACATTTTGTGGCGCCTTCTTTTTTTTGCCCAACTCATCTCTCAATTGTGGCAAGCTGGCAGGTTGGGCCTCAAACTCAAGTGCCTGGCTGTACAGACGGGGTTGTATGTTGCCACATATACATTATATATATATATATAAATATATGTATAAATGCAGATCTGTATTTATGTAGTCTGCGGCATTATGCAAGAAGTCGGGCCCCATTCAACAAACGGGCTCTCAACTTGTCTTAAATGACGCCGAAGACGTGCACACGCGAGAGCTCACACACAAATACACACACACACACAAACACACACAGATATACATATATAGAGATATATATCAAGTACATATTTGCACTTGTATATAGCCGCATTATTCAAGATCTTGTTGGTTTCACCTTTTGTGCATGTGAGAAGACTTCAAGACGTGAGCTAACTTAAAAAAAAAAACAAGTCCAACTTGTAATGTAACGGCAACAGTTGCGAAGTAAACCAAAAAAAAAAAAAAAAAGAAAAGCAACATAAAAAAAAAATAAAAAACCAACTCAACGAAACTTAAATTCTATGCGCAAAAAAATCCTTTCCCCAAAAACCTAAACGCATGAAAAGGGAAAGGGAAAGTTCAGCAACTTTTGCACGTTTAATCAAGATCCGGCTAAGAGAGGGTGTAGAGAGGGAGGTGGGGTGAGGAAGGTAGACTGTTTTGCATTACAAATGCCAAGCGTGTGTTTTATGCATTTCATATAATTTATATGTCAACTGCAGTTCGATTTGTGCATGGCGCGCATTGCAATTATTTACACTCTTTAACATTTCAGTTTTTTGCTGCTTTTTGGGGTTTAACCCAAAACTGATGCACTGATTAATGCTGATAAGTCAAAAACGGCATTCGCCTCTTGTCCTTGCTTAAGTCGTGACTCACTGCAGCTACAATTGCTTCATTTTTTTTGTTTTTTTGATACATTCACAGATAAACCGAGCAATAAGAGCCCGATGCCCACTGTGACGCCCATACAGGGACCCATCTTTCTGAAGAATGGCAGTGTGCCCGTTGTGCCCTTATTTTCCTATCCAAAATCAAATAATGGCTCATTCTTGCAGATTCCGGTAAGTACAAGCAAAACCCTTAGGCAATCCCCCCTCCCCTCCCCCACATGATTTCCACCTGCGCGTGTTTTAGCTGCTATTGTAGAATATAAGTAAGTATATCGATCGAGTTTGCTCATTTGCGGAAATAACTTTGACGATCTCTGCGTGTGCATGTGTGTGTGTGTTTATGTGTGTGAGTGTGTGTATGTTTCTCTTCACGTTGATTTTAGCGCACGAAGGTCGTGCGAGTTCGTTTCGTTAAGAGGTGTGATGATAATCATGCCAACTCAAATCCACACATACCAACAGATGCTGAAATGCTCTAAGAGAGACGCAGGAGGGGGGGAGTGGCAAGTGTAGAATGCCGCTGTGCAAGAGTTGCGATTTAATATCAAATGAAATGAAATGAAATGAAATCTTTATGTTGTTAACTCGAGTCATTTTCACACCCGGCTATTAATTGTTATGATGCTAATTCCAATTATCTCGTGTGGTCTCCCTCTAGATCTGGTGGACAGCGCTCTCGGTGGCGCTCGGCTTGGATGTCCGTGGAGATGTGATTAAGGGCGTGCCCTGCATCAAGCGTTATCATCAGCTCTTCTGTCCAACAGCCGGCAATAGCTATCCCATGTGAGTATGCTAAATTTGTGCTAATATTAATTTGAACTCTTTGAAATTTAGAATACAAAAATTAACCGGAAAAAAGTTTGTGGTATTTTGTGAACTATTTAAAACAAATATGACTCATTTACTAAGAACTATAAAAAGTAATAAAATAAAAATTCAAGTGAATGATTATTTGTGGAAATATTTTATATAAAAACATGATTCATATGTTGAAAATTATTATTAAATCAAGAGTATTTGTCATTTCAAAATGTTGTGTTACTAATAATAGTTCAAAGGTTTTAGCTGATTTATTTTAAGCTAAAATTAAACACAACAATAGGTGTAGTTTTTATATAAAGAAATTGCAATTAAGCACTTATCTAGTTGGGAAAATGTTGCTAATATGTTCTTCACCATATTAGTAACAAAAGGCGGACTTTGATTAATGAATGCACAGGTCTAAATTGCTCAGTCAAAAAAAAAACCCCAATGAGAACAGCGTTTTTTAAATAATAACCGGAAGAACATTTTTGTGCCACTCCTCCCCTTTTATGGCAACATTTCGAGAACCTTATGGAAAATATTTAAATTATATTAAATTACTTATCTCTTCCCTTCTCCTCCAGCGACAAAATCGAGCGATTCATTGACGACAACAAGGCGCTGATGCGCCGCATGTACGGTGACTTTGAGATGAACATGGATGCTGGTGGCGGCGGTGGAGCTGGACCTGGAGGAGGTGGCGGACAGGCAAAGGTGCGCAAGCGTCGCTTCATAGATGAGCCGGACATTTTTATACCGCCCGGAGCATATGCGGCTACGGCAGGCGAGGCGGGCGACAGTTATTTTGGCGAGTTGCGCAAAAAGCGACAGGCGGCAGCTGGTGGATCGAGTAATCGGAATAGAGGCACTGCCGGCGCTGGAGCAGCTGGTAACGTTGGTAGAGGCAACCAATTGCCGGGCAACTCGAGAGCACAGGGCGAATCGGGCACAGGGCGACTCGACGCATGCGAATCGAAAATCGAAATTGTGACACCCTATTGGGCCTCCAACTCGGCGGGCAAAATACGGGCAATTGTGAATACGCAGCACTTTGAGCAGGCCATACACCAGGAGGTGTGCAGGTAAGGCATAAATATATATAATTACAATATAATATTTTGCTAATATATATGTTCTCGTTCCGCAGCAATACACAGACATCGCGCTGCGAGGGCGAATGCGGCTGTGAGCAGAAATATAAATGGCATCGTTTGCTGGCCTACGATCCCGATAACGATTGCAAGGGCATTTTTATGGATTGGTTCCTGTTTCCTTCATGCTGTGTTTGCAGATGTAATCCCTAAGCATGACTAGCACAAAAAAAAAAATGATGTTTTATAGAATGCCACTGAATGTATTTTAGTTGTTCTTAAGTAGCCCTAACCATTAAGTTACTCGTAGTAGTTACTCTCCCTAGTTAAGCGCGAATCTTAAGTTAAACACGCTTTTTACCAGCCATATCCCATCTCAGCACACACACACATAAACACACACATACACACATACACAACACACATATCGTTAATAATCGTATACTTCCAAATTGTCAACCTTCATTCAGTTGTTGTATTGTAATTGTAGTTGTAATTGTCAAGCGATTAAAGTGAATAAATTGAATAAAAATATGCAAAAGCAAATTGTTATGAATTTCATTTCAATAAAAAAATCAACCAGATCTTAACTTAATTGCTGTATTACGGTTTTAAATACAATAAGTATTGTTGCCTCGATTGCACCTGGTTGCATTTCTCACAATTTAGTATTATTTTGCATTTTTACATTGCAATGGAACAGATTTTATCTTCGTAGCCAAACTCGTTTAAATGCAAATAGTTTATTAATTTTATGGATTTTATTTCTATTTAAAATCGATTTGTATCGATATAAACTTTAACTGCTTTTGTTATTCGAGAACTTATATTAGATATCTCAGCCAATAGATGGTGACCAAGAATAATGGTACGGAAATGCTTGGTTATATATACTATATACGAATATTATATGTATGAACTTTTGAGAATGATTTCTTTATAAATCCCATTTTAACATTAAATATCAATTAATTAATTTTAGCTTTTATACCGAAAATCAGATTAACCAGGACACAAACCACTAAAATTGCCGTTGCTCAAAGCTAAACTACCGTTAGCGTGTATTTTGGCATGCTTCAACTGCGTGTCATAGCAAAGAGCTTTTATTTGGTTAGCTCCCAGCTTCCGCTTGTATTCCGCCTGATGCAAAAAGCTTTTGTTTCTTAAACAAACTAAGAAAATTATTCGAAAGTCTGAAGACAAAAAAAAACAACTCCAACCACAAGCGAGCTGCCAGTTAATTTGTAAATATTATTATGTGTATGGTTTTTGTGTGAGGTTTCTTTTTAACAGTTGCATAAAACGTTTAGCTGGCAATGCGATTCATAAATAAAATAACATATTCATTCGTACGCAGATCCCGCATATTCCTGAACATTGAGAGCTGCTCGAAAAAACCCTTGGAATTCTTCACATTTCCGATGCATATCACGTATTCAATCACAGCAATGGCCACACAAAACTGCGCTATATCAAAAATTTACGACTGATGGTTGGGGTAGGGGGGCTTAGGGTATTTTGTAGAGTCCGTGCGTGGTATACAAATGGTAACATTTTTTTTCTTTTTCTTCTTTTTTGGTTTGCCAGGCAACATGATGAGCACAGTTTTGTTGGCCAGTTAGTTAGTGAACTGGAGATACATTATTGACGCCCGGCAATGTCAACAACTTGCAGCCATGACGACGACAACAACAACAACAACAACAACATTGCGAGAATATTAACAGCAACAGCAACAACCATAACAATTGAGCTGAGAGTTAACCATGAGATTTGCTAAGCGAAAACATTTCACCCGATTCTGTGCTGTAGGGCAAGGCTGTCAGGATGACGCCCACCAAGCAGACAATACTGATGTCAATTCGCACACGTACACATTTACATTGTTATAGCATATATATATATATATATATATATATATATGTATAGAGTATAGAATATATTAGTGCCATGACAATGATATGCTTTTACCATTGTTATACCCTGTAACGCAAATTTGGAAGTCTTTCATTGTCACACAGATATTAACGTAATACTTTGAAAGATAATAATAGATAATAAAAAGAAATAGTAGAAATAGAAACAGATAAGATAGAAACTGTGTTTAGAGAACATCCAAAAAAAAACTTAAATTTAAAAAAATCACATAAAAAGGAAGTTCTTGCTGAAAACTAGGAAATTTTACTTGTTTTAAAAATATATTCTTAATATACAAAATTGCCCAAGAAAATACATAGGCTTGGCTTAAATATCTTAAAATTTCCAGTATAACGAAATTAATTGAAAATAATAGAAATGCCAGAACTAATTTTTAGTTTTTTAATTTAATTTTTTTGTTTTCTAATATGTAGAAACAAGTAATAAAACTTACTAACTTGGCTATAGCCTGGTTTATAGTACCAGAGTAACTCAGCTTGTTAGACTTAATTTTTTATAGTTAAGGCAAGAAAATCCCTGGCTTTTAGAAATTTACCCCTTGCTTAGAAGACAGATAGAAAAGTGTTAGTTACTGGATGCGTCAGCATATTAGCAAACTAATAAGTATTTATTTAAACTAAGTGGTATAAGTTAAGTTAAGCATTCTTGTTGCTGCCACACTTAAACTTGTTGTTGTCACTTTTATTGTTAATGGTGTTGTTGTTGTTGTTGTTATTGTCTCTGGTTCTGCGCGCGCACATTTGTACACTAAGCGTAATGCGAAATGTAAAAGATGAAAGAATTCGGCATTGGGCCGAATGGTCAGAGAATGTTAGCCGCATACCCAAAGAACCATGTTAACTAACCCACTCGGTTTTTGTGTGTACGCGAGTGTGTGTGTGTTTGTGTGTGTGTGTTTATGTGTGTGTGTGTGTGTAGCGCATGTGTACGACGTCATATCCTAGCAGCAGAAGCAGCAGCGACAACAGCAGCGCTTCAGCATTCTGTCATCAGGGCCAAAAGTGCCACTAAAATCTCAGCCGCAGTCGCCTGTTTTGGCTATAAATACAAATGTCTGCACGCAGCTTGGCTTAAATCTACATTGTTATCCTAGTTCACCACATCGTGCAAAAGCGTGAAAATAATCGAAAAATAAAATAGATATTAAACTGTGTGGCTCCGTGACGCAAATCTAAAAACAACAACTAAACACACATTTTTTTGTTCTATTTGATTGGTGTTCTTCCTCTTCTGCCAGTGAGTCATATTATAAAACTGCATTTTATTCATTTTCATTTAAAGTGCTAACTCAAATCGAAGAAATTCTAAAATGTTTTATTACACTTTTGCCAGCAAATAAAACCAGTTATTTTTATATTGTGCACAATTAGGAAACCTTAGTTAAGGATTTCAAAGTTGAATTTTGTGTACAATGTTTATACATCTCAGTCTGATAATAAATATATCGTAGTACATAAAAAAAAACAATAATAATACTAGAACTGAATTCAGCCAAAATCTAATTTGAGCTGCTCAAGCTAACAGTTAAAGTTAGGGTCTTTAAAATTAGGTTGTGAAATTGATCTAATAATGGGTTTGACAAAGTTAGGTAGTGGTAAAAATTGGCTCGTTCCCAAATGCGTTTTTTTTTTTTGGCACTACGTGTTTGAAATTTTGTATGTAGAAAAGGTCAAACTGTCAGGCAAACCACATAGATAAGGAAAATTGTATTAGTATTGACAAAGTTTTCGCAGTGGAAAGTTGGAATTCAATCCTAAATTCAATTTTAATGGGAAACAATTTATACTTAAATGTAGAGCAAAAATTGCGCTAAAAATGCAGAATTATTTTAGAGGTCAAGCCATGATCAAATTCCTGTTACTTTATTTAATTAATTTAATACTTTATTTAATAATTTATTTTATTTTATATATTATTTATATATAATTTATGCCACTTAAAATTTGGCAATGATATTTATATATTTTTTTAATTATGAACACACTGATGACAGAGTATGACGCAGCTGTGCAACATTTTTAGTGATTTGGCAAACAATTCGCGACCATTTTATCACACTTTCAATATTAGCAATTCTATTCACTTGGGATTATTAATATGCTGATGACAGTGTATGGCGCAGCTGGCCAACAATTATACTATTTTTTTGTAACGCCCGCAAATCCCATAAGCCATATTTAAAACTCTTACACATCCTTTTTTTCTGCACGTTTACAGGGAACCAGCCACAATCCGTTTGGCGCTGCACCTGTAAGCCACAACAGCCACAACAACAACAACAACAAACACAACCTCAACAACAACAACAACGCCCACATAATGACCATGAGTGTAATTGGGAATCGTGCTTCGTCACACAAGCTGCAATTGACGCTGCCACTGGCGGTGGTGGTGGCAATGATGTTGCTCCTGGTGGTGGTGCCCCTGCAGCCTTGCGAGAGCCGATACCTGCCGACAAGGTCGCACGGCGACGAATTGGATAAGTTGCGTGAGCTGATGCTGCAGGTATGTCTTCTCCTTTTCCTCTTCCCCTCTCTGTATCTCTCCATTCCCCTTTCTATCAACCTCTTGTGCCTTTTCTCTTTCTCCCTCTGGTGATTGGCCACAATAAGTGGATATAGCCCGTTGAAAGACCATTGTTTATGTATTAATGTGTGCCCTTAACGTATATTTATACCCTGTTGCCATTATAAGAAATGGTAGACAGTGCAGCACATTTATGTTACTAGCAGAAAGTTTCCCTATTTAGTAGTTATATTATAGAAATATTCAGTCTGATTTAACTCAGAGTAAGAGAAAAAATATTTAAGCAAATGCTGATTCTTGAAACTTTATTTTTGAGCTTATCTTGCAAAAATTGTTATATATTTTCCACTTTATATAAAACTTAAGGGCTATAATATTTAATAATATATTATTCATATTACTAAATGTCACTTTGATATGCCATATTTATACTTAGCTACTATAAATGTTAGAAAGTTTAAAGAAAAGTCAGACAAACAGTTAGCTATAATTGTCGAATAGTAAAACACATTTCTCAGCATTTTTTCAAGGTCACAAGGTCATTGAAGCTAAATTAATACATAATAAATAATAAAAATTAATCAGATTTAATAGAATTCAGTTTTAGAAATCCCCTGGAAACTAACCAATCTTTCATTTAAAGGTCAGTTTTATATGCATCAATTTAGGTTGATTACAGGGTATCATTCAGCTTATAGTGCAGGATTCTGTTTATTTATTTTTTTTTGGTGGTGTTTGCGATATAATTAACTAAACGAAACGAAAAGAGGCAGGTAGTCAAAAGCTTGGTATTAAGTTGCAATTATGTCGCCAATTATTGAGGTTTTATTTTGCGATGTGTTTTTATTTTGGTCAGCTTTTGGTTTGGTGGTCATCAGCGGGTTACCCATTGCATGTTACGTCATTCCCCACAGTCAGTCAACAGCCAATGGCCTGGGCCAATGGGTCTCGATAGGGTTACTCGCAGATGGTACACCTGCCCACATCCCCAATCCCTGCTCTGTCATCTGAGTGCCACTGACCACAATGCGTACAAGTATCAACTTGCTGTTGGTGCGTCTGCAACCGTTTCACAAATATTTTACATATTTCGCAAGATTTTTGTTGATGTTGATTTGGTTGTTGTTGGAGTTGCTTTTATTTTTTGGTCATCTTAACGGTCTGCAGAAGCAGCAGCAGCAGCAGCAGCAGAAGCAGAGCCTGCCCGGCTACAATCACTAACCAAAGATTTCCCAGCTCTCATCTTTTGCCAACCTGCGCAATTTTATATATACATTTTTGCCTTCTGCTTCTTATGGATGTTTTTTTTTTCGTGTGATTATTTATTTTTTTTTATATTTTTTTTGTGCCCAGTTTCCTGTTCTTTTTCGCAACCGCTGTAGAAAAATGCTGCTCAACCGGGGGCCAATTTAATGGATGTTTGTGGATGTGCCGCGTTTTATATCCATTTTTGCCACTCGATTTTAGATGCAGCTGCAAGACTGTTTAACTTGCAACTTGCAACGGCAACAACTCCAACTGCAACTGCAACTAAGTGCTTGAGTTTATTATGAGTATGTGTAGCATCAGATAAAAACTGCAATCGCACAATTACCGGACTCTCTGCCGAACAATTGCTACCTACGTGGTAGTCTCCAGAGGCCTTGATGGCCACCAGAGATTGGTGGTGTCTCAACGTCTGTCTGTCTGTCAGTCGGTTCCGTCCTTGAGTCTGTTTACTTGGCTATATGTCGCAGGGGCTATCTGAGGGGGGATCTCTCTCTTTTTGGCACTCATATTTGGTGGATCTCTTTTTGTTTGTGATGGGTCTATAAACCTAACCCAGTTTTGTTTCTCCCCACTCTGAAATTATTTTGGTCTGATTTTGACACGATTAATAGATTTGTCCCGTCTGTTATTATAATTATTCTTTTAATATTTTTAATTTTTTTTTATTATTATTTTAATCCTAGCTAAAATATACAAATTTTACTCTATTTTAAAATTGAAAACCTTTCAGATTTTTTGTGTTCTAGTTCTAGTTAGGTAGATCTCTCTCGTCTCTCTTTTTTTCTCTCCCACATCTCTACTCTCAACTCCTCAGAGTAACAGGAAGTAGTTCTGGCTCTTTCTCTATCTCTGTGCCTGTTTTTTTTTTTTGAGTTTGAGAGCAACCGACTCCGATTTCGATTTGTCAGTCTGAGTCATGTTGGAGTCCTTTGCGAATCGATAAGCTGCTGACGTGAGCATTTCACGGCACAAACTTATATTTTGACAAACAACAAAGAGGGCCAGCAACAAAAGACAATGCCAGGGGCTTTGGCTACAAAGAAATGAAAATGAAAATAAAAATAAAGATGAAAATAAAGATGAAAATAAAACTGAAAATAAAGATGAAAATGAAAAAAGAAGTATGTGGCAAAAGTAATGAAGGGAAAACTCAAATGTCAAATAGCAAATCGCTGCTGATGACGTCGCTGAGTCTGAGCCTTCTGTGGCTGCTGACGAAGGTTAACTTTGACTTGGCAACGTCACGCAGAAAATAATAAAACAACAGACAGAGACAGACAGGCAGAGAGGGAGAGAAGGAGATATATATATATATATATAGAGAGAATTCCACTTGTCAGTTGAGCGTATAATGCATTGAACCTGAGATCATCATGAGTTGCCAAACAGCGCCAGCTTATTGTTAATTAGCTTCAGCCTGTGACATGTGACAAAACTTCACTTAGCGAAGGGAGAAATAAAAACAAAAAAAAAAATACAAACAAGGAAACAACAATTCCCTGTTTGTTGTCCGCTGTTGTTGTCTGTCCCATTTCTGTTATGAAATCTGAAGTTAAGCACTTGGGTGGTTGTTTGTACACATCTTCGAGTGTAAATGTCAAACTGTTCTTGTCCCCATGCGCCATCAGGGATTAAGGATTTTGTGTGCAGCATGTTGGAGAATCATTAAATTAATAAACAGGCTTACAGGTTCAAGTATCCGGATAGGATTTTGGATGAAGCAATGAAGCATTACCCAATTTAATAATTGTTATATTTAATTTATCATACAAAAAACATTCAACACTCATTAAGCAAATCAATTTGTGTAGGCCCAAATAATTATTAGCCAATAAGTTACTCATTATAAATAATCAAAACCAAAATAATTATTTGAAAACATGATAATTAAATATTAATTTAAAAAAGATATGAACCAAATCTGAGGTCGAACATGCCAAATAATTAAATTACCAAAAAAAAAAAAGAAATCAAAATTGTGCCGCCAATGATTTAATGGAATTTTTTCTCGACATTAAGCCCAAATAATAACAACAGTAAAAAAAAACAAATTCATGGTAAAATTATAAAAAATTGAAGCAAAACGAATATTGGACAAATTAATATGTTTATTTATATTACAGTTATGACCTTAGCTATATGTAGTTTATTTTATGGCACACAATAGATAATAATGATTATTTTTATATGGCTAGGCCATTAATATTTAATCGTTTAGTGCGATATTTGTGAGTATTTATTTGGCAAGTTCGTTTTTCGTTGGACCATTAAAATCAAGCAACCCCCTGATTGTTGCATCATTTACGAGTTTTTGGTCTTTGTATCTTCCCCCAGTCAATGGAAACAATACAACCAAGATGACAGCGACAATCCGAGAGACCCTTATCCAATCACATAACTTTGCACTTAACGGCAACTCTCAAATTAAACTGTCTAAATTGTGAGGACGCGCTTGCCACATCTTGTTGCAACGTGGGGTGGTTGCTGGTCGAGCTGAAGGAGGAGGAGGAGGGGCGCGGTGTTAAGACCCCTCCTAAACAGATGTTATGCGATAACAGTTAAAAGTGTTGCTTCCTTAACAACAGCTCAAACCAACAACTGCAATCTTTTGCAGCAGTCCAAAAGTGTTATTAATAACCCAAAAGACAAAGAGAGAAAGAAAGAGATGGGGGAAAAAAAAACAACAATCTTTAAAATTAGCAATAATATAATTACTTGGCGCGAAATTGTTTTGGGTTTTTTCTTGTTTGCTTTTTTTATTTGGTTGGTTGTTTTGTGTTCACACATCGTTCGCCAAAACAAAAGAGCTGCCGAGAAGATGCTAGCGGATAGGCAGCAGCAGCGGGGGGGCTGGCTGGCCGGCAGCTAAGTCGGCTAAGAAAAGAGGTCTGGTAATTACACGACAATACCCCCCATTAACACATTTTCAGTCATCTGCGCACAGCAGCAGCTCACTTTGAGAGCAGAGCCCCCACACCCCCCTCGACTCTTGCAGGCAGGCGTTACAGATACGTGTAAAGTTCATTCGATTTAATGATCTACGCCAAAAAAAAAAACTGAAACATAAAAAATAAAAGTTGTGACCGCGCGCGCTTCCCACACACATGTGTATATCGTTAAAATATGTACACTGACAAAAATTGGATGTGCATTTTTGGAAAATCGGCATATGATTGGCGCCAAGCGTAACTCATGTTAACATTCAAAAGTACATTTGAAAAAAACTTTGATTTTACCTTCGCAGTTATAGGATAGTTTTTTCTAAAATTTAGCATAAATATTTATAATTATAAAAAACCATGAATTTACTTTTCATAGTTTTAGGATAGTTTTGTCTAAAATGTGGAACAAATATTTATAATTTCCTGAGTGCTTTTTTATAGGTGTACAAATAACTAAATAAGCTTCGCTTACCTGATGCATATTTTAATTTACTCTAATCTGAAAAATAAAAACCAAATTTAATTAATATACGTGCCAAATTTCAGAGATTATTAAGAAAGAGATTGCATTTGTAAGTTTGCATTAACAATAAAAAATATTGTTAAAATAAGAAAAAGAAAACATATTTTTCTGATTGTCGTTTATTTCTTACATTTAGTAATTATTAAAAAAATATTTCTAAGTCTTAAATCGTCGCTTTTTTTGAGTGTACGACAAACAGATTTCGACAGATTTTTGAAATAACTAACCAACCTCGTCAGCTCCGTTCACAATCTGAAAAGAAAAAGAAATAAAACCGTTGCGCTACAATGATAATAATAATAATAATAATAACAAGAGCCATAATACCAAAAACAACTAACTAAATTTAACTCTTTTGTTTTTGTGTTTGCTTGCAGATTTTGGAGTTGAGTAATGAGGATCCACAACAGCAACAACAGCAGCCGCAACCACACCAAATGCGTCTGCACAATGAGGCCAACAATCCGCTGACCGCCCAGCGGGTTGGCAACAGCAACTCCAACGCCGCCAATGCCGCCTGGCTCCAGAAACTGGGCGCAATCGGAGCACTTGATACAGAGGCCGGCTATGGGCGATACTAAGGCAACAACACACCCACTCCAACTCTAACATTAACTAACACTAAACCATACGTGACGACCCCCAAAATTACTAGGAATGACAAATCCCATTTGAAACGCAACTAATTTTAATGTTTAAGCCACAATGGCTTCCATCTTAAACTCTTTTTGAGCTTAAGCAATGCAAAATTTCATTTGAAACGCCACTTTTTTAATTTGTTAGCCAATTTTCGATTTTAAACTCTTCTTAAGTTTAATCGATTTAAAGAGTGTTCTTATAAATTTATCTCAAATTTTTCGGCTTGCTGTCAAACCGGAAAAAAAAAATTTTCCGTTTTTGACTAGTAAAGTGTAAATGTTGCAGATTTTGATCTTAAAGTCTTATGGAACTTTCAGTTCCGGTTCGGAAAGTCCAACGTTTAATTTCGGTTAACGATTTCGGCTTAAAACGGATTATGTATTTTAAAATGAGCAGCAACTAATTTTTTAGGAATTCGAGCTGATTAAGGTAAACGTTTTTTGCTCTTAAGCGAATTGCATTAAAGACAAAAAAAAAAAGCATAATCCATTTAAACATTTTTAAGTATAACAAAACCAATTTTTTGGTCAAAATTTGTGCTTGCAAAGAGATGCGTTTCAAATGAGTTTTACATGCCAAAACATACAAAAAAAAAAAAATACAAAAAAAACAAACAACTCAACGGTTTTAATGCGCAAGCAAACTGAACTTAAAAGGACTTAAAAGTTCCTATAATAGAACAATAATTTTTAAACTTTTACGATTAATCAAAAAATAAATATAAAGTATAAAAAATATATAAAACTTCAAAAAAATATATATGTATGTACTTATATGATGCAAATGTGTGAGTTACTTGTAATTTAAAAAAAAAATTATATATTTATAGTATAATCTACGTGTTTGGTCAATTTACGTTTTTTGGTTGCGTGTGATTTTTGTTTCTTTTTTGTGCAAAAGAAAAATGAAGAAGAGTCAATTGTGAATATATATATATATATATATGTAATCCCCGTCCCTGAAAGCATTAAACTGGAGTTTTAATGGCCCCCAAGGCTGGGCAAATAAATATAAATTACGAGTATATTACTACCAACTACCACAAATTAAAATGCCGACGCTTCCATAACGATATTTTATACTATACTGTTTTTCTCTTGTTGTTGTTTGTGTTATTTGTGGCCTGGCCTCCAAAGCGGCACAAGTTACAAGTTCAGCGTCGGCTGTTTTTCATTTAATTGCGCTATATACTTAAACTTATAAACATATTTACTCATCTGTATATACATATATATATATATATGTTTATATAAAAATATGAATATATACAATGCATAATGCAGTCCCGTTTGCGTATTCGTTAAAATTACATCTACAAAATGTACATTTAATTGTTGTTAAATTACGTTACCTTTATCGTTAAATTACCTTTTGATCAAAAACAATAAAATTCATTTTCAATGCAAGGCCTCCCCTCGTCTTAATTAGATCTTTAACTGCAGGTAGCTTTAAAAAAAAAACTACCAAAAAGCAGAAGATGAACACAAAAATGAAAAAAAAAAGGAAATGTGAAAAATCGCTTATGCAATACATCAGCTTTACATCATCTCTGCAGATACATCACATACAATGTAGATACAATTTGTACGTTTTATCTGCTCGTTAAGGCAACAATTTACTTTCTTCTTCAAGTGCAACTCTTGACAAATTGAAACTAACAAGTGGCGATTGCCAGCAAACGCACCCACCACACATATATATATATAAAAAATATATATTTCTGAGACAGTTGGCCAACAAATCGCCTTTTTGTATCTCAGAGCCAAACCCAACAGATACAGATACTCAATCTGGCTGTCGGTCAGTCTGATTGTCTTTATATATATGTCAGTGTACCTTTACAAGTGGTAATGCTTCAAAGTTCCGTTATAATATTTGTGGGCTTTGCGTAAACGCATTTTAATTGTTTTTATTTTTCATTTTTTTGTATGTAAATACAATATTATTTAAATGGTTTTGCCTTTTTCGTTACATAAAGTCGACAAGATATTTAATAATAATTAGTATGTGAGATTCGGCAAGGTGTCGATGGTAATGATGACGGCTCGACTGCATAAACACACACACACAACACACACCACACACGGCACGTGTTGTGTGTAATGGAGAAAGCAGGCAGATTTTATATGAAATGTGGCTTTTTTTTAGTTTGGCATGCATTGTGCACAGCTCAGAATCATAGAGCTTGACACAATAATCACTGAGAGCATAGATAAATATAGATGTGTGACAAATATAGTTGCATATAAGGAAGTAGATATATTACTATTGTACTAGTTATTTATCTATCTATATTAAAGTTGATGCATATAGTATTGGACTTTTATAAAAATATTATTATTCAAAAATATATATATAAAAATCAAGAAGATTAATATTAGATAGATATTTTAAAAATGTAATATATGCATTTACCTTTCATATATAAATCTGTGTCCATCGACTACAAATATTATATTTGTACAAATCTTTTATCTATCAATCTAATCAATTAGTAATCTTCAACATTTATCCAGCTAATACCAATTTACACAACAATCAACAATTAAGTTGTTAGACTTGTCAGTTAACTTGTTCTGCGTGTTGTTCCTATCATAACTTAATAGTCAGCCAAACCCCAAACTCTGGACGCGGAATTTCGCATCTAAAAGTCAACATTCCATAAAATTTGAATATTCACTTGTTACTTAATCGCTTTAATTTATTATCTTCTTCGTTATTTCTTTTCTTGTTTTTATGTTTTGTGGGTTTGTAGATTGTGGCTTGAGCCTGCACCTGTTTTCGACAGCCAGCCAAGAGTTGCCCAGCAGCAATCAGCGCATGATGAAGATCATGTTGTGTTTTGTTGTTGGCCTTTTTTAGAGAGAGATGAGCTATGCGGAAATTGAGGAAATGCAACGCGCTCAACACCAAAGTCAACAACAAAACTTGAAAAGATGGGAAAACATTAAAAAAAAAAAAACAAAAAAATCATTTAAAAATAACATTTGCCATTTGGCTGACAGCATTTTATAAATGATGATGCCTCGGTGGAAAAGTGACTGTTGGCGCCTTACTTTTCCTTTTGCGGTTCCACTTGCAGAAATGTGCACCAAAAAAACCAGTTGCAAATTTCAGTTGCAGGTAGAGTCCTCGAGGCCAGTTTCAATCAAATTCCGGCAGCAATTGGAGACACTCCCTCTCCTCCTACTCGTTGCAGGAGTGGTCAATGATCGCTGATTGCTCAGCTTATGGATTGGGCGCATCTCAGAAAACACCTTCGGGACGAACACCAACAACACCAACATCAACTGTGAAACGAAGCTAAGGTTCAGCGATTAGATTGTCCGATCGTGACATGAACAGAAAAGAAAAGCCTCCAATAAAGGAAAACAAAAATCATTAAACAAACAAACCAAAAAGGGGAGCAACAAGAAACAAACAAACGTAACTTTTTTTTTTGCTAATCATATTTTGTGTTTATTTAGTTGTATTTTCTATTTTTATGTTGCCAGTTGTGTAAAAAAAAAGGGTACAACAACAACAAAATAATGTCATTGGCTTACCCCAAAACTATTGAATAAGCCAGAAAAAATAAATTAAAGAAATTCATAGTCAACTATTGCATTATGGCCTCATAAAAAACCAAAAAAAAAAATATGTAAAGAGAAAAACAAATTGTACAACTGGAATTGAAGATGGGGAACATGGTGATGGTAATGGTGATGGTATCCCAACAAGACCGTGAAGCTCATTATTAGCTTTTGTGGACAACACAACAATAGCGAGTGAGTGTGAGAGTTGTGGAAGGGGCGAAAGGGACGCGGACGCAGAGTGGGGGAGTGTGAGATGAAGAAATGTGAAATAAGACCAAGCACACTGCAGTTCCAGTTGAGTCCAGATCAGATCAGTGGCAGAGCAACCTCTGCCTGTGCCCCTTCTTTCCAGTGTGTGAATCCGCATCATTCACATCCACATCCACATCCATGTCCAACTGCACATTCATTGAAATTGAAAGTGAATCGTGCCACACGATCCGAACAGGCACAACGATGATGCGATCCTCTAAAATGATCAAAACAATAATGTAACAAATACAACAACACAAAACAAAACCAAGAAATAACATGTAAATAATATAAGCCTAAAACAGCATTTTAAATGCCCTTTAGAGCAAGAGAGAGAGAGAGGAAGAAAATAAACTAAATATACATATAAAAATTAGATTACTTAGTGCTGTAATCGATTAAAATCGATAATTAAAAATGTTTCTAATAATTCGCCAATTAAGTTTGACCTGATTAGATAACCAGTTTCCTATTGAGGAAATCATTTTTGTTTTGATGCCACACACACGTTTATGTAATTATTTTGTTTGTTGCCTTTGTGATACACATTTTTACGGTAAAAAAATAAAACAAAAGTTTTGAAAAATTAATGGTATCTGCCTGTCAATGATACATAAATATTTTAATATATATGTACAAAATTTGTGGTCATTTTTTTATTTAATGCAATCCAAAATAATGCGCGGTTTTTATAAAAAATAATAATTACAAAAATTAAAACATATTTATGTATATAAATATTTATATACATATTTTGAAATATTTTTCTGTCTTATTAATATCTGCGTATTATTTAAATATATATCATTATTTTAAAATCCAAAGAATCCTTCGTCTTAATAAGCCCACTGACCCACTTATGTCAGGTATACACTACGACAACAGCATTAACATAATGCAGCTGTAAACTGATGCATTCGGTTAATAGTTGGGATTACAGATGCGCTTGTCTGTTGCCAATTACTCGGTTTAATGGCAAGTTTTAGGAGGGTATTGAATCAGTTTAAATTAAAAAGGAAAAATACAAAAAACTCAGAAATGGTCAGCAGACGGTTAACCACGCTGCTGCTGCTGCTGCCGCTTCAGTCGCAGTCGCTGTCGACGTCGCAGTCGCAGCTAGGAGCAGCAGCTTAAGCCTCAGTTTCCCCCAGACCCAGATGACTTGCCAGCTGCTGTGGCTCTTTAACTCTTGTTGCTGTAGTTTATTATTATTGTTGTTGTTGTTATTGTTGCCGTTTTATACATTTCAATTTCTTCATGGTTATGCGCTCTTTGCCAACTGGCCGCTGCTGCTGTTGTTGGCGCCGCTGCTTGCGGCGTCGTCGCTGTTGATTTTTACTTAATTTTGTATTTCTCGCCGAACTGAGCGGCGCCTATAAAAGAAACTGCAACAATCGTTGTGGCATGCAGTAAGTGTAAGAGGTTCCGCGTCGAACGAGCTGTCTCTTCACCAAAAACAAAAAAAAAACCAAAACACCAAAAAGCCAAAATCAAAAACGAAATCAAGTGTCGCATTTTTGAGCTGTATACATCATATTTGAAAACGGATATTAAACGATCTTTAATCAGCACTATGCAGTCCAGTTGTGTGGTATGTTTTCGTGTGTGTGTGTGTGTGTGTTGTCGTTACTCATTCATGTTTTTTATATCTTGCTTATGTTCTGCTCTGCAGTTAGTGCTCGTCTTAGCCAGCGTGGCGCTGGTTGCCGCACGCCCGGAGCCGCCACGTGATTCCTACAGCGCTCCACCATCGAGCAACTATCAGCCGAGTGGCCCCAGCGGCGGCTATGGCGCACCGCCACCACAATATGGACCACCACAGCAGCCGCCAGTGGTGCACAAGCATGTCTATGTGCATGTCCCACCACCAGAGCCCGAATACCAGGTGCCCAGGTTAGTCAAAATGCTAAACATGATTTATGCATCTTAATTTACAAATTTTTGGGATACTTGCATAATTCTTGTAAAATTTAATAGAGTTTTGTCAAGTGGTTTGGTGGGAATTCTACAGTAAAAAAAATATCAAAATAGTGATGTGTAGAAGGAGAGACTAACTATTCTCTAATAGTTTGCTTAA
The DNA here is from genome assembly GCA_035042345.1 of Drosophila fungiperda. Classification (NCBI taxonomy): domain Eukaryota; kingdom Metazoa; phylum Arthropoda; class Insecta; order Diptera; family Drosophilidae; genus Drosophila; species Drosophila fungiperda. Next base: position 4,109,547 of record JAWNLM010000145.1, on the reverse strand, counting down.
GGCCAATTCTTCAGTAATAAATATTCATATATTGAAGGATATGATAGAAGAAATATTTTAATAAATATGTAAGCCTATTCGACATTTTGTAACTTCTAAAGATAATTTATATTCATAGTTAAATATTACAAAACATCCAATCAGCTTACACATTAATTTAATTGCCGAAAGTTTTAATTAATCAAAGTTGCTTACAACGATTTCGAAATTATTTAATAACACAATATTCCAATCTTTAAAAAAATCTATATTGGTTTTCTATGTGTTCACAAAAGGCGAATGCAACTTTATTGAAATTATACAAGATTCATTTAAAAATTCTCATATATTAAATATACATCAAATAGTAGAATTTAGGAAATGTTATAGGTTTTCTTCAAGCATTTTAATATTTCGCAGTTGACTTAAAAGTCTTATAAATCAAAAAAATGTAACCAATCTTTTCTGTGTCAATTAAATTTGAGCTACAGTAAATTACTTCAACAGATTACCATCTGAATTTTGATTAAATTTAAAGGCATTTCGTCATTTGAAAAATTTAAATAATTTGATAATACTTTGACCCCATTTTGGATGCGTTGATCTTTTCAGTTTCTTTATATAATATATGCAATTTCTTTGTAAGTATTTCGAAATGGGCTTGATTTAATCCATGGAAAAGTAATTTCAGCAGACATTACAACTTATTCCAGTTTATTCCCACATATTGTTTATGGCCATTATGTGTAATTGCACAATGATCTTGTGTCATGTGTAGCTTCAGTTATGAGCACAAATAATGAGCTCATAAAATAATCCTAGGCGAATTAGTAAAAATTCTCCCACAATTAATGGCGAAACCGATGTAAACATAATTTTTAGTACTTTGTTAACAATTGCAACTTGGCATCTTTGGCCAAGAGTTGCATATAGAGTTGCAAAACTTGCACGTTAATCATCTAATCCAGTTCAGGGTTCCACCTTCTCCCTCCTCCCGCCGATGGTTGCCACAATTGCGGATTTGGTTTTTTTTTTTTTTTTTGCATTATCATTTGTGAAGGGAATTTTTGTTTTAATTTTAATGTGCCGCACTTTGTCTGTTACTTGGAAAAATTATTTAATACAGAGCAGGTCCAAAAAGCGTGTCTTTCAAATGAGTATCTTTTATTATTTTTTTATTTCTTTCAACCGTTTGTCATTTGTTGTAATTGTTATTGTTGCCTTCGGCTTCTTTCTTTCGGGCAATGTTAATTGCCCAAGGGGAAGAGATGTGTGGATGAAGATAGCCAAAGCGTGACTAAGATGTTACCTAAGTTAACATTTTCAAATACCTATATATATTTGTTTCTGTTGTTGTTCATTTTCAAGCTAATTATTTCACGAAATAAGAGGTACGCAATTCACATAGAGAGTACTCACTGTACTCCACTTTATATAAGAGGCTAACGGTAATTGTAATGCTAACAAACGGTGCCCGACAAATGTGGGCGGCAAATTGTGACAGCTCTCGTTATTAGCTAGATAAACAAGTTTTTTTTTTCATATTATTTGTTAATCATTTGCATAAATGATTTGTTTACTTTATTTTGACTTATATAAAAACCCTTCTCCTTTCTCTCTCTTTGTGGTCGTTTTTAGGAAACCTCTTTATGTGCCACCCCCACAAAAGCACTACAAGATTGTGTTCATTAAGGCGCCATCACCACCGGCACCAACGGCACCCATCATTCCCCAATTCCCGCAGAATGAGGAGAAGACTTTGGTCTATGTGCTCGTGAAGAAACCAGAGGAGCAGCCCGAGATTATTATCCCGACGCCGGCGCCGACGCAGCCCAGCAAGCCAGAAGTGTATTTCATTCGCTACAAGACCCAGAAGGAGGAGACTGGCCCCTATCCCAACAGCATTGCTCCGCCCTCTGAATATGGTGCGCCCGCTGCTCCGCCAGCTCCCTCCGCGCCCAGCAGCTCCTATGGCGCGCCTTCACATTAGGCGAAGCACTCCCTGCCACCCCCCTCGCCAATCATTTTATGGTTTTTTTGTTTTGAACATAATTTTATTTTTGGTTTCAAGCAAATCGTACGAAAAAAACGACGAAAAAAACGACTTAATGTGTGACAAAGTTTACGAATCAACGAACATCATTTTATATCCCGCTAACCTCCCCTCAGCCCCTACACACTCATCATTGTTGTTGTTTCTTATGTAATTCAAGTTTACCTCTAAACATTCTCCAATAGGCTGTTTGTTTCAATTTTGTTTGTCTAATCATAAGTGTATAGTTCTTTAAGCACCCTATCCCCCATGCGTTATATATACGATTATTTTCTCACACTTCCGATCTAGCTAGCATAACGATCAGCTGTATATATATATATATATATATATATATATATAAATATATATATATGTATTTATCCATCGGAAATGCATTTCGACTAGGCAAATATATTTGCAACATATGTATTTCAGTATATTGTTGTTGTGTACGATGTAAAAAACTATAAAAAACAAAAAAAATACAAAAACAGAATGATACTCAAGTTTATATTGTATATGTATAAAAAAAAACATTGATAATGAGAAATAAAAGTTTAACTAACTATCAGTAAAAAAAAGAGGTTTTTCAATATATATTCTATATAGTTAGTAAATCAAACCTAACACAATCCTTACACTTTTCAAATACTCCCAAATTAATTTGTTTTTGTCAACAATCAATTTGAATTTACAGCATTGCCATAACAAACAAACTGTAACGGAATTTTGACAGCATTGCCAACCGCAAACTAACAGCAAAAGCACAACAATCATTCTCAAACTGTAAACAGGATAAAAGTATAACTTTAATATAGTTAAGGCTTTTAATGTTTTAAGTATAATAATGACAGACATTGATCAAAGTTTTCTTAATGTATTTTAGCACGAATGGTAAACATGTTGCGAGGATAGTTAAGAGCTTACTTCAGTTTGCAATTTTAATTGAGACATTGTCAGTCAGCACACCGACACTTTTAACTGCTTTATCCATCCCATCCCCCAATACACTCCTCTTTCCCCACACACACACCTGTCAATGTCCATATGGATGGATGTTCTGTATCCTGTTCAAAGTCCACCCAATGCTTTTAAGCACACACACACACAAATACTCACACACTCAAAAACTGACACTCCAAACGGGGCTTTCTACTCTGGCTGTCAAATGTAAGCGAACTTAAAACACATCGTTTGCATTTTGGGTCCCCCCTCCAACTCCCCTTTGCAAACACTTAAGTGACGCTTGAGCTCCTCAACTATCAGCACGAGTGTCTGTGTGCGTGCTTTCTGCTCCTCTTGTCTTGCACTTGTGTGTGTGTGTTTTTCCTTCCTTTTTTTTAGCATTTTGATGTCTACAATATAAACATCATTTGCGTTGTTCCTTTTGTTTTTTGAGCCTCGCTGATTTTGTTTACCTGTGCCTTCTAACGGCACTTTTGCAAAGAGAGCAAAGCCGACCGCTCTCTTAGCGACCAAAAGCGAAAGTCCAACCCCAAAACAAAAGTCCAACAGCATTGCCAGCTGTGAGTTGGAGGCGCTCTCTCTCTCTCTCACTCTGTTTCCGCGCATGCCATGCCATGCATAAAGAGAGAGCGCCTCTTCGAGAAAAAAACCGTTGAGTGCCGTCCTGTCTCAGTTGCGATTGTAATGCCAACGCTGACGGTACGCTGGTGGCGTTCGCGTCGCGAGTTGTGTGTGTGTGCGTTTGAAAATGAATTGAAAATGTGTGTTTTGCGTTAAGAGGCCCAACCGCACTGAGCTAAAATAAATCATGTATATCAACAAAATCGAAGAAGCCAAAGCGTCGCAGCCAAAGATGAAATCAACAACCAGAAATTGCCAGTCATAAAAAAATAAAGGGTTTGTGAGTGCGCTGTGTGTGTGCGTGCGTGTGTGTGCCTGTGTGTGTTTTGCTAATATTGTTGGCCATACAATGCCATGGCATTCTTTAGCCTCCACTCAACAACCATTGTTGTTGCTGTTGTTGTTGCGTACAATTAGGAGGCATTGCCAATCGATTTGTGTGAAAAGCCAAAGCCATAAGGCAAAAGCTCAGAAAGGTGGCACAACACACAGCGCTTCTAAAAGAAGTTGCAAGTGGCAGGTGCGCGACATCTGAAAAATGAAGTTGATGTTGCCAAGTCATTCGCACAAAGGAAACGTGCCAGCCAAAAAGGGACAATATTAATGAAAATACGTTGCAAAAATGTCACGTTCCTTATTTGAATCCGCATCATGTTGATAATGAAGGCGTAACCTCAACCCCCACCACATATCCCCCCAAAAAAAACTTCTAAAAGCAACAAAACGCAACATTAACTAAGACAATCTCTTTAAATATCATTATTAAAAATAATCTCAATTACAAGATAATAAAAATGAAATGTATATTAATCCTATTGATCCTATATATGTTCATTTAATTGCAACCATTAAATTAAATGATATATTCAAACTAAAATAACCATATACAATTACAGTATAATAAAAATGAGCCAAAAGAATCATTAACTAATGTTTGAGCTCAAATATTAAAGACAAAAACACCTATTTCTATAAAAAAAAAGCACTTAAAGAAACAAGATTCAAAAATGTAAAATTTGTGTTTTCAAAAATCTATTTTTAAAATTTATTTCCCCAACGAAACTTTGCGGTAAAATATCATGTTATTTTGTTTTAATGATGACAATAAAAAGGAGTCTAAAATCTCTGATGAATATTATGAGTTTTGCAACTAAGAATAAAACTGACACTTAAGTCATAAAATCTCAAATATATATAATAACAGCAATCACCACAAACATAAAAATGCTTAGGAGAACTTTAAAAAATGCAATAAAACAAAGAAAATAACAATCAAAACACTATAAAAACAGAAGCAATAAAACTAACCCAAAAAATTGCTTAATAAATTCTATTAACATTAATGACGAACAATTTTTAACAAAGTTAAAATTACAATACTAAACTAAGTTGTAAAATTAACAAAATGACAAGTCAACAAGTTATATACTCAAGAAAAATAAAATGTTTTAAAAACAACACTCTCTACACACAAATATAACGCAAATAATACCTAAACAAAGAAGAAGAAAATATAAAAGTTCGTAAAAATGCTTAAGTAAGAAACGAAATGTCTGTGAAATAAAAACCAAAGCACCGCAAATAGATAAAAACTGCTCGACGACGAAGAAGCTACAAGTGAATAAAACTGGTCCCCAAAACTCAGTGAATCTTGCCAAATTTGAGTGAGTGTTGGTGTGAGTGAGTGTCTGTGAAGCATATGCCCAATAAACAGATGCCCCATAACCATAAAGAGAAAGTGTTATGGCCATTACCATAGTAAACGAAAGGACCCTGCCCAGAGCAGCACCCTTTTGTCCAAAAATCACAATTTATGTCAGTAACTGCGAATCTTCTCCATAAGGACACTGTTTCTATCCCTGTCTCTGTCTTCCTTTGCCATATAACTCAAACACAAAGTATCGAGCGAAAGGAGTTGATGATGTTCTGGACAACTTTCTCTAGTACGAATCTTTATTAACTTGATGCTCCTCTCTTCTCCCTGTTTTTATGTCTCGCGCCCAGAAGGAAACTCAAGTGCTTCCACAAAAAATATAAAACATAAATAAAAACCAAAAGCTTCCATAAAACTATGGAAACTGATAGCCGCGGACGATATCACGGAGCGATGAGCTCCAGTTCCAGCAGCAGTCGCAACGGTGGCTTCTGTGGTGCCCTGCAACGTGCACCGCCGCCGATGCCACCCGGCTTGGCGAGACGCCTCGCCAGTCGCGAGTGCTACGGCGTTGGCAAAGTCAAAGTAATGCTACGCGTCGTCGATAGAGCGGATCCTGCGGCCGATCACGAGTTCATGGCCCTGGACAAGAAGAAGCGACAGGTGACCCTCACCGATCCCAAGAATGTTTGTGCCCCTCAAGCCCAGGAACGGGCACCCATGGTTGCAGCGCCCAAAATGTTTGCATTCGATAATCTGTTCACAGCGGACGACAAACAGGTGAGTTGCGGCTACGATTATGTTTAAGCATAATATTTTAACAAATTTGTATGTATTTAATATAAGAAGAAAAATAGATTTTTAGAATTGCATTCTTCAGACAAAATAATACATTTAAATAAGCGGAATCTTTTTTAATTGCATGATAATAAAATATTAGTTTAAGAACAATCCATAACTCAAATTTTAACTCATTATCTCAAGACAACTAATAAAACATACCTAGACCATTATAAAGGCCTTGAACCTTTGACTTGAACGTATTATCTGTTTAAAATTACATTCTTCCAACAAAAACTAAAATTGATTAGAGATATCTTAATGCTAAAATATATTGTTCATAAATCCTCTTGAATTGCAAGCTGTTAGAAAGAAATAATCCCTTGATTATTATGAAATACTGCTGAAAGGCATAAGACTTAAATTCATTAAATATTCGAATAACATAAAAAGATATTAATATTTCCATTCTTCAAAAACTTAATCAAAAGTAGTATTTTGAATTGCATTATGATAAGATAGGTTTATCGCTCGAACCAGATAATTTATGTATTATTTTTAAATATGTATTAAAACTTGAAAATAAATAATATTGTATAAATAATAATAATTTTTAGCTATCTATTTATATTCCATTTAGAGTAAATTCTATAGAAATCTTACATATAATAATAATATTTTTTTAGTTAGTGTCCCGTAATTAATGGCAAAAATTGAATTCTCAAACAAAATAAGTGAAATAATCTTCTTAATAAAGGTTTTTCATGAACTAAAAATTATTGGAGTATTAAATACTGTTTTTAATCTTAAGATTGGTATAAAAAAAGTAGAATCCCTCTTAGCTTCATAATATTGTTTCGAATTCGTAGGTATCCATTTATACTTCTTAGTAAGAATACATTTAATGACATGAATTGCTTTACATAAATCTTACATTTAAGCCAAACTTTGTTCTAGCCATATTCACTTCTTATTAATGTCCATCAATCAATGACATAATTGTAAACATCCACTTTGTGTTCTCTGCTCTCTGTTCCAGTCGGACGTATGTGCGGCTGCCTTGAGCGAGGTAATACCCGCTGTGCTCGAGGGCTCCGATGGATGCCTGCTGGCCATGGGCTATCCGGGCACTGGGCAACCGCAGACGGTGCTCGGGGAGCTGGGAAATGGAGCACTTGGAGCAGCGGCCTGTGCGATTGCTTGGCTCTACAAGGGCATACAGGAGCGACGACAGAAAAGTGGAGCTCGTTTTTCGGTGCGCGTTAGCGCCGTTGGCGTCAGTGCAACCAAACCGGATGCTATCTCCACGGATTTGCTCATCTCGCATGCGGCTGGTAAGCATACCGAAAACTTCCACCTGTTAGCAGCCAGAGGCAGAGAAGAAAGCGACGGCAAAGGCGGGGTAATAATTGTGGGCGTGGGCATTGTAATGTTGCCCCTGGGCCAGCTGATAATAATGTTGGGTTGGGTTGGGGGTGCCCTGTTGGGTTGCTGGGGGGTACGCCCCCAATTTGAATAAAGTTAACCTGTGAGGCAGAGCTATAAACCCCCCAAGAATGCTCCTGCTGCTGCTGCTGCTGCTCGAATGACTGCTAACTACATGGAGTGGCATTTATTCGCACATAAAAGCTAATGCCCTTTTCATTCACTCCATGACACAGAATCTGACGACTCCCCGGGGATTTATTTGCGTGACGACTTCCTTGGCGGCCCAACGGAACTACGTGCACCCACCGCCGAACGTGCGGCCCTCTTTCTTGACTCGGCGCTAGCCGGACGCTTAAAAAGTTCCGGTTCTGGCAATTCCAACAACTCCAACTCCAACTGCAATTCAAACTCAAACTCCAACTCCAATTCGAATACAACGACAACGACGACGCTGGAGTCCGCCCTCATCTTTACGCTGCACGTCTACCAGTACAGTCTCTCCCGCAAGGGGGGTGGTAAGTAGTCTACAGCTTTACTATTCCCACAACTCCCCCACCCGCTACTCCTACACTGGAACAAAAACCACACAGTTAATGCAGTCATTGTTAGCAGGAATTTCACTTAAGCTGCGCAACAAATTCCTTTAAGCTTTTCATGCTTTGTTTCATTATTTTTCTATTTACACAACTTATAATACCTCTAATTAAATTAACGCAATCCTAGATTGTTAATTGCATATAGTTTGTTGTGGTAATTTAATTATAATTTTCCCGTAACATTAAAAAGCATTGACTCCATTATATATTCTTCATCTGTCTGCTTGTAAGCCAATTAGTCCCTTAATTTATTCCAGATCGAACTGCTATATTATATATCTGCCTTAGCAACGAAAAGTTGTAAGATGCGTTCATCAATGAAAATCTAATTTGTCATATTCGAATTGAGCTAACACACTAATAATAAGAAATCTTTGAAATCAATTTAGTATATCATATTTTTACCACAGAAATAATCGGTCAAAATAATACTTAATAAACAATGTACTAAAATAGTTTTGCTTAACAAGTTGCTCTAACTAAAATTTCTTGCTAACAAAATTTTCTTAAAAAAAACTCCTTAAGATCAGAACAATTTATCATAGCTCCTATAGAACAAAACGTTCACGAAAAATTGGTTTGTTAACCAAGTTATTCTAGCACAATTCAGCAGTTGGGAGTGTTATTATAGCTCTTAACCATGACACAAATAATTATGGACAACAGATTGCTATATCATAGTTTTCATAGAAACAATCTTTTGGTTTTTTTTCTCTTTTGGTACAATTAAAATGTTTGCAATTCGACTCACAAGGGTATTTACTCCCAAGGTGCTTACTCCCATTTTGCCATAATTTTTTTCTGTGTACTCGTTTTAAATTCAAAGCAAAAAGTATCGCAATTAGTTTTTATGCGCGAAGCCAGAATTTTTTAACCTTTTTATGTTAGCCTTTTGACTGAAATTGTAGCAAACAAAGTGCGTACATAAAAAGTGCGTACAGCTTTATCAGGACTAACTTACTTTTCTTACTGTGTACGTTGACGTTGTAGACGTAGTTGACGTCTTTATTGTTGTTGCTGTTCTTTTTGTTGTTGTTGTTGTTGCCACTCAAGTGGCCCGCTAAATGTTTCACTAGACGCCAGACCATTAAAGTGTCACATTTCGCTTTCGCACCCCGCCCTCTTAACACTCTACACTCCGCACAACCACCTACCCCCATCTCACACTTAAACCCCACTCAACCACAATTTCACCACCCCAATCTCTTTCTCGGTTTTTGTGTGTAGTTGCCGGCGGTCGGAGCCGTTTACATATCATCGACTTGGGTGGCTGTGCGAATCGCAGCGGGGGTCTGCCGCTCTCGGGAATTGGCAACATACTGTTGGCCATATTGAGCGGACAGAGGCATCCGCCGCACAAGGACCACCCGTTGACGCCGCTGCTGAAGGACTGCTTGGCGCCCATCACCTGCCATGTGGCAATTGTCGCCCACGTCCTGCACGAACAGTGCTACCAGGATGCCCTCTCCACGATACAGATTGCCTCCCGCATTCATCGTTTGCGTCGTCGCAAACATCGTGTGCCAATGCCCCTCGCTGTCGGCCTGGCACAGAGTCTTAATCCTGGCATTGCCGGGGGCGCTGGCTCCTCGGCTGGCTCGGGCGCAGATCCATCGAGTTCGGAAATATCAGCGGATACTGTCATCTATATGGGACCCCACGATGATGCCACAGATGGTGAACATCCGCCCGTTTATCTGCCCTCGCTGAGTGCCATTACCGATAATCGCAGTGGGTTGTCAAGCAAGGCTCTGAAGGGCGAAAAGCCCATGGAGAAACCAACTGCGCAACCCAAATCGAACTGTGCCAGTCCACTGATGAAGAAGGCAGCCATCGAGAAGGGTAAGTTTCGCAATTGCAACCCCCCCCTCCCCCCCTCCCCACGTCACTCACCAATTTGCTATTGACAGGCATTGCTTATGAGATTTTAATTGAAATTCCTTAACTCATTAGATTTACACCCTGGAGTTTGCTAGACTTGATTACTCTTTCTTAAATTATATACTAACTTAAGTGCCAAGCATTTCTCTAGGGCACTAAATATTTGTTTAGGATAGTAAAAGTTGTCTGGATTAGTTATCCCTTATGCTTCTAGTGTAGTAAATAGTCTAAATCTGTCAAGGTCTTTTTACAAGTTTACAAATTATGAATAAATTATATGTCGACCTTTTCTCTTTTGCAATTCGGCATCTCTTCATGAAAAGTTAAGTACGTCCTTTAACCAAAATATATTCAAACTAGCAATTTCCACACCAATAGACTCAAAGAACAATACAATAAATTCTGCAGAAGCTGCAAAGAGAATGTAATCTGGCCAGAATACTTATTTAGCTTCTGTCTGGAATCTCCAGAACTCGTTGCCGATAAGAGATTAACCAGCTGTAGTTTGTAGCCTCTTTCTGGCTGACCTGGATTCAACCAAAATTGAGAGCTGGTTGAGTTGAGATAACATTGGAATATTTCTGGCTAAGAAAGTTCGTTTAAGGATTTAGTTTGGAAATCATATTTTAGTTAAGTTCCAATATATTTATTAAACATGTCAGAGCATTAGTCTCTTTAGTCATCAGCCTTTGAACATAATCTTTTAGTTGTGAAAGAGGATAATAAATAATTTTTTTTTTTCCTATCCCGAACCAACACTAACTCTCCTCTCTCTGTCTGCCTCTCTCCCTCTCACACATCCTTAGCCAAAAAGTTACAGCCATCGCTGAGTAACTCTGGCAGCCTGAAGCGACATAATAACACTAATAACACCATCGCTGTCGCCTCCTGCTCCACGGCCTCGACCATGATGGCACATGAGATGATGCTGCCGCCGCCAGGTTCACCGATTCCTCGCCACATGTGCTCCAAGGCATCGAATATGCCGACGCCAAAGGGTTCGCCTCTGCGCCGGCCGCATGGCTCTAATCCGGGCGCAGCACTCGAGCAGCTAGAGGCGGGCATGCGTAAGATCACCGAGGAGCAGTGGATCGATGGACCGCGTGTCTCCCGCGCCAAGGTGGCGGAGGCGCGTCACCTGATGCGCGAGGTTAACCATGTGAAGCAGTGCGAAACTTGGGTCGATGGACCCAAATCCCAATCGTGTCGTTCCCTCACAGCGGGCAATCTGCCCGCAGCTGCCCAGACGCCCGGCTATGGCTTTATGGATGCGCACAAGAAGACCATGATACGCCAGTGGGTGGAGAATCAGACCTCACAAGTCTTCCAGAGCACCAGCAATTGTGCTTCGCCGACGGCGCTTCATTTAAAACTCTCACAACTTAAGCAGAAATCGCTGGATTTGCCCGAGCGAACCAACTATCAGGCTGAGCAGCAATTCGTAGAGCTCCAGCCACAGGCACAGGAGAGCTGCAGTCAGGATGTGCCACCCGATGGCGATGATCAGGATAGTGGGCCATCGGAGGTGCCACCAGCGTTGCCTCTGCTCGACGATCCACTCGGCTCGCGAGACATCTCCCATGACAATCTGCAACGCATGCTCTCGCGGCACGTGTCCCGTGAGCAGCTCCAGGAGGCTGAGCTGGCCGCGAGTCGCGCCTCTTCCCAGCATCCCTCATCGCAACGCAGCATCGATTGTGGTCTGCAGGTGACAGAGGAGGAGATCGCCCGGACAATGGCACGCAGCGAACAGGAGCACACGCATCCACTGGCCACGCTCAGCCACTGCGACGACCTCTCCTTTGTCTCCAGCTTCAACATGGCCTGCGAATCGTTCAGCGAGTGCGGCGAGAGAGCCAGGTGGGTTATAAGTTTTAGATCGCTATCCATTTCTGTTTAGCTTTGACAAAGATTGAGCATTTCTAATTCTTGGAGGGTTTTTTTTTTGTGGTTGTTGACCGAAAGTCGTAAATAAGTGAATAAAATATTGGGAATACTTTATGAGCAAAATGTAGCTGAAATTAGAAATCGACTCAGTGTTTTCTTAAAATTTAAAGAAGATTTTTTTAAATGCAACATTGCACTAAGAAAAAAATTATTTTAAATTTTAAAAAAAGCGCCACGAAAATTATAAAGTTTTCCTTCTTTCCACAAATAATTTCTAAATATAAAAAAAAAATAATTTTTTAAAAATCCAAAAAAAAGAGATAAAATTTTTGCAAATGCAAAGACTAATTTTTTCTAATTCTTAGAAAAATGTCCCATAAAATGTAGAATAGAAAACCCTTCCAACAATGCAATTTTTCTGAGTGTAGCAATTTAATACATTTTACTTCGACTTGTGCTTAATTTGGCATCACTTGCTACCCTCTTTCCCTACTCCACAGACACCAATTCGATCAGCTCGCACGCCTGCACGAGATTTTCACATCCCAGCTGGCGATGGCTGAGGTGACACCCTCGACGACGCTTTATCGCACGGATTTGGGCAGTGTGTTCAGTGAACCTGCGTTCCGTTTCAATGTGGGCCAGAGCAGTGTGTGCAGCGAGCCCGCCTATCGCCTGACGCCGTCTCCACCCAAGCAGCCATCGCACAGTCCCAGCCAGGGTTCGTTGCCCAGCCTGAATGGCATCATGGAGATAGCCGGCATGGATGATTATGCGCTTTTGCGCCAACCCGATGGCGCCTCTGATCCCAGTCTGCCGAAGAGCGAGAAACGTTTTGCGCCGCAACACGATGATATCTGTGAGCTGGAGGAGAAATCAATGGCAGCAGCTGGGGCGACAATGGGCCGCCGTGGTTCGCTCGAGGATGCGCAACACAAACTGAATGAGATCACGAACATATTGCCACTAGCAGCGCAATCGCGTCTGCCACTGTTGCCGCTGAACACCAGCTCGGAGGCCTACGACAGTGGACATGATTCCTCCACGCCACGCACCTCCAAGCATTCGGGCATCTCTCGGCGAGCGGAGAGTGGTTATCATAGTGTCGCCACGGTGCGCGATTCAGACGAGAGCAGTTTTGCGTCGGGCATGTCGAAGGGACAGCGACATCGAATCACCATCTCCGGGGGAGCCAACTATCCGCGAGGCCAGGGCAAGAAGCGGCAGCGGCAGGACGGCGGCGGCAATAAGGGTCTATGCAGTTGGTTGCTGCAACCATTCTCCTGCACCTATCCAGAGACTGAGGGCGAGATCAGCGATTTCTAATTTGTACACCACGTTAAGAGTCGAGAATTGTTGTCCCACCAATCAGCGCAACGAGAGCTATTCCAAGCATTTAACAAAGGCCAAAGAATTAACTATATATATATCACACACATCAAATATGACATATGGATAGGAAAAAACAGCGACTGATTAACTTTTACTTGGCGCCGGCTGCCACAATACACAATTTTAAACAAGCAAATGAAACGAAATGAAACAAAAAAAAAACAAAAGAAAAGAAAACTACTCTAATCTAACCCAACTACCTAATTATACCTATGCTATAAAGACGACGCCATACACTCAAAAAAAAAAAACTCACTCACTCACTCACTAATACACGCATAAGTTCAAACGGGGCTTTAAGTATCTTAAGTTGCCAGCTAGCATAATACAAAAATTACGCATTAGGTGTAGTCATGTTGGTTAAATATATAGAAAAACAAAATAAAATATATATATTCTTGACTAATCCTACTCAGTTTTAAGGGGTACTCACGAGGCTTGCACACATTTCGACGTCGTCAAAGTCAATATATGAAAAGAATTTAACCGTTTTAATTCCTATTAGGAAACAAAATATTTGACTAACTTTACTCATTTTTCAAGGGTAAGTAAAGTTAAAGTAAATAAAATACAAAACCGTAATTTATAGTATAATGAACGATTTTATCAGCATGACTACCCCTATTCAATTATTAGGGTTAGTCACGATAGTTTCGTTAAAAATTTATTTTTTAACTCATAAAATAAAACACAAATATTTGATAAGCTTTTTAGTCAAAGCGTTCAATAAATGCGCAATGCAAAAGAGTATTGGGCCAACATGACTACCCCTAAAGCAGCTATATAAATAAATAAAAATACATATGTACTTAATCAGGCCACAATCACTACGACTTTACAAAGCAAAAAAAAAAATAAGAAAACAAAACATAATGCAGAGATACATTTATATACATACATATATCATATATACATATATACATTCTATATAGATATATATATATATATATCAAAAAAAAATATATATATATCATAGCTATTTATTGTTTATTTTGGGTTATTTGTTTGGGGAACGAAAAGAGACAAAAAAGGAGAAAACCTAAATGATAAATTGTATGCTAAATGTTAAATGTTTGCTTATTCAAACACTTTATTGCCAATTATAAGTTACAAAATGTTTAAATTAATTGTTAGTTAGCTAAAGTTATACATCTACTAAACAAATGAAAACGGACAACAACAACATCAAGAAGAAGAACAAAATCACGATATCGAAGAACAAGAACCACTGACTATAAACGGTTTTTTTCTGCAATTAGTAGACAAATGTTAAACATACAATTTTGTTGCCATTTTTGCCTAAATCAACTATGTTACAAAAAACAAAACGTATAAAATTTAAACAAAATATATATAAATTATATATTATATATATATATTTATCAGAGATATTATATAAGAATAAGACAAAAGGTAAATGCAAATTTTATGAAGCTAAAGAAACCAAAACTAAAGAATCAACTAATAAACGCAAACATATACATATTAATATATATACATAAATATATATATATATATATATATATATATATATGCACGCCACCAAGAAGCGAGAAGTGAGAAGCGAGAAGCAGAAGATGAGAAGCACGCCAAAGTATGCAACACACTTTGCAGCGACTTTTATCCCACTCATTCTTGCTCCGACTTATACATACACATATATATACATATACATATACATCTATATGAATAGCTAAAATTTTGCATCAATCAGCGAGTTATGAACATTAACATACATTTATTTATTTATTCATTTAACTAACGATAACATTCCTTCATTGCCTTTTTAGTCGCATTCATCCAGCATAAAGCAAAACCAAAAAAAAAAAACACAACAAAAAACAAAGCAAACATATTGAATTAAATACAACAAAAAAAAAACGAAAAATAAGAAAATAACAAAAAAATCAACTTATTGTATTGCATTATTATGTATTTCGTATTATTCCAATTATTAACAAGCGTAGTAATCACACCAAGCCTATACTTTAATCACCCTCAAATCTTCCTCTCCCCCCGCCCGCCCACAACTAAATCGAAAAGAATGAAACTTGTTAAAAAAAAAGGAAGAAAACAAGCAGAACTTACATATACATACCATATATACAATATCATATATGAAGATTCGTCGACTTCGACGCTGAATACAGACTAATTATTTTTTATAATATAAACAAATCGACAGCTGGTTTTATTGCATTTTCTGGGTGGGTGTGTGTGAGTTGGGTTGCACGTGTTTGTATGTGTGTGCGGGACACAGTTGGCCAAATAAAGTTGACGTTTTATAGATAGAGACATGTGCGATATATATATCAAAGTGCCTGCCACCCCTTGACTGCTCGTAAGTGGAAAACCTTTGGCAGGAGGGCGTGGAACAGAAGGACGGGGTCGTGGTCGGGGTGTGAGGGCTGCAAAAGTTGAACAATATAACTGGCAAGAAAAAGTACAAATCTTTTTCATCATTTCTTATTCGCTTCTTCTTTTTTTTTGTGCCAGCACCGAAATGGAAAATACTCTCGAGGTAAGTTTTAATCGAGTTGAGTTTTATGGCTGCCAAGTAAGAAAAAACCCCAAAATAAACCCACTTTTTATGCAAATGGCAAAAGAAATTGACTTTTAAGAGTAGTTTAAGTTTAGTTAAAGTAGAAATTTATGCATATTTCATTTTTACTTTTAGTTAAAGTTGAAAGACGAGTAATTCTATATTCATATATAAAATACTCCATATTTAACTTCGGATGAAAAAATCGCTGCTATTAATGCTGGGAAACAGATTGTGGAGAGTAGTTTAAGTTTATTTCTAGTAGAATTTTGTCCCTCGTTAATCTGTACTTATAGTTTTGTTTAAAAGCTTAATAACTCTAATTACATATGTAAATTTCTCCATTTGTTGCTTAGAATAAAAATGAAACTACTTTTACGCTGAGAAACTGACTTTTTAGAATAGTTCAAAATAATTTCCAGTAGTGATTTGTTCATCTTTAATTTATACTTTTAGTTAAAGTTAAAAAAGAGTTTTCTATACATTAATCATTAGCTTAGGCTTTTGACTGGTCGCAGAGAAATTGCATTAATTTAGCAAACTGCATAAATCCCACAAAGAGGCAATATGTATGCAAATAGTTAAAGTAATTGAGTTTTTTTTAATTTAATGACTCTTTTCACAGAGACTTTTTAAGGGGCTGCCAATAATACACTATTAAAATCGCAAGTCGATAGTTCACTTGCCTGTCAATTAAATTATATAAATATTAGACTATTTTAGTTATAGCTAATAAACATTTTATTTTCTTAAGAAAGTGATATCCACAGAAAAATCGGCTATATAAATTTCTATCAATATTTAATTTTTCATGCTGCAATCCTTCAACATAGTTAATGGCATCGTTTTGGGAAAGGGTATTTGGCGCAATAAAATGTGTTGGCACCTTCTGGCAAATGCCGCGCTACAATGCGAATATTCCTTTCTAAGTAGAAATTCTCCACCCCGCCCCTAAAACTCCAACCTCATCCCCCATTTGCCACAGCGATTTTTCTTGTTCGCCTTTTGTCTGCCGCCTTTTTCGTGTCGCTTCGTGGCAAACGTCGCCATTTCTTTCTGCTGCTTGCCGCTTGCTGCTGCTCTTCTGATTTTACAACCCTCTTATCATGAAAACTTTAAATTTTCGCATTTTCGCAATACGCAGTCACAAATGCAAATGCTGCCGCAAAACCCCACCCATCCCAAATGGGGCTAGTGGAGGGGATGGGTATGGAGTCACCGCCTTCTTATTCTGTTGTTGCTGCTGCTGCGTCTGTTCGCCATATGTTGCCAATTGAGGCGAAAATCGAAAATGCGTCTATGCGGATTGTTTATGACCCTAGAGCATAGCGCCAAGTAAGGGAAAGAGTCCTCATCCTCCTGCTCCTGCTCCTGCTCCTCCCCAACGGCCCTCTCCTCTCGCTGTGCCTTTTGGCAGGACTTTCTTTATGACCCGCAGTTGCCCCCAGACGCACATTTCTGCTGCTGGTCGCCTTTTAATTATGGCTCGCAAATTATTTTCGAATTTTTCATCAGGCTGCGGAAATAAATGCTGACAGCAATTTCCTTCAACAGGATGGCAAAAAGGATTCGAACCAAATTTCTTACTCCTCTTCATTTTTGTTTTTACCTATTTTTTCCTGCTCTTATTTTTTTCTTTTTTTTACCTTCCACGTCCAGTGTTGGGGCGTGACCTAAAAAATGAAATATTCACACACACTTCACTTGTCAAGTTGCATGAAATGTGCTGTGGAAAGGGACACATAAAGTATATAAAAAATATATGTAAATATATGTGCATATATGTGTGTGTGTGTGTGTCTGTGTGTAGTTCTATGTTTATATACAGTCATTAAAATATGTTCCACTTGCAATTAGAGTTTGTCATTTGGCAGCATTATTATATATACATGTATATTGTTGACAACACCGGAGTCACCAGATATTTACATATATATATATATATATATATATATCTTGATTTATATGTATTTACATGTGGACTGAAAGGGAATGCTTCAATTAGTGTCAAACAAAATTGAAATTCTCTGTGTCCAATTCTGTCGTCTGCCCAATTAGCTTTTCATTGCTTGCCAATTTAATTTTGCTTTTGAATTATAAAAAAAAAACAAATTATAAAGCCCAACAACAGATGGAAAATTGAGGTCTCATCGTTTTTTGCTTGAATTACTGAATTACACTAGATTACTTGTGCATCTAAAAATTTTTATTTAATATTACAATTAATGGAACTTGTAATAGTACTTTAGTTCATAAAATTTTGATACACATTTTATTCCCAAATTAATTTAAATATGAATAAAAGGTTATCAAATCGATTCAGAATCGGAATCATAATCAGATCCTAAATCAGAAATCATTATAATCGTTGCAGTCATCCAAGAGTATGGTAAAGGCAGAAGGAAGCTTGCTTGAATCGATCAAGTATATAAATTATTGTTTTACAATAATATTCTAGTTGATATAGCCATGTCCGTCTGTCCATCTATAGAAAAAATTTAAAGCACTTTACGAGCTAAATTTAAATTTAGAATATAAGATTGGTAAAAATTTGATTGACATCAGTTGGGAGTCGCAGATTTTGTTAATGAAAAAGTGTTTTCATATTAAAAAACTGATATCAAAAAGTCTACTATTCTTTAACTGTGTATCTACCCGTTATGCTTTGTCGACTCGAGCATTGTTTTTCTATCAAAAATTCTGATGCAAATTTTGTGATAACTAATATGATAAATGATTTGATTTGCAGCTCATACAGTCCATATATATATACATATATAACAGTTGTTTATGACACACCCGACAAGCCATACAAGTTGACGGTTCAGTCGAGTTAGGAGGGGGTTTTTATAATGTGACCCGGCAATTACGAAAAACATGAACAACAATTGAAAAGGTGTTTTAAGGTAATTTAATACAAAACCAAGTGAATTCAAGGAATTGAAAATTACAACCGAAACCCTAAAGCGCAGTGAGGGATTAGATGGAGGAGGGGCAGGCGCCTTGACGAGGGTTGACCGCAAAAGATGTGAACAACAACATTATTATTGTTCAGGCCAAAGCGTGGGCAAGCTGATGAAAGAGCAAGGCACTGCCGCAAACAATCAGATCCTCGCCGGTCTCCTCCTCTGCGCTATCCGCCAGTACCGGATAATATTTGACCACCAGCATAACGAGACCCATGCGCATGTAGATGAAATTCTGCTCCCGCGCGGCAAGGAAAAGCAGCGAAACAATGTTGCCCAGCATGGAGAGATCACGCAATGTTTCCGTTAGATCGCAATCTTTGCGCTCCTTTACCAGCGAACAACGCAGATCGAGCAGCAGCGGTGGCAGCAGTAATATCCCATGTGCAATCACCACATTGCCCATTCCCAACCTCTGTCCATACAGCTGCATATTGATTAAGGGTAGCGGTACCAGTTCCAGCATACCTTGGCACACATCCTGTATTCTGCTGCGCGTTCTAGTCGTGCTGCTCCCGAAAAGCACACGGCAGAGTCCGACCAGTGCTGCTGCCCCGCCCACCAGACAGGCGACAAAAGCGAACGTTTGCCGCGATAGGCGGCGCATCGCCAATCCGCTCGTCGTCAGCAGCAAGCTGTTGTAAATGAAGCGAAGACCGCGACCCGATGTCGGTTCACTCATGACGACGAGTGAATTCAGCACCCACAATTTTAGATTACTCAATCTGAACACTATCGAAAAGGTAATTTGTTCGATTTCAGAGTCAACAAATCGATCTCAAAATAACTCGAACAGAACTCGACTAGAAAATAGTTTTGTAATGCGGTTTAAGTTTAAGTTTTATTACAACCTTTCATTCCATTTCTCTATCAGACATCAGAGCAACTGCTGATACTTAAATTTCATTATAAACTACAAATATCGACTGAGTTATATAGCAAATATGATCTATGTTTATAATTAATTATAAAAACAGAGAGGCTGTTTGTCTCCTGTATTCAGCTGGTATTTTGGAGACCGAAAATTAATTACTTATTTATTTTAACAGTACGTAAAAGGATGCCCTGAAAACATTGAATAAATTCATAAATATCTACCGAAATACGTAAGCAGTCGTAGTTTATGAGTATTTAATAATTTGTAGAATCTTAAATATTTAATGTGAATAATATCAATCATTGAATAAAATCATAAATATCTACCGGAATATGTAAGCAGCCGTAGTTTATGAGTATTTACTAATTTGTACAATCTAAAATATTTAATGTGAATAGTAATATCAATAAATTTTTAACAACTCCATGAAACACATTAAGAACAAAAATCCTTGAAATTGAATAGTTACTCCAATGAATTCGAATTATAACAAATACTTTCAGTTATTGAAATCCAATTGAGTCATTTATTTCAATAATACATGCCAAATACTTGCACCCCTTCATCTTTCGTTCATTAATTTCAAATGCCATTTAAAGTTTAAAAAAAACTTCCACTTTTAGCAAACCCTTGAAACTCCAAAACAACGTTCACTTTGAACGTTCAATTGAAGTTGCCTTTTTTTCTGTTGTTGTTTTAAATACTCGCAGCTATACAGGAATTTATGTGGAAAAGAAATGTGTGCACCTTTTCTAGTTTACTGCCTACTTCTTTTTACCAATTTTGTGTATTGGCATTTAATCTAAAACCTAGATTCCTAAAGAGCTTTTCGTGTCATTCCAGGAGGCAGTATTCCAACAGCAACAGCCCCGTATCCCTGCCAAGGATAACGATGCGGATATGCAATGGCTATGGCTATGGCAATGGCAACACTTGAGCATGCCAAGCACGCGCCACGCCCCCAGCTCCAACTCTAGCTGCTTGCAAACCTCCAACTGCCGCACATAAAGAAAAATAATAATTCAACTTTATTTGTGCCACACACACACACACAAACACATACCTATAAGACAAAATAGAACGGGAACTGGTGGGAGGACATCTCTAGTATAGTTGTTGGGCAGCTGTTCCTTGTCAACACCCAGCAACAACAACACCAACAACAAAAGAAACAACAACAGCAACTAACAACAGCCATGGCAAATTTAATCGAAAGCGTGTAATTGACCTCAGCAAATGGCGTTGGATTCAAGGAGGCGAGGCTGGCTTTATATTTTTGGCAGGGCGACGGGGGGTTTTACGGGGCGTGGCTTTGTCGCAAGCTTAGCCAGCTGCCATCAAATCATTATCAGTTAAATAAACGACAGCGCCAAGTTAAAAAGATAACGAAGTCGCGACGCCAAACACACGGCAACAATAACAACAACCACAGCATAAGCAGCAGTAACAACGAGCAGAGCAACAGCAGCAACAGATGATATCTGAATAAAAAATACGCTATACCCCCAAACACACACACACACACACACACACACACACACTCACACTCAATCCCAACCTCTGCGCACAATAGACAGACGTAAGCCGCCTCGTTTTATGCTAATTCAAATGGAAATGGAGCCAGTCAGCAGCTGCTCCAGCTTCAGTTCCAGCTACTGCTCTTGTTCCTGCTCCTGTTCCTCTTACTGCTGCTGATGCTCCGTCTGTTCTTGATACACTCTCAAAAATATATCTTAACTGAAGCAGAAGCAATCCAGATGTTAATTATAAGCATAGAAAACAAGCTAAACTTAACAATTTATTTTATATTTACGTTCATCCTTTCTGCATTCTAAAATTCAGAATCTTAATGCAAGTTTGTTGCCAAAATGCAAAAAAAATAAGATTTTTTAGATGGCCAATTGAAGCAATATTATACTTCTTACTATTTATATTTTACTAATGTTTACAAAATAAGTAACAAAAATTTTGGAAAGAATAAGTGATTTCAGATTACTTCTATTTAATTTTTTCGACAACTGTGAAGAAAACTTTTAAAAAGAGTTATAAAAAAGAGTCCAAAATTATTTCTAAGAGGCATAAATGATTTCCCTCTAAACTTTTTATTTAATAATTTCTTTAAGTGTATTGTGCTGCTCCTGTGGGTTGTCAACGGACGTTTGCCCATTTCATTATATGCGACGGGGCGTGGCTGTGACTGTGGCTCTGACTGTGGCGCCTTGATCGGCTCGCACAGATAGCACCGAGCGACTCGTACGCAGTATGCAGATGTACAGATATTCGGATATATATGTGTATGTGTGTGTCGCATGTATTAAAAAGGACCTGCGGAGGAGTAGACTCGCAACGCATTCCTTGTAAGAGGCAAATTCGCCATGATTTTCATATAATTTCCGCATCATAAAGCTGCGAAAGTAATTTTCCACTTGAAAGCACAGGCACAGGCCACACACAGTGTGTCCACAGTGAGTCCACAGTCCACAGAGTTCACAGTTTCAACAGTTCCAGCTTCGACTTCGACTTCGCTTCCAACTTCAGGCAACATTTTCAGCCAAAAAGTGTGAAACAAGCATTGCCTGCAGATGTATTTAGTTGAGCTGCATGGGGATTCGGATTGGGGATCAGGAATGGGAAAATGGAGGTTGGTTGATAGTCATAACAGACACTGCACAATAGCATAAGAAGACGAAATTTTGAATAGAAAGTCAGTTCATATCTAAAATTCAACCTCAAACAGAGGGTTCAAAATGTTAACTGCCACAAATTTGGCATATAAAAACTATAAACCTATTAAAAAGGGAAACTTTTTCTCATATAGTATTCCATCTCAAAAGGTCACGTTTAGAGATGGGTCCCGCATTTGAAATTCTATAAGTTTGTAAAACTAAAGAGAATCTTTTCAATCAAAAGGTTTTTCATAACAGTCTGATCCCTATATTAATAATATATTAAAATTTGAATACACAATTTTCGCTTGAAATTAAGTAGTGCACAGAAATGGAAGTGAAACAATTCGTTTTAGTTGAGAATGTTACTTCATTGATTATCTTTAGGCTGCCAGTCTTACCAAGAACACATCCTTAGCCTTAACCTAATTTAATTATTTGTTTGAATTTTATTAGTTTTTACCAATTATTGCTGAACTTTTTGCGTTATTAATTAATGTCATAAATAATGGAAAATGTATCCACCGTACGTTGTGGTCCATGTTACAGCCTGACAAAGTTTCAACTTTAACACAGCTATATAATTGTGTTTGGGGTGTGTGGGGGGAGTGTCGGTGGTGTGCGTGTGTATGTTTTGGTGTTTTTGTTGGCACATTGAAGACTTTGTGTTGTCACCTTTTTTGGGCGCGAGGGCGGCGCTCATGCAAATAAGAGCAAAAAGCGAGAGCTGAGATTTCTCAGCACATTAAATCGACAGGCAGGCAAAAAGCAGGCAGCAGACAGAAGGCAAAAGCTCTTTAAAGGCGCCTGCCACATAAGATTAGGCTAAGCAGCTGGGCACACACACTAATGCACATACTAAAACACACAAATACTAATACACAATAGGGAGTGGTCGTCAGAGCAAATTTGATTATGCTGCTCACGTGCGAGACAACCAAATTCACTGCGAAATAAAAAGAAAAACGAAACACACAAAAAAAAAACAGAAAAGCTAAAGACGAACATGAAACATACAGCTAGTTAGTTAGACAGAGACAGAGGGAGTGGGAGAGAGAGAAAGCGAGAACATATCGAAAGGAAGCAGGCAATAGAAAAGCGTACAAAAGCGAAACACGCACAAAAGCAGGCAAGAAGGGAAAAACAAAGAGTAAGAGAAGAGGAGACACGGAGCGGAAGGAAGTCTGTCAATGCCCGCAGCAAAAAGGCAACTAACAACAACAAAACGACAAAACACACAGTAAACACAAAAACAAAACAAAACACAATACACACCTCTCCCCCACTTCGCCTCTCTCTTTAGTTGCAGACTATAAAAATGGCGTGCAGAATTTTTATTTTTTTTTTTGGGCAGATAATTGAACAGGTGTAACAAAAACAAAAACTGAAAGCAAAGCACAAAATGAGCAGCATCCTTTTTATGGCTGACAAATAACTGCCTAAATACCGCAATTTCATTGTTCCGAAATTGGTGTATTTATGGCACCCCTGTGTGTTTTTGCCTACTCATCCATAAAATGTTCAAATAGTTGGCACAGTTCTCTTTATAGCTCATAGTTCATCAGGCTTTGCTATTATCCGTTATTTCCCGAGCTGTGTAATAAATCTTATTCATACAAACTCTGCAAAGTGCAGGCAACTTTGTGTAACATAATTCTCTAAAAAATATAGTGAATTTTACAAATATTACTGTACTAAGAAATGTTTATTTATCTATAAATTTATTAAAAGTTAAAAAGAAAATACCTTAGTGCAATGTAACATTCCTTCCATTATTTGTATCTGTTGCTTCTCTTTCAGCAACAGCAAGCACAAATCACAGTTTTTCAATTCACCAAAAAAAAAATCCAAAAAAACAATAAAAACATAAAAGCTTACTCATCGCTGCGCGAGATTTTATTGCTTTGCTTTTGTTTTTATTATTGGCACAGTAATAATAAACTCATTTTCTTTCACTTTACGATTCAACCTTCTTTACACATAAAAAATTAAACCAATGATAGGCACCAAATATTATTTTATATTTTCCTTAAACGCGTTGCGCACATGGAGCCAAGACAGAAACAATAAAAGCGTCCATTTTAACTGCTGCTTGCACTTGCGCCTAAAGCACAATAAAAAGAATCACATGCCAGTTCAATAATATTTAACTATTATGTTTACGCTTACCGCTTCCATTGTGGAAGTTTGCGATCTCTTTTGCCCTCTCTTTAACTGTAGCTGCAATCAGCACAAGCTATGTTTGATGCCGGGTAAAAGAGACGAAAATATTTGCACTGCGATGCTGGCTGCAGAACCGAAAACTAACTAAAGTTATGTTAATCACATAATGCATTTTTTCTGGCATTGTATAAAACTGAACGTTTACAAGGCGTTTAAATATATTTGTGGTTACATACTATATATCGTATGTAACTAATAAAAAGGATTTATTCACATTTTATCTAACAAGTTGCAAATTATAACTTTTTCTATCGCGATCAAGCATTGCACTGATTTCCAGGCAGCAGCCATTACTAGAACACTGTTTCCCACACCTCCTCTCTCTCTCTCTCTCTTTCTTTTGTATAATTTGCGCTCTTTGGAATGAATCTATGAAATAGAAATTGCATATAAAGCACTTCCAGTGCAAGAAAGTGGGCACAGGATAAAATTCGACTATTCTCACTTCTTTTGTAAAAATGTATTGATTATTCTTTTGTAAAAAACGTATTTTGTTAATGACAAGTGATAAAACATTAATTTTTTAGTGCATTGTATTGACATTTTTTTACGAGAGAAGTGAGAAAAGGTTAATCTTATGCTGTTTCTTAACAAACTGTTTGTACAAATGAGATAGATAGAGAGACGAGAGAAATTAGCTTTCACATTAATTAGGCAATTTTCTTAAGCATAAAGAAGAATTGATAAGCTTTTAATTATTTAAGCACTAATTGCACCCACACATATAAAAATATGTATGCCAATGAAAATTCCACCAGAAATATCTTTTATCTTTTTTTGCTGGAAAAAACCAGTTGAAGTTTAAGCAAAACACAATTGAAAAAATTAATGTAAGTATCTTTTACTTATATTTTCATATACCAGAGACCATAAAACGAACTCGAAAACTAACATGCCCGACAAAAGAAGCGCATTATGCAAAAACTGAACAGAAAGAGGAAAAAAGATGCAACCAAAAAAATGTAAATATATTGAAGTTAAAAAGAAAAAGTCCCCAAACGCTGGGGATTTATAAGCAAAAAAATACGAGAAAATAAATAAAAGAAATCGTATACAGAAGAACTTTGTGTAGATATATAAATATATGATGTATATATGTGTGTGATGTATTTGATGTGCAATGTTGAGTTAAGTCCCAGGCAACTTAGGTATTTAGCAGCAATCGATTTTCGTTGATTTCAGCACAGCCCAAAATCCAGAACCCAAACCCAAAAATGCCAGTAACAGTGCCTGACCTTTCATCCTTTTTTGTAGCAGCGGCACGTGGCACACACCGAGTGACTCTCGGCACATCCTCAGCAGGAGCAACTCATCATCATCATCATCAACATCATCGTTGTTCTTGTCTGTAAAGTTTATTTAGGCAGAATATGGGAATACAACAACTACACTCTTCAATTTTATAGCAACAAATTTGCATCGTAAAAGATACTCGCTCAGAAAACCCTACCCCCCGCAAAAACCGGACGATAAAAATACAAAACGTTTGTTTAGGCAAGCTCCAATGATCCCCACACACACCCCTACCCCTCCCTATAGCTACCGCTATTCCCATCACAAAAACCCAAAGTCATAAACTAAAGGACAAAATCGTAAAAACTGAGCAGTTCATTTAAATTTTTAATATTTTCGGGTCTCTCACTTTTGTTTTATGCCTTGAAATTTATGCCTTTAATTAAATACAATCTACGTTTAGACGAGAAACTTGCCCCAAAAATATGCACTTAATAATGCCCCATCAAATAGACAAAAAATAATAAGAAATACATGATTTTCTATCTTCTTCTTTTTCCAACTGTTGTCATTCCCTCTACTGCTTCCTCTTCTTGTTGTTGTTGTTGTTTACTCAGCATCCTTTGCAGAGCCAAACACGCACTCAGGATTTATTTCACATTTCTATATATGTTTGTGGACAGGGGAAGGGGGCAGTCAGCTCGCGGGTATATGTAAATTTTTCAGTAAAAATTCACTTCGTGATAATGGATTTTCCATGTCGCATCGCAATAGCTGTCGCAGCCCCCAACCCCCCACTCCACATCTCTACCACCCACACAGCAGCAACCATGACAATTACCTTCTCCCCTCCTCGTCTCACCCACACCTAGGCATGATAGATGGCATATGACACTGGAAGCCTGCAAGTTTTTGAGCCACTTTTATACAATTTCGACCTACTCATACATGTGTAAGTCAGTCTAAGCGGGTGTGTGTGCTCAAGTGTCAAACATTTTTGACTAATACTCGGCAGTCAGATTTCAACTGTTGTTTTGACTTCCATGCATGCAGCCTAGGTCTCAATTAGGCAGTTGCAAAGGAAAGCCCTCTCACGCCAAATACCGCTCTTTCCTTCTCTCTCTCTCGAAAGTCAAAGGCATTGCCAACATCAAGTTTGGCTGACTCTCTTAGCTGCTAAAGCGTTCTCTTCGTCTGCTAGTTGTATATTTTTTTTCAGTTGTTGTGGCTTCCGTTTTACACGCATATTTATTGTTTTGTTTTTGTTTGTTTTTATTATTATTAAAGTTACATATGAACTTAATTTATAGATCAGGCCTATGTGCCTGCATTCACTGTTACTACGAAACTTTAAAAAAATGTAAACTTGCTTGGTTTTTTGTTTTTTATTATTATGATTTGGGGTTATTATATTTTTTTATTTCGTTTGCAAAAAGCAAAATGAAATTTTTGTTGATGATGTGGGCGTAAAAGTGAAAACAGGCACATTTGCTGCGTGAATTTTCTTGTTTTTGTTTTTTTTGTGTATAATTTTTTTTTGTTTTTTTAAATAATTTTTTTTTTTAATTTTAATCAGTAATATTAATTTTCTTTTAACTTGTATTTCTTAATTCTTTTGAATCGCAGAACTGCCCCGCGCTGCTGCTGACAAAACCCCCGACCGCTCCAGCATTTTTGCTCTGCTGCTGCTGCTGTTGTTGTTTGCTTTTCTTTTATTTTATTTTGTGTTGTCCTCCATCTTCATGTCCAATTCACTTCTCATGTCCAATTTGTACGTCCATGTCAAAAACCCAACCGACAATTGCGTTCAACTAATCCCCATTTCCCATCCACTTCCCACTTCCTTCCATTCGTCTGTTCATCCGTCCGTCCATCCATTCATCCATCCATCCATCATCCTTCAGGCTGCTTGCTTGCGACGCTTAGTTCGTTATTTTATAAATTAACAAATTTAGCTAAGTAGTTGTAGTTGTTGCGGTGTTTTTTTTTTCCTTTTTCCTTTTTTTTTTGTTGCTTGGTTGGTTGGTAGGTTTGATAGGATTGTATTATCCGCCCCGCCCGCTTCTGTCCATCAATTGCTGCTTGATATCAACTCGTCTGGCGCTCTCTTCCCCTCCCCTCCTCCGTTCAACACCCTTCTTTCTCATCTTCAACAACATTCGAATGCATTTACAATTTATATGCTCAGAGTTGGTTTCTGCCTCGCTCTTTTTTTATACAATAGAAAATGCATTGAATTTGTTTATTGTTGTTCTTGTTCTAGTTGTTGTTGTTGCTGCTGCTTTGATTTCTTTTGTTTTGCCTTTACTTATGTTTTGTTTTAATATTTACTGTTTTCTTAATGTTGTTTATTATTGGCGTTTGTTGATTTTGTTTATATTTGTTTTCGCTTTTCTCATTTTTGTAATTTTTTGTTTGTTATAATGCGATGTAATAATGTGAGTAAATGTTGTGTTTGTTGTTGTATTCTGCATTCGTGCCGAGAACAAGGAAAACAGCTTAAAGGAAATAATCGGGTGTTCTTCGTGTCACGTGTGGCTCTCCGCGTCGCGGTGCTGGGTCAAATTGAAGGCTAAGAGAGAGAATATAATTAGTATTGATTGAAGCTACAGTGGTCGTCAGCTAATTAGAACTATTATAACTTCCAATAATATAAATTGGCTACAGTTTCTATAAACACATCATTACATTTTGTAAAGTTTACAATATTAAAATTATTTTTGTCATTTCCCCTAAAATTCGTTTTACTATTCGTTTCGACTATTCAGATATTAAAATTGATCCTTGCATTTAAATTAGTTAATTTTTACATTTGACATTCATTGATCTTTGAAATATTCAATAATTAATTGAACTAAATAACAAACGACCCTTGTGTACTTTTGTCTATATATATCTATATATATATATACAGACATATCTCATTGGGAGAAATACGTACAATGAAAATTTAAGTGAATCATCCAGTTCCATGAGAGCAGCTTGATTACCACACCTGTAGCAATAGTTTGGCGCTGAGAATATTGTGACAACGTTGCGATCATGACACCAATTATAGCCCTCCATAACAAGCTGATGTGCACGGCTGACCAAGGTCAAGCCATTTGTGTTGTTAAACGTTTCTGATATATCCTGTTGAAAGAAAAAACAACAAATTCCATTTTAGCCAGAGATATATAATTGTAATCGAAAATCTTCCTCACCTGTCCAAAGGTGTAGCCCGCTCCACGGGGGGAAATGCCCCAGCCGCCCCTGTCATCGGGATCGGACCAGAGCAGATCGCACATGGGTCCCTCATGGGGCACCTCCTGCAAGCGATCGAGTGCTCGTATATGATCCAAGCTGTCAATTGATGGACTGAGGCCGCCGTGCAGGCAAAAGATTTGGCCATCGACAAGTGCCGTCAATGGCAGATAGTCGAACAAATCGGTAAAATACTTCCAGACATTCGCATTACCATATTTTCGCAGGCACTCATCGTAGAAGCCGTAGACCTGTGTGATCTGTCGGGACTCGTGATTGCCGCGCAGGATTGTAATGCGCTCCCGATACCGGACTTTTAGTGAGACGAGGAGTGTGACCGTTTCCACAGAATAATAGCCACGATCCACATAATCGCCCATAAATAAATAATTTGTATCAGGCGATTTGCCGCCTATCCGGAACAATTCCATCAAATCGTGAAATTGCCCGTGGACATCGCCGCAAACGGTAACGGGACATTTGACCTCCTGCACATTGGACTCCTTCGATAGGATCTCCTTTGCCTGCAAGAATTGTAAAAAAGAAAAATATGTTAATTCATTATTTATATATGCAATATAAAAAAGGAATAATTAAAAGCTCAAAGCTGATAAGATATATATTTCGATTAGATGTTAGGTGAATTGCCAAACTTATTAAATAGAATTTATAATTTGTGGAAGCTTAAAAAGTTAAAATGAAAAATTACTCTAAATTATTTGTAATTGCTAGCGGCTTTCATAAAAATTATTATCTTTTAAAATAAAAAAATTAAAAGTTAAAGTATAAATTCTGATAAAAAAAATATACATATATACTGATTAGATATGAGGTAATTTGCGAAATTGTTATAATATATGAAGGTCACCGCTGTGTGAATGAACGAAATATTGGTAAATTATTCAATAAATGTTTATTTCAATCGACCTATATTATATTTGTATATATAATGAAATTTCTCATTTGTGGGAACTTTGAAAACTTGATAACTTTCATTAAAAATCCTATAATTTGCATAAAGGTTTGATTAAAAACAATAAAATCCATATTTAATTTATATTCGAAATAATTAAAAACATAATATCAATTATTTTTGAACTGTCAATCAATCAATTATATATTTGTATGGGGATATCGAGAACTGTTGACAAATATAAATGGTAGCATTTTTACACCAATTAATCATCGTTGCAAATCCCAGAGCTATTATAAATAAATGCATATATGCATTTATTAGACTATAAACATTTGTTTATAGCATACATTTTTATAGATAGCTAAACAAGCTTCCGGGTAAAAATAAATATATGTTTATATATAAATATATATTTATTTTTATTGCCTTGTCGGATTTGCGCGATCAGCGTCCGCTTCCGCTAGACCGACCAGCAGACAGCGTCTATGTTTATGACCAATGTAAATTAATTTTGGCAAACATTACGAGGCGGCGTCTACCCCCATCCGCGTCCCCCTCTTCGACGACCATTATTGTCTAGAATAGCGGAATAGATAAGTCGATTTGGGCACACAGAACAAAATATTTGGGTGAAGCAAACATAACCACACTTCTAGCAATAAAGAGAGCCAGCCGAAGTAACGGGGAAATCAACAAATTGAAAATAATTGATATCGATGCGTTCGCTTTGGTGTGAATAAATATATCTATATGCGTTAATTTCTTTAATTGAATTCAATATTGTTGGAAAGAAAGAAAAACACATACAATTGCCAAACAAGTGTGCGTGAGTTTGTGTATATATTTCACACATAGATACATATTCTAGGAGCGGACACACACAAACAAATACACAAACACAGAGAAAAACATTAAGTAATATTTACTTAGCGTAATAGGCAAACTTGTGACGCAGATTGAACAACGGCGCAAGGTTGTTGCGGTGTTGTTTTTTTTCCGCACAACTAAGTACAATTGCCATTATCATTAACTAAACAAATGCTGAATAATAAATGTAAAAAAAAAAGTATAAAAAAAGCGAAAATAAATTCTCGCCTAGGTAGTGTGTAGGGCAGAAGTCGATTTGTCACATTCGCACTGCACGCAATGCCTATTGGCATCCTGCTTGCACGCACAGCACACAGCACAGCGGCGTTTAGCTGTTGGAATTTACCAATATTCCAATATGGCGACGCCATAGCGCATCATGATTCATGTGCCACAGCCGTCGTTCAAATGAGTGGGAGCGAGAGAAGCCGAGAGGCACTACAAGTAACGACGACGACGATGATGAAAATTATTTTTAAACCTATTTTTTTAGTTAGTTGGGGAATAAGGGCGAACTGGCGACTCCTTACCTTATCGCAGAGTGTGCGAACTTGTGTTTCTGTCAATTGATTGCATTCGTTTAGCTGCTCAATCCATTGATCTAGATCTTTTGTTGTTGCTTTATCCTCCATAGAAGGGATTGGAGGAAAAGTCTCGTCAATCTTTGTCGACTCAATTTTGACGGCTTTTTTTGTTAACGATGGAGGAAGGAAAGGGTGTGTTTGTTAGAAAAATTATGTGCAGTGAGTTGCTAGCTATATGTTGCACTTTTCTTTTGAAATTTTGCTCAAAATGCTGAAGCAAAATTTCGTTGCCTTTTAATTTTTCTATTTTTTTTGTTCACAAAAGCGACGACGACACGAAGTAAAATACGAAGGAAAGACTAAAATTCAGAGACTGCTCTACCGTTCACATTGCTATCGATAATACTAAGCACGCTTCGGCTAAATATTGCTTTTAATATCGCTGAATACGATACGAGCTATCGAGCAAAGTATCGATGTAAATTGAATGAGCATATAACTATCGATAGACTTCTACTGAACATAGCATTTATGTGCAACAAATAATCATGTTTATGATTCTGTTTTTCTCAACACTTATAGTGTAATTTCTGTGTGTATTTATGAAGAGAGCAATGACGTGTTATTGATTTTACGGAATACCAGCTTATCGTCTGGCCACCACAATGTATCACATATTTATCGGGCAACCGCCACACAAGCTGAAGCAGCACACAGCAAAAAATTTAATCAAGTCATCCTAACAACGAGCAATAGTCGAATAAATATCACGGTGCAAAAATGGAAACTCTTCTGGGTATCAAGGGTCCTGATTTTGTCATGCTAGCGGCAGACACAACTCACGCTCATTCCGTAATCGTGATGAAAGAAGGTAAATGACCAAGTTAATCTGCAGCGCCGGGTATGGTTAATTAACATTTTTCGCATTACTTCGCAGATGAAAACAAGATCCACAAGGTGGCGGATAACTTGTTGATTTCAACAGTTGGCGAGTCCGGGGACACGGAACAGTTCACTGAGTTTATTGCCAAAAATATTGCACTGTACAAGATGCGCAATGGCTACGATTTGAGTCCCCGTTCAGCGGCGCATTTCACTCGCAAGAATCTGGCGGAAAGTCTGCGTAGCCGAACCCGTTACCAGGTTTTCATGTTTGTCGCCGGGTAAGTTGCAATTTCTGCACCAATTAATTGATGAATATTAATAAACAAATGTATTTACGGTCTTACCAGGTACGATCCCAATGAGGGACCCGAACTGACATTTATCGATTATCTGGCGACGTCGAAGTCATTGAATTATGCCGGTCATGGCTACGGTAGCATGTTCTGCGCCAGCATATTCGATCGCTATTGGCACCCGAATATCACGCAAGAGGAAGCTTACGATGTGCTGAAGAAATGCGTGCTGGAAATCCAAAAGCGTCTCATTGTCAACTTGAAGAACTTCAGCGTTGCGGTAGTCGATAAAAATGGTGTTCGCCACTTGGACCAAATCAGTGCCAAGAGCTTGGTTGATTATAATGCGGCCGCCTAAATTAAGTATCCATTAATCTAATTTTTTTGTATGCATTTTAAATGCATCTTTTATGATGAGGAATAAAACAAGTACAGATTTGGATTTTTGGTATGGGATGAGTTTTAATTGAACTTGAAATATTTTCCATATGTCATCAAGTATTTAATATGCATTTTCATAAAATAATTCATGATAATCGATAACAAGCCATCGAAATAAACAATTGGCATTCACACCAAATGCAGACACGCATTACTTATCAGCTGTCTTTGATTTCACATCGACGTTAAATCACAAAAAAAACAAGATGGAAGCGCCGCCACCGGAGCATTGTCCTGGCGTCGAGAGTGAACAGGCTGGGCGTGTGAGCGCCTGTGCAGGCTGTCCCAATCAGAGCATATGCAGTGATCCCACTAAGAAATTAGAGGATCCCGGAAAGGCGCTCGTCGCCGCTGCCATGAAGGATGTAAAACATAAACTCTTGATACTCTCCGGCAAGGGTGGCGTGGGTAAAAGTACAGTGACAACGCTGCTGACGCGCTACCTGGCACGCAGCTGTCCGGATAGCAATTTTGGCGTGCTGGACATCGATATCTGTGGGCCATCACAGCCTCGACTTCTGGGTGCACTGGGCGAGAATGTGCATCAGTCGGGCTCGGGTTGGTCGCCGGTGGGCATCGATGACAATGTGTGTCTCATGTCCATTGGTTTTCTGCTCAACTCCGTGGATGATGCGATCATTTGGCGTGGTCCCAAAAAGAATGGCATGATTCGACAGTTTCTCAGCGAGGTAGATTGGGGTAATCTCGATCTGCTACTGTTGGACACACCGCCCGGCACATCGGATGAGCATCTGTCCGTTTGCACCTATTTGCGGGATGATTCGGCGCCAAAGGAATCATTGAGTGCCATCATTGTGACAACGCCACAGGAAGTGGCTCTGTTGGATGTGCGCAAGGAGATAAACTTTTGCAGGAAACAGCGTATACCTATCTTGGGTGTCGTCGAGAACATGAGCAGCTTCCGTTGCGGCCACTGCGGCAACAGTTCCGACATCTTTCCGGCCAAGACGGGCGGCGCCGCAGCCATGTGTGCCGAAATGGGGGTGCCTCTGCTGGGCTCCCTGCCCCTCGATCCGCAAGTAACGCGCGCCTGCGACGCGGGTGAGGATATTACAGCCATAAAGAGTGAGACCACCGATGCATTGGCTGCCATTTGCTCCCAGATCATGTCCAGTTTTTAGTTTAAGCTTTTTTGTTATTCTTATCTTGATTTGTGCTGTTAGTTAACAGAATTGCTGCTGCTATTTAGCAAATGTGCTGTTAATTAACATGATATGTTGTACATATAAATAAATAAATTAAAACAAATATCTGCATTTTGTGTTGTTGCCTGGATGAATTGTAAGCCGTTTAAATGTAATATATTCATATGAACATATATGAATATGTTTTAACTAATTGAAATAATCATCATATGATATATGTTTGCTATAATATATTAAATAAAATGTGTAGGAAATTTAAGGAAAGTAAAAAGTTGACTAAATTTTGGAAGGGTTTTTAAATATAAAATGTTATTTAAAAGACTGTTTCATGCCTATATATGATCAACAGATAATAATATATATACCTAGGTGAATGGTATAGTAGAGATTCTAATAATATTGATTGTTTGTTAATATATAATGTTGTTTTTTTTTATTACATTTATTTTGTAAGTAAAATCTATATTTTGAAAATTAAACAGATATCTTTATTTTGTGAATTTAAAGTTGTTTTGACATAATATAATACGTTCATTTAAGCTTAAGAATATATGTAGATACCATATCAAATCAAAGTTTTTCGCTTCACTTTGACATAAAAAAAAAAATCAAATAGAAATATAATGCATATTTCATGCAACGCTAATTTTACTATAATTTGTTGGGGGTAAAACTTTAACTTAAAATTAGTAAAGGAAAAATATGTTTGTTTGATTTTTGAGTTAGATGAAAACCATGCGTGGTGCGTGATGAATAATATTAGGTAATTTCGATTAATTATGATTTGTACTGGTTATTAAAGATATATATAAATTTAAATCGTTATCTTAGATGTTTTAGGTGGAACGTTTCCAGTCCTCCTCCTACTCCGCTGTGGACATTGCCGTGCTGTCCAGTCGAGGAGCAAATATCAGACTCGAGAATTCAGCGTGCTGATTTATAAACGATTGAACATTGCCATTTAAAGTTTCAGTCATCAAATTGCTCGGCATTATTGAAGATTTGCGCCGCTGGGAAACCGATGGCAGCAATATATTTATCGGGTAATTCAACAAGGTGCACGAATCGGTGCAATCGTTGATCTTGTAAATGCCCACCAGATAGTTGGAGAGCTCGAACATGTTCACACGCAGCGACACAATGATGAACTGCGCATTCTTGGTGCGCTCCTGAAAATGCAATTACGAAAGTTAATAAAAATACGAGCTGCACATAAACATAAAAAGGCTAATAAATATCTTAATTAATTCCCATTTTGAGGGTTTATACCCAGGAAGAGCAAGTTCGGGTGGGATTAGACTACACCTTATCTTGTCGACCAAAAAGGTAAGCTAGATTTGGCCCGTACTTTGAATTGTTTCTCAATTCCTCTTGGCAGACAAATTCAAAGATAAATCTGTCTAATTTATTTTGTGCCAGGTTTAGCGTCTATTATTTGACATGAATCTGCAAAGGAGGATGAGGAGCATGGGAAGTGGAGTACTGTATAGGAACGCAAGTCTAAATCGATTTAACTACTGCTGCTGATCAAGTATAAATATACAATACAAATGGCAATCTCAATATAATACTATCAATAAATAAATAAATAATACAAAAGGCAATCTTAAATTAATATAAATATTACAGTTTGCAATCTGTACATAAATCGATGCTAATCTTTACCTTAATATAGTGGCCCACAATGGAGACATTCTTAAAATCCAAAGCGGCATCGATCTCATCCATAAAATACAACGGCGACGGCTTATAATAATGCAGTGCAAACACCAAGGCCAATGAGGAGAGAGTCTTCTCGCCACCGGACAGGTTCGAGATGTATTTCCAGCTCTTTTTGGGCGGACGAACTGTGAACTGGACGCCCTCATTAAATGGATCCATGGAGTCAACTAGTTCAAGATCGGCATCACCGCCCAGGGTAATCATGCGATACATTTCCTTCAGTTTGCGCGTAATGATATTAAATCCCTCCATGAATTCGGTGTAGCGACGTTTACGCACCTCCTCGTATTTGTCGCGCATCTCGTTACGCTTCGAGGTGATGTCCTCGAGGACACGCACACGATCCAAATAGACCACACGCTTCTCAGTGAACTCTTCGATGAAACCCAAATTGGGCTTAGTTTTCAGCTGCTCCTCGAGCGTCGTTAGCTTAAATTGCATAGCAGGCAGATTCTCGGCCTCCAGTTCCTCGAGTGTGTACGTCTTCAGTGATGTAGCTGATTCTGGCTCCGTTTCACCTGGAATCACGTTAAGCTTGAGCGGCCTTAGCTGCGCCTTTAATTGTGGTATACCCGCTTTCAAATCCTTCACTTTGGCTGTAATCGCTTGCAGATTCGTTTCGATTTCGAGTCGTTTAATGTTGCGTTCATTTTCCTGTTTGTTTAATGCATCGATTTCCTTCTTCACATCCGACGATTGAGATTTCGCCGTGCTGATGGCTTCATCTGCTTCGTTGGCCTGTGTCTCGAGCTCATTTTTACGCTCCTGACACTGTTGGCGCTCCTCGTTCAGCGCACGCAACTTTTCCTCAGCCGTTTTGATATTTTCTTGCAAATTAATATTGTTATTCTTGAGCCGTTCAATCGAGCGCTCCGCCGTGGACATTTCCACATTTAGGGAGCGCACATGACCCGATAGCTTCTCAATTTGTGTGGTGACCTTTTTGAGTCTAGCTTCAACTGGATTCACTGTGTTCGAGCGCATCGCTTGGAATTCATCTTCAATCTTTTTAAGCTTATCAACGATCGACTGCTCCGTTGCCTGGCGATCGGTCAACAGCTTCTGCGTCTCCTCAATGTGCAGCTCCAATTCGCGGACAGCCGCCTCGTCCGTGGTGTGGCTGAGCATGCGTTGACGCTGCGCCTCGCACTGCTTCAGGCTGCTCGTCATTTGTTGGCTATGCGACTTGATGCTGACCGTCAAACGTTTCTGTTCCGTTTCGCTGCGCTGGCGATTCGCCTTCAGTGTTTGAATCTCATGTTCCAGTCGCCCCTGCTGTTCCTGGCAGTAGCTAATGTTTTGCTGCAGCTCATCCGCCTGCACCTGCATCTCCTGCAACGCTTGCTGCGACACCACTGACGTGTCCGCCGACACAGCGGTCTTTGTGCGCACCTGTGTGCCCATCTTGCCGCGTAACGGATTACCGCCACCGCCGGACATGGTGCCAGCTAGCTCAATGATGTCGCCACGGAGTGTGACGACGCGAAAACGCTGCTGGCCGTAAGCAATGCGTGTTCCCTGCTCCAGATCGTCGGCCACCAATGTGTCCCTCAAGGCCATGTAGAAGGCGGTCTTCACGCGCTCATCCTCCACCTGCACCAGATCGTACAGACGTGGCACTTTCTCCGGGCTGTGCGGTATGAGAAGAAATTAATAATTTAATATATTAATAATAAATAAATATAATATTCTTACGTATCAATGGGATAGGATTTGCTCCTAAAATGCTCCATGCGATTGAGGGGTATAAAATTGGCCCGTCCAGCATTGTGATCCTTAAGTGCTTTAATCGCAGCTGAGGCCGTGTCATAATTATCTGTCACAATAAAGTCGAGTCGGCCACAGGCCGTGGATATGGCCACATCGTATTTGGCATCAATGCAACCCAAATCACCGAGCCGGCCAAGAATGCCCGGAATTTTGCCCTCCATCTTCAAGCGCATCAGAAAGTTGAGGACACTGTCATTGGAGCGCTGCGCTTGCATATTTGCCGAGCGCTCATTGATCTTGTAAATAAAATAATAAGTTAGTTGATGAACATATAATTTGTAATATATACTATTAAATAGTCACCTCTTCGCGCAACTTGGAGCGCTGATTGCTCATGTTGCGCTCGTCCTTGGTCAGCTTTTGAATCTCCGCCGATTTGGTGTTAATCTCCTCTTCGAGCTTTGGCATATTTTCGCTCAGCTCCTGCAATTTTTTTGTCATCTCCTGATGGTTCTCTTGGGCCTCCTCGTAGGAGGTCTTGAGAGTCTCGTATTTGCGCGTCTCTGTCACTTCCGCCTGCTTAAGTATCTTCATCTTGGACTCTTGCACTTGCAGCGCCTCGCGTGCCTCATTGGCGGCCTCCTTGTGACCAATTAGCTCATCGCTCAACTTGAGTCGCTTCTCCGTCAACGGCGCCGATTCCTCATTGAGCAGCGCCAATTGTTTCTCGCGCTCCTCGCTCTGTGTGGTCTTCTCCTGCTCGAGTCTTTCCATTTTGCGTTGGCATTCCTCGATTTCCTTTTCGTTTTTCTCCGGCAACTTGTGCAACTCATCGAGTTGCTTTTCATTCTTATCAATTTGCGCCTTATCCTTTTTACGCTGTTTATTTGTGTTCTCCATGGCACTCTGGACTTCCGTATAGCTTCGATCGGCACCAACCAGCTCCTTCTTAATGGCCTCGCGCTGTTTGACGAGCGCCTCGTAGGCTCTGCAATAGGAGTACAATTAATCTACTGTTTGAGTCTGCCCGAATAGCAGTTATCCTGGCATTTGTATTTTATTTGATTAAATTAGACTTTTTTTTATATTATTTGTTATGTTTCAGCTTTAATTAATATTTGAAGAAACTAGCTTTAAAATCTTCCTGCAGACATTTCCTGTAAATCGATGTTTGTCGAACACAAATACAATTATATTCATACATTTTAAATATCAGATATTAATTCAGTTATTAAAAATATGGGTCAGAAATCGAAACTTATAATTTTTGGGAAAATGCAAGTACAACAAACATCAAGTGCCATCCAAGCTTGACCAACTCGGGGCTCACAATAGGCTTAGCCTAAGATGGGTCCCGGAACACAGGCAAATAGCAGGGAACGAAGCGGCGGATGAGCAGGCTAGAATGGGTGCAGAAAAGCCCCTAATAGGGCTAGAACCGTTTTGTGGCATAGGAAGGAACACAATACGGCTGCAACTAAGGAACGAAGAAAGACAAAGATGACTACGGGAGCTGGGAAGAGACACCAGGACTCCGACAGGCTAAATGTCTTTTGGACGATTTAAGAAATTAATATCCATGATAGGAATAGGCTTAGGAGACTGATCGGTCTACCGACAGGACATTGTAGACTAAGAAGCCAATTATCCAAACTGGGTATATATAGTGAGGGGGTCCCCACCTCACATCCTAACATTAAGAATGAGTGGCAATGGCATAGTAGTCATCAATCCATCAAATATTCTGACGTTCGTGCAGAAACTGGGGTTGCTGGAGGAGTTATAAGCTCAGAAGGTCACAATATATCTAAAATGTTGCAGTGCAGAAATCCCAATTTATAATATAAAAGTACAACAAAAAAAATAACAGAAAAAACATTAAAATTATCTACTTAAAAATAAAATCAATCTTATTAAAAAAGCAGCAAATATTGAAATTGATATAAAGCTGAACCATGCTTAAATATTATCAGATGGGTATATTTAAAAAAAAACCTGAGAAAAGCTAAGCAAATAAAATACATAATCAAAAATCCAAATAACAAATATAAGATTTAAGGCTTATCTATAATAGCTCATAGAGTTATTCAAAAAACTGCACAAATCGATAAATAATACAATTTTCACTTCAACATAAATTGAATATTTATAGATTTTCACTTGATAAAAGCAAAAAAAAACCATTTACATAACATATTACTGGATGAGAATTTACATAAAAAGTTCAAGATTATGAACTCCCTTAAGGTAAAAATTTACAAAGAATCGACTCACATCGATATTTATCGATTTACGATCAATTACATTAGATCTATATTATTAGTTTATTTTCTATTAAAAAAAATATGTGCACAAACTTACTCTATTTCCTTGCGAATGATGAGCTCCTTTTCGGCTCGTTCCTTCTTGAGGGCATCGGTGCCCTCGTCATGGCTCTGCAACTCTGCCTTGCAGGTTTCGTGCTCCTTGGTGTACTTCTCCAGTGTCTGCTCCTTGATACTGATGTAGGATTGCACCACAAAATTCTTGGTGCGCATATATTCGTTCTCGGTGCGCAAATACTCGACGGCCTCGTTGTATGGCTGCTCCAGATCCTTCATCTCTCGCTCCGCCAGCTTGCAGCGATTATGTTTCTCCATCCGGTCATCCGTCAACTGATCCACACGCTGATTGATCTGCTGCAGCGGACGAATATATCGCTGTGTGCCAACAATATCCTCCAGATACTCCAACATGCCCGTCTCACTCTCCCCGACACCCTTGGGCTTCATCATCGATATGGATTCGACCTCGCCCTGCAGAATGAGGAACCGATTGTGTTCCAGATCCACATGATGTTTCTTTAGCAGTTTGGCCACATCCTTCAGCTGCACTCGCTGTTTATCGATCTGATAAAACGAGGTATTATCCGACATGGCCGTGCGACTGACGACAAACTCCGTATTGGGTTCCTTAGCGCAGACGCTATTGGGCTGATCCACGACGAGCTCGAAATGAACGGAAACCGAGCAACTTTTGAGATTGGGAAAATACTTTGAGTTGTGGATGAGCGTCGAGAGTTTCTTGCAGCGTATCCGATTTGCTCGGCAGCCGAAGACGAACATCATTGAATCGATGACGTTGCTCTTCCCACTGCCATTTGGCCCAATGATCGCCGTGAACGAATGATGAAAAGGTCCCAGTGAAACATAGCCAGCGTAGCTCTTGAAATTGTGGTTCACAATTCTTTTGATTATAAGGCGGGGGCCAACACTCTCCATGGAGCAGTGCGCGGGCACCGGTGGTGGTATATATATATCGCCGATGCGTGTGCCGCCCTCCTCATCGTCAAATATTAACGCCTCATCCAAGGCATCAATTGCAGCGGCGTCTTCGTCTTGTTGTTGCAGCTGTGCTTTGGTTGTTGTACGATTCGCGGCACTGGCACTGCTGCTGCGATTGGCGCCGCGTGCCCCTGGTGCACCCATGCTGCGTCTCATTGTTTAAACAATTGTCGCATTTATTTAAAAGCCTTAAAACAGTTCGCGTCTCCTGGCGCTAAAATAAAATATGACGCTCTGGCAGAGTTGTATGCGGTCTGTTGCCGCTCTGGCGGCTTATTTGTGAACTAACCGCTTGCGTGTTTTGAGCGAGTTGGCAGCGCTGTTTGTTAACGCCTCACTTTTTTTGCTGCAATTCAAATGCACAATTCAAATCGGTATTGGAATTGGGAATTTGTTTTTGTTGCTTCTTATCGCTATTACTGTTTTTAATTTTTCGGTTAGTAACAAATCACACATAAATTGTAATCTTCAAATTACTAGCTAATCAAGTTTTCATTTGCTTTATTTTTTATTTTTTTTTTTCTGTTCACACATGAAGGACACAAGCTAAGGAAGCTGATTGCGATAAGCGATAAAATGTATTATAAATGTTAACAAAGTTCGTATGCCAAAATGGCAAGTTATTTATTTCTTTTAATTGTAACCCAAGCAATTTAATTAAAAGCAGCAAGAAAATTTATCAAATAATAATTTTCCCAAGGCTGCAGAGAAAAAGAGTAGGAGTAAGAGAGAGAGAGAGAGCTTTCTCTCAACAACAACAACAACAACAATAACGACAAATTCGATATCGCTTCAATATCCGTTCATATTCCACTCTATAAATGGCCTCGTCTGCAGCGCCAACGGCTTCAGTTTGTTTTAAGTCTTCGGCGGCTGCGCGTCGGCTTGAAAGATCGTTTTTCTTTAGTTTATTTTCGTTTTAATTTTTGCGTAAAATCGTTAACTGGAAATCGTGTCTGAAAAATGCTGTGCCCGGGGGAAAATTCAAATGTCGAAACGTGTTTCACAGTCAAGGTCGACGCTTCCGTTCGACGTCGACGTCGACGCCGCTGCTGCACGCAGCAGAAATCTACAAATTTAACAGTAACTTCAGCTGCTGCTACTACTGTTGCTGTTGTTGTTGTTGTTGCCATGTTTGTGATTATGTCGTCGGATGCTACAAGCATTGGTAATTTCTCTATTTCCCTCTTGCTCGCTCGCTCAGCTTTTGTTTGACACAAAAAAAAAACCAAAATTTACTACATGACTGGGTGTGCGTGTTGCTGTTGTCGCTGCTTGCGCATTGGGTGTGAAAGTTGTTGATCTGTTTGTTATATAATAAACGACAGGGAGGGGGTGACTGTGCATTGAACCCCAAATGACAATTGCTGAATTTTTCCTGACCCAAGCAAAAAGTAAAAAATGATCAACAAAAAAAAAGACTTAAAATTTTACTTTCTAAATGTTGCAGCTACCACTTCTCATACACGCACACACACACACATCGTATACGAAATCTTGAGATCGCTTCATGCATTTTACACATTTTATGCGTCTTCGTCGCTCGCTTGCCCAATCGCTGCTCTAGCTATGCCACATCTGTCTGTCTACCCGTCTGTCTATATTTATGTGTGTGTGTTTTCAGTGGTTGTTGCAAAAAAAAAAGCAATTGACTTGCTGCCACCAAAAAGTTGGCTTACTTGGCACAGGGGCGTAGCAGTAAAAAAAATAATAATTCAGCTAGCGAATCTCAGTGCTTAATTAATATTTTAAGGAATTTATTTGCATTGATTATTTATATTCGTGTTAAATTATACAGTTTTCATAACCGCCGAATAAATAAATAAAAATATTGCCAATTAAAAATTTGAAAATAACTATAATTTTCTTAGCTGATATCCAAGAATGATTTACATATTTAAATAGAATTTTCAAGGTCATCAACAAAAGCTAAGTCAAAACAAATAAAAAACGCGAATTTTTAACGGTATCGGCTCAAAAGGGAAATGAAAATCACCAGTTTCTAGACAGTTCAAAGAACTGTACATTTTGATTTTTCTTGATAGTTTTAAAAAACAAGAAAATAAAATAATAATAAAAACACTTTCTTGGCATAATGCATTGTTTATACATTATAAGAAGTCCATTAAAAAGTAATAAAAAGAATTTACAAAACAAATATAAGAAAATAGGAAAGTAAATTTTGTTTATCAAAGAATTTGAAATATAGTATAATTTATTCTTTGTCAAAACACTGTTTACTACAAATTAAGTTGAATATATTTTTTAATTTAAACTATAGAAGATCAGATATTCAAGTAGTATTATATATTTTTGAAAACAGTAGAATAAACCAATTCGAATTGTATATTTATTATAATATTTTAATTAAATATTTTTTTTTTCTTGTAAAAAGTTTAAAGCTGAAAATCTTTCTTCAATTTGAACTATATAGGACAGGATATTTGAGTATTATAGTACAGCTTTAAAAACATATATACAATAATTTCCAGTTATTTTTCTTTAGACAATAATAACGATTTGTGTAAATACCAATATATCAAACCACAATTATAAAGCTTAAAATCTTACTCAAACTTAATATCGAAATATAGTTCACTTAAAAAACCAATTGCCTTTTTTGAAAATGCTTTAATATCATATTTGAGTTCAAACATCTTGCTTTTTATATATATATACTAAACCCCTTTCGCCTCACCTAACAACAAATGCCGGCGTGATCAAATCGCTGGCCAAGATTATTGCCGCAAGAGTCAAACAAACCCCAATTGTGGACGTGAGCGCAGCTGGTTTTTGGGTTAACGTATTAATTAGTTTTTTGCACGTAATTACTCGACTACGCTACGCTGCAAAAATATATATACTTTAAATGTAGAGATACATATATTTATGAAGCTATCTCACGACGACCTGCTTTACAGACAATGCCACCAAACCGGAGCGGGTGGCAGGCGTGGTTGCTGCCTCAAATCACAGTCGTCCAAGGCGCTCAACCAGCTCTACAACGGGTGCCGCCTGCATGCACGATGCACGTTTCTATCGCAATCCAAATCGGGCGGTGCACAAGATTTGGACGAATAGCGAGTGTGCGAAGTATTTCCTGTGCCTCGATGGCGAAGTCTTCGAGTTCAAGTGCTCAGAGGGTCTGCTCTTTGATGTTCTACGTCAAATCTGTGATTTCAAAGCGAAT
This sequence comes from Drosophila fungiperda, assembly GCA_035042345.1. Lineage (NCBI taxonomy): Eukaryota > Metazoa > Arthropoda > Insecta > Diptera > Drosophilidae > Drosophila > Drosophila fungiperda. The sequence continues at coordinate 4,065,541 of JAWNLM010000145.1, read as the reverse complement.
GTGGATAATTGTGATATCAGCGCAGAGACGCCGGCACCGAAACCACTCCTTGAGATGGCCGATTGTGCGGATGAGCAGCAGCTGGGCTGTGCCGATGGCACCTGTCTGCCACAGGAATACTTTTGTGATGGCTCCGTCGACTGTCCCGATGGCTCCGATGAGGGCTGGTGCGATGTGGATCATGATCCGAATGCAGCTGGCGCTTGTGATCCACGCAAGTGTAAGTTGCCCCACTGCTTCTGCTCGAAGGATGGCACCCAAATACCAGGCCATCTGCAGGCGCAGTCTGTACCACAAATGATTCTGTTGACCTTCGATGATGCCATCAATCACGAAAATTGGGAACTGTTCTCCAAGGTGCTCTTCACACCAAATCGACGCAATCCCAATGGTTGTCCCATACGCAGTAGCTTCTATGTCTCACATCCATACACGAATTATCAGTATGTGCAGAAACTTTGGAACGATGGCCACGAGATTGCCGTCCATTCAGTGACGTAAGATTGAGATGCCTGGCATAAAAGATTTCATTATTATTTAACTATTTCTTCACATTTGCAGTCATCGCGGTCCCGAACTGTGGTGGTCAAAGAATGCCACCATTGAGGATTGGTTCGATGAGATGGTTGGCCAGGCGAACATCATCAATAAGTTTGCGGGCGTTCGCATGGATGAGATTCGTGGCATGCGCGTGCCCTTCCTGCGTGTTGGCTGGAACAGGCAGTTTCTGATGATGAAGGAATTTGGATTTGTCTACGATGCATCGATGGTTGCACCACACTCGAATCCACCACTCTGGCCCTACACACTGGACTTTAAGATGCCGCACAGTTGCCTGGGCACCAATCAGAATTGCCCGACGCGTAGTTACCCAGGCATCTGGGAACTGGTCATGAATCAACTGGAGGCTGGTGCCGGTGAATACAACTGTGGCATGGTCGACAGTTGTCCACCACATTTGACGGGCGATGATGTCTACCACATGTTGACCTACAACTTTAAGCGACACTATCTGAGCAATCGGGCGCCATATGGACTCTATTTTCACTCCACGTGGTTCAAGAAGATCGACTATCTGAATGCCTTTCTGGTGAGTGAAAGTAGCGGACTTTAGGGATGGCATCTTAAGTTAATCTTTGCAGAAATTCTTGGATGACATGCAGAAGCTGCCGGATGTGCATTTTGTGACCAATCAGCAGGCCATACAATGGATGCGCCAACCCACACCCAGCAATCGACTGCATCAATTCGAGCCGTGGCGCTGCCCGCCCAAACAACTGGAGCCGCACGAGCTGGTCTGCCCGATGCCCAATGTGTGCAAAGTGCGCAGTCGGGTGTTGCAGGAGGATCGCTTTTTCTACACGTGCATGGAGTGCCCGGCCCAGTATCCCTGGATACGTAACGAATTTGGTCTAGAATAGTTTATTGTTTAGTTTTAAATTGTATTTATAAAGATATATACCGTACATTATCTTCAATTATTGGGAGTTTCTATGCGTATGTTTTTTTTTACCTTAACCTAGCCAATTTACTGCGTTATAAAAGGATTCGCAATGCTTTCGACGCCGTCCTGTGGACAGATCAGGACCAACGCTGTGCCGCGACACACGACCAGGCCAAGACTGCGTGTGGAATCCTCGGTGAGTTTGTAAGGCTCGTCGGAATCCCGCAAATACTCCACGGTGTTGTCCAAGACTAAATTGAGCAGCGCATCGTAGCCTTTCAGTATGCCAGATGCCTCGCGGCCTCCAGCGAATTTGACGCGTATTTGCTTCTCCAGATATTTGGACAAATCCAAAATAGACTCCTTGCGACGCTTCTCTTTGCCATCATTGTTGCCTCCTGTCTGCAGCGTGTAAGGATCAGTTAAATTACCATTTTATTTTATTAATAATCATTTAACTTACCTTTTTGTCAGCCATTTTATTACTTTATTTGCCGGTCTTGGAAAACTGCACACGGCAACGTTTGTCTATCGGTTTTGGTCGCCATCTATCGACCATACTTGCTTATCGGCTTTGGTAATTGTCTATCGACAATGTCGTTGCTTGTCAGTCGATAACTCTGACAACGATACTAAATATAGTCGATTGTAGTATCGTTATAAAAACTCATAATAATCGATTAGCTAAACTATCGCATATAAGCTATTGATATTCTGTATGAACATATATCGATAGCGTGTCACCACTAGGACACACTCCATTTTGTTTTGTCACGATACTGATACCGACACGACGCTTGAAAATTGTTTTTTACTCGACAAAAAGTCGAAAATTGTACGGTTAAACAGATCGCCTTGTATATCTCAAGTGTTTAAAGCGCAGTTCATAAAATGGGTCGCAAAAAGAAGAAGGCCTCAAAGCCCTGGTGCTGGTATCCTTTTGTAAAACAAAATATAATTAAAAATTACGGAGCCTCTGTCGCCGCCTTTATTTTACGTGTGCTGAAATTTGTATCTACTAACGCACACACAGATACCCCCCCCCCCCACACACACACACATAAAGATGTGTGCATTTTACATAATGTCGCGTGTTGTTGTTTGATAGTCGGCATGGCCAAATATAAAAACAAGAAACATTCGTCATCTTTGATCTTTCCTTAACCCCTAACTAACTTTAGGTACTGCAATCGTGAGTTCGATGATGAGAAAATTCTGGTGCAGCACCAGAAGGCGAAACACTTCAAGTGTCATATATGCCACAAAAAGCTGTACACAGGCCCGGGGCTGTCCATCCATTGTATGCAAGTGCACAAGGAGACGGTGGACAAGGTGCCAAATTCGCTGCCCAATCGTTCCAACATCGAAATCGAAATCTTTGGCATGGACGGCATTCCGGCGGAGGATTTGCGAGATCACGAGCGCCAAAAGAATGGCGGCAAATCCGATTCGGATGATGATGAGCCGGCCGCCAAGAAGAAAGTTGAATGTGAGCAGCAATCATTAGAAAGAAATTTAGCAAAGTCCTATTTCTTAATTTAAAAAAAATAGGAATTATATGTTTTAACGAAATTAGATGCCTTAAAATTTAATATCTTATTTTTTTTTTAAGATTTTAAAAAGTTATCCAAAAGGTGTTCAAAAAATCATTTAATGTTTTTTATATCTTTATTCACAATCTATTTACTGCACACTGTGATATTCAGAATTTAATCAGAAACTATAAAATATTATGTATATATATACATATATATGTATATACAGTTCCAAATATCTTTACAGATCCCATGTCAGTGCCTCCACCGATGATGATGCCTCCAAATATGATGCCGCCGCACATGCTGGGCCAATATGGTATGGGCATGATGCAGCATATGCCGCCGTTGCCTCCATATCCGATGCCAATGATGCCTCACATGATGCCACCCCGACCGTTATTCCCATCGGCAATGGCAACAACCTCAGCGGCAGCAGCCGCAGCAGCCGTGCATCATCATCAACAACAGCAGCAGCATCAACAGCACCAGCAGCAGCAACATGCCGCTGCGATGGCACAGCACAAACCCACGTTTCCGGCTTATAGGTGGGTGGGAAATCTTTGATTTGGGCGATCACATAAAATTAATGTATTTTGTTTGCAGCAATGCCACAATAAGTGCGCCGCCAACCACCAATAATGCTGGCATCGGCGGCGGTGCGGCGTCAAATGCAGCGCCCGCCTCGGCACTGGATCCACACAATCACGGACGACCACCGAATGTGGCTGGGAATAATCCAGCAGCTGGTGGTGTTGGTGGTGCCAATGGCAGCGTTGCCGCCGCTCTTAGCACAAAGATCATGCATCCGGCAGAGGATGCTAGTTTGGAGGAGTTGCGCGCCCGCCAGCCCAAGTATCAGATGCGACTGGCTGCCGCAATGGCCGCCAATGCAAAGCAGCAAAACAACAGCAATAACAGCCCCAGCATTATCAACAGCCACAATAATGTTAGTGCTAATGGCGGTAATGGTGGTAATGGGAGCAGTGGCAGTGCTGCCTCATCGATGCCATCAACGCCGCCACCGCCCTCACTTTCCGGCATCTCGCCGACAATGACGACGACGACGACGGGCAGCAGTGCTGCGGCTGCTGCTGCTGCAGCCGCTGCGAATGCAATCGCTGTCAGCACGGCGATCTCCAAGGCACAGGAAGTGAGTTCTTATCATAGTTATAGAAACCATAGTCAATATAAATGAAGCAGACGGACGACAACACGACACGGACCCCTGTACAAAAAAGACATGCCAACACACACACACACCTACACACCTACACATACTACACACACTATACACAACAATACATGGTTACAGCTAGTTGCATACATACATAAATGAGAATATTTACAGAGTTACCAATTGAATTTTTAAATGAAACTGTGTCGTGTGTTGAATGCGTTTGTTTCGCATTTTTAAGAATTCCATTTTATATCGCACACGCTGGACATTCTATAGTTTTTATTATTTTTTATTTAAAAATTGGCTTTACCATTTTATTTTGGTTTAATTATATTTGCAATTTCGATGAACAGCCGACAATGGACTCGGAAAGAAACGAAATGAATAGAAAGAAAACTCAAACAAACTGAAAAAAAAAACAACAACAACAAATGATTAAAACTTTAGCATATAGTATGATATATGTCTGTACAACTTTTTTAATTAAACAAACAAATTAATGGCAACAAAACTGAACGGCGGCTTTCAATTTTTATCAAAACGACAAACAAGTCAATATTTAATTTAAGCAAAAGCGCAAAAGCAAAATGTAATTTAATGATGACGACCTGCAGCTGCTGCACTTCGCATATATATATCTTATATTGCAAATGATATGGACTGAAAGCTCAGTTCCAAATCTCCACCAAAATTTGTTTGCTTGCTAAAAACAAAAACAAAAAATAGAGAAAATCAAAGAAACACAAATACCACAACCAATTCTATTTACAGACCGCCGCTTTGGTGGCCGTGGCACAGGCGCACGCACAGGCAGCACAGGTCGCTCAGGTTCAGGCCGCCCATGTCCAGCATATGCAGGCACAGGTGCAGGCCGCTCAGGTGGCACAAGCCGTTGCTGTCCAGCAACAGCAGCAGCAGCAGGCGCAACACCAACAGCAACAGCAGGCGCAACAACAACAGCAACAGGCTCAACACCAACAACAACAACAGCAGGTCCAACAACAGGCACAACAACAACATCAGCAGCAGCAGGTTAAACAACTGGAGGAACTGAATCGGGCTGTGATGATGCAACGTTTACAGGCGGTGCGTCAACAGGGCAATCCGGGCGCAGCTGCTGCGGCGGCTGCTGCCGCTGGCCTGGGCATGGTAAGTGTTAAACTTGGCCAAGTGCTGCTTGCACAGCGCTCGCCGCTGCCGCCAACAACGACAACATCTCTCTCTTTTCCAACCTTGACTAAAAAGATATTCTTGATTCTCACAACATCGTTATAAATTAAATATATATATACACATATAACGTGTGTAACTATATTTATCCAATCATTCAGAATGTTTTGGGGCTATAGGCGCTAGCATAGCTCTAGTCTTTATACCTATTTTTTTTTTTTTTGATTTTGTGTATTTCCAGTTTAACGCTTATCAAATCATCAGAGTTCACTTTCTCATTCATTATTATAAAGCTCAGGCATATGTACTGCTTAGCAGTCATTGAAAACTATAGTTTAATTTAGTGTTGTATACGTTGGAAAACTAGACAAAAAGAAATGTTAATAATATATAATTTCTTATTCAACATGAATATAAGAAATGTGCCATTATTTTTTCTCTTGTATAAAAACCATTTCTTTCTCTAACAGAACTAGATAATTCTATCTTCTATTGTGTAAAGTTCATCCAATTTGTTGTACAATAACTTTTCATAATTTTTCAAAATTTTGCAAAGATTGAAAATTCACAAACTCTATATTATAAAAATATTTTGATTTTAAAAAAAGTCATCTCTATTTTTTAATAACTTCATACTATCTATTGTATACAATTTTTTCCTTATTATGTTCTTTAAATAAAAATCTTGTAAAATTATTGAAGATCTTCTGATTGTTGAATATTTTCCCTGATTCAGTGCTTTATTGAACAACTTTCTTAGATCTTAGGGCAAAATAAATTATTGTTTATATCATATATTTTATCAGACAGAATGAAAGTTATCCGATTATACAATTTTTTTTTTTTATATACCTTAAAATAATTTAAGATTTCTTTTTTGGCGTCTAGTTTTCTTCGTATACAAACCATTTAGGGTACTTGGGCCTTATTAACATGCACCTTTCAAGTATTCTACCTATCCCATATACCCCACATAACAAAAATTAGTCAAGATCTAGCACAGCGATCACATCTATAAGCATATTAATAAATCTAAAAACAAACCTAAATCGAAAAATTTGAAAAGAATCTATTGTTGCAGTAACAAAATTAAAAGTTAACATTACAATTGCAGTTCAATACAGTTGAGTGTTGATAAACAAAATGCCAGTTGCAGGGCCGACAAACAGTTCTATATTACAGTATGTATTTTTGTACACTTCACTTTCCATATTATACAAAAAAAAAAAAAAACTATAATAATAAAAAATAACGAACAAAACAAGAAAGTAGCCCAAAATGCGAATTACGAAAGATAAGTAAATTGAAAAATTCCATTATTATATGATATGTATACATAATACTCGTAAATGTACTCGTACATTATTGTACTTACTATGCAAGTATTACTCGTAGTTGTTTAAGCAAGCTCCTCCCCCCCAAAAGCCCCGCTCCCCACCACACACAAACATTGCATACTTACATTTTTACATTAATACACACACACCTAATCCAAAACAAATACCTCTTCCCAAACTGATCCCATCGATTATGATATACTATATATATAGTGATAAATGGTAATGCAAAGAAAAAGTTCCATAGTTAGTACCTACTGCCTTGCAAAGCACATTAACGTTAAACGTCAACGTAAGCGTAACGTAGGCGTTAGCGTAACGTAACGTAATGCAAGCCATGTAAGTACATTTTGTATAATTAATAACTACTACATATTAAAATTACTTTGAACTTGTCGTAATGGTTGCTGCGTTGGTTGGTTAATGATTGATTGATTGATTGATTGGTTGGTTGATTGATTAATTCATATCCACACAAAAACTACACACAGCATTGATTTCTATATATAATATATATATATAGGACTGTTGATATCTCTCAATGAATACACACACACACACACACACAATTTCGACGTAACACATTCAAATCTATGTTATCTAAATGTTTTTTGAATCTGTAAATTGTAATACGTATTTTCCTAAACACACACACACTTTTTTCCCTATCATATTTATGTTGTATCCTAAGAGCATTCAACTCTCGACTCTCCTCCTCAGTGCATCTCTTATTCTCTCTCATTGTCTCTCGTCTCGCTATACATACCATATATATATATACATCTATTCTCGACTAACACTTAGTTATTACATACTGTCTAAATTGTACACATACCTTGAGAGCTGGTACAATCTGCGCTTAAATTAGAGTACAATAAATAATATTTCCACTTGGTTTTGGTGGCGTGATTTACGACTTTTTTTTATGTAAAAACTCGCTCCTATCTGCTCGCCTCTCTCTCTAACTCTGTCCTATTAAAGAGCTGCAAAACAATCGATAATCCGATAACCATTTGCATTTTCTATATTTGTATTTTTCCTACTCTAAATTTAATTAGATCTTTTCAATTCGAAAAGAATTCGAAACTTATAGTTTTTCAGCTCTATTCGATAAGCACTACTAACAGCATTACACAGCTATACAAATGAAACGCCTCATGGCGACCACGCCCAACAACCATACCATAACCATAGCTAAGTATACAACATACAACTATTTTGAATTAAAAATCAAACAAAACAAATATAGTATTGGAACTTGAACTCGACTTACGTTGCCTGCCTGGTTAGTAAACCTTTTTTGAATTTGTTAACTCAAAACAAATATGTATAACTATTATTATAATTTGTTTCTTAAGTTGCTTATTGGTTAATTAAAAATAAAAAATAAAAGAAAATATTAAGAAACTCTTAAGAACTGTTTGCTAAAGTGTTTTAAGGTGGAGATCGTATCGCAACGATCTGTGCCCCCCATCCCTCATCGTCGTCAGTTCAGTTTCCGAATTGTAAGTACGTTTCTTTTTTAACCAAACAATTTAATTTTCAACCATAATATCTACATTTAATTTAAATATATATATATATGTTTATTTATATTCATTTTATTCTTGATAGTTTTGTACATATATGTAAAAACAAAAAAGCAATAAAAAAAAAAAAATTTGCCACAAAAGAACAGATAAAAGTTGCTCTCTTTATCTGCTACTCTTTCACTCTCTCTCTCTGTCTTTAAATATATATATATATGTATTTATATATGTATAGCTCATTGTATCATTGTAATGCGATGCAAAAAGTTTCGACCAGAATACACACACACACACATCTACATCCACCCACAACAAATAAATATATTATATTCATTTAAAGAATAAGTACGCAAAACCAACTTATTATTAATATATTCTTAATACCAATAAGAAAAAAAAACCAAAAAAAATACAAAAAACATAATCAATAACAATTTAGCTAATTTTGTGTACAATGGCTTCGATATACACATCCACACACACACACATCATACACACACTTCTTTGAATCATTGCTAACAGAATCCAACTAACACGCTGAATCCTTCCTCTCTTCCATGCTCTTCTTGTTCTCTCGGCTCAGATGCAACTGCCCGGCCACATGCAACTGATGCAGCCAATGCAGCTGCGACCCGGCACCGTTGCCATTGGACCACATGGCACCCTCATTGGCGGCAATATGCTGCGTCCTGGCCATATACCAGGCATGCCGGCAGGTGAGTGCATCAATGAAGACGTGTCTAAAAGATCATTTACATATATTTATCCTTAATGGTGCAGGTCTAATGCCGATGCAGGCGATTGGATTGCCTGGTTTGCCCGCTGGTGCGATGCCGATGCCGGGCATGGGAGTCATGCTGCCGGGTCATCCGAATATGTTGCAGATGATGCCGCGATTTAGATGATGCATGCCCGGTGCGCCGGGACTGTTGCAGGCGCCAACGCAAACGCTTCCACAGCATGCGCGACAGTTTCAGCGAACGCCGCTGCCCACTGCACTGCATCCGCCGCATCCGCTTTCACATCCGCAGGTGGTGCATGCGCCACAGCAGGCATCGCTAATGGGGCTGCCGTTGCCTTTGCTGTTCCACGATTGATTGATTGATTGGAGGTGTAGCGATTAATTAGCAACAACAACAGCAACAACCACAACAGCAACTACAAGAAACAACAACAACATAAAGTGCAAAACCAACAAAAGCAATCACAACTCTGCAAGCAAGTTTACTCAAAGCTAAGCAATTTCAAAGTTCTTTTTCAATGTATAACAGTTTTGAAACACACACACACACACACACTATGTATATATATATATATTTATATATACGCGTATCTCAATGTTGATTTCTATGCACCTGATCTTTGCTTTAACGTGTTGACCAAAAAATTGATTCTAATCTTATGTGTTTTGACTAACTTATTGGTTTTTCTTTCCTTTTTTTTTTGGTTCTTGGTATGTGCACAGTCTTTTTGCCTTCTTGCATAACATAAATACATGCTACACTATACAACACTGTAAAACAGTAAGATTAACAACAACAACAACCACAACAACAACAACACCAACACCATTCTGTGTTCTGTGTGCTAAACACATCGCTTCTCATCTGGCGCTCTCTCTTTGCTGGCACGCGGTTCTCTTTGCTGTACTGTTGCTGTAGCGTCTAGATAACTCTCTTTCTCTCTGTCTCTACATTTATATCTCTCTCTCTATATATATATATTACTCCCTAGTTATGTAAACTAATAACTGTATTTGTATAATACCCATAATACTTAACTAACTAATAATAATACAAAAAAATAATCTTATTTCTTTGTTTACCACATGTTTCTTTCATTATATATGTTTATTTTTTTATTTTATATATACACAATATATATAAATATATGTTTTTGTTTTAGTTTCATTTAGAGCTCTGGGGCACGAACATTAACTACTACGCCCCGTCCAATATTCTAACCTACAAAAACACAACAGCAACAAAACAATAGATACAAGATACAAAAAAAAAAACACGTATGTACGTTGTTTAACGCTCTCAACTCACTCAATCTCTCTCCTTTTTGCCATGTCTCTATTCTCAGAAAAAGAAACGAAACTGTACGCTCTGGGTAAGAATCGGGCAAATCTATATTGTACCACAACACACATATATATCTATTGTATTATTGTGCGAATTTTGTATTCAAATGTGCGTAGCTTTTTAGTTTAATAATTGTCCATGTTCAATGCTCCACAAAAAACTGTTATAGATATGCTGTTATACAATCTGAATATTCTATATATGTAGCCTATAACTGCATTTATGTACTACTTCTCATGTGTCCCTCCCAGTTCTCCCCAAACACACCCTCTTTCAACAACAACAACAACAAAAAAAAAAACCTATTCTCTCATTTACTCGTTACTCGTTATCCTCGTTACTCGTTCGATTTAGAAGCTGACGAAAAAAACACTCGTAAGTTTTCAAACCAAATTTTATATCTATTTGTTTTTTCTTATCGAAATGATAAAGTCGATGCGCGCAGCCCGCAATCAGGTATCTACATCATTTTCTTTTTTATTATTATCATACAATATATATATTTTAAATAATTTTTTTTGTCTTGGTTATGGTATCGTACTAAAACAAACAATAAACTCATCTATATAATTACCAGTTAGACAACGTTCCCAGTTAAATAATACACTGCACATTGTTAGTAAGTACATTCAATACTTATACTTTTCTATATCAAAACTCTATAGTTAGTTCCTTGTAGCGTCGCTCTTCCATTGGTTAACAGATTCCACAAAAAAAAAAAAAATAGCGAAAAAATAATGTAAAGAACTTTTGCTTCCTAGCAATCACCACAAAGTACATTTTTAACACAATCAGCCTCAGGCTCGCAGGCCCAATAATCTAATAATATTAAATATATATATTAAATTATAATAACTAGTACTTTAGCTAATAAGTTGTTCACCCAATTCATTAATTGTTTTGTAGCTTGGTACATTTATTGAAGGTTAGTTTTTGTTTTAGCATATATTAAAAAGAGTTTTTGGCATGATTTTAGGATCCTGTCTCAAACTGAAACTCAATCTCAACAAAAAAAAAACTCCTTTGCGAATCCAGTGTAGCCTAGGCTAGTCAAATTTTAGTACCCAACTAACAAATGTCACACTCACACAGATACACATTCACACACACACACACTAATCCTTGTATGTGTAACTCATCTATCATATGTATCAAATTACCTATATACAAATCAAATATTCTATATGTACTGTTACTCTATATGGTATAAAAAACTAATGCAATGACAAGTGATAAAACTGGCTTGGTGTAAATGATGGTAACACTTGTACCGTTAGACCACGGCCAAGTTTAGCGCAAAATTGATGTTGGACTCTCGGGTCTGGCAAATTCGCCGCATCGCTCTACGAATGCCCCCGGGCCTCCGATTCTTTATCTTCCCCCAGCGCGGGGCCTGGCCGGGTGTTATGCGATGTTAGAACGGCGTGCTTCAGACGAGTGTACCTCAATGCGGGACAGGCACAGTTCGTATCTGTTATATTCTATTGGTGGCTTAACACACACATAAAACACACAAACACACAAGCACATAATATACCCATTAACTTCTAGTTAAGTAATACTTGACACAAACTCACAAACACAAACGCCTTCTATGTAAAATGTAATATTTGTCCAAAGCCAATTGTAAATATTTACATATTTTATAATGGCCGCGTTTTGTAATTGTTTTTATTTTTAGTAAATATATAGTTAGTTGATTTTGCATTACACAGTGATTGCTGGAAAACTAAAAGTACCAAATAATTATATAATTCAAATTTTTTTGTAAATGTTACATTTTTGTTATAAATTCTTTTTTATTTTATTGATAATATTTGAAAACTACAATTTTGTGAAGCATTTTTAATGATCAATTCGAGTTTGTTGTATTAAAAGATTTAATTTTTGGGCAGGCCAATGGGAAAAGCAATTAAGTTGTTTGTAAATTTTACATTACAATCATATTTTATTTAGGTTTTTAAATTCTGTTAGTTTTCTTTGTAAGATTTTTATATAGCAATATTATTATTGGGCGATTGCGACAAATCGAATTTCTTGTAATAAAAATTTTAATTTTCTGGCAGTCACTTTTTTTTTTGTATACTCTTTATATATTGGTGATAGTCATACTTCACAAATCTGATCTATATAAATTAATGTTTAATTTTTGATTATACCATATACAATAACTAACTGTAAGCTGCACGCGTTGTTTTGAAGCAAGTACAAAAACCGATTAATAGGTGTGTGTTTTTAAATTTTTTTTATATATACAATTTATATACATATATATTTGTATGTACGACGAGCCATCAATGTCTGTCCTAGCGCTGGGCGACACGCGAGTAGCTGGACAAGAAAACTGTCTGTCCTATGTCCAGTTGAAAGTGTGTCACATTAATTTTGCTGAGCGAAAAGTTCCCTGCGTCCCAATTCTCTCTTTCTCTCTTCTCTCTCAAATTAATGGAGTATTGTATGGAGTCAAACGTAGAACTCAATTTGCATGTACCCGCATATCCTTAAACTCCCGTCCCCTTTCAGGACGCAGGCGATGTGCTGCTCCTACACTATCTGTCCCGTCCTAAAAAAAAAAAACAAAGCACATCACAGTTGCCACAAACAACTGTTGGACTTTTCGGTCCTTGTCTTGTGAGTCTAATTACTTGTATACTCTCTCTCTCTCTAAATGCTCTACACTCTACACTCACTCACCCACTCATTCATGTATTTATTCATTTATTCACACACACATACATAGGCACCGGAAGGTGTTAAGCATCCAAGGCGCAGACATAAAAAAAATAAAAAGTTTACGTTGTGTTTTAGTGTTAATTGTGACTATATTTGTTTTTCAATTTGCTATTTCCTTGCGAGCTCCTCTTCAAAATTTGAGATTTCGATAACGATAACGATTTCGATAAATATACGTTCAAGAGTAACGGTGCGGCATTCAATAATCAACCAGTCTAGCTTTAACCTTTGCCAAAGATCATTTTTTTGTGTGCCGCACCGCCGACAACTCTTTTGAATTCGAGGAATCGCTATTCTATATAAACATCCATATATAATAACATATAACTGAATACGGTTTCCACATGCTTTGATCGTTTAAGTTCTTATTTTTTGTTGCAATTATTAAATAATGCCTTGAAATATTAAGCGATTTTTTCTATTCTTTTAAATATTTGCTAATAACAATCGATAAACAATTAATACACAAATACTTAGCTAATGCAATTTATATTTAGTGCAATGGCATAAAATCAAAAAAAAAGAAAAAAAAAACACCATGTGTATGTTAAAAGTTTTTAATGTTGTAAATGGGTAAAGAAAAAAAAAACTACATTTTAGCGTTTGTACACAAAATGTTTCTACCAAAAAAAAAAACAAAAAAAAATACTATTAAATTAATAAACACACAACATACTTTAAGCATAATTACAAACAACAACAAAAAGTTATATAAGCAATTGTTTAAATTCTTTTAAAATAAAAAAAAAACAACAAAAATCAATCGTATACTGATAATATTTCTAGTTTAATGTTTTGATTGTTCTCTTCTTTTTAAATTAATTTATTGAATTTTAATAAATGAAATATACTCTATCGAAATAAATGTTTTATTTAAAAGTCATTCAGAACGAATTAAATAATAATTCTTGCTAAGAATATTCTATCATCTGCAATATAAATGAATCATCGTCACTGCTCGAGAACAATTCGCACAGTTCAAAAATCTTAAATGGAAACGCTCAACATGACTATGAGCAATGGAAATAACCAGTTCCCAAAAAAAAACCGCAAAAACCCCCAACAAAGCCTTTAATATGATTAAAGCCGATAGGCCAAGCATTTATAGGCAATTGTGTGGGACTAGTTTCAGGGCTTGTCTGCTGCAGGGCCGATATCAAAACAATATTATCAAGTTAGTTGTGGGAGTTGAAAAGAAATTGCCAACTGTTAAGTTGTAATGGAACTATATTGGTAAAAATAATTACGAGTGAAACACACACTCTATATAAATTTGATGGACTGACTAATTCAAGTTCACTGGAATTTCAAATACGACGCATGCGCAGCTTCAGCTCTTAGTTCGGTATTTGTCGGCTTTGCTCGTGTTGGGTTTTTTTGGTTTTATTTATTATGGTAAGCATTTTGAGCTTGAATTTTAGTTTCGGTTTGAACTTCGAAGCCGTCGGTTGTGTTTTATATTTGGAATTTCTTGATCGAATTTACGATAATTTGTAGGTGTGTTTGCATAAGTTACATGTAATAAAGCTAAAAGCGTTAGCCAAACCTAGTTGAACGATAGTTAAAATGTAGCATTCGAAGTGCAGGCCAAACAAAAGACTTAAGACACAAACTTGCAGTCGAGTGACAAATGATTTGCCTGACAGTGGTGGACACGCCCCAAAAACACAGACACACACACACTGACACCTTCACTTTCAATTGTGAGTTTTGGTTTTGTCTTGTTCAGGTAGCAAGAGCTGGTCAAAAAGACCAAAACGTGTTAGCGGCTAGGTAAAATGCCGCTAGTGACTAATTGAGCGTGATTCAAATAATTTTATTAGAATTTGCCATGGGACTTATAATATTATCCAGTCAATAAATTGAGCATGCTATAGAATAATAATAAAATTAACTTAAATATTATTTATGATGTCTCAAATACCGCAAAAAGTGCATTAATAATAACCATTTGAAATTACATGACAAAAAACTGGAATTCTTTCAAGCCTCAAACGAGTATCTGAAGTGATCCGAAGCCGCGCGGCAAGCAAAAGCCCAAAAAACACAAATAAAGCGAATAGGCCACAAAACAGAGCCCGCAAAAATGCTTGTAATAAATTATAACAAAAAGGAATATAAATACAAATATATATATATATATATATGTATGTATATACCTGAATACCTGAGGAGAATGTGCAGATCATAAGTTAAATAAATATTTGAATACGGGCAAAAGAGCAAGCCTCGTGTCTCGAGTGATGAACTTACCCACATTACTCACTGTATATTTATTAATGGCCCTCACTGAAGACCTGAGATTTGACCCAAATACTACATTAAAAGCATGTTGCTTTTCGACTTGAACTTAATTTTGAACTCTAAATAAATTGAATGATACTTTAGACATAGATCTTTAAGTAACTATTATTAATTTTACTTTTTTAAATTAGTATTTGAAATACGCAAATAGATGAAGAAGAAGTAAATAGAAGGGGAAACTAATCTTATTGCTTAAAGACAATTAAACATATAATGCGAGAGTTTTTCACCTCTGATCTTAGATTCGCTTTTGTCTATTGGTTCTCAAGTTTCGATTTTGGCCACTTAAGCAGCTGCCAAACTGAGAGCGGCAAACGGCGCGGACAACTTTCAAAATGCCAATTTTGTTAACCAGAGTTGCGGTTTCTGCTTCGATTCTTAAGTCAAGTTTGTGGCGTGTGTCAAGAGTAATTTACGTTGATCTGGTTTTGGTTTTATTTATGTTGTGGTTTAACGAAGGTCACCAAACGGAAGCGGCTGAACTAACAACCCACTGTTGACGCAAAACATTTAAACAATTTATGGTTTGTAATTAATTTATTTTTGCAGCCAGCTAAGTGCTTAAATATGATGACCAGATGGGCTGTGACGGCGGCGCTGCTGCTAATTGTGGGCGTGGCAGTCGGTAAAGACAATTTACGTGTGGAATATGAATGGCGTGAAATGGATTTCAAATACGAGAATCCCGATCAGCGCTGGACGGCCATCGAGCAGGGCGCCTTTAAGCCGACTTCGGTGATACCCTTCGGATTGGAGGTCTATCGCCATCGGATGTTCGTCACTCTGCCCAGGTGGCGCAGCGGAGTGCCCGCCTCGTTGGCCTACCTTGATCTAAATGGTAAGCGCACAAATTGCAATTCAACATGCAATTAAAATTGAGGCTTTGCATTTTGAAAAACACAGATTCGCCCCAAGAATCGCTCTCAGCAATTGCATTGTCTGACACGTGGGAGAATGTGAGTGCTTTTGACTTGTTATGGTCAGATTGATATCTGATAGATATGCATTCTATGCGTCTAGACTCCAGACAATACAATACTTCTCAGTCTTCAGAAGTGGCAACTATGCAACGCCCACATTTTCGCTCGCTTGCGTAAATAATAAGCTGTTAAGCAAAAAAAAAAAAAAAAAAATACACTTCGCAGCGTAATAAACACATTAAAAGTGCTGCGAAAGTTTATAAAGTTAAACAAGTCGAGTAAACTCGACTTCAATATGCCCTGTTTTGTATATATATATTTTTGATTTATTTCCAAAGTGCACTTTACAAAGTAAGCCAATTACTTTAATTTCTACTGACAGGAAAAAACAACGAAATGCTTCCATTCTTCTTTTTTACATTTCTACAAAACCATTATAACAATTTTAGAAATTTTTAGTGTATTCATATCTGATGGATATACTATATACTATATATATAAATATATAAATTGGTGGTTTTGCACTGCGACCTACTAAATCTATTTTGCTCCCTTTTGAGCTTATAGCTTCTCCATCAACCACGAATGCCAGAATCCTTGGGACGCTGCATCTTTTCTGGATAAGGTGACACATTCTGTGCGGATGTGTGTTAAGGACTTTTCCTCACCTTCACAAAACCTACACTGATTGTTACCATAAATATCCAGTTTAGATAGGTGGCTTTTTAGTAAGTGGATATAGTGACTAAGTATGCATATTTTATTTGCGTATTTATGGCAATGTCTGTTTGCATTCATAGACTAAATATAAATTGCAAAATCCATTTGCTTGCTAATATATAAACATTTTCCAGGAAAACATTTTTTTTTTTGCCGCGTTGTTAAGTTTTGGTGTTGAATAGCTGTATTCAAATTAATTACGATTAAATTTAAAAGAATATATAACCAAGTCCGTTAGATTTATATCCTATAAAAAACCTACTTAGAAAACGTTTATTTTATTTTAATTGATTGCTGGCTGGAACAATCGAATCAAGTCAGTCTGTTTATTTCTATAAACTTGAGATTTAATCTAATATTCTAATCTTCTAAGTCACATAAGTTTAGAGGGTATTACCAGTTTTACGTTAATTGCACTCCATAAATATATTCCATGCATACCAAATCTGTTGTTCCACTGCCAAACTTGCCACATAAAACAATCTCAGTCGATTGAGAATTAGCAGCCAAATGCAAATAACCCGAAACAATTCATGCCGAATGCACACACAATTTGTGGCTCATTCACCTTGGTTTGTCACTGGACCCAATTAACATACTCATTTGGATATATACTTGTTGTTTTTCCAGATACCTCATCGAAGATGCCCGCCCTGACACCGTACCCCAGCTGGGTGGCCCACAATCTGAATGATACAGAGCCGGAACTTGTCTCACCTTTCCGGGTGAAGGCCGATCGATGTGGTCGCCTTTGGGTGCTCGATTCGCGTATTGCAGGCGTGCTGGAGCACACGAAACTCTATGGAACTGCTCAACTGCTGGTCTATGATCTGCACAATGATGATCTGCTGCGTCGATACATTCTGCCCGCCGGTCAGAGTAAGAAGAGTTCGTTCTTTGCCAATTTGGCTGTGGAGGATGCGGACTGTGAGAATACGTATGCATATGTGGCGGACTTGGGCAGTCCCGGTCTGGTTGTATACTCGTGGCGGGATCAGGAGTCGTGGCGTGTCCAGCATCATTTCTTCCATCCCGATCCGCTGGCCGGTAATTTTAGCATCAATGGCATTGAGTTCCAGTGGGACGATGGAGTGTATGGGTTGGCCTTATCCAAGCCGCAGATGGATGGCTCTGCCACGCTCTACTTCCATCCACTTACTTCCACCATGGAGTTCTCTGTGAATACCACCGCCTTGCGGAATAAGACTCTCTCCACTTCGGGTGGCATTTTTAGGGAATTCAAGATTTTGGGTTCCCGTGGCATGGATGCTCAGGCGGGTGCCCAATGTCTGGACCCGGAGACTGGTGTGCTCTTCTATACTCTGCCCAATCAGAATGCTTTGGGCTGCTGGCAAACCACAAGCAACTACAGGATGCAAGATCGAATCTATATGGACGAAAAAATGCTAATCTTTCCCAGCGATGTCAAGGTGGACGATGAGCGACGCCTTTGGGTGCTCTCCAATCAGCTGCAGAGTTTCATCTACGATGAGCTCTATGGCGGCAGCATTAATTTCCGCATACTCTCTGCCAGCGTGAAGGATGCCATCGAACGGACATCCTGTGAGCCGCCCAAAAAACTGCCCGAATTAATTAGCAAACTAGGCATGGTTATCAAAACAAATATTGGTTTTAAGAGTTCCGATTCGAGCTCGACTCTCAGCACGGGTTCCGGTACTGGTTCCGGTTCGGCTACGTGGACCCAGAACTTCAACGTCCTGCTGCTGGGATCAACTGCCTCTTGGCTGCTCATCCTTTTGTACATACAACTCCAATGTAGATGTAGTTTCCTAATTTCTTGAATTCCGATTGAATTCCATATGAATTGTAATTAAATCTGAATTTTATTTACATTTAATACCACAACAAAGAAGGAATTTAATTGTATAAAAGTATTATTTTTAAGCTAAAATAAGTTTCATGAATTTCTCGCAACAATTTTGATTATTTGATTAAATGTAAGTATAATAATAAAAGAGGTTTCAATAAAAATTTTACTATACTTCTACTATACTATACTATACTATCTAGATAGTAAATATGTCGAAGTCAAGCGGATCAAGTCAGTTTATCTCATACCTGAAATAGGAAGGATCAGTCGTAAAAATAGTTGTTTAAACAAATTTTTGGTTTGCTAAAAAAAAAAATATTTTGCTTAACAGGATATTTCTACAAAACTCATAAATTCGGCAAATAGTTTTCATTAGTAGAATCACTCGATTTTTAAAATGTAAAATAAAATTTAGAAGACACCAATTTGACCACAGTCTACAAGGATAAGTAATCTTTTTATCTAATTACCGTCGAATTTAAACAAAAATTTGTACCTTTATCGGTTAAATAATTTTATTTGGACACAACTTTTGCAAACTACAAGCCCAGCCAGCGGGATGTCTAATATTTATCCAAGTCCTCCCCCCCTACTGTGTAAACGTTGGTGATGTCCACCGTCTCATCGGTGACCTGTGAATCCGTATCCTCTGCACTTTCCGAGTTTTTGTGCTTCTCATTCTTCAGCTGCAGTCTTCGAATGCAATCGCCGCAAAATAACAAAGTCAACTGAAAGTTTAAATCAAAATTGTCACGGCTAATAAATTTGAATATTTTGTGTACTAATTACATGCTCCAAAATGCCAATGATGCCCAGCACTGAGAGACCCAGCAGAAAGCCCAAGGAACCACCCACATCGGCTATAAACTGTGTAGTGTCGTAGCTGGGACGCTCTTCAATCATCTGCTGAAACGGAATGGCAAATGGAATTTAATATGTATGTTATAGGATAAGTCATGGTATATATAGCATATATAAGAAAGTGAAAATGTTCTTACTGTTTTATACATTCTTTTTTAAATTTGTATTAATTGATGGGAAATATTTATAGAAAACTTCTGGTCTCAATAAAAACTCAATTTACCCCTATCCTATCTAAAACATAGTATAACATTTATTTATATATACCGATATCAGTTTGGTCGTATAATATATGTAGAGCAGAGTGCGTGGCTCCGGTTGTAAAAATGGTTTCCGGCTCTGTATGTAGGTCGTATAAATGCGAGACTCGCAGGGCTGCAGACAATCGCAATCGTAGTCATCACCGCTTTCGTATACCCTGTAAAAAACCGTTATAGATATTAAGATAGCTTTGCTAACTACTCAACTGCTCTTACAATTTGTAGTTTCGCACTAGATCACGCATCGACTCATGATTGTTGCAGGGTTCGTAATTGATCTCAGGCATCCAGGGACCCGAGCAGTTGACATCAACAGCCAGATCCTCCCAAATGCATATCTCGCCACACTAAATAATTAGCTGGATTAAGAATAAGAGTATTTACATTAGATTGTTTATACTTTGAGATCACTGTAGCCCTCCTGGCGGGAGCACGACTCCATGCGCGACTCCACATTCGAAAAGTACTGAGTTTGCAACTTAATCTCGATCTCCTCGTTGACGCTTGCAAATACATATTCCACGCGACCCGAACCCTTCATGTTGATCTCTATGGAATGGGATTATTTTTAATGCCTCATAAACCATATCGAAAGTAATTCCAACTTACCAGTAAAGTTCTCGCGTTTGTCGTGTATGAAAATGTGCCAACCATCTCCGGCGAGATAATCAAAATCGGTCGCTGGTGTTATTGCATTGTGCTCCATCATTAAGGCGTAACCATCTGGCTTGGACACACGATTCATGCTTATTAAGGGACGCACCGTATAGCAACGACCCATATTAAAGTGCAAACTGCTATCGATGGCGACATCTGTCAAGGGGAATCAATAATTTAGTCTTGCGAAATTTGTATTCTTTAAATATCCCAAATAACATTTACTCTCTTTTCCACTCAACCCATAGCTGTAAAATGTCTCGTTTAATTCATAGGTACTTCTTGCAAAGAACTCTTCGAGAGGCAGTTCATCATAGGGATAGTCCTGCCAGCAGGTGGCATATTTGGGATGTGGACAACTTCCTCGCGATAGATTCTGCAAGCAACATCACCACAATTTTAATTAACATTTTTTTTGCGTTTTGCACAAATTTTTTATAGGTGTTTTCATTTTGACTTTTTAGAAATACATTTTTTTTTAGTATTGAAAAATATTTTATGCACTTTAATATAAATTTCAACAACAAAAAACAAACACGACGATTTTTTTCTTTGTTTGAATAATACAAATTAAATTGAACTTTTTACACACAGAAACTATAGTTTTTTGTTCGAGTTAGAAAAACAAATTGGGTATAATTTTCACAAAAACTCACGGATAAAACTTCATCTCGATAGGGAGGTTCTCGACACAGCGTAATCGCTGGCATTTCAATAGTCTGATTCACATTGTAATAGGAATGCGTCGATATGGGTGGATCGGTGAGCTTGGAGAAGCACTGGTAAAGCTGCACAATCACAACGATGCTGCACACAAATAGGACAAGGTAGCGTATAAGTTTCGCAGGATCGCGGAGCAGCCAGGCTCTCAGATCGCGCCAGTAGCCCATTTTCAAAGACCGGATATTGAAAATCGACGGTCAACACGCACGTAAGATTGAAATGCAAATGAATATTAACATCTATACTGGAATATATCCGTAATATCTTTATTCTTCATTCTCGACGTCCTGCTTAATTTCCCACGAATTGTCAATGATAAGCTAATATTGATTTATGTGTCATGGCAGAACAAGTGTGTGTGTGTGTGTATGTCGGATAAGGGATATAACTCCCATAGATAAAGCAGATACAGAGACAACAACTGCAACTGTTAGTACACAAATCGGCGTATCAATAACATGTGTAGCCAACGCTTGGAATTATGGCCCTCTTTGTGCTTGCCTTTGATAGGGGCTAATCACGATTCATGCGTTTAATTACCAAAACGTATTGTTTATAATTGTTTATGGCCTGTGCGTAACAACACTCGAACAAAAAAACAGTTGCATGGCCATATCTATACTCAATTTAAGATATCTAAAGATTTTCTTGTCTATTAATTGAAAATAAAAACAATCCCATAAATAGGTATTTTGTTTATATTTAAGAAATAGTTTTATTTCAAGATGCATTTCTTTTTTGCGAAAATCTTTTCCAAAATTCCAGAACTTTTTTAGTTTCAATTTTAAATTTTTTAAAAATGTGAAATTTATAAAGGTTATGTATATACTAATTTGTTTTTGACTGTACAACTATAACTATATGTACAAATAGATAAAAATATTTATTTTTTTTATATTTTAGAAATATTGATTTCTTTCGAGATGCATTTTTTTTTTTTGCTAAAATCCTTTCTAAAATTCTAAAGCTATTTACAATTTGTTAAAAGTGTAAATTTTTTTAAATGTTAATATTTAATCCTTTTTTTTTTTTTGAGTGTACAACTATAGCTATTGGAAATCAGCGCTGTAGTAAACGCTTTCTGGTTTATGTGTTTATTTGTATATTTATTGTATTTGCAAAGTATTACGACTTTCCATTGTTTTCACATAAGTACAAAGCTTTTATATATCAGTTAAGCAGTTGAAAATGTATTTTTTTTTATTGAAATTAGTTCAATTATCATTTATTTAAATTTAAATGTAGTACAATACTAAAGATCAAACCATGCCCGCAGTTGCAATGCTTATCATAATTTTTGACTGAGTAAAGTTGGTAAAAAGAAAAGTTTCTAAAATAAATATTCTATCAAGTTTGTTGTCCGTTTACTTTAAATTTTTAAACTTAAATTTCTTAAGGTTATAAGTAAATAGGAAAATTATTCTATTCTGCTATTTTATCTGTCCGTCTTGATTGTTAGTCATTCAAAAATATCTGTCAAATAAATTCAAACGCTTTTCCTATTTCAGAATTTTTTCAACATTTATAAGGAAATACACTATGTACATTTGCAGCTTATATAAATGTGTTGATATTTGTGATATGTGATATAAGTTACTCAAACGATAACTTATGACACCTTTGCTTCAAAATGTTTTGACCTTAGCTCCTTAAACTGATCGAGATGATTTATATACTAAACAGAGAATATGTACAATATACATATGTATCTAGATAGATAAATAGATAGATTAGTGCCTTGAGCTTTACGGCAATAACAATTGTGGGAGAAAAAAACAAATGAAAGGCAAAACTAAACAATTTCTGCGTTTCTATCCAGCAGTAGATGAATTCCTCAGTTGTGACGTTAAATCAGAGCAGAGAGAGAGAGAGAGATAAAGAGAGAAACATCAGTCGAATCGAGTGCGACCCACTGCTATACAAATATATATATATGTGTATATATATATACACTATATACTGCACACACACACACACATGTGGCACAGCTAAAAGGCACAAAACTAATAAACAAAAAGAAACTTGCGACTAAAAATAGACAAATTGAAACATTTTTCGAGATGAGAAAAAATCCAACACAAGACAACAGAAACGGGACGTGAATGTGAACATGGATGCTATACAAGTGATGGGATGGGGGGGGGGGGAATTGGGGATTGTGGGGTGTGCTTACTTTTGCAGATACAACATGATGCTACAGATGCGCATGTGTATCTGTGAGCTACATTGATGGACTAGAGTGCTCTGTACCACACGGCGTATGCTTGCTCAGGACACAGCCCGGCTGTATCTAGTATACGCATGTAGTGGTGTGTGTGTGTGTGTGTGCATGTGTATATGTGTGTGTATCTAGTAAATTTTAGATATTCGTATAGATATATTTTGAAATAGCCACAGGCACAACGAGATACGACGAGACTGCACAGCAGCATTTTCATGTGTGTGAAGTTCTTTCTTGCTTCTTCGCAACTAAATAGCTTTTGTTTTAATTTTAGACCAAAGCAGCGGCTATATTAAACGCATATGAATGTTTTTTAGATTTAGTAGGTATGTACAATACATACACATATATATATGGCACTTGTATATAGCCATAGTATATGGCCTCTATATATCTTTCTAACTGCTTTTACCTATTACTCAGCTTAGCCACATGGCCAGCTTTAATGCAAGGCCCCATATCTGACCCATATATAGGTATATATATATATATCTATCTATCTGTGTACCCATACCAGATCTGGTATTGAATTATGCCTTTTACCTGTGCACCGTTTTGGAGTATGAAATATGTTTTAAAAATACTTTTAGCTTGTCGTTAATAAATTTTATGAAACATATTTACAACATACATGATGATATTCCTGTACACAGATGTGTGGATATTTATATATAAAGATATAGATAGATATAAATAAAAGTACATATACGGTGTACTGAGTCATTTCAGTGCCTTTCTATAGTATTTCGCATATGATTAATCAATTGAGCACAGTGGCGTCGCCCAGAAGGGGCCCCAATGAGTGCTTAACTTGATGGGGGATACCAACGAGCCTCTGATTTACATTTAGAAACATTTTCATTTATACATTTCACTGATCATTAATAAAAGTCTGGGCCGTCTGCATTAATTTCTACACTCGACGCATTGATTATTGCATTTGAATGCACTTGGGTTATGTGTGTATATATATATGTGTGTGTGTGTCTATGTGTGTGTGTGTGTGTGAATATTATTAGTCGAATTGCTTGGCCGAGTGCAGTCAATTTAATTGGGTGACAAATGCTTACAGAAATAATTTGGATGCTCCACACATCAATGACTAAGTCGAAACGATTCGGTTTTATTGGCTAATTAAGAAACAATCCATATGCAACATGCAACATGCAAATATTTGTTTTCACATACTACGCGTGTGCGATTCTCAATTGAGCCAAGGCGATTAATCAATATATTATCACACACTTATAAATGCAAACTTTAGGTTTTTGCATAGGCATTTTATTAAAATTTTCTGGAATTAAAAAACTATCAAACAATTAGTTGCAAACAATAAAAAATATACAGACAATTCTTAAAAATGTCGTAAATTTATTATTTAAAAAATTCACAAATTTTGGTTTCTTGTATAAAATTTATTAAAAATCAAGTTAACAATTTAATCGATTCAGATATTATTCTAATTATATGTTAAAATAAATTAAATATAATACAATATTTATTTATTATTTTTCTGATCCGTGACTAAATTAAGAATTTCTGTTTCTGAAGTGTTTATTTGTTTTCGAGCTTTGGATTTGAGAAATTCTACTCATTGCCACAAAAACTACAGTGTTTTTATTGGCTTGGTGACTTGATCTATAGTGTCTTATCTAAGCCAGATCTTTAACTTGGAAATTACTTGCTTAAATTGTTTCTACTTATTCTACTTAGTCTATCTTGGACCTGATGCCTCTGTTATCTTGTGGCAGATGTCACTCTTTGTTTCTTAGTCAATCTTTTGTTTTAATAAATATTTAAAATAATATTAAAATATGTAATTAATGTTACTAAATTAAAATGAGATTTGCAAAACCATCAATCATATTCAACTGGTTCAATGCCAAATGTGTTCAGCAAGGCAAAACAGCTGTTGGACTCATTAATGATTGACAGTTGCAAGGAAAACAATTTGGGGTATTCTGTTTTAAGTGGATTACTACAGTCCCTGGCAATGCTCTGGCATACAGAATAATAGAAGATATACTATTCAGATATGTCCAATCTCATGTCATCTTGGCCAGATCTGAACTTACATAATGCAGTGCCGTAATTCAGGAAGTATTCATTCAGTTGCCATGCTTGGCGCTATTTACGCGAGCCGAGGAGCAACGGGTTCGGCTACCTGGTAACGAATCCACAAAATCTTTTCGATGTGACCATTAAGGTGTTGGCAGGGAGGGAGGGAGGGAGGGAGGGAGGGAGGGAGGTAGGGACTGTGCGATTGCACATGGGAGGCGCACGAGAGATGCAGTTGCGGCCGAGTGCGCGACGTTGACCGACGACAGACATCGGGCCTGACGATGGATATTTATATATCGACAATTTGGACAAGTTCCAATGCATTTAGAGACGACGAAGTTATCTATAGACTATGCATGTATTTTGGTCACGGTTGCCGTTTTGCAAAATTATTTTCTGCACCAATTGCTGAATCAACTTTCTAGAATGATAACTCAAGCCGGCGTTACTTATACAAACTGAATAATATAAACTGACTAACCTATAACTATATATATTTTATTTTATATTAGTCAAACTTATAGTCTAAGGCTATATAAGTACTATATTTTAGATTATATTAGGTAAAGCTAACATTTATTCTAAATCCTTTACCTAACCTATAGCGGTGCAAAATAAGGATTTCAGTTTATTGAGTGCATTTTTAAATTTGATTAAAAGCTTTTTTTTAAATTATGTTTTATTTTAAAAATTATTAAATTTTTTGGTTATTAATTCCATAGCTCGTAAAAAATTGAGCGCTCTACGTTTAATTTACAAGACTACAAATTATTTTCGAAGTAATTTAAAACGTGATGTTTCAATTTAATATTTCATATTTTTTTTTTTAAGACGTCTAAGAAATGGTTCCTACTTCCATTAAAAAATTTTTGGTGCCATTTTTGTATTATTATTTTATTTTTAAGCTTCAAATAAATTAAATCTTATCTTATCTTAAATTTAAATTTTTTTGCTTCAAAATAATAGTTGAAATAATATTTAATATTTAAAAATAAATTCATTGCATTATTGTGAATCTCGTATCCAACATTAAATAAGTTTTAAAAAAGGGAACAACAGTCTTAAATATGTCGCACGATTTAAAGACCAATTTTATTTACAGTTATCACAGTTATTGTTCTATTCTTGTTGGCATACAGTGCAATTCTTGCAGGTATTTGATGGATGTGCTCTCAGATCAGTCGAAAATAGCCCCATTGCTTGCAATAATTGTTGCTGCCACTCGTATGTGTGCACATATGTGCACCCCAACGCCAACTCATCGCCCCTCCCCATCCATTTGATTATAGCGCATGCCAAACATCTTGACACTAAAATGCAAAAATTGCTTTGCGTCAATGACTCAAAACCGAAAATGTTCTCTCATTTGCACAATGGGCTAAACAAAAAAAACGAAACCAAGAAACCAAAAAAAACAATTGGATACAAGCGAAAATCCACTTTGTTCTTGATGTTCTGTTTTCCTCGAAGCAGTAATCGTGAATTCGAATATTGGGTGAAATTATTTAGGACACCGAACTGGCACCAGAGGCACACAATATTTATGTCATCTTAAATGTTTTAAATATATTTATATCATATTAAAATATACATTTCATATAGATGTTATGAGTTTTAAGATATTAAATTTATACATTGATTGATAGAAAATTAAACAATAAGCTTTAAAGTGAGTTAAATAAATGGTTTTATTTAAATTAAATGTAATAGATTTTTATAAAGAATTTTAATATTAAAATATTTTATACATTAGTTTTTTTTTTAAATATGTTTATAAGAAATAATTATTATTTCTTCCTTTAATTTGCTTCAAAACGCTGGAGAAAATCTGAAATTAATTCGAAGTTTGATAGATTTTGCTACATTTTTGGAAAATTTGTATACACCGAAAATCTACAGTGTCTACTTAACAATAACTATTTTGAATTTATGGACTCGTAAACATATACCCTATAAAAGCTTGTGTCAAAACACATAAAATATTCTGTCTAACGTGAAGATTATCGTTCTGATTTCAAATCTGTGCAAAATTTTATTTCAAATTGTGTTGATGTTGGCAATCTACGAGTTATTGTTATTGTTGTTGATTTGCTTGCTATTCTTTTTCCTCTTTGTTTAATTTGTTGTTGGGGAAAATTGCGTAAAATTATTTCTGACAATGTCGCAGATTGTGTTTCAGCAAGAAGAACCACAAAAGACACAACATATTCAAAGAATATATTTGAAAAATAAAGAGAAATTATGAACATTTTATCTTATGTGCGAACAGACCAACAGCAGCAGCAGCACATTATGTGGCGGACCATAGAATATGTTGATTTGAATATATATTTTTTTTGTTGGGTCTATTTGAACGCTTTTGGTCTATAAAGTTTCATGAAGATTCCATTCAAGAGGCGTTGGCGTTAGAAAACACATCAGAGGCGTCCTCGACGAGGGGGCATTTTCTGATCTTATGATGCGCAGCCAACTAACACACACTTTTACACACATGCACACAGACACACAGAAAGACTTTCAGGCATGTTGTGGCGAAAGCGAATCAAAATTTATAACTATAAATAAGCCAGAAAATCTAAAAATTTTAAAATTGTTTGTCTTGCTTGGTATTTTCCTTATTTTCAATTTTTTTTTTCTCATTTTATTTTTTTTATTTTAATATTCAAATCATTTATGAAAAGTATTTTCGCCGTGAGTGATGTAAAATATCTCTCACATTGTGTGTGCGGAAAGGACTCACATTCTTATGAATACTGTCGACCAGGGCAGATCAACTATAGCCGTGTAGCAGACGCTGCCGACTGCGAGTATTGTCTGTCAGATGCATTCAGTTTAGCATTGAAAAAAATGCATTGCATTGCGTTGAAGGACGCCGACAACATTTATTTGATTTGGCACTTCTCAGTATCTATTTTATCTACTTAGTATCTGTTCATGTATCTGTATCTGTATCTGTATCTGTATCTGTATCTGCAAGTGGCTGCTGGCGTTTGCGGCCATTTGCGTTTCAATGTGTGTGATTTTTTGAAGTTCACACAAGAATTTTAGATTTTATTTTATTTTTCGCGTTTTGTAAAAATGCCAGCAACCAACTGACGCCAAATGACAAATACCTTGTACAAAGATCCTCACGTACGATAATAACTCATAAGAAATTGGCATAACAAATTGTATATCAAATGAACGCAGATATTCCATTTATCATAAATCATTTATTGATAATTGGAACAGCTGATCAATCATTCAAAATCCATATAATATACCTTTAGCTAACCGATACGATCTGGCTGAATTTTAACGCCCCCGAACCGGTGGCAGATCAAATTGGCATTGAGGTGACCAGAAAAGAATAGAATAAAACAAATACCGAAAAATGATCACTGACAAAATAAAAAAAAAACAAAAACCAAGAAAAACAAATCAAATTGCAAGTGTAGAGGAAAATTGTGTGTGTGTGCTTTCGAAATAAGTAAAAGCTTTGGAAAGGGTGGGTGGCAGAGAAAGGTGAGAGTGGGGTGGGCGGGGGTAGCTAGACAGCAAGAGGGCCAGAGCATAATACAAACAAGAGCAACAACAAGTGAACAAGGATTTTTTACAAATGCAAAATTTGTCATTGAAATGAATTCCACGTACACACTGCCGTGTATGTGTGTGTGTGTGTGGGAGAGAGCGTGCTCACGCAATCGCTGAAAAGCTTTCACAGACTCTCTCTCGCTCTCTCGATCCTGCTGGTTGGTGCGGCGATTGCATCATAGCCCCACTCACTAACACCAACAAGCAGACAAAGACTGAGACGCACACTTGCTCACTTTGCAGCAACAACAACAACGACAAACACTATCGGCAAACGGGCCGATAGACCGAAAAAGGGAGCATGAAAAACCGAGACGCAGCGCAAACCATCAAATGGCTGGCAACTCACGCACACTCACACACAAGAGCACGCACACACACATAGAATTGGAAGATGTTCGGTTACGAGAGCTTTTTGCTTTTTTCACGATTGTGCGGCACAGATTATGGGGGTATCAAATTGCCACGTATAAAAGGCAAGTTTACCGGTTGCACGGTTCAGAACGGCTTTCGAGCGCGTAAGTGCAACACCTTTGATGTGCGATCTTTAATTTTTTGGATATATCCCAAGCGGCAGCAATATCAGCATCAGCGGCAGTGCAAAAGAGACAGCCACAAATTTGACCTTTTTGCTGAGACAATAAAAAAAAATAATTAAGAAACAATTTAAGAAACCAGCAAAGAAACAATCATCCATATTAAAGTGTGTGTGTATGTGTGTGCATTTGTGTGTGTTTCTGCATTTTTATGGCTTATCCTGTCCAAGGATCTTAGCCAAAGCAATAAAAAAAAACAAACACTATATATCAAACTATTCGCATATAAATCGGTTAAAGTGCTAAAAGTGATTTAAGGAATACGCTTGTCGACTCTGGATTAATGACAACAACTACGATAGGAAACGCCTTTAACTGGATTATAATTAACTGATTTCCAATTCGAAAAGATTTCGCATATTACTTTCACTGACCAACGAACTTAGCAGCTATCGATTCGATACCAATTCCAATTCAGTTTCACGCATAATCAGCGTCTTGTGTAATACATTAATACATAGAAGCCCCGAAAACGACTTCGCCCCTTTCACACAATCAGTGACCATAACCATGTCAATATCAATTGAAGGATGCCCAACTAATTCCAACAGTCAATAAAATTTTTAATTTACATTTTTTGAAATCACATAATTTATGATTTCATAATTTGATAACTATTGAACTGTAATACGAATTGTTGAAAATATTTTTTTATTTTTAGTACAAAAATTAAATAGTCATATTGTACAACAACTTTTGGTCATTACTCGCATATTCGAATTGCGTTAGCTATGCAATCAATCCCATGTGTAGAAAGAGATAGCATGCCTTGACCATTACTTGATCGAAATTCGAAGAGTACCAAAAACAGTATTTCGTATTACTATTCGATGACTCTCTCCATACATGAATACCTGTGATTCCTCAATAGGCGTGCTCAAAAAAGAGCACAGACTTGTCGATGTCCACATATATTCACAGCTATATATACATATATAAATATATATGTATATCTATGTATGCAGATGAGCGAAATATTTCGAATATGTTTTAAAAATAACCATAGACGTTGTTAGAAAGAGAGCGATATAAAAACAACATATGTGTGTTAGAAACGGCATGCGGCAGTCAGTGTAGGAAAGGCGAAAAAAAGCTTCACATCAACCCAATACCCCATCCAATACATATACATATATATTTATATATATATGTATGTTTATATATACTCTATGCTCTCTTCTATATATATATATGCTATGTACGTGTGTTTAGTTTCGAAATAATTTCGAGAATTTTAAAAATAACGCATTCGTTGAAAGTTCGTTTAGTGTCCGTTTTAGATATATATATATATTTATATATATATATATATGTTTTTTTCATTCCTCTCGACCGATTTCGTTTTGCCGATTTTCGAAATATATATGTACGTAAATATCGCAACGCTTGAGAAGCGTGTCAAATGCGATCATTGCAATCTAGCAACTCGTGTGTTTTAGAACATACGCTCGAAAACAATTTTTGAAAGCGTGGGAAATACGAAAACGCGTTCCAGTGAGTGAATTTAGTCGAATTTTATAAAATACCGATATAGCGGTTAAATTTTGTAATTTATCGGCGAGATAATCATTTACGTAACACAAATTACCTTGCCGAAAAACATATAAAAATATATAATCCAGATATATATAAATATATATAAAGTGACTGAAAAAACGATATTACGTAATTATAGCAACGCCCCACATAGAGCACACACACATATATATATTTGATGTATGTAGTATATACGCAATATCTATATATATGCGGTTATATGGCACTGATCTATATTTAGGCGACAACCCACACAAGTCAATCGCTGTTGTTGCTCATGTTGATGTTGTTCCTGCTGACTCTGTTTACACGTAGGAACAACAACAACAACAACAACAAGACCTAATTAATTAACTGAAACGGGGAGGTGCTCGAAAAGCTCAAATCCGAAACAACAAAATATCCGGTTACGAAATTCTTTGGAAATATTGAAACACATGTGCACATATTTGGTTAGAAAACTATGCAAGAAATAATTTGGAAAGAAAAAAATAAAAAATAAATAAACAATATTCTCGATTGCTGCTGTGATTTCTGCTGCCTACTAAAATGGGTCAAAAGCATAAAATAAACAAATTGCGAATATCCAAATAATTAATAGAACAATTTTAGTGGCGTCGAGCAATTGATTTAAATACTTTATTTCTTTTTTTTTTATTTACAGGGAAGTTTTGGGCTCACGACGCGATTAACACAAGAATTTTAAAAAGTCCCAATTATAATTTGTCGAGTTTTTAAGTTTAAAAGCGAAATTTAATCAAGATGCCGAAGCCAGCCGCTAGCCAGGAGGATGAGGATCCCACCCCATACCTGTTCGTGTCTTTGGAGCAGAGACGTATCGATCAGTCGAAACCCTATGACTCCAAGAAGAACTGCTGGGTTCCCGACGAGAAGGAGGGTTATCTCATTGGTGATATCAAGGCCACCAAGGGAGATATCGTCTCCGTCGGCCTGCCTGGTGGAGAGGTAATGCAGCGATGCTCAAACATACCCCAAATACAACAACAAATATAGCACACATTTCGAAAGACCCTAATGGTTCAATTAAAGTTAACCACTTTAGCTGTACCTTTGTTGAATCATTTCTGGTACTACAAAATGATTTTAACAAATGCCCAGTTAGGATGGAGGCTTTATGAACTGAATGGACTTTCGAAATATGCAAGCTATGCTCAGTGTAAACAAAAGACTTCATGTAGCTATACTCCATACATGATCTAGGTAAAAGATTTCAAATCCGATAAGGTGGAGAAAGTGAATCCACCAAAATTCGAAAAACTAGAAGATATGGCCGACATGACCGTGCTGAACACACCTTGCGTGCTGCACAATCTGCGCCAGCGTTACTATGCTAAGCTTATCTACGTAAGTGTCAACATCCAGAAACTCACTAATATATGGGTTCTCTTCTTCTCGGTCTCTTTTCTCAAAAATCAAAATCAAAAACCAAAACTGAACCGCTAACCACGCCTAACCAACAACAACAACAACTATAACTAAATAAAATGGGTTCTGAAATGGGTTATGACGAAAATGAAATGAAAAACAAAAAAACGGGTTGACAACTTGACATTAAATAGACGAAAGACTTCAAGAAAGATCAGCTGTCGCAGGTGAACCCTCCGAAATACGAAAAAGCTGAGGATATGTCCAACTTGACATACCTTAACGATGCCTCTGTGCTCCATAACTTGAGGCAGAGATACTACAACAAGCTCATCTATGTAAGTAATTGCCGTACCGGTATGGCAATAGTATACAAATTCCCAGCCGTTCTATGTTTCTAAACCGCTTACCAAAATCACCAAAAAAAAAACAAAAAACCACAAACCACAAACACATTTGTTTTCAAAATTCAAGCCAATTAAATTTTTTAAATGCTTTCAAATATGTCTAACGCATTTTTTGGTAGTTCCGCTAAGAATAGTACTTTGCATTGCCAAAAACTTTTTACTTTTGGTCGTTCAAATCGAAATAATTTCCATCATATTACATCCAGCTATTAAAATGGATATTTAACTATGGCTAACAATACCCACAACTTGTGTCTTGTACGCATTAATAGAGCTTCTACTAACCACAACCATTTAGCCGTCCAATCAGATGAATACTTCACTGGAAACAAATCGGTTCAACACACACACACTTTACTCACCACACACAACACCACAAAACAGCAAGGATGCTGAGCTTGGATGAAACCTTACAGATCATCATCATCATTCCCCACACCAACAAAAATCAAAATACTTTAAAGAAGTATCCAAAATACCAAATATTGTAGTTAGTTACAAAAAAAACGAACACCAAAAACTGGTTGACCCAACATTGAAACAAATTTAAAAACCAAAACAATACAAATAAACCCAAACAGACAAGATAAACAAAAACTGTTACTAAACTGTCTAAAAGACTGATCTAAAACATGACTTTGTGCCGCTGAAAATGCTGATAAACAGCTTCCGGCTGGGTCTCGAATGGAATACCCCAAAATGTTTTAGAGACGTTTGCCCCCCCTCCAACAAAAAAAAAACTAATCTGTAAAAAAACTAACAAAACAAATGGATAAAAAACGTCTTTATTAATTTGTAACGTATTTTTTTTATCGACGATGTTGGAAACAAAAATAGACCTACTCTGGTCTTTTCTGCGTTGCCATCAATCCTTACAAGCGCTACCCCGTCTATACCAACCGTTGCGCTAAGATGTACCGTGGCAAGCGCCGTAATGAAGTGCCACCCCATATTTTTGCCATTTCTGACGGTGCCTACGTCGACATGTTGACCAACCACGTGAATCAATCTATGTTGATTACCGGTGAGTCTGGTGCTGGTAAGACTGAGAACACGAAGAAGGTCATTGCGTACTTCGCCACTGTCGGCGCCTCGAGCAAGAAGGATGAATCGCAGAAGAACAAGGGTTCCCTGGAAGATCAGGTTGTGCAAACCAATCCTGTGCTTGAGGCTTTCGGTAACGCCAAGACTGTGCGTAACGATAACTCCTCTCGTTTCGTAAGTAACACTTAATCAACCAAAGAACATAAAGAAAAAATATTATTAAAAAATTATGTACTTGAATAGGGTAAATTCATCCGTATTCATTTCGGTCCTACTGGTAAACTGGCTGGTGCTGATATTGAGACCTGTAAGTTTAGCAAAAAGCAATTCTCTTTTTTTTTTTGGATCTTGTACTAAATAGTGTCTCTCTCTGTTTTCTCTTCTCTCAGATCTGTTGGAGAAGGCTCGTGTCATCTCCCAGCAGTCGCTGGAGCGTTCCTACCACATCTTCTACCAGATCATGTCTGGTGCCGTTGCTGGTGTTAAAGGTATAAGTCCACTAGCATCATCATCTATCTCATCCATCACACATCTCTTTCTTATATTTCTCTCTCTCTCTCTTTGGTTGCTGAGCAAGAGTTCATCTCTTGTCTTTCATATATGAAATATCTTTCAGTACTTCTGGCAGTGGTTTAGGTTCAACAATTGAACACAATCACACATACATTTACACATATACACACACACACACACACACACTCACACACACAACCACTTACACATACAAAAGGCTTTCACACACACTATATGATTTATTTATTTTCTCCAAACAATTTTCGATGAATCTGTTTAGAAATCTGTGGTTTGAGCGATAACATCTTCGATTACCACATTGTCTCCCAGGGCAAGGTTACTGTGCCCAGTATCGATGATTCTGAGGAATTCAGCCTCACAGATGTAATTGTCCCACTTATTAGATACAAAACCGTTTTTCATTAATTGTTTTTTACTTACTACTTGACTTTCGTAATATCTTAATTGAGTAATTAGTTGGTTAACTATATAATCTATATTTTTTTTTTGCTAGCTTCTAGCATACTGTAATCGTTATCGCTAACGCTGTCGTTATCGTTATCGTATATTCGTATATCGTAGCGTTTACGTAGGCAACACAAACACTCTCGTCTATCGCTTTAGCTGTAGCCGACATCTATTCCAAATTTGCCAAAACAAACCATCCCAAATAACGGATTATTGGAATATGTTGAAGGCTATTTAATAGAATTCTAAGCGTGCCTTCATTTAAATACAAAAAGAAAATATCTCTCCATCTCTTCGCTCCCAGTCATCCGTCCCTTTAACCCCATACCATACCCAACAATAATAATCAAAAGAAAACAAATATTGCCAGTTCATATATTAAATATCGAATTTTCTACCCCCTCACTTTTGTCCGATCATACATATATATAGAATATTGTCTACTATCGAACAACATTCACGATTATCGCATCGTATCTCAAGGCAAAACAAGAATTCCAAGTGTTAACGATGCCGAAGAATGGGTCGCTGTGGATGTAAGGCCATACAGAACATGGTTACTTATTATGCATATGCTCACCATATCTTACATTTCAGTGTCCTAACTCAATGTTAACTCACCTAAAATCAGAGCATAATAAGCTCATCTACTTTTCTGTTGTGTCGTATCTTCTAAACATATCAATTCTTTCGATTCTATAAATTCAAAATATATATACATATATATATTTTTACTAGTCACAATTTCAAATTCATAACGCTTCACAGCAAACGCAATTCAAGCTAAGCGCAAAACTAAACCCTAAACCTAACCCTAAACCGAATTAACTTAAATCTAAAACAAAAATTTAGTTAGCATTTCTATAAGAGTAGGTAGAGTTTGAGTGTTAGGGCTATATACTCATTATACCCAAATCTATATATACATATACATATGCATATGAAATGTGGAGTATTTGAAAAATTTAAATTGAACTTAATGCTACACTCCAATACAATAAATAGAGATGGTATTTCTTACCCAACATATTGGTGATTATCCTGGCATTTGCCAGGGTAAAACACGGATACCCGGTGTCAACGATGGTGAAGAATTTGAGTTAACTGATGTAAGTTGTGTTGCCGGCGACGCAGTATACCCCGTACACCCCGTCCAAATCAGATCTATTGTATTATATTTAAATATCTCTTGATTTTCTATCTTCTATGTACTACACCACAATTTGAAGTTGTTTTTACACTCTCTCTGACTATCCGAAAAAAAAGTCGTAGCTATCAAATTTTTGTATATAGTACTTATATATATATATATTTTTTATTTTGTTAATTATCAAGTGTTATTCCGGAATTACTTTGAGTTATTCTGCGCTTTCTATCTCTTTCTCTCTTTGACTTTCTTATATAAATTCTTCTCTTCTCTTCTATATCTGTCAGTATATATATTTAATTTCACGCTCTTTGCTGTAGTTTGCACCAAGTTCACCTAGTTAAATATATAACCGTTACCGATACCTTACAACCATCCCAAAATGCTGGGAGCAGGAGGTCTCTCGTAGACCCTAGCTAATCGAAATTTGTTCAATTTTCCATTCGTAATTCACACTTGACACCGGGTAGAGATTATGTTGAAGTGCCACATAGGTTCTTAAAAGAGAAGCCCGCTCCTGGCTGACAAAAGATATATATGTATACTCGAATATTGCACCAGGGGTAGCCCTACTATGGGTAGGGTGACTCCAAAACAAAACACAAACACATACAAGGCACTTGACACACCACATCACAACTGCACACACACAGATACACACACCAAGCAAATGCACACACAACCACACACATATCTATATATATATATATATATATATATATATATGCTGAAAGGAACAACAGCATTGGAGAGAATATGGGAACATTCCTATCCTTACCACTTTAGTAATTAAGATCTGTTTTTTTTCCGTTGTTGTTTTTTTTTACGCTAAACCAACAAAAAAATCCTCTTCTCCGACTATATGTAGACATGTGCTTCCTCTCTGATAACATTTACGACTACTTTAACGTATCCCAGGGCAAGGTCACTGTGCCCAGTATTGATGACTCTGAGGAATTCCAGCTGGCAGATGTAAGTGACGGCAGTTGAAAGACGTACACATACCACACATATATATATATATATATATATATTTATAAATATATATATATATATATACATAGTGATATGTGTACCGGTACTGTCTGAACGACTGTTTGTACCACCAACCGCTGTATGACACACCACCAACACACACCCACAAGATATATTTTATATATGTGTTTTTCTTTTGGTTGCCCAGTTTCCAGTTTCCAAGTTGCAGACCTAGTACTTCGTGTCACTATACTATCTAGATATTGCCAGTACTTAGTCTCTACTATCTGTGTGTTGTTAATTGGAATGCCCACGAATGACGAATTTCCCTGCCCGGTTTTTTTCTTTACAAAAAAAAAAAGCATCCGTAAAAACAAAAAAAAACAAAAAAAATGTTAAACAGATCTTCCAATATCTGTAAAATGTACTTAATACGACTTTGTCACTTCTATGGACTGATCTAATTTAAATGTGTTTAGCTTGCTGGAATGTGTATGCAATTAGTATGTATAGATATATCTGCGATACTTTGCGTGTACTATATCACCCGGTTAGACTGCTATTTGTACGAAATTAAAAAAAAAAACATTACTAAAATTTCAAGTACAAATCGGTAGTTATTGACTAAGCCCCATTTTGTATGTATTTGTACTTAGTCCTTCTATAAGTATTAGTGTACTTATTAACGGCCCCACACTGACTTGAGTGCCGTACAGGTTAAGAACTTCTACCCACACAAAAAAAGACACAAAGACACACACCCCAAAGAACAACAAAAATTAACACACACACACCGAGCACGCACGATTTATCCAATAAGATACCCAAACTTTGTCAATTTTACACGCTGTCTATCGATTCCGGAATATTTAAGCTACCTGGTAAAAAAAAACCAACTCACGGTCCAAATATTTTAGTTCATATTTTTGTATAGGATTACTAACTAAAACGCTTACATATATATATATATATGCCGCAAGAACTATTTGATATAATTGTTTTATTATCGTTTTTAGCACGTTGCATGATTTAATTTTAAGCTATACTCAAAAAACTTGCTCAAAAAAAAAAACCCAAAAAAAAAAATAATGCTGTAAAAACCACTTCCACTAAACACACGAAATGACAATGTGCCACATGAAATTAACTTTTGAAAATAATTTGTTTTGGTAAATATGTAGCAAGCCTTCGACATTCTGGGCTTCACCAAGGAGGAGAAGGAGAATGTGTACAGGATCACCGCCGCTGTCATGCACATGGGTGGCATGAAGTTCAAGCAACGTGGTCGCGAGGAGCAGGCTGAGCAGGACGGTGAGGAGGAAGGTGGCCGTGTGTCCAAGCTGTTCGGCTGCGACACCGCTGAGCTGTACAAGAACTTGCTCAAGCCCCGCATCAAGGTCGGTAACGAGTTCGTCACCCAGGGTCGTAACGTCCAACAGGTCACCAACTCCATCGGTGCTCTGTGCAAGGGTGTGTTCGATCGTCTCTTCAAATGGCTGGTCAAGAAGTGTAACGAGACTCTGGATACCAAGCAGAAGCGTCAGCATTTCATTGGTGTGCTGGATATTGCTGGTTTTGAGATCTTCGACGTGAGTATTTTGACGGACTGCCACAACTTGGGCACAACAGCTGCAAACAGGTTGGATATCCTACATACATAGGGGAAGTCTTCAAAGATATCCCTTATATGAAGGCATCTAATCCTGAACATAGCTGTTGAGCCCATGGCGACATTCAATGAGATCTCCTCGCATTGTGTTCGGCTTGAATCATTGATGTCGCCGAAACTGCTAACACGTCTCTCTACAAAGTTAGGCAAATGGGTTTGACTCGGGTAATACCAAAATGACTAGTTTCAAATCAGGTGCACAAACTCTATGCACACTCTGTGCCCACTCTATGCACACTCTATGCACACACAGCTCAAACAGCACACACACACACACACACACATGAAAAATTATAATCACAGCTCCTTGTATTTAATATGTAAATATTGCCTATCCAAATCAACGTAGTACAACGGCTTCGAACAGTTGTGTATTAACTTCACCAATGAGAAGTTGCAACAATTCTTTAACCATGTCATGTTCGTCTTGGAACAAGAGGAATACACCAAAGAGGGTATTCATTGGGACTTTATTGATTTCGGTATGGACTTGCTGGCCTGTATCGAACTGATTGAAAAGGTGCTTAATCTTAATATATATGTGTGAAATGGAATATTCTGTACCCAAAAAAATCATCCCCTAATGTTAAATGCACCAAAATCTTTGTTTGTTGTGTGTGTGTTAATTTAGCACCGATTAATCTTGATATCTCTTTCAAGGCGCAAAAACCTGCGCTCTTCTTCGAAAAAACTCCAATAGTCAAATAACAGGTAAACTTGAAATATTGTTGTCAGCACTGAATCATCCACATAAAAAGAGCACAGAATTTGTTTGGTATGCTATATGTTTTAGGGCACTGAAAGAAAAAAAAGAATACAAAAAAAAAGCAAACCCAAATGCACTGTATTAATTTTGATATCCAAAATGCACTTGTTTTAAATGTTCACCTCTCCCCATCCCCCCACAACAATAAAATTAGTACAACGGTTTCGAGCAACTGTGTATTAACTTCACCAACGAGAAGTTGCAACAATTCTTCAACCATCACATGTTCGTTTTGGAGCAAGAAGAATACAAGAAGGAAGGTATTGAATGGGCCTTCATCGATTTCGGTATGGACTTGTTGGCCTGTATTGATTTGATTGAAAAGGTTCGTTTTGACGTTTGCGAT
Source organism: Drosophila fungiperda (assembly GCA_035042345.1). Lineage (NCBI taxonomy): Eukaryota > Metazoa > Arthropoda > Insecta > Diptera > Drosophilidae > Drosophila > Drosophila fungiperda. The sequence continues at coordinate 4,025,542 of JAWNLM010000145.1, read as the reverse complement.
TTGCCGGTTTCCACTCGCTCAACAATTCGACATTTTGCTGTCACATATATCCCTATGCACTTAAGTGATTGTTAATTGTTTATTTTAGTTTAAGCATTCGACTCCTCATCGGGCAAACCATCTGAAACTGATGAACCCGTTCAGAGTTATACACTTATCAACTATCTATATATATATACTTGTTACAGCTATACTACTCCAGTCAAAACACCCAAAAAACATCCATCTTTGTTTCGACAACGACCCAAACATAAATGGGGGCAAAACTGAAACGATTTAAGTAACTAACACAAATCACACATACACACATTTTCTGTTCTATCTGACTAACACGGCTATCTATTGTTCAAAAAAAATATTGTTATCTAGTACAACGGTTTCGAACAATTGTGCATCAATTTCACTAACGAAAAGCTGCAACAATTCTTCAACCATCACATGTTTGTTTTGGAACAAGAAGAATATCAGCGCGAGGGCATCGAATGGACCTTCATTGATTTCGGCATGGATCTGCAAACGTGTATTGATTTGATTGAAAAGGTACAGTGGGGCCACAACTATCTCAATGACAGATAGCCACAACTGACCACAATGCAAACTGTATTCATACACAATTGCCACAAAAAAAAAAAAAAAAAAAAATAATAAGATCTATTTTAATCTAACCAAATAATTTAATAAATGCACTGCAAGAATTTATAACATAGTCACATAAGAACGCCTAAAGCCTAAAAAATACAACAACTAAATAGCTCTAATATGCGTTTAGCAAACGGGTAAGTTGAATGTACTAATGTGTATATTATATAGATATAGTTTAGTCGTAAATGTTATGCGTGTCATGTTGCTTCCAATGAAAAGAAAAAGAATTTTTGACTAATGCGTGCTTCCTACTAAAATGTATAAAAAAAATTGCTGTACTCAACTTGCGGTAAAAGTAACACCAGCATTTCTCTCTCTCTCTCTTATTGTTTAGCCCATGGGTATCTTGTCCATTCTGGAGGAAGAGTCTATGTTCCCCAAGGCCACCGATCAGACCTTCTCGGAGAAGCTGACCAACACCCATTTGGGCAAGTCGGCTCCATTCCAGAAGCCAAAGCCCCCAAAGCCCGGTCAGCAGGCCGCTCACTTTGCCATTGGCCATTATGCTGGTGTTGTCGCATATAACATCACCGGTTGGTTGGAGAAGAACAAGGATCCGTTGAACGACACCGTTGTCGATCAGTTCAAGAAGTCGCAGAACAAACTGCTTATCGAAATCTTCGCTGATCATGCTGGTCAGTCCGGTGGCGGTGAACAGGCCAAGGGTGGTCGTGGCAAGAAGGGTGGTGGCTTCGCCACTGTCTCATCTGCCTACAAGGAGCAGTTGAACAGCTTGATGGCCATTCTGCGCTCGACACAGCCTCATTTCGTCCGTTGCATCATTCCCAACGAGATGAAACAGCCCGGCATGGTTGATGCCCATTTGGTTATGCACCAGCTGACTTGTAACGGTGTGCTTGAAGGTATCCGTATTTGCCGTAAAGGTTTCCCCAACAGAATGGTCTACCCCGATTTCAAGATGCGGTAAGTTCAACTTCACTTATCATATATATCTATCTATCTATATATACATATACATACATAGATCTAGACATAGGCCTACTTAGTTAATACATACATATTTTACATAGTTTACACCTGATGCACAACAAATTCTGTATATACACACACTGGATTTATTAAGGGCACCAATTAATAACTTTTTTTGTTATTATTTTTTTTTTTTTTGAGTAATTTTTCGTAAATATTAATTTTATTGAAACTTAACTTTAGTTATATGATTCTGGCACCAGCTGTTATGGCAGCTGAAAAATTGCCTAAGAACGCTGCCACCAAGTGTTTGGAAGCCGTTGGACTGGACTCAGACTTGTATCGCATTGGTAACACCAAGGCACGCATACTTTAATAGTATATCCATATTTTTGTATCCTTCGTTTAGTGTAGAGTCCACTACCAGTTGTCCACACAATCCAATTGTATATCAGCTATTCTCGTATTTTATCCTCACGTATCACAGCAAATACCATTTGTACCAATATCTTTTGTTCTAATGCTCTGCCTACTATCTCATGATCATGATCATGATGTCGTCCTCCTCGTTTCTCGGAGAGTGGTTGAGAAATGACTTTAAAGATTTAGTGTAGCATGGTTCTTTTTGGTTGTTATTGTCTCAAGAAATGAATGTTGATTTATGTGTACAGGTACCAGATTTTGAACCCACGCGATATCAAGGACGTTACAGATCCCAAGAAAGCCTCCAAGATTATCATCGAGACACCCGACCTGAATGAAGATCTCTACCGTCTGGGCCATACCAAGGCATGATTAAATTCCATATTCGCTTTTCGTATTCGAAATTCTTCAATTATGAGTGGATGGCTCAATCTAGTTTATATTTTCATTATTTTGTTCGTGTAGTCAATAATCCAAAAAAAAAAAACAAAAAATGTGATGCATAAAAACTCCAACGCGAAGGCATCTTCAATTCTTACACCCATACACATACACACACAACGACACAACAAGTACACAACAATACACAAAAAAGTGGTCCCAATGGTGTACAATGTACCCGGAAAATGATCAAACGATTTATTTTGCAGCTATCAAATTCTGAATCCAGGTGGTATTGTTGGCATCGATGATCCCAAGAAGTGTGGCACCATATTATTGGAATCCACAGCATTGGATCCCGACATGTATCGCATTGGACATTCTAAGGCATATTCGCGTTCCAAAAATTCTAAACAAATAGTTTTTTACTATCAATTATGATTTTTATATATGCATTTTGCGTACTCCCATTTTTCTACTCCTCCAAGTAGTAATTTTGTCGTATCTCTCTCGATTGATATATAATCTCTCCCGTACACTTGACGGATTACACACAACTAGATTCCGTATATACCAAATATATATATACAATATATATTCAACTTTAAATTTGCTCTTTACAGAAGCAAACTATCTGCAGTTTTTTTTTTGTAATATGCAGTTCCCAAACAACAAAAAATGGGCGCCCTTTTCAGAAAAGAGAAACATAATCTTGTTAGGGGCGCTATTCAGCATAATGATCCCACCACCCCCTAGCCCTTACCACACTTTTCTCCACTGCAACCAGCACCCCCCTCTCTCACACTCTCTCTCTCTCTCTCTGACACCAACACATATGCACACATACAAGAAACTCCTCGAAAAACCCTCGTACCTGGTTGAGTAAACAAAATCCCCGTTTTGCAGCATGGGTTCGAATTTTGATATTCGTAGTAGTTGATTATTCAAATATGTATTTGTATTTGATGGCTCGAGACATTTATAAGATCAAACGTAAATAACACTAGACCTAAGCTAGTTATACTAATCCCATACACATATAGATATAATGTAGATGTTGATTTTGTTATTTTATATTGAATTCGTCTATTTATATGTTATGCACATACGCACATATAGTTACCAAATCCTGAACCCTAAGGGTATCAAGGGTATAGAGGATCCCAAGAAATGCACGAAAGTCCTCATCGAGTCAACCGAGTTGACAGACGATCAATTCCGTTTGGGTAACACAAAGGCACGAAACATTTTTCTATATACAAAAATGATTGAAATAAAAAACAGGCTCAATAGCTTGACTTCAATAAAAACACACTTCGAATATGGCTTCCAAACAGAATGTCCAGACACATACATACAAATACACACACACACACATACATACTTACACATATCCCTATTTAACCATAAACTAAGCAAAAAGCCTAGGGTTATGGGATCTGTGTGTGTGTGCTGTGCGCATGTCTCTATCTTTCTCTCGTTTTCCATCAAATGTTGGTTACACTGTACTCGAAAAATCCAAATACAAACAAGGACATACGTACTACATTTCTATCCAACACACATCCCCCCTCCAGCAAAACAAAAAAAAAATGTGAATCCTTTTTACAAAAGAGGTCAAAACACATTTTCCAACCCAACCCAATGCAAAAAAAATTGGTTTTTATTATTATTTGTAGTATTAACTTAACATAGCTCTAAAGCATTAAAAACGTAGTTTAATTAGTAGTTCTACATGCACTCTAAAAACCAAACCAGTTTTTATTTGTATAACCAAAAGTACACTTGACAAATAATACAATAAAAAAAACAAACCATTTGAAACTACCAACCCATACAGCTACAAGATCATGTGCCCAAAACTCTTGCAAGGCGTTGACAAAGAAAAAAAGGCCACTGAAATTATCATTAACTATCTCGATTTACCCGATGATCAATTCCGTCTGGGTCACTCAAAGGTATATCCAAAGACAATATACTCAAAAATCGCCAAAACTTCGCTTGCATGACAAAAAAAGAAATAAACAAAAAAAAACTCATTACAAATTACACGTTTAACTGTTTAGTGTGAAACCACTTGAGAAGCCATTTACCGTTAGCTATTAGTACATGGTTTTGGAACTGGTTTCTTCAGTGGTTTCACACTTCGCAGTTTTACACACAATTTTCACACACTCGACTCTCGACACTCTATGTGTTTTTTTTTTAGAACTAAGCTGAATGTTATTTTATATGTTTTCTATGTTTCTTCGATCTATAATTTAATTATATCATTTGTAATCGTAATTATCGTGTTTGTTTGTCCTTGTTTTTTTGTTCGTTATGTTTACCAAAATCCATCCCCTATTCTATCCCAGTTCAACCTGTCGAAAAGTGTTTTTGAAGAATCGCTTTCGCTTCAAGCATAAAAAAACAATTTACAAATTACGAGCTGATCGGAAGAGGAAGTTGTATTTTTTTTCTGCAAAACTTTCCCGTTCAGTTTTGTAAATGCTTAAAGCACGCGCTCCTTATGCAAAATGTGATGGATATTTTAGATGGGAGACTAACCTATTTTATTTTGCCACACAACCAACACTTGAAACATAAATAGGTGTTCTTCCGTGCCGGTGTCCTGGGTCAGATGGAGGAGTTCCGTGATGAGCGTCTCGGCAAGATCATGTCCTGGATGCAGGCATGGGCTCGCGGTTACCTGTCCCGTCGTGGCTTCAAGAAGCTGCAGGAACAGCGTGTCGCCCTCAAGGTTGTCCAGCGCAATCTGCGCAAATACTTGCAGCTGCGTACCTGGCCATGGTACAAACTGTGGCAGAAGATCAAGCCTCTGCTCAACGTCAGCCGTATTGAGGATGAAATCGCCGTAAGTATACTAAATATATAGAATATATATATAATCTGGTTATAAGGAGAACAATTAGCTTTGACTGACGGACTGACTGAAGAGTTAGCTGATATTGAAAGTGAAACTTTTAGCTGGAGTCCAAATTCGAGAATCGAACATTTGTTGCACTTTAATAATATTTGATTATGAATAGGGAATTTAGTTCAGGGATAATATATTTATTGTACTTGACTAGAATATCAAGAGTACCTCTGAGTGCCAACTTATATAAAAGCAATATGATCCAACTGGCTTGTGGCCTGCATTTTGCGTTTGTGAACTTGGCTAACAGTTGTGGCTGGCAATCAAGTTATATAGCCATGGCATGTCCGAAACCCTTCAACTTATAGCTGCATTGTTTGCATATAATTGGATCTGTGGCAGCAGCTGCAATGTGATCTTTTAATAGACGCATCTAGTCAGACAGTTTTCGCATTGAATTCTTGTGTGCTTAATTAAGCCAAACTAATGCCACCAACATGGCAAAACACTACTGCACACCATGACCACGCCCACAACTATTTGAATATGAACAAAAAAAAAAAAACAAAATATTGATCGAAAATGATCGGCCTAGGCCCAAAAATAGATGCTGTCCTAATCGCTAACAAACTGAGAACAAATGTTTTACTGAAATCAAATCAAATCACGCTTCAAGAACGAAGAAATAAATTTTATAGTTTAGCTGGAAAACGAAAAGTGCGCTATTTACTGGCCAAATGAGTGTACATCTATATATATATATATATATATATATAAATATATGTGCAGTATATATGCATTTGCGATATGTGTATTTCTGGCTAAATATCTATAGCTCCATCTTGGCTATGGCTATGGCTATTCTTGTACATGCTGCCAGCTCGAGACTTTTTTAAGTGGCGAACAGTTGCCAATTAGCTTGCTAATTAAATAATAAAAGGCGCCAATAATAATACGCATACGCCACATATGCACCAAAACCCCAAAAGATTCAATTATGAGTAATAATAACTAAGAATACATATAGAAACCATTTAATGTATATATATATTAATATGTACATATGCTCTATGTTAATTGAGATGAGCGAATGAGAGGGGTATAAATTCATATATATATATATATATACATGTTTATGTATGTATATATAAAGTACACCTGCTGTTGGCCGCACAAGTGCGAAATGATAGGCAACCAATGCGAATAGCCGATTTATGAATTATGAATGTGTGTGGGGGCAACCAAAAAGCAAGGCAATTACAGATGCCAGGCCGATCAGCTAATTTTATTGCCAAAAGGCAAACTATCGTGTGCACAGTGCAATTATCGCAGAAGGAGAAGCATCAGCATCAGCATCAGCATCAGCCGCCGCCATTCCAGTTGTATTTAAACAGTGAATCGAACTACCAAACGAAATCAAATAGATACCCCCAAAAAGAAGAGTATCTCCGAAATAAATTACTTGTTAGATCCAATACAAATATCGAGTGTTAAATGGCTGACGAGAAGAAGGGGAAAAAAACGAAAAAGGCTGCTGAGGCAGCGCCAGGTGAAGCTGCAGCAGCTGCACCAGCTGCAGAGGAAACAGACTCAGCAGCAGCACCACCACCACCCGCAGAGTCTGATCCTCCGGCAGAGCCTGCCCCAGTCGCAGAGCCTGCTGCTCCGGCAGAGCCACCAGCAGCAGCCGTTGCAGAAAGTGCCGCATTTAGTAATCCAACAACTGCTTCCAATGATTTACAGCGTCTGGAGGAGAAGGCCAAGAAGGCTGAGGAACTGCATGCCGCTGAAGTGAAAGTGCGCAAGGAATTGGAGGTGCTCAACGCCAAATTGCTGGCCGAGAAGACCGCCCTGTTGGACTCGCTGTCCGGCGAGAAGGGTCAGCTGCAGGACTTCCAGGAGCGCAACGCCAAGTTGACCGCCCAGAAGAACGATTGCGAGAACCAGCTGCGCGTAAGTATCTCCACATCAAAAATAACCCCAATTACCATCCAAGCGAATCCCCAAGAAATTTATCAAGTGCAATCGGGCGTTGCGGCTATTTCGAGAGAGATTTCGATTAGCTGCTATGTGCGATGTGCGCACTTGGCTAAATTTAGACGGATGAATAATGAAACACCCACACTCATGTACAACACAAAAAAAAAATTGTGCTTATTCCAATATTGAATAGGATATCCAAGAGCGTCTGACTCAGGAGGAAGATGCCCGCAACCAGCTGTTCCAGCAGAAGAAGAAGGCCGATCAGGAGATCTCTGGCCTGAAGAAGGACATCGAAGATATGGAACTTAACGTCCAGAAGGCCGAACAGGATAAGGCCACCAAGGATCACCAGATCCGCAACTTGAACGACGAGATCGCCCACCAGGATGAGCTCATCAACAAGCTGAACAAGGAGAAGAAAATGCAGGGCGAGAGCAACCAGAAGACTGGTGAGGAACTGCAGGCCGCTGAGGACAAGATCAATCACTTGAACAAGGTGAAGGCCAAGCTCGAGCAGACTCTTGATGAGCTCGAGGATTCGCTGGAGCGCGAGAAGAAGGTGCGCGGCGATGTTGAGAAGGGCAAGCGCAAGGTTGAGGGTGACCTCAAGCTGACCCAGGAGGCTGTTGCCGATCTGGAGCGCAACAAGAAGGAGCTGGAGCAGACCATTCAGCGCAAGGACAAGGAACTGTCCTCCATCACCGCCAAGCTGGAAGATGAGCAGGTCGTTGTTGGCAAGCACCAGCGCCAGATCAAGGAACTGCAGGCCCGCATCGAGGAGCTCGAGGAGGAGGTCGAGGCCGAGCGTCAAGCCCGCGCCAAGGCTGAGAAGCAGCGCGCCGATTTGGCCCGCGAACTCGAGGAATTGGGTGAGCGTCTGGAGGAGGCTGGCGGTGCCACCTCTGCCCAGATTGAGCTCAACAAGAAACGTGAGGCTGAGCTCAGCAAGCTCCGTCGCGATCTTGAGGAGGCCAACATCCAGCACGAATCCACCCTGGCCAACCTGCGCAAGAAGCACAACGATGCCGTCGCCGAGATGGCCGAACAGGTTGATCAGCTCAACAAGCTGAAGGCCAAGTAAGTAAAATCCACTCTCAATCCGCACATAGAACTCGCCCGCTTTTTCAGGTGCAACATACAGTCCACAGAGGAATCAACGAGAGACGATGATCTAAATATATATATATATATATAGAGGTGTATATAACTGATCTCTTTTTATGTTGTAATCTAGGGCCGAGCACGATCGTCAGTCTTCCCACAATGAGTTGAATCAGACTCGTACCGCCTGCGATCAGTTGGCTCGCGATAAGGTAATATATGTCGGACATATTGCAACTGGGTCGCTGATCCGATGTGGCCACCTAATTACACACACACACACACACACACACATAGACAATAGCATGTGCCACAAGCACACACCCAATTAAAGGAGTGACTTTTTACTCCTTGGGTGTGCGCAACTCTGTCTCTCACTCAATGTGTGTCTTTCTCCCAATTCAAAAATTAAAAAAAAAAGAAAAAAAGAATTCTTCTAGTGTCAACGTATACCAAATGGACTCTCAATGGACTCTCTCGCTCGCTTCTCGCCTTATTTTGTTGTGGTTCTATCTATCTATCTATATATGTATTTCCCAAAACAGACTGTAACCCCCGAAACTAACCGCACATATATATGTATCAACTCTCTCTTATGTTATATCTAATCCAGGGCTGAGAAGGAGAAGAATGAGTACTACGGCCAGCTGAACGATCTGCGTGCCGGTGTCGACCACATTACCAACGAGAAGGTATACAATATGAATATAAAAATCGACTTCGAGTCGCCTGCTGTAAATTATATGCTCAACGTTTGTTTTTGCTCCGAAACTTGTATATTTTCTTCTGGTAGAAGTCACAAAAAAAAAAACAAAAAAAAAAAATGTATATATAGAAAAAAACAAAAAACAGTAGTCCAAAACTAAAACGACCCGTTAAAGAAACAAAAGAAAATTAATCTATTTATTTGCCTGCTTTTAATAAACCCCCTTTACTAATGCTGTACATTGCTTACACGAAAAAAAAGAAAAAAAAAACAATATGCCACAAAAGAATCCTCAACGGATTGAGCGATAATCGTTGACTAATCCTCGTATATATATATATTCTATGCGTACAATAGGCTGCCCAGGAGAAGATTGCCAAGCAGCTGGCGCACACCCTGAACGAGGTCCAGTCCAAATTGGATGAGACCAACAGGACTCTGAACGACTTCGATGCCAGCAAGAAGAAGCTGTCGATTGAGAACTCCGACCTGCTCCGCCAGTTGGAGGAAGCCGAGTCTCAGGTGTCTCAGCTGTCGAAGATCAAGATCTCCTTGACCACCCAGTTGGAGGATACCAAGCGTCTGGCCGATGAGGAGTCTCGCGAACGCGCCACCCTTTTGGGCAAGTTCCGCAACTTGGAGCACGACCTGGACAACCTGCGCGAACAGGTTGAGGAGGAGGCTGAGGGCAAGGCTGATCTGCAGCGTCAACTCAGCAAGGCTAACGCTGAGGCTCAGGTCTGGCGCAGCAAGTACGAATCCGATGGCGTTGCCCGCTCCGAGGAGCTGGAGGAGGCCAAGAGGAAGCTGCAGGCCCGCCTTGCCGAGGCTGAGGAGACCATCGAGTCGCTCAACCAGAAGTGCATCGGCCTGGAGAAGACCAAGCAGCGTCTGTCCACCGAAGTCGAGGACTTGCAGCTGGAGGTCGACCGTGCCAACGCAATTGCCAACGCCGCCGAGAAGAAGCAGAAGGCCTTCGACAAGATCATTGGCGAATGGAAGCTCAAGGTTGATGATTTGGCCGCTGAGCTCGATGCCTCGCAGAAGGAGTGCCGCAACTACTCCACCGAGTTGTTCCGTCTTAAGGGCGCCTACGAGGAGGGCCAGGAGCAGCTGGAGGCTGTGCGTCGTGAGAACAAGAACTTGGCCGATGAGGTCAAGGATCTGCTCGACCAGATCGGTGAGGGTGGCCGCAACATCCATGAGATCGAGAAGGCACGCAAGCGTCTCGAAGCCGAAAAGGATGAGCTCCAGGCTGCTCTTGAGGAGGCTGAGGCTGCTCTTGAACAGGAGGAGAACAAGGTGCTGCGCGCTCAGTTGGAGCTGTCGCAGGTGCGCCAGGAAATCGATCGCCGCATCCAGGAGAAGGAAGAGGAATTCGAGAACACACGCAAGAACCACCAGCGCGCTCTCGACTCCATGCAGGCCTCCCTCGAAGCCGAAGCCAAGGGCAAGGCTGAGGCCCTGCGCATGAAGAAGAAGTTGGAAGCCGACATCAACGAATTGGAGATTGCTCTGGATCATGCCAACAAGGTGCGTTTACCAACACCAGCAATTCTTGAGCAAATGCTAATCTTTTATTTCCTCTTTCATTTCTATAGGCTAACGCCGAGGCCCAGAAGAACATCAAGCGCTACCAACAACAGCTCAAGGACATCCAGACCGCCCTTGAGGAAGAACAGAGAGCTCGCGATGATGCCCGCGAACAGTTGGGCATCTCCGAGCGTCGTGCCAACGCTCTGCAGAACGAACTGGAGGAGTCCCGCACTCTGCTGGAGCAGGCCGATCGCGGCCGTCGCCAGGCCGAACAGGAACTGGCCGATGCCCACGAACAGCTGAACGAAGTTTCCGCCCAGAACGCTTCGATCTCTGCTGCCAAGAGGAAATTGGAGTCGGAGCTGCAGACCCTGCACTCCGATCTGGATGAGCTCCTCAACGAAGCCAAGAACTCCGAGGAGAAGGCCAAGAAGGCAATGGTTGATGCCGCCCGTTTGGCCGATGAGCTCCGCGCTGAGCAGGATCATGCCCAGACCCAGGAGAAATTGAGGAAGGCCCTTGAACAGCAGATCAAGGAATTGCAGGTGCGTCTGGATGAGGCCGAGGCCAATGCTCTAAAGGGCGGCAAGAAGGCCATCCAGAAGTTGGAGCAGCGCGTCCGCGAGCTCGAGAACGAGCTTGATGGTGAGCAGAGGCGACATGCCGATGCCCAGAAGAACTTGCGCAAGTCCGAGCGTCGCGTCAAGGAGTTGAGCTTCCAGTCTGAGGAAGATCGCAAGAACCACGAGCGCATGCAGGATCTGGTCGACAAGCTGCAACAGAAGATCAAGACATACAAGAGGCAGATCGAGGAGGCTGAGGAAATCGCCGCCCTCAACTTGGCCAAATTCCGCAAGGCCCAGCAGGAGCTCGAGGAAGCCGAGGAGCGTGCCGATCTGGCTGAACAGGCCATTAGCAAATTCCGCGCCAAGGGACGTGCCGGTTCTGTCGGTCGTGGTGCCAGCCCAGCGGTAAGTACCCAACCCCTACACCCCTCCACCCACCCACTTCACCTATACCCAAATATTCACAAATAGCCCAAACACGAATCTCTCTCCACTGATTCATTTAGCAGCTGAAAATACATTTGCTACCATTTGGCTTACTATTTTGTTATAGTACTCCGATATATCAAATCACTCTTCAGTATAGTGTTTAGATATTTTTTACAAAAATTATTTACGTGTATATATTATATATATATATATTCTTCCCTTTCATATTATGCGGGTCGCGTTCTGCTTCTTCACACCTCACCTCTGCAACCAAATTAAAATCGACAACAGATTTAAAAAAGATCAATTTGAGGCACCACCAAAACTGAAAAATCAATTTAAAAGAAGAAAAAAAAAATAAGAAAAGAAATGATTCAATTATATATATATATGTAATGAGAGAACAAAAACATGCAAAGAGAATTATAGCTTATAAGAATTAAAATATATATACAATAATAATAATAATATATAGATGCATCATACGACATTCGGTAGAACAGAGAATTGTAATTAGAGGCAACCACAGAACTACTTACGCACCTGGGCGAAGAAAATACCAACCAACCAAAAAAATATTCAAAGAAAATACAAAAAGATCGAGAAAGATGAATTGAATCGTACCAACCAATAATGCGTTCATTTTGACTATTTTTTAAAAGAAAATAAAAATAAAAAAAACAACTGCGAAGAAGAAGAACAGCAGCAGCAAGTAAATCAATCAAGCAATCAATCAATCGACTTTGCTTTTTCTACAACCATTACTGCATATACAATATATATATACAAAACTATATTCTTCCACTATATTATTAAAATCACAAAACAAACAAACAAAAAAACAACAAAAAAAAAATATGTATTTGTACATGTGTACTGCAGCCCACAGCGACAAGGGGTGGCCGCTAGAGCTACTGAGCTACAGCTGGAGCAGTAGAAACTTTATTGATAACATTTGTAAGTGGCGCCTTCCACACGCAAAAAAATTAATTTGTATTTTGGGTTATCAGCGTTCCCGTTCTCGTTCTCTTTTTCTCGTTCTTGTTGCGTCTTGTCTTTTGTGTCAGTGTATGTTTGACACGCACACACACACTCAAACCGAAACTCTTCCAAATGCATATCTTGTTCTCTCACTCTCTCTCTCTCTCTCATTCTAAGCGGCGTGCGCGCATTGCACACGTTCATTGTGTTCATTTCGTGCGTTATCTCTCTCTCTGTTATACATTCCCCGCACTCAAAAACGTTTCGAGCATTTACGTCACGCTCAATTCGTACATTGTTTTTACATTACAGTTATCTCGTTCTCTATATCGTTCTTTCTCTCTCTCCCCTGTTGTAAACTTGTGTGCACTACAAAAAGGCTCTTAGTGAGTTAGTGAAATGTCTCAACGAACTTTAGTGACTCGTCTACTCCCACCCCCTCCCCAACATCCAAGCATGCAGTGCTTACCATTTAAGATCATTTATATAATTATATTACTGGTTTTTTTTCTTTCTTTATTTATGTATGTCTTTTATTTCTGCAGCCCCGTGCGACATCCGTGAGGCCACAATTCGACGGATTGGCTTTCCCACCAAGATTCGACCTTGCTCCTGAAAACGAATTCTAAATGCCATTTCATTTTTTAATTTATTTTAAATGATATTTCATAATGATTATGTTTATGATTTAAAGCTTAATTTCTTAATTTAAACAAAATAATAAATCTATAACAAAATATATATCGAAACGACGGGAGGCACAAAATGCACATAGGCAAAAAAAAAACAACAACTACTATGAAAAAAAAAAATAACAACTCAATAACCGGGCCCCAATAATTGATGGTCAAAAAATCCCGGTATAAAAAAAAAACAAAACAAACAACATCTGTTAAAATAACAGCAACAACGATCGACATACATAAGTTCTCTGTGAGGGGAGTTGGTGGCAGCTTTGTAAGCGCGACATTTGCTTTCGGACATTTCCCGAGACCTGTAATTGTATTTATATTTTTATACAACTTTCAAAACGCATTCAAAAACCAACAAAACAAACATATATTAAACTTTGCATTACAAAACAAACAACAACAAAATGAGCCCCGTCAAATGTGAGTTACAAAAGTAAAAAAAACAAGGCCCAACAGGAAGTATCCATCAAGGAAATGTCGCAGTTGCATTATCTAGTTATCGAATTGTGTATATGTATTTTGATTAATTGTATACCCAAATCTACTTACCAGACCTACAGACAGACAGACAGACAGCATACACACTCGCCGCACTTGGCGCTTATGTTTATGTTCAATTTTTTAATCTAATCAACACATTTTAAGAAAAGATCAAAACTACACTTAAAAAAGTATACAAAAAAGGAACAAAATAAATGTAAATCAATTTTAAAAAAAAATTCTTGCCTCATTTGTTTTAATTGGAAGCGGGGAAACTGAACAGATCTACTGATATTGGATCTATATACTAAAATAATCACAGGTTTTTTGTCATGTTTACTTTCTTTATTCTAGTTTTTACTCCGATGACAGGAGAGATTTTTCCATATCTGGTACAAAAGTCAAAAAATTTTAAATATATATATATATCCTATTTGGCTGCACCAGGTGCTCTGGGATTGGGTACGATGCGCAACAGTTGCTTGTGCTGGCCAATGAAGTGCTCAATGTGATTGCATTCCCTCAACTGTCCCTTGAACTGATCCAGAGTTTCGTAGAGGGCGGGATAGAGGGCGGGCAGGAGACCATGATCGAGGGTGGGGAACAGATGATGCAGCACATGATCGCCAAAGTGTGTGAGCACCAGAAACTGTGACCACTTCAGATCGCCACGATCGATGATGGTATCCACCTGGAAGAGACCCCAGTCGCGATCCTCACGGCTTGCGTCGCCCTCGTGATAGATTTCCGGATCGTGATGTGCCGCATTCAGACCGATTACGCAAAAGGCAAAGCTGGCGATCGACGTCATCGATAGCCATTGGCGTATGCAAAAGAACACACCAGCTGCACCACCCGATCCACAGTACATGGCCAGCGGAATGGAGAGCGGGATCAGATCGTGCCAATACATTATATTTGTGTGGCGCAGCGAGTAGAAAATGCTGTGAAATGTTTATTAATATTGATTATAAATTGAGATTAAATAATTACATATTGAAATATTTTGATATAAATAAATATTTTAAAAATACACTTGAAATGTGTCGAGAGGTGCGATTTTTGTATAATAATTGTACATAATTTAATATCGCAAATATTCAAAAATATATTTAGAAATGTAAACTTTTGCTATTAATAAATGTTTTAGGTATAATTGCTACAAATAAATTTGTTTAAATCAGAAATGTTTTATTATTAGCGACTTACCGCGTGCCGATTTGGATGAAGAAGGCAATTGCATAAACGGTTGGTTCCGTAATCCAGGAGACATATCGCAGTGATTTGCTCTTGATGTGCGGATTGGGCACCCAGCAGAGCAGAGGCTCAAACATGCTCAGCTCGAGATCCATGTAGGAGTTGGGATAGATATGATGCGACAACGCATGTGAGATGCGCCACGAACGAAAGTTCAACATGGCCAGATTGAAGAAGTACATCTGCCAATTGTCGCGACGATGGAAATAGTTGTGCGACGCAACCACTGTCCAGCAGAGAGCTACGCTGGCAAGGACCAACGCCAGCAGACTGTCCAAACGAACACTGGCCACGGCGAACAGATAGGTGGACAGCAGGATGCCCAGATGGATTAGCTGGAAAGGATACGGTCATCAGTCAAGGATCAACTATAAAATCACTTCGGGATTACTCACATCGCTTTTGCGCTTCGGGCGCTTGTCAATGGTTTTCAGTTGCTCACGGACTCGCCTCTTGAGTGTCTTGTAGAAGCCATCCTCGTGCAGAGTCAGCGTGTAGGTGCGTGGCATTTTTGCATCCCTCACTTTGTAATTGGCAATCATCTTCTCCGGCCCCGTCGACAAGTGATGTGCCTCGAATGCTTCGGTAATGTCGGTGCCTTTGGTTTCACGGAGCCAGAAAGGTCCGCCCGGATGCTTATCGATAAATTCCGTAAAATCGTAGATGCCATCTTGTATGCGCCAAAGACCCTCGGCCTCATCGTCCGCCCTTTTGCCTTTCTGCCAGCTGTCGTCGGTAACCAAAGCCGAATTGCGATACGTGGGAAATTTGGTGGCAATCCCACTCTGCTTCCACTTCTCCATCACCATTTTCGATTCGAATCCTTCACACAAATAGAACCTAGCTCGAGCTACTTAAACCGCTTACTGATCGCCAGACGGTGGTTATTTTGAATTTAAAGCCAGAATCTATAGAAATAATTCCATTATGAAAACTGACACGCTTCGGGTTATCAGCCCGGCTCATGTCGATGTCGCTGCTGCTGTCAGCAGGTGATGAGAGAAGTAGTCACGACAACTTTTAAGAGGCAAACGAGACTTATAATGCAGTGGAGATGATTTTTTTTCGGCGTAAATAAATAGTTATTTAAAATCTCAATTTTAATAACCTCTGAAAATGACATTAATCTATAAATAAATAATTAAAAATAAATACTTATGTTAAATACATTTTAACATTATCTACTAATGCTTAAGCGGGACAAAATTATGTCTTCAGTTGTCTGACCAAAGTTAAAATTGATAAGTTAATAATTTTAGTTTATATAGAAAAAATTATTATATCATACGAATTTCTCAGTACTATTCAATGTCGGTCAGTCAATTTGAAACCAACTCCCGACCACAGCGTAGTCATTATCAGATCTCTAGTGGTTTGCTGTGGGGGTTAGACCTAGGCCAATAACTGATATCACTATATATATATATATATATATATATGTTTTTATTGTTTTACATTTTGCATAGCTAATCATGACTTTTGTTTAGTTTATAGTTTGATATGGATTAACTAGGGTAGTCGAGCAAGTGGAATAAAACATTATCAGACAATATGATCATAATATACACATACTTTATACACATATATATATATAATTTTATAGATCGCCACACGTGTGAAGATTATTTCAACTTCGACATGCCCAACATGATTGTTTGTTATTATCAATATTGATAACAGAGGCTGTCTGACTATTCCAAAATACGTCTTCTTATCACACAAATGTTTTTGCATAAGGATGAGGAAAAATTCCTAAATAAACTACTGCAAATTAGCGTAAACAAAATAATTATAATTATAATTTAGTATCTTGTGTACCAAGTTAGGCCACATATTGGAGTCGCCTAATTCTACTAAAAATAGTTCGTTATATCGATTTCCATAAAAAAACGGACAATTTTAACAGAAAACTCAAGCAAAAGATATTATTATAATTTGTCGGAGGTGCAATTTTTGGATGACAATTACTCTCAATAAATAAAATATGTTATCATTTTTATATAAGTTATAACTATATATGTATATTTTTTATTTAATTATATTTATTTACAATTTTTAAGCTAATTAAGATTAATTTAATATGCGCTCATTTTTACTGCGATTTTCTTTGATTTTGCAGTGTTCCATTTCCATTTTGTGCCTAAGACGGGCTGCTCACTGATAAAGGGGCGATCTGCAAACAACAAACAAAACAAACGCTTAATAAGCTCAAAGCTTTTGAGTGCTTTTGTTATTTTGATACGTTCGCTGAGCTTTTAATAAATATTCGCAAAGTGCGAGACACAAACAGAGCGACGAGTTCAGTGGTCAAGTCAAAAACACAGCAATCAATTGGACTTCGCGGTCAAATATACCGGTTTTAATATTGTTGCATTTGGATTTATATCAGCAGTCTGGGGTTAGGTGATAGAGTATCAGTTTTCAGCGATTATCGTTTACCAAAGAACGAAAAACAAGGTGCAAAATGACACCGAATGTTGAATTGGAAGATTGGCGTGTTTCGGGCATATCTCGAACATATCCCAGCTATCGACAACAGTGGCCCGCCAGTGATAAGAGGTGCGTTTAATGATGATATTGGCATATAAATGGTATAGTGACTTGTCTGAGTTGCGTGTTTGTTGTTGTTACTGTTTTTCAGTTGGCTGGAGGGCAAACATAAAGACGACGAAGCCGAGGGCCTGTGGCGCATTAAAGATAAACTATACGACTTGACGGACTTTGCCCAGCAGCATCCGGGCGGGGCCTTTTGGATCGAGTGCAGCAAGGGCACCGATATAACCGAGCCCTTTGAGTCGCATCACATCGAGGAGCATGCAGCTCGCTTACTCGGCAAATTCGAGGTGCGCAGTGCGATAAAGCCTAGGAATTATAAGTTTACTCTGGAGGAGAATGGCTTTTACATGACCCTAAAGAGACGCGTAAGGGAGAAGCTGCGAAAGATTAATTATAAACCCACGCGAAAGACCGATGTGAGTATGTTTAATGAAGTGCCTTGTATTTTATAGCTTACAAACTTGATTACCCAAATGAGTAAAAATGAGAGTTTGCATTTCAACTTAAGAGAAATGCTTTTTTAATAATAAAAAAATATTTCTATAAAAAAACTCCATATTTTTTAAGCGGCCGACTTACCGCCAGCTTAACTAATTTTTTTAATTTGCTGTATTTATACATTATTTCCAAAAAAAAATGTAAATAGCATTTCAGAGTCTTTTTTTGATTGTAGAAAGTCAATCTGCAAAGCGATTATAAAAGCATAAAGGTTAAATAATTCAATATAATTAACCAAAATTAATATTGTTTTATCATTTCCTGAACTGACTAATGTATTTTTCTCTTTTGTACATCTAGGTACTTCACACGGGCATACTGATCTCAGTGCTGTTCTTTAGCTGGGCAAGCACCGTTGCGGACTCTTTGATATTGAGGGCATTTGCTGGTCTGGCCCTCTGTTGGCTGGCCAACTCTGCCCACAATTATTTCCATCAGCGCGATAATTGGCGCATGTATAGCTTTAATCTAATACTACTTAACTTTGCCAATTGGCGAATATCGCATGCATTATCTCATCATGTTTATCCCAATTCATTGCACGATCTCGAGATGAGCATGTTTGAACCCTTCGTCTGCTGGGTGCCAAGCAAACATTACGCAAGGAAAACACAGCGAGTGATTTCATTGATAATATCACCAATGGTATATACGATCTTGGCAACAGTTCAGTTTACACATCGGTAAGTCTTTTAAGTTATTGAAAAAAAGATGAAAAATTAAAATATTCCCTTCCTTTTAGCCTCTTCTATTCGCTATTCAAACAGAATGTTTTGTACTGGCACGATATTCTGGGCTTTACTTTACCCCTCTTTCTATATCTGTCTACAAATGTGGGTTTCTCCGCTGCCATCACCAGTTGGATAATCATACAGGGCATGGCTAGTTTCTTTTTTGGTTTCGTTGGTGTGACGGCAGCTCATCATGAGCCTAGGATTTATCATGATGGCGATGCGCTGCGCTCTGATCTAGACTGGGGTATCTTTCAGCTGGATACGATCATCGATCGTGGTGATATCAAGTGGTCCGATCTGTTGGTGCTCACCCACTTTGGTGAGCATGCACTGCATCATATGTTTCCCACACTGGATCATGGTGTGCTCAAGCATCTATATCCAGAGTTGCAACAGACGTTGGCTGAGTTCAAATGCGAACTCCGTGAAATTAATCATTGGGCTCACATCAAGGGACAAAATCAACAAATGCTGCGTATGAAACCAAATCCAATTCCACCAGGCACCAATAAATTCGATTAGTTTATTTGATGATGTTATTGTTGGTAGGGGTTGGTCAATTAAGGCCTGATATGGCCAAAATATACACTGTAATAGTAATAAATAATATTTAAAATAATTAATGGTGTGTAAAACACGTACAGGGTGTAGTCAACATGATGAGACGACGTTTAAAATTGAACTGTTTGCTCTGATGAGCATCTGAGCTTTAAGTGCAGCAATTTGTCTCTATATGACATTTTGCCATTAACAATTAGCTGAGCTTTGCAGCGTCTCATGGCTTTAAAAGTTTTTCTCTTAATTTGTTTGTGCCCTCTTTTACATCTATAATAATGAATACCCTTGTTAGGACAAATTTAGTCAACACTCTTTGATTATTATCTGCGTATCGAATGGGAGACCAAAACACCTTTAAGAGCATGAAAGCTGTTTACAAGTTTTCTGCTCTCGAATATATATAGTATAGTAGGCGATGCGATGGAATGTAAACTTAAATCAGCCAAGTCACCGTTTAAATTCAATTAAATAAAACAAGATAACTTGTTGTCGTCAGGTGAGCTCGACTATGAAATATCCTTAACACAGTTGTTAAACATACTCTTGTTTTATCGCCCAATTTCTCAATATTAGTTATACTCTCTAGTGTAAGAAAGTGAATAAATGTGCGAAGATACTTGGGAGATTTCTGATACATTCCTGATAAAATCAATCTATATCATATATTATTCACTAGCTTCTGACTATAGTTTTAATGTTGTGATATGGATATGCATAATATGAAGGCAGTTATTGATTAAATTAATTAAACTTGATCTGTTATTCGAAATTGGACATTTTTAATGGATAATGTAAATGTCTACGCTTATAAGTTCTATTAAAAATGCACTCATTAATTATTCATTGTGCATCAAAAGAGAGAGCAAAGTAAATAAGAGAGCACAAAAGCTTGAATCAATTAAAAACTTTGCGCCACAGAATGCTGACACAGCAGAAAAGCTCTTGAATATAGTTAAAGAGATTCAACTTAAACTTATACTTTGTAAAATTGGCAATGTACACTGCACAATTAAGGCATTTATTATTACACTTATTATTACAATTTAAGGGAAATAGACTTATCAAGCTACTTGCCAATTAAAACTTTTTATAAGTAAAATAAAAGTCTGGCTAGCGATAAGTGGAACTGGTATAAATGGGCTGGCTTGCGACAATTCTCTCGAAGTTTTTGCAAAAAATATTAGTCGTCAAACAAAATGGTTGGCATTCGGTTGAGTATCGCGGCGCTGTGCCTGCTTTTGGCGGCGCCACCCGCTTGGGGCGCCAACATTTTGGGTCTGTTTAGTAGTCACAGTCAATCGCACTTGATACTGCACATGTCGATGATGAAGACGCTGGCGGAAAGCGGTCATAATGTGACCGTGGTGAGCATGCAGCAACCCACTGTGATGCATAAGGATATCCATCTGATTGTGATACCGTTGCCAGAGGACCAGGAGAAAACACTGGAGAGCCAAATGAAAGAGATGGCCAGGGAGACGAGCTCGTTTTTCGACACAGTGAAACGGCTGCTGAGCGGAATGAGCGTTATTATTGAGTCCCAATCGGATTTGTTGTCGAATCCTCGATTCCAGCGCATCTATGAGACCAAGTTCGATTTGATGTTTATGGGCTACTCTGTCAATGACTTCCAGTTGGGTGTTGCTGCCAAGCTAAAGGTGCCGGTAATTATGGCTTGGATGCAGGCGCCAATGAATATCATTGATGACATGATCGGCAATCCCACAGAGATAAGCTATGTGCCCAATTTTGGAATGGCGCTGCGACGTGGCGAAAGAATGGGTTTTTTTAAGCGCATTGAGAATATCGGCAAGGATTTGATGATTAGAAGCATGATGTCGGCGTTTCAGTTTCGCATGGATAACTATTATGAACAACACTTTGGCAACGAACCAAAAAGTTTCCCAACGCGGGCAGAGATGCTACGGAACGTATCGTTGGTGTTCACCCATAGTCATTTAATCAGTGAGGGTCCCATCCGGCCACTTGTGCCAGGCACTGTGGAAATCGGTGGCATACAAATCAAGGATCAGCCGGATCCATTGCCCGAGGATATCGCCCAATTTCTAGAGGGTGCCGAACATGGTGGAATTTTACTATGTCTTGGCTCGAATATCAAGAGTACGGCAGTTAAGCCGGAACTAGTGGAGTCAATGTTCAAGGTGCTATCTGGACTGAAGCAGCGTGTCATCTGGAAGTGGGAGGATTTGGATAATACACCCGGAAAATCGGAAAATATACTCTATAAGAAATGGCTGCCCCAGGATGATATACTGGCGCATCCCAAGATCAAATTGTTCATTACGCATGCCGGCAAAGGTGGCATCACTGAGGCGAGATACCATGCGGTGCCAATGGTGGCACTACCCATATTTGGTGATCAGCCCGCCAATGCGGAGAACATGCAAATTTCCGGCTATGGCCTGGCACTGGATCTGCTGCAGCTCAACGAGGACAACTTCAAGGCCCACATTGAAGAGGTGCTCGGCAATGAGAAGTACGCCCTGGCAATAGGTCACTTCTCGCAGCTGTACCGGGACAGACCCCTCACTGCCAAGCAGTTGGTGGTCTACTGGACGGACTATGTGCTCAGGCACAAGGGTGCTCCTCATCTGCAGAGTACGGCTGTGCACATGACCACCATTACCTATCACAATCTGGATGTTTATGCTGCCCTTTCAGCAGTCTTATTCACTGCCTTATTTTTAACTTGGCTAAGTATCAAATTCGTTTGTCGCAAACTGTGTGGCAAGAAAACCAATAAGAATAAGAAAGTGAAAAAGCAGTAAAATTAATTACCTTAATTGTATTTAAACTTAAAACAAATTAACTTAATTGTATTTAATATATTTACATGTGGATAAAATTTATACAGTTTTCTGAATGTTAGATTAGCTCAAAGATCTATAACTTTGTTAAAACTGAACTGATTTGGATTTGTTATTTTTATGTACAAAAATTATTACACGGAAATGTTTTAACTGAAAATTTTTTATTGTTAAAAAAATGTTTACAGGGAAATTGTTTAACTGACAATTTGTATTAGATAACGTCGCACGTATATTTGTGTTAGATTATTTTTGAAGTTTATGTTAAAATGTTGTTATCAAATATACTTTAAAAAAATATAAGTTTATTGATAATGGGCCAAGTTCAACTTGGTAATCGGTAATTTTAAGAGCAGTTATAAGGATGTAATTGCGACATCTATTCACATTTTTAATCATATATATATTATTAGCCACTCACTAGTATGGGTGCAGAGAGGCCACTAACAGGGCCAGAACCGTTTTGTGGCATAGGAAGGCACACATTCCGGCTGCAACTAAGGAAAGGAGACTACGGAGCTGGGAAGAGACACCAGGACTCCGACAGGCTAAATCTCTTTTGGCCGGCTATAATCTTAAACGATTTAAGCAAGTAATCTCCATGGTAGGAATAGGCTTAGGATACTTGTCGGTCTACTGACAGGACATTGTCGACTAAGAAGCCAACTATCCAAACTGGGTATATTTAGTAACAATAAGTGTAGAATTTGTGAAGGTGAGGAGGAGGCCTCAACTCACATCCTAGGGAAGAAGCCCTCAACCCATCAAAGATTCTGGCATTTGTGCAGGAACTAAGGTTGGTGGAGAAACTATGAGCTCAGAAGGGGGAACAATAGATCCAAAAGGTCGCAGTGGAGAACACCCAATTTATTTATAAAGTCTTAATCAGGATCAGGATCGAGTCAATATAGCCATAAAGATATCAATTTATATAAATATAGCTAGAGATATAAAATTTGAAAAATAAATTTTTTTTTATTAATTATCGATAAAAAATATTGAATTTATAGTCAAAAATGAATTCTCATATTGATTTCATTATTGCCAGCAAGCGCAATAATTGTGAGAAAAGCATGATTAATAATCATATATTTAATATTAATTTAATAGGGTATATCGCAGTGCAGCTCTCCTCTTAACAATTTTCTTATCTATTGAAAAATATAAAACTATCAAATTGCTGATAGTGAAAAAGCGAAAACATTGCCGAAGAGCGTTCCCTGAGAGAGAGAGCGCGAGTGGAAGATTGAGAAGAGAGCAAAGATTAGGGGAGGTTTTAATAGTGGCCAATCATCTAGACGGTGCGTATTTATCTGAGTGTTACAGAAATTAACTTGTCGGCTTCACAAGTAGTTTAGTTTGTCGAGCACTCGCATGTAAAATGGTCAGGAAAAGTGATATTTTTAGATCGCTGTTGATTCTGGCGCCGCTGTTGCTGCTGGAATCTTCTCCAGCTGGTTGTGCCAATATTTTGGGTCTCTTCAGCACAATTAGCCCATCGCATTTGATTGTGCACATGTCGGTGATGAGGACACTGGCAGATCGTGGGCACAATGTAACCATTGTGTCGGCCCTGGAGCCAAAGCTGGGGCCGCACGAGAATATAACGGTGATTATGGCACCGTTTAGTGAGGAAATCAGCGCTCGCATCAGTCTATTTATGGAGAACTCATCGAAGGAGAAGTCAAACGTTATCTACACCATTATGAAAACAATAAGCACATTACGGGATAGCCAATTGGAGTTCCTAAAGCATCCCAATGTCAAAGCCATTCATGAGAAGCCTCAAGTGAAATTTGATCTTCTGGTCTTTGGCTATCTTATGAATGACTTTCAGTTGGGCGTTGTAGCCAAAATGAACATACCCGTTATAATTAGCTGGATAATAGGACCGATTGGCTTTGTCGACGATCTGGTGGGTAACATCTACGATCCATCCTATGTGCCCGGTTTGACTATAACCAACGACAAGGATGTTGGAGTCCTCGACTTTGGTCTGAGACTACGCAACTTTGGCATGTGGCTTTGCATGAAGGCCATCGCCTTGGTAATTGACATACAGATGAACAACAATTACAAGTACGTACACTCAGAAAAAAACTTGCTTGAAATTTAGAAAAATAATTTCAAAATATAAGAAAACATATTTCTAAAAATTACACATTTTTAGAAATATTTCCTTTCTGAAATTTAAATTTAAATTAAGTTAATAATTACAAAACTATGTTCCTCATGCAGACTCGCTTTTGGTCAGGAGGATCCCGATCTTCCCACCTACCACGAGATGAAGCGCAGGATTTCGCTGCTCTTCTACAATTATCACTCACACAGCGAGGGTCCGGTGCGTCCCACAGTGCCACAATCCATCGAAATCGGTGGTATACAGATTAAGGATCAGCCAGATCCGTTGCCCAACGAGCTGGCCGAGTTTCTGGGCAATGCCACAAATGGCGCCATCTTCTTTAGCCTGGGCACAAATGTCAAGGCCACCTTTTTCCAGCCCCACATCATGAAGGTCATCTTCAATGTGCTCGCCCGCCAGCCGATGCGCGTTATCTGGAAATGGGATGATCTGGAGCATAAGCCGGGTCAGGCAGAGAATATATACTTTAACAGTTGGCTGCCACAGGACGATATACTCGCTCATCCGAATATCAAACTATTTATTACCCATGCGGGGAAAGGTGGCGTTTCGGAGGCTCAGTACCATGGCGTGCCCATGTTGGCTCTGCCCGTTTTCGCGGATCAGCCGGCCAACGCTGAAGTAATGGTTGCATCTGGTTTTGGCATAAGTCTGGACATGCTTACACTGACGGAGGAGCGTCTGGAACAGGGTATAAATGAAGTGCTTACTAATCCGACCTATGGCGAAAAAGTTCGCAAATTCTCGACACTTTATCGCGATCGACCTTTGACCCCACGTCAATCAGTCATCTACTGGACGGAGTATGTGTTGCGGCACAATGGTGCCTATCACATGCAGAGTCCCTCGGTGCACATGAACTTTGTGGCACGCAACAATCTCGATGTCTACGCTGTTCTGCTCTTCATCATCGCCAGCGCTTTGGGCGTCTTCGTATTTTTATTACGCTTTGCGTCTAAGCAATTGCATCGCTCGCGCGACAAGGTCAAGAAATGTTAGCCAACAATTTGTAGTTAATTAATTTCTTTTATAAATTTTACTTAATACGCAACCTACGCGCGACAATCAGATATATATATATATATATATATATATATGCATACAAATGTACAAAGTATATACAAACCATATAAGTAGCAACAAGTTGCCAACAATCAAATCAGCTATTAATAGGCAGCTATTGTCTCTTTGCCTCTTTGGCTCGTGCTTACTCCCTCTCTGCTGCCACCTACACTGAGCGTTGGACACGTTGGTAAATACACAAATAAATACACAATTTTTGAGATTCCATAAAAAATTTAATTCTTTATGAATTTTAATTACTACAACTTTATGCTGTAAACAAATATTGGACACATTGGTAAATACACAAATAAATACACAATTTTTGTTTAACAATTAAATCAAATTAAATCAAATATAAATTGTAATATTTAAAAAGCTGAACTATTAAAATACAATTACAACTCTCATGTCCTTTTTTCGCTCTATGCTTATCGCTTTTTCGTATTGCTTAAATTTTCTAATAATTACATTTGCCATTTAATCCAGCGCATTAAATTGTTATATAAGTTTTACGAAGATATAAAAAAAATGGAAGGAATTCAACTTGAACATGATCTGAAATTGTTCATTGTATTTTTCTCAGTGCAGTTGTTTCAATACTTGCATCTGTCCGAGTGATACTCGGAATATTTTAAGAGCTCAGTTTCTCAGTTGCCTTCGAATCGCGAAAACCGAAACGCGGTCGATTTTTTTAATTGTTTTCTGCTTATATCTTTCGAGTATATCAAATTGGGTGTGTGTGTGTGTGTGTGTTTTTATTTTGTTGTTGTTTAATTTGTTAAATATATGTTATCGTGCGAGAACACTATTTAATTGGCATTTTGTTTGATACTTTACAATGTTTACTGTGTTCTACAAATATGCAAAGTTCAACAAATCGCTAAACGTATTTTGGTTAATTATTTCATCAGCTGCTTGTTAACTAACGTGGCCATTCTATGTTTTTTGGTATGTGTTTTTGTGACATGCAATAATAGCTGATAATAATAACAACAACAATAACATATTTGTGTATTATATATATATGTCAACTTTTGCAGCATGCGCCTTGCAACGATAACAAAGCCGGCGATTATAATTTGCCCTCATATCAGCTCCAAATCAAAAGCTTATCAGTTTTTTTTTTGGACTGAAGCAAACGTGTCCCCCAATTTCTATAAAATATATAAAGAAATATCGACTTGCTAACCGATTCAGTTATACTTTGTACACCGGAGAGTGGAGAAGAAGTCAACATGTCACAGCAGACGGGATCTTTAATATCCTGCACATTTGTGTGCATTTTGCTGGCATTCTTTGCTGGCCAATCTGTGCCCGTGGAGGGTGCAAACATTTTGGGTGTCTTCACCAGTCACAGTCCTTCACATCTGATCATTCATATGTCCGCGATGAAGGCGCTGGCGGAGGCGGGTCACAATGTCACCGTTGTATGCACTTCAGTGCCAAAGGTCACCCACAAGAGCATCAAACAGATTGTGATCCCATTGACGGAAGAGGAGGAGAACCTTCTCAATGCTGGCATGACGGGCATGGCCAAAGAGAAGCCATCTATCTTGAACACATTCAAGAATTTGGTGGGTTCGCTGTCGATGTACATCGACAAGCAGGTGGACGTGTTGGAGGACAAACGCTTCACGGATCTCTACAAGAACAAGGATAACAAATTTGATGCAGTCTACTTCGGATTCTTTTTCAATTTCTACCAAGTTGGTTTGGGCTCCCTATTCAACTGTCCTCTGATTCTAAGCTGGACGGCTGCACCAATGTCTGTAGTCGATGAATCTGTTGGCAATCCCGAACTGATGGCCCTCGTGCCCGCCATGAATGTGGCAGTGGATCATGGCAAACCAATGAACTTCAAACAGCGATTGTCCAACTATTTTGGCACAATGCTTTTCCGCTTCATTGGCTTCTATCTGGAGTCAAAAAATGTGGCCTTTTACGAGTAAGTAGCTCAGCTAATAATATATTCGGTATTTTATTTATTCTCAATTTTTGATTTATTTGCAGTCGTCTGTGGGGTAAGAATCCGGATGTGATTAGCTATGGGGAGGCGAAGAAGAATGTGTCGCTGGCCTTCTGCAATAGTCATATGATTAGCGAGGGACCCATCAGGCCCAATGTGCCGGCACTGGTTGAGATTGGCGGCATACAGATTAAGGAGAAGCCAGATCCATTGCCACAGGATTTGCAGGAGTTTTTGGACAACGCCAAGAATGGTGCAATTCTTCTTAGTTTGGGCAGCAATCTAAAGAGTGAAAACGTGAAGCCAGAGTCGGTTGAGAGGATGTTCAAAACGCTGTCCAAACTTAAACAGCATGTGATCTGGAAATGGGAAGATCTGAAGAATACGCCCGGCAAATCGGCAAATATACTGTACAAGAAATGGATGCCCCAGGATGATATACTCGCACATCCCAATATTAAACTGTTTATTACACATGCGGGCAAAGGAGGCGTGGCCGAATCTCTGTACCATGGTAAGCCCATGTTGGCGCTTCCCGTCTTCGCCGATCAGCCGAGCAATGCCGATAAATTGGCTCAATCTGGCTATGGCCTTCGCGTCGATTTATTGACCCTGGAGGTGGATGAGTTTAAAGCGGCCATCAAGGAGGTGCTAAATAATCCCATCTACACCAAAAATGTCCAGGCATTCTCCAAAATCTATCGCGATCGTCCGATGACAGCTCGCCAAACTGTTGTCTACTGGGTTGACTATGTGGTGCGTCATCATGGCGCTGCCCACATTCAGAGTCCCCTTGTCCACATGAGCTTTATTGCCACCAACAATCTGGATGTGTATGCCTTCCTGGCTTTTGTACTGTTTATTGGCACGCTGATCAGCTTTGTTGTGCTGAGATTCTGCTGGCGAAAATGTTCTGGTTCCAAATCCAAACCACAAAAATCAAGCCAAAAATCAAAGGTCAAGAATAACTAATTTTATATATTTCCGATAAGACGATGCGTGCTAAAATGTAATTAGTAATTTAAAATCGACAATAAATTTCGAGATGTGTACATAGATCTAAGAAATATGTTTATACGCATTCATAATGGGAGAGGGGTAAGAACAAAAGGCAAACTGAATTTTTTAGTAGCATTAACAAAGTTTAGAAAAAAACATCAGCTGTTACCCTATCAGCACAGTTTTACCGCTAATTACTGCTCAGAAATTCAAATAACGCTTTCGCACTGCTTAGATCTGGATTTTAATCTAAGCAACGCAAACATCCGCTCACAATGCTGTAAGCAGTGCAAGCATCCGTTCTCATGATGTTTGCACTGCTTATTAGCAGAGTTTCTCTGTTGCCTACTTAGCATGTAACTGGTACGTATGCATTTCAATATGTTAACCAGCAGTTATTAGCAGAGTTTCACACCTAAACCGAAGAGGCCATTCAGAGGCACAACTGTGCTGGCGTTTTGTACGCGTTTTACACGCGACTTTTACTTGTGTATTTTTGGTGAGCAACATTTTGTAGAAAACAGGCTTTTGCTCAGCCATATCCTGTAAAAAACCTGCTTAGTTTTAGAATTGCAAGACCCAACTCCACCAAATTACACTCGAGAAACCCAAAAACTTTTGAAGTTTTCGTTGAAGTTGTCAAGAAAGCAAGAATTTTCTGATTTTAACTCAAAGCTGATTATAAAATTAATTAAAATATAAATTAAACAATATATGTACAAGCGATGTCGTTTTAATATTTTAATAATATAAGTGTTAAATTTGTCTGTTCATTTGACGCCGAACTCTCTAGGAGCGTATTTGCTCCTCGGAGTCTGTGGCAGGAGTAGCTGCTGATGTAACTGTTGGCACACCCGGATTCTCATCGCCCAGAAACTTTTGCAGACTCTGCTGGGTGACGAGGCCGCTCTCATCCGCATAATGCATGAGATCACAGATGATGGGCGATTCTACAACTAAGATATACTGGCATGTCTTTGGCTCCAGCAGATACATGGAGACAACTGTGCCGCTGTTTGTCACCGGTGTGCAGGTCAGTTTGACGTCCACCTCGCGAGGCACACCGCTGCGATCGCAATGTGTGCCCTTCTCGTAGTGATGCCAGAGGGATGAGGTGAAACCGGGAAGCCGTGCACCCTTATCGGGATTTGAGCTGGCCCACAGCCGATGCGATTCCTCAGAGAAATAGCCGAGAAACAGCTCCACCTCATTGTTCTTATCCTTATGGAACTGACGCACATGCCGACCATAACAGAATTCGTATTTCCACCAGCCGGTGCCCTGCGAAAGGAACACAAAGTGTTTGCTTGGAATGATATGCTAGGAATCATATGTCTCAAATAAATACTTACACCCGTTAAACAGTTTTTGCCCGAAATGAACTCCTTGATGGGAGTTAAGTCAGTTAGAGGCGCTGGCGTTGTCCCATGGCGTGACCCACCTCTGGACAACTTTATTTGTTGATTATCACTGTCCACTTCGATGTCTCCATTGGCCATCAGTTCCAAGATGATTTTGTCCACATCGTCACTATACTTGAACGTTACAAGATCGCCAACATCGGTCTTTGCAAACATTTTGGGTGGCATTTTGCTCTCTTTCGAAATGAGTAAATCATTTTCACTCTCCTCCCATTCGTTAAGCTCCTGTCGCAGCATGCTCAGTGGCTTGTGGGGTTCTGTTGGCGAATTGAAGCATTTAATTGAGATCTCTTTGGTCTCCTCGGCATGAAAGGCGGGTATCGCGCACAACGAAGATGTCAAAATGATTGCTTCGTAATTGCACGACGACGTCTCCTTGAACGAATAGATATCATCCTTGCCATGTGGATAGCACACATAACGCGCCATCGTTGTGCGTGGCGCATTAATGATGTCGCACAAGGTGCCATCGCTGAACTCCATTTCAAAATACGGATAACGAGTATTATCGATTTTCAAAGTTTTGTACTTTGGTTTGATGTCCGTTTTGCGTTCCGCTTCCCATGCCTTTTTGGCCAGCTCCGTTTTCTCGTCACTCCACTTGCCTAGATAGTACTCCTGAAACTTGACAATTTTGCCCTCCCGCTCCTCATGATACTGGCGCACATGATGACCATGGCAGATCTCATAAGACCAATAAGCCTCAATGCGATACGAACAGGTGGGCGCTGAGAAGATCGGCTGAAGTAATCCAATAGGAGCTGAAAAACACAGGTATTTTCAATAAGAGTGATCTCATTTCAAGTAAAATTACTATATTTAATCATAATAATTCGGACTAACACAGCTCTGGTTGATTGGTTTTCTCCTCCTCTTTGGATATTTGCAGCGCTGGTATTAAACACTCGTACTTCTCCTTGTCCTGTGTATAAAATGTGCGCAACTGATTGCCCAATTCCTATTTATATAAATATATATATCACAAATTTATTAGTTATATTTTTAGTACTCAGCTTACCGGTTCTGTCAACAAATCGGGCACATCAAAAGATATTTTGTATAGCACGGAATCATCAAAGTCTTTGGCATCGTGCGCCGCTGCTGTTGTTGCGAGCAGCAACATTAACAACATCATTTTTGGCGACAAATTGTGTTTTAATTGTGCTACGGCCTGCATTTCAATATGTTTTGCGTTTTTTTTTTATAGTAAAATTTTCATTGCACACACAATTTACACGTCGTCTAAGAAAATAATAAACATCTGATTATGCAGCTGGTGCACAAATGTGAATGATACATCTTGTCGCCGCTGCGTGGCGAATGGCAAAAAATGTGCACACACCATTTTTCTGTTTTTTTAATATTTATTTTTGAATACAAAGAATCGTTATATTTAGTAATCGAATGTGTCTCCATTTTGTCAATAATTGCATACTTGGTGCAAATATAATGTAGTTTCTTAAATATCACTGTTTATAAATGAATTTGGCACCAACATTTGCTCCATGACAGCTTTAACGTACACGGCGGTCACGTCTTTTAACAGGTTACGTGAAAATCAGGCACGCTCGTTTATTAATATTAATAATAATAATAATATAGTTATTAATATGCAAATAGTTGAATTGGGTAAGCATATGCATTGATCAATGTATTTAAATAAAATCACACAACATCTTATTTTCATAGTATTTTATTTTCATAGCTTAATTAAATTAGTTTTCCTATCTGCTATCTACATCATTCGATCCGGTTGTTTCCGTGTTTCCCGTCGACCAGCCTTTTTCTGCTTTTCTGTCATGATCTAATGGGAATTTATCAATGGCATCCAGTATGAACTGAAGAGAATGCTGAGTGCGTGGTAACCAATTCATAATACGTGATGTGGTTGAAGTGGTTGATGGACTCGTGGATTCGCTGTCATCCACAAAGTCATCATCGCCGCCCGAGAGGGAACGACCAGCGCCCAGATAATCCTGATAATCGTAATCGCTGGTCAATGGATTCACTTTGGAGTAGTAGATGGCAGCGAAAGTCGAGTAGATGATCAGAACAGCGGTGCCAACCTGACGTTTGTATAAATATTTACATATTAGATACAATTTAAGGTTGCACTTTTCAGATAACTTACCTGGAAAGCAGCCCAGAACTTGTAGGATCCCTCCGTGATGACAAAATCATAGTAACCCTTGAGAGGATCACCCTTAATATAACGCCCCTCGCCCACATCTGAACTTGCTACGCTTGGTTCTCGTTTCATTCGTAGTCGGCTTGCTGAGCTCTCCTGACTCGAATCCAACTTGACAGGCTTACTGGGATCCACAACAGCTTCCGGCTCTGGTGTCACCTCATCGGAGGAGTCTTTCGAGGTACTTGTACTCCTTGATGTCGTTGTTGTTGCTTTTGTTGTTGTACTTGTTGTTCCTTTAGCTTTCTTCGTCTGATTGCGCTGTCCGAACTTATCACCATCAATGCGTGGCGGTTTCTTTGAGTTAATCCTCGCCTTGATCTGCTGCTGCTGTTGTCTCAGTCGCTGTTTCTCCAGGCGCTCTTTTTTTAGCTGCTCGGCACTCTCTTGATGCCGTTCGGCGACTTTACCCCAAGCGCTCGTCAATGCCTGATAGAGATCCCACATTTGTTTCAGGATTTTTAGAAACGTCACCAGTGAAGACTCTTGAGGACCTGGTGCAGCTGAAACTGCGTTAACGGGAACGGGTGCGGAAGCCACCTGCTTGGAGCTTGCCTGCTCCATATGGGGACGCGGCTGGAAGCCCATGGGATAATCGTACACTTCATCGTAGGTGGCATATGGCGGTCTAACAAAATTGATCATCTATTAATTTGTTGAAGGTTGATTGGGAATTGGTTTTTATGCTCTAAGCCCGAAGGTAAATTCTTTTTTTTTTGAGTGTACTAGCGACAATGTTTGAGAGTAAATATTCTCACAATCCTTAAAAGTATTTTTAGCATGATTTCAGCTGGATTTTGATTTATTTATTTTTTCTACGTACCGATTAACAGCAACTGGCTGCAATTTGCGATTATTGGTGACTGGTGATGGAGTCTGTGTGGCATACTGCCACTTTCCGTAGAAGGAGTCAAAGGGTCGTCCCTGCGCAGATCTACCTTCACTCTCTGAGGGAACAGAGCTATCAGTGTCGCTATAGCTGTCCTCTGATTCCGCAGATTGTTGACCGTTGAAATAGTCCTCAGCCGCAGAATCGTAGTAGGGATCCGACTCGTCGGAGTCGGATCTGGGTTGCGCACTCTCTGAATTAACAAGCACTGCACTCTGTTCCTCGTAGTAATTCTTACTATGTCCATTTACAATCTGGCTGTCATTTGCATTGACATCTCTAGCAATGCGTGCAACAGTTGCGGCGAATTCATCGTCCGTTTTATTAGATGATGACGTAAAGTGCGACCACAGTCGGTTCACAATAAAGACCTGATCCAAAGACTGATCATCCGGTGAGGACTGGGCACGAATGGCCTCCAGCAGAGCAACGCCCGTTAGGGTCATTACAAAGAGAAGCATGGCCAAGATTAGAGTCCAAACACCCGGCAGACGTCGTCTGCTCTTCGTTGACATTTCGGTGTAGTCCAACATAATTATTTAATTCCTTTCTGCTTAGTCCTTGTTTGGCGCGGAAGGAAAGCTGCCGTTCGGTTGAAAGTCCACTCGTCAACTAACTGCAGAACTACACATTTTGAGATAGAAAAACTGCCAACAAACTGGGCCTTCTTGTGTGCTTGTGTGTGTGTGTGTGGTTGTGTGAGCCTGTGTGTGGTGTTAATGTAAGACAAATTTAAGTCGAAGAAATGCTTTCTAGAACATCATCGTCACCCGCCTCGTTGTAAGGTGCTAATCAGTTGCCGGCGTGGGGAATATTGGGGCACTGCTCCAGTTTCAATTTAACGGTTCATTCGGCAACGAATGCTACACCAATTATCATCCCAATGTACATACACACATTTATTTCCATGTGTCGATCCATTTATTTATGCATAATCCAAGCCACATGCGTCTTCACTTGTTTACCACAAAATTCTTTTTCGCGGTGAAAGTGCGCAACATAAATAAAAATAATACTATTCGATACTAATCCGGGGAAGCGACAAATCTCCGTTCTCAAGATCGCGATCAAAGTCGCGCGTTGAGGAAGTGTCAACCTAATTTCTATGGATTTTCTGTCCATCCGTCAGTCGTCAAGATTGAAGTGTGGCCTGAGCCACGCTTTCATGTTGATCTCACATGCTGCATCACAGACGGACACACTTGTAAATATTCATTAATACATATCACAATCCGAGAATTACAAAGAAACCTGAAGCGTGGCCCATTCATTATGTTTGTCGAAAGAAATTAGTCTCCCTCAATTGTAAATGAAGTTGTTACATTCTTCTCAATGCAACAATTATCACTTATCGGCAATTTGTATAATTTTAAATACCACTAATTAAATTAGATACATTAAAATTAATGAAAGTATTATTGTGAAGAGTAGAAAATTGTTTTAAATTCAAAATATCTTTTAACTAGAAAGAAATTAGTCTCAGCAACGAATTGTAAATGAAGTTGTTACATTCTCAATTACACTTTTGTTGCAAAAATGATCACTTATTGGAAATTTGTATAGCACTACTTAAATTAAGTAAAAGAAAATGAATACAAGAATTTTTATGAACTGAAAGAATATCTTTTCAAAATTAAAAATAACTTTTAACTAGAAATGCAGATGCCAACATCTAAATGGTTGGCCGCATTTGACAATTATTTAAAATTTTACGGTTTTTTTTATTATATTTAGCAGATAGAATATGCTCGGTTATAATATACTAGTTTATTTATAATTCTAGTTATTTTTGTGACAAGCATAGCAAAAAAAATATTGTCTGCTTTGTCAGAAATAAATCGAGTGGCAATAAAATTATTACGTGTTAACAGCAGAAATGTTTCCATAGATTCGATACGTTTGAAAATGTAAATGAAATTACTAGAATTGATAAGGTAGAGGTGCCCTCATGATGATGATAATAACGATGATGATTAATACATCTAGGCACCCAGAGCAAACAGGCTTGATAAACAACCTGTTGTTTATTGTTTACCAAACATTGTCAACTGCGCAGTAAAAAAAAGCCGGCAAATTGTGAATTTCGAATGAGACCGCATCGAATAGGGTGGACCTTTTCTGTGTAGGCTACCTATTTTTCTCGTGTGATATTATAAATATTGATATTTATTGAGGAAATAAAACGTTTGCTTAATTGAAATTATATATAGTTAACATATAATATAAATGAATAAATTTACAAGAAATATAATTTTAAAAAATGTCCATTTATTTGGTGCAGAATTATAAGAAGTAAGACTTAATGTTGATAGTCGAAATATATATATGCACACACTCAACAAGAGTCGTAAAATTGGAACAAATATAAAATGTTAGGTCGTATCAGAGAAAAGCTTAATATATTAATTAAGCAATTCAAACCATAAATCAAAAAAGTATAAGGCTTTGTTGTACAATAAGTTTATTTTTATTTAATTAATTATAACTAACATCTAACGAACTCTTAATAATATACAGTCAATATTTGTAAGTAACCGGTTTAAAGCGCCTTCACTTCATTTTCTTCATTTCCTGCCTTTCTCTTTCATCTTAATTAACATTTGAAAGCAGTTAGTTTTTGCACGCCTTTTTGTTGTTGTTGGTGTTGACGAGCTTGGTTAGAACTTTTCTTGAGTGTCCACAGGGATCATTATGATTGGTGTGCTCACAGGCTTCCTTCTTGGACCGCTGCTTGCCGCTGTGACCACTGAAGATGTGTTTGCCATGATCGTAATTGTAGTGCTCATATTGATCGATGTTTGCCTCAGACATGTTGAATAATTTAATTTTCTTGATTTATTGAGATCTGCAGATCTTTGCTTATATTATTAGGCTTTTAGGTTGATTTCCAGAGGAGACGTCTTTATGGCTTAAGTTTGGCAACCGCAATGAATTTGACTTCGATTCAAAGCGTATAAAGAAAGCTTTACAACTGTTGAAGTACGACGCCATTCACTATCTCAACTCGTCTATCCCTCTCTATCTCATTCTTCCTATCTCTCTCTCTCTTTTTTTGATCAAGTTTGCCTGTTGAGTCTTGGGCTATTTGTGCTCTCTCAAAAGCTTTAAAATGAAAATAAACACTGCGCAATATTATTTTTATGCAATGTCAACTATTTTAGAATATTTATATTTATTGATCATAAAATTGTTATTACCAATATTTAACGGTTTAATTAAAACTTCCATTATCTAGAATTTTAATTTATATTTTAGTTTTTTCTTTCAGTTTTAATGTACTACATCATTTTCTAATTATACTTCGCTTACTACTAAATACAATATATACACTAAATACAATTATTTTCCTTACATTTGTGAATTTTCCAATCCTAATTATGAATATATTATCTGTAGATGAATCAGAATTCGATTCGAGATTCGATTTGTTATGGTATTAATTATTATATGGTATTTGAAAGTCTTTAACTTCACTTCTTTGGAAGTGGCTCCTTTGGTAGTAGCGCTTTCATGCGTTTAACACTTGTCAACGGCAATTCGGTCGAAGTTTTGCGATTATTTAGCACTGGCTCCGTGGTGTTTTTGCTCTTCTTGCCACTAACTGGCATCAATGCATCAATGGGTGGCAGAACAAAATCGTCGATCATTTTATTTTCAAAGGAACTATCCACCGTCTCCGGCAGTTCGAGTTGAACCGCCTTTTCCGTATGAACACGCTGCACATGCTCTTTCATCTTGTCCGAGCGATGACTACTGAAGCCACACAGCTGGCATTTGTAACGGTTGAGGCCGCCCTCTGTGTGCTTAAGGGCGTGTCGCTTCAGATTCTTACTCTGACTGAACTTGCAGCCGCAAATCTCGCAAATGAAATCACGTCCCTGCTTGTGCGTCTCGATGTGCAATTTCATGTTCTCCTTGCGATTCGCACGATGATTGCAGCCCGACACAGTGCAGACAAAGAATTCACCCGTGTGTAAGAGCTTGTGGCTCTTTAGTGCCTTCATGTGGGTTGTGCTATAGCCGCAGACATCGCATAACATTTGTTTCTCTGGATTGTGGACGAGCATGTGATTGCTCAAGCCTTGTTTCCATTTGAAAGCCTTGCCGCAATGTGTGCAAACATGCGGCGTTTCCGTCGAATGCTTTGGCTGATGAACGTGCAGAGCGGCTCGAGTACTAAAACGATTATCGCACTGGAGGCAAAAGAAGGGTTTGCGCAAATCGGATTTATGTCGACGCAAATGCGCATCGTATTCCCGCCAATCTAGGAAGCCCACCTCGCAAAGAGAACACGTCAAGTGTGACGGCTCGCAGCTGGTCATGTGATCAATCATCTTCTGCACTTGGTAGCACTTGAAATCGCAGCCAATGCAGTGGTTCACTTTGCTACTGGAGTTAACTGCGCGTGGATTATTCAGCTAAAAAAATAACAATTGCAAATAAAAAAATTACTATGCATTTTTAGCGCTTACCTTAAAATAACTTTGCTGATTCTCAAAGACAACATCGGGCTTTGTAGCTGGCTGCAGATTATCCTCTACATCAGCAGCTCGCACGGCATTCGGCTCTGGACCCATGCTGACATTGCTGCACTGCTCAAGTTGATATAAATTCAAGAGCTCCGTTACAGAAAGTATTTTGGCCAATTCGCGAAAATGAGACTCATGCTCCTTGGAGACAGAAACAATGTCCTCGTAAAAGAAGTCTATAATTGTGTGCAGGCAAACAGTACAGTTGAAATTGCGTATGGTGATCTTAAGTGGATTCTGTATGGAGAATTGCTGTTGCTTCTGCTGATTAAGGCCAATTAGCTGGCTCTGAGCAGCCACCACGCAAAAGTGAGCGCTGAAAGTGCAGGGGGCATCATCAGAGTCCAGCTGCAGCAGCAGATCACAGAATTGGCCTGTGCGTCGTTGATTGTTTAAATAATTGGAGACCTTTGAGTGCAGCGGCTGGTGCAATGTCGGCTGAATGACTGGCGATTGCAGCATTGCACACTTAATTTTTTTGTTCAATATAAATATGAAATGTAAACAATCCGTAGCGTTGTTTTGAATATGCACACAACAGCTGATCGAAGTTGGCAGTCACACGGAAGCGTTGACGAAATGCGAGAAATTCAAAATGATTGCATGACATGCAGCTAGATTATACGTTATTTTCTATAAGAAAACAAATTTGATTTTCAATTTGAGATTTCAAAACTAATCATTAGCTATAATTATAATGATAGCTATTAAGTTTAATTTACTTAATAGGCACACATAACATAATTATAAACGAACACAGCATAAATGCATATAACATCCTGCTCAGGAGCAACCTTATCAATTCTTTATTCAGCAGCGATAAGAGATTTGAAGCGTTGGTGGAAGCTTCGTGGGAGCTGAGCGATTGTCCGAACAGTCGCGAATAGCACAGTGAATCAAACGGGCGTGTTAAGTGATAGACAAAGCCAACAATAAAATAACAACAGTTTATATATGTGTACAAAGTAGATTTCATCGCTAAAACAAAACAACAACAATATGGAAAGGTATAATATAGAACAACTTAACAAAGTAAAATACTAACAAAAGTTGCTAATTTCTATAGCATTTGGCAGGAATGCACATCATTTTTGAAGACTTTACTGTGCTTTATGGTGGCACTAATGCTGTTGCCATTGTTACTGGTATCATTTCTGTGTAAGTATATGTATATGTCTATAGAGATCTCGCGATCGCTGACCCAGATAGGCCAGATAGGCCTCAATTTAATCGAAGCAAATCGAACATGAGTGACTATAAATAAACGAGGCATGGGTTGACTAACCGCCCATTCAGCCAAAGGATGCCAAGTATTTTACGATTCTCTTCCAATTGCCTTATTGTCGATAGAGTGAGAGAGAGGGAGAGAGAGAGGGCGGGGGCAATACCGCACGCTCATGCCACTGATAAGCTTTGTTTATAAATAATAATAATAGCAACGACGATGCGTCGCTGATTACCTGTTGCACCTTTACGGAACCCAGACGAGCGACCAAATCAACCTTTGACCATTCGAATTACTCATATAATTTTTGTGCCATAGATAAGCCCGCATCGAATTTTATTTGGCGGGTGGGTGATAACACGATTAATGTCTTTTTGAATTACTTATAAACTAGCAGAATATGTATGTGTCTGATTTCGACAAATGTCTTAATTAGTATTCTTTATTAAACGGAATATACCCATACACTTTGTCAATAAAGTGTTTGGACAAAGCTTCGGTAACTAAAACTAGTCTAAAATTGAAAAGGCAAAAGTTTTCATTCTATGCACTTTAGAGAAACTGTTTTGATGATTTTACAATTCCCTCTTCAGCTGTAATAATAAACAAACAGCTTTTTATCTCCTTGCTGACTTATAATTATAATTAATTATATTGCCAAATTGGGAAAAACGTTCCATTTCCAATTTGCTATAAAGGATACACATCCGAACAAATAACGTGTACAAATTGAATCCAAAAACATAAAATGGTCGTCATCCTCGAATGTAAGCAGTCTGAGACTAACATATAGTGTTGAATAATGTCCAAAATGTTAGGCATAATATATATATTGTTAGCAAATATTTTAAACATTATTAACATGATTAAATATTTACTTCCTTCCAATCTTCCATTGCAGGCGCGCACTTTGCCAACGAGTTGGCCAACTATTTGCTGAGCATCAAATATCCCAATCTGACCATATCCAAGTCCAAGAAAATACGCACACTGATCGATACGCCAAAAAATGCCGGAATTTTTCACTTCTTGCTACAGGTGGAGGGTCCCTGTGATTTTGAGCGGATTAGGCGCGCCTATGCGATGCAGTTGACCGATCTGAAGGATAAGGCGGGCATCCTCAAGTTTCCCAAGCTGCGACAGAAACTGGTCACGTGCTGGGGTCACTATGCCTGGGTCAATGATAGCAGGTGAGCTAAAATAAATTATAATAATTTAAATATTTTAATTTACTACATTCTCTGCCCATAGTGGTTTCAATATCAACAATCACGTTGTGCTCAGCAATCCCAAATATCGCGGTCGTCCCGTCAACGAATCGAATATACAGGAATATGTCAGTGAGCTGGCTGCCAAATATATACCCTCCGATTTGCCCCAATGGCAGGTGACCGTAATACCCAACACGGATAACGCACAGCCTTATTATATACTGATTAAGCTGCATCATTTGATCATTGCCGAGGAGGAGGATTTACATGTGGGCGAGATGTTGCTGCTCCAAGACACTGATCGTAAGTCAATTGTGGACTTGACCAGGCCAACTGCCACCAGGCAGCTTACCCACTTTGTGCGTCAGCCGGAGCATATCAGTAAGCTGCTCAATCATCTGCTGCATCTCATCAGCTGTCGCTGGCAGCAGTTCATCTATGAATTTGAATCGCTGGACACACCCGATGGCGTCAAATTGCATCCGGATGCACGTAATCTCAGCCAGTTGCTCTCACTGGTACTAATCGTTGTGGTCAATGTGGTCTTGGGCTATTGGCGCACCCAATCCATGCGCCGCAAGAGGCAACGTCGAACCGCGGGATATCGCAGCGATGTGGGTCTGCTCCAAACGCTCTATTTTTTGCTGCAGCATGAGCTGGAGCTACGTAATCTCAGCTGGACAGTAGCTCGCTCCGCCTTTGGGCATAGTCTGCAGCCGTCGAATATTGTCAAAGCCTGGACACGTTTCCTTTGGCAACTCATACTGAATTACCTAATCCTGTTGCCATATCATACCTATTGTGAAATGCTGGCGATTCGGGATGTGCTGTTTCGTGGCCATACGCCATATAGCACCACCTACTGTGCCCGACTGCATCTCTATGTGCCGCTCCTGATTTACGCCCAGCTCGAACTGATCAAGATTTGTTATGAGCTGTTTAAGGCGCCCAGGAATATCTATGAGGTGTTGTTTGTGCAGCCGACCAGGGAACTGAATATATTGCACAAGAAGTCCTATGCCGGCAGAAAGATTGTCTCCTTCAGTCGGTCCATTGATGGCGCTTTGTTGCGCGAACGTCATCAGCATTTGTTTGGCCAGAAACTCCGAGAATCCGATTTCAGTTTGGCCTGCTTAGCAGGAGCTGTTCACGATTATTTCAATACGTATGCGGATAAGGCAACGGTGCCAGCTCTCCTGAATACCACCTGTCGGACAATATCCAAGGGCTACTTCACTGATCGCAGTGGCGACAAGTCCGAACATATTGGTGGAGTGGTGTTTTTACAGCTTCCTCTCGGCTCACCAGATGCCCTGAAGACCCAACAACTGCACGAGATTGTTGAGCGCATACGCAAACAGCAGATCATGATTTATTTGGCCTCTATTGGACAGACTAAGTACAGTCTGCTGACAGCCCTGCTGCCACATGTCCTTACCAAGATCTTCATCAACTTCTTCTCGTACAATTTTCCCGTAACCATCACAGAGATCTATGGTTCAGCAGATACCCAATTTCAGTCGGCATGGGGACAGAGGGTGCAAGATGTGCTCCTGTTTCGGCCGCCGCAGTCGAAGACATGTTTGTCCCTGAATCTGCATCGTTTTGGGGACAAGTATAGGTTAGCTGTTATGGCGGACACTCATCTGGCTCCCGATCACACACTGCTCACGCAATCCTTTGAGCGTTATATGGAAACGGTGACACTGTAAAAAAATAAATAAAAATATTTATCCGACATTCTCTTCTTTATTAAGAGAGTCATTTTTAAATTTAGCGCACTCAGGGTTAAATTTGCCATTCGCATGCTTGCACAAACAGTGTAAACAACTCTGTGAATTCTTAATCAGTTTGACGTTTAATTTGTCGTTAGATTCAAATGTGCTGCTCTGATAAGTTCGAAATGGAAATATACACTCTTTAATAATTAAACAAATCGGAATGAAAGTTGAAAGAAAACTTAAACGTTACGCAAGCGCTGCTGCCATTTCTCGAGCTCGACTTTAGACGCTAATGACAAATGTAAGCAAAAAGAACTCAATAGCACGTATAAAAGCGGTTGTCGCTTAAGCTACGGTTTCAGTCGCTCTCCGAAGCTGCGTCTTGAACGTTGCACAAGCATCTTTCGATTTTTCGCACAAAATTTCAAGCCGCGTAGACGATACAATTTTGTAGGTAATGTTATGATGTGTTTAGTTCAACGAAAGTGATAAAAACACGAAGTGGGTGCCAAGTGAAAAGTAACAATTTAAATGATATCTAAACATGCATTTGACTTTCAATTGATAATTGAAGCAATCAATAATCAAATACAAAAGCATAAGCAAACAGTGTAATTAGAACATCAATTAAAGATCTTTTGTAATTATCTTGAAATATTCGTGCGATATATGTTTTCTTTGTTCTCGTCTCGTCTCGATGAGAAAATGAAATATTGTATTTTGCCATATCAGTAAATCAGCTAATCAAATCAAATCAAAACTTGTAATTTCATTGAGCTTGTAAAGCGCCGCTAGACAATAGCAAAAGTTAATGAACAATGCTCAATTCGAGTTCATATTTGAATTTATAGAACATTCGCTTTATAGAACAATACAAACAGTATTAATAATCATTATAAATTCAGGTTAAGGGCACGCTGAGAATTACACACACTTTCACATAAGATGCTGAAAACATAATAACATAATTTGCTAGAGATATCTTTAATCTCATCTTTCAGTTGTATGGCTCTCAAATCACAAGTACATCTTCTATATACACTATATATGATCTCGAACGATGCGTTACACATTTGACGATAAATTCATAACACTCTCGGCAAGTGTATCAAAAAACAGCGCTGATGCGGAAAATGAATTTGATTTGTTTAGCTTTTGTTTCTTGATTGTTTGTTTGTTTTGTTTGTGTATGTTTCTTGTTACCATATGTGTTTATATAGAGCTTTTGTTACTTATAGGGTAATAATATCGGCACCTATATAGGCATCTCGAGGTTTCCAGTGCGGAAACAGTTGATTGTCGCCTCTCTGGTTACTTTATATTTTGCGCTGATTAACTTTAAGCGCAATCAAAACAAATCA
This sequence comes from Drosophila fungiperda, assembly GCA_035042345.1. Classification (NCBI taxonomy): domain Eukaryota; kingdom Metazoa; phylum Arthropoda; class Insecta; order Diptera; family Drosophilidae; genus Drosophila; species Drosophila fungiperda. The sequence continues at coordinate 3,982,683 of JAWNLM010000145.1, read as the reverse complement.
AAATTAATTCGAGCCGAAAGACTGAGACACAAAGATGTTGCAGCTGGTGTTCATCTTAGCGCTATGCATTTGCTCCGCACTGCCAAAGGAGCAACAGCTGCAGGAGGGAGCGCCTCAACTGAGACTCTGGCTGACGATAAGTGCACGCAAACGTTTCCTGGAGGTGTCCTGGAAGCATGCTCCGGCTCGGGATGGAGATAATGTTTTGTTAACTGTACAGGATCCGCATAGTTTTCAGCAGCGTGTTCTGCCCACGGGCACCCCACTCGCATCGTTCAACAGCGATAGTGTGGAGGGCAGTGGCGGTTCCAGTGAGGATCAGGTGGCGTTTATACCGATTCATGGATACACCAGCACGCCTAGCTCTGTGCCAAAGACGCCCACAATTGGGCCTCGCATGCTTTGGATTTCGAATGAGGGCAATAATCAGATCGTGGCTGCCATTAAACCAAGTCAGTCTGCCCAGTGGTTCACCACCGGGGTACCTTTTGATTATGCCCTCTCGCGCAATGTGAGCACGGAGAGCGCCTGCTACGGCTACTGGGCCAGCTACATTGATGCCCATGGGAGCATTCTGGCCAAGAGCTGTGTGAGCGCCTATCCACGATGGATGAATGAGATGCGTGGCGTGTTGGGTGGACTGCGTCTGCGAGATCTCTTCATACCAGGCACCCATGATTCGGGCTCATATCGACCCAATTTCGATCCACTTTTGCGCGAGAGTCTTGTGACCAAATACGCTCTTACCCAGGACGATGATATACGTGGCCAGTTGCTGCACGGTGCTAGATATCTGGACATTCGAGTGGGTTACTATCGCCCTGCGGAGGAGAAGTTCTTCATCTATCATGGCATCACGAAACAGCGCCCACTCAACGAGGTCATACAGCAGGTCAAGGATTTTGTGCTGGCCACCAATGAGATTGTGATTTTCGGGCTCAAAGAGTTCCCTGTGGGTGAGTGAAATTAAGCATTGAAATGGAAGCCTTAATTTGAATCTGAATTGAAGGTTTCGGCAAGAATCTGGGCGTGCACCGGCTCCTGGTCAGCTATTTGCGGGAGCAGTTCGGCGATCTTTTTGTGCATCCATCATTGACCTGGCATGCGACTCTGGATGAGATCTGGAGTCGAAAACAGAATGTGATATTGGCCTACGATAAGCAAGAAATGGTTGAGGAGTACCCACAACTCCTCTTTGGCGCCGTCGATCAGCGCTGGGGCAATGTACAATCCTGGACGCGTCTCGAACGCCATCTGCGCTTTATCAACGATTTTGATGTGTCGTAAGTCGGAACATATTATGATATATATTGATTGTGGATCTAGAGTATATTCATCATTTCAGTCGCTTCTCGAGTCGTCCTGTGGTGGATATGGCAGAGTTAACCCCGCAGACCTGGGACGTCATACTGGACAAGCATGGTGGTCTACGCAAAATGGCCGATAATGTCAATTGGCGCATCTCGCAGCTGTATCGGGACGAGCTGGGCGGACATGCCAATATTGTGGCAGCAGATTTCATAAGGGGCACAACCCTAATCGACACCGCCATCGATTTGAACCGGCGCAAAATTGCGTATTAGTCAAAAATGAATACAGATTAGATATATATATATATATATATATATATATGGATGTGTATATAATCAGAAACAACCTTTCATAACTGTAATATACACATTTACAATAACATTTATAAACTCCATTTGAGTAAGCCACAATATTTGTGTTGTGTTGTGTTGTGTGTGTTTTACAAATTGTAGTATATTGATAAATATGGTATATACTTAGTACTATTTAGGCTTACAGTTTATATTCCCTAAATGTGTCACCTTTAAGGCAAGTACATACTTCCATATACTTTACATATATATATACGTATATTTGTATGTAAGAAAGTCAACTAAAGTGTAGAGGCTTAAGAACTTAAAGAGCTTGCGACTGCCATCATTACGTGAATAAATACAAAAGATAATACAATAAGCATAAGCGATTCCGTCGTAACGGTTTGAGAGGAATACTAAATATCATACAAATGGGCGTGGCATTTTCATTTTCAGTTGCGATGCCTTGGCTGGAGTCATTGCGAATATCTGCTTTCTTGTGGTAAACTAAATGCAATGCATCGGGTATTCATGATGATCAGGCGGGTTGATTATTCATTCTACTCCAGCGATTCGTTGGACTCGATGATTGTTGTGTTGAAGATGGCTCGGCACAAATCAACCAAGCCATTCGAGAGGCGACCATAGCAACGGGGTTTCTGTTTCCAGGCAATGCAAACATAATAAAATGGTATGCCTGCCAATGTGATGGCTATGCCAATGAGCAGATTGGCGGGCTCCTTGAAATTGGGCAGCAGCACCAAGGTCACACAGATGGTCATAAAAGTAATCGGCAGTGCCAGATGCACTTTAATCGGACGCGGTAGATTAGGTCTAAAAATAAGACAGAGATTAGCTATTTTATATTATTAATTATTTTAAAAGTGGAGTTGACTTACTTCTTGTGACGGAGCCACAACATGCCAGCTATGCTGGCCACCACAGACAGCCAGAGCACGGAGCTGAAGTAGTTAATTAGCTCATAGACATTATCGGTCAAGAGCATGAGTAAAGACATCAGGCACTGTGATAAAAATATGTGTTAATTGTAGCTAATTTTAATAAGTAACAAGATGCGAAATTAAAAAAAAAAATTTCGAAGTCAAAAAGGTTGATTCAAGATTTATTAATGGGTTTCGATTTTTTAAATAGAGAACTTCTAGCAATGTGGTTTAAAATCTTGTTCCCATCGATTTAAAAGACATAATATAAATGCTTTTATCTTAAATAGGTACTTTTAGCTAAAATCTTAATTCCAAATTAAAATATATTAAAATTCTAACACAAACCAAAAGACTTGGCTAGTAAAAATCGAATCTGTTTTACGGGCCAAATAAATTGATTATTTGAATAATGCAAATTAATACAAGTATTCACTTACCGTAAATATCAAAGACGGAATCGGTGTCTGTTGCTTGACATGGAACAGTTGAAAGAACTTGGGCAAATGACCCTCCTGGGCGCCAGTGGCGAAGAGACGCGCAGATGTGAAGAGAACACCATTGACACCACCAAATGTGCTCAGCGCCACAAAGATGGGCACCATAAAAGCCAGGGGGCCAAAAACTTTGTTGCCAAAGGTAACCGCAACCGCCAAGGAGCTGAGCATCTCCGGCTTGGAAACGACAGCAAAGTAGGCAAGATTCACCAGCACATAGATGCCCGTGACGAGTGGCATCGCTATCCAAATGGCGCGTGGAAGATTTCTGAGGTGGAGCAGAGACAAGAATACATATAAATGTGAAATGTGTCTAAAAACCATTAGGCATGGAAGGATAACAAGAAAAACGGCAAACAGTCAGCACTTTAACTGATTGCTGCGTCTTATGAAGCAAATTGAATTCATTAGGGAGGCAGCAAAAAGAAAATGCGGGCGCAAGGGCTCAAGGACGTGCAACAAGTGGGCAAGTGGGCGCCGCAAAAAACTTGTTGCCGCCAGCCGAAGCATGACGTAAATGGCAAAGGGCATTGGGCTATGAGGGTTGTTTGAAAAGTAAAGATGAACAAGGACACACAGAAAAGATAAAGAATACTCTTTATGGATGGGTTGGCAAACATGACACAAATAAATTAATATTTTTTTCCATTCAGTTCTGCTATTGTTAAACTCACTTGTATGGATCCTGCAGCTCCTCGGTGACAAAGTTCAAGTAGTTCCAGCCGCCAAAGGCAAACAGACCCGAGTAGAAAGCGTAACCAATGTTGCGGGCACTATAGCTGCCCTCCCAGGGATTCGAGAAGTTTTCCAGCCTGCCAGTGGCCATATAATAGAGGCCAGCGAGTATTATCATTATCAGCGCCAGCAGTTTACCAACAGTAAAGATATCCTGCACCTTCATGGACACCTTGACCGACATGCAATTAATCGCAGTGAGTAGACCTTGAAACATAAATAAATATACAAATATATATAAATATATATATATGGAAATAATATACAAATATTACTTACAGAGGCAAACAGCTGCTAGCAGTTTGACGGCAAGTTGTGGCGGGTCGCAATCCTCGAAGAATGGTTTTGCCGCATAATGTGCAAAAGTCAGTGCAACAATTGTCTGAAAAAAAAATATAGAAATTCAACAATTATTTGCATTTATTTTGACAATTATGATTAGCCTTGTTGATGGACACTAAGCTTTGCAGCGCTTTCACTTCATTTTTTCACAAATTCTGTCAAGAAAAACTTTAAAACTAATTAGAACTGAAAGCGTTATTCCAAATCAAATTGCCTGTCTTCAGATTCAGATTTCTGCGTCGTCTTCGGCTTGCAACTCACTTGTTAATCGAGTTTTTCTTTTTTTCTTTTTTTTTCTTTTAATTTGCAGTCAACTGTTTTTACTTTTCTTGAGAGAAAGTTCTCGTTGTTGGCGAATGCAATTTTGGCTGAAGGTTGACTTTGAATCAATTGTTTTGTTCAAAGCAAGACAATTAGCTAACAATAAAAACAACAATAATTCAATAACATAAACTAATAGACAATAAAAACAATAAATAAATGTTTTAACAAGATTCCGCAAATTGCTGATCAATAAATAATATATATATATATATTGGGCTGACAAACCTGAGTTGTTGGCCGGATGATGAGCAGTGCGATCCATAGACGAAGGAATCCAACAAGTGGTCCAAATGCGACCAATAGATAGGCATAGTCGCCACCGGATCTGGTGATACTTGTACCCAATTCCGCATAGCAAAGAGCGCCAATTGTTGAAAGAATGCCGCAAGCCGACCAAATCAAAAGTGAACTTCCGACGGATCTGACAAAGAAAAATGCGGAGAGTAAAAATAATATAAAATAAGTGGACACCAACACAAACAGACAATGGATTGACTCCATGGGGCACAAGTGGTTTCACAAGTGTTTGTCAGTTTTTTGTCTGTCTGCTGTGTGTGTGTGTGTGTATATCAAAAAGACGTGTTTATTTTTGGGGCATTCACAGCAAATTTATCGTTGCACATAAACAACTGAAATCTTCTTCGAGCTGATGCAACAATTCTTGGCGATTTCGCGAGCGATTTTTACCCGAAACCAAACCAGGCTTAATTACTTACGGCCATCTCCCACCCACTTTCCACCCACATAACGGAATTAATTTCAATTGCTTTTTTTCAATTTACTATATAAAATTTAGTGCTATTGACCTTTTAGTGGGTTCACGTATTTTAATCAACTCGAAAGCAAGAAAGCTGTGAATGCAAATTGTTTGTGCTTGTTGATAATCCGACTCTGAGTTTAAAAATGGCATAGATAATTTAAAAATTGAGTCAGTCCTTGGAATTTGTAATTGAAAACTATTTATTTTCGCAATAAAAATTAAACAATTGCGAATGCAAATTCTGGGAAATATTTTCCCAATGAATGAGGCATTTTCAGATGTTTCTTAACTTATTTAAACTTAAATACTCACTCGGTGTAGTAGAACACTCCCGTGGGTGCTATAAAAATGCCTGATCCGATAATAGTGCCAACTATAATGGCCACTCCGTTGATTAGTGTCAGTTTTCGCTTAAGCACAATTTTCCCATCCTCTCCGGCATTTGCATTGTCTGGCTTATCCTGGCTATATCCATTGGTATTGGTGGCTTCAACCAAACTTGTTGTGACCCCATTCCCATAGCGATCCGTCATTATTGTGATATATACAGACTATGTCAGCCAGCGAGAGTGCAGATCTTTGCTTATATTTCCAAATTGCAGTTGATGGATTCTAATCAGACGTTAACATTGCCACTTTAAATAAATATTTGAAAAATGTCTTTTAGTATAGATAAATCTGGGAAATATTTTCTGCGTTATTCTCAGTATATAAATTTCAACTTGTAGCTGCAGTTGTCTCCGAATCCAAATAGTAAATGGACAGAGTCGTTTTCATAATCAATTGAATGTCAGCCTAAACCAGTTAACATACATTTATCCTTGTCTTACTTTCAATTTATTAACTGAACTTTGTATAATATATCATTAAATATAATTTTGCAAGTATAATCAAGTTTACAGCATTGTCGCGTGCCAAATGTTTTGCGATTTAGTCACTCATTTTGGGTGAATTTGAGTTGTGTTGTAAATAGTTGTAAAATGCCCGGCGCGTGGCAATAATCACACTTATAGATTTTATTTCTTTCTTGACAAATGTTTCACATTAAAAGTACTGTTTTTATCAGAACGTTTTCACATATATATTTACACTTATTGCACATTCTCTCTTGTGTGCGCTATTTGTATTACCATAAATTGCAACAAATATGTTTACACACCACAAAGCACACTGCACCTATCCAGTCGAGCTACGCGTTGATACTGACTAGATAGAATGGCGCGTTGGCATAGAGACGAGACCGGCGTTTTGGCAATCTCTGAGCTGAGCGCTCCCCAAATTTGTTATGAGAGCATGAATAGAGATGCTCTCGTGCCAGACACATCACAATGCGCGTCGAACGAACTTTTATATTTTATATACATATATTTTAAAATATTATATTTTTCACTTACATTTAATAGCAAAAGCGTAATATTCCTAATTAATAATAAAAATAAATAATTAATATGCTAATACGTTCTCATATAATTGTCTTTTTTACCAATCAGCCACAATTGTGTGTGCTCGTGACACAACGCAAGCGCTCCTCTATCAAAGAGAGCGCGAACACACCTTATCAAATTTGGGAGCGAGTGCGCAATACCGGAAACTAATTAGTGTAGCAATGCCAATGCTATTTTCGTTTACATCATTTTGCTGATATCTAAATTAAGCGAATGTTGCGGAATGATTGACAGCCCCCCATTAGTGCGCTTTTATTTAGGTCTATACGTCGATAAGCGATAAATTCAATCGATTCTATTTTGCCATTCACATGTGCAGCTGTTGTATTTTAAGCAAGTTGTCATCCCTTCAGTTTTTGTTTTGATTGTGTTTTGCACGTGTTTTGCCAAATCTTTGTAGAAAAAACTTAAAATTATTCACAATGTCAGACAAGTAAGTGCCCAATAAGTATTTAAAACATTGCAAAAATAGTACTAATATTATTTTGTATGCTATATAGATATGCAGTACCCAACAAATTGCCTGGCAAAACAATTTCAGTGCTGAGACACCGCAAGCGTCGCATTCAACAGGATAAATCCGTGCTTGAGCAGAAACGCACGGATCGCATTAAACGGGTGAAGAATGCACGTACACATCATAAATTTAAGCGCGCCGAATCTTTTGTGATGGGCTACCTGAAAGCAGAACGCACTTCGAAACGCATCCGGCAGACAATTCTACGCACAAATATCACAGAACAGAGCGCCAACGCAGCGGATGAAACAAATCCCCGACTGATATTTGCTATGCGTCATGCGGGAAAGAAGATCTTTGACAAGACCACAACGGAAATATTCAAGACACTGAAAATGGGACAGCGTCACAACGCAGTCTTCATTGAGAACAGCAAAGAGAACCAGTTGCTGTTGCGAGTCATTGAACCCTTTGTGGTTTATGGTGTACCAACATTGAGCACCATTCGGGAGTTGCTTTTCAAGAAAGGTTTCGCACGCATCGATGGCAAAAAGACGGCCATACAATCGAACACTATGGTCGAGGAGCAGCTGGGCGAGAAGGGTATTATTTGTTTAGAGGATATCATACATGAGATCTACACGGTGGGGCCCAATTTCGCTGCAGTCAATGAATTTTTGTGCGCATTTTCGGTGAGTCCGAGTCTGAGTTAGTCTAAACGGTACTTCTGTATCCTAATCCCTATCTTGTTTACTTGCAGCTATCAAATCCACGCGATGGCTGGCAAAAAAAGGTCTCCGTTGCGTTCAAGCGTGGCGGCGAATACGGCGATCGTGGCAATGCCATCAATGAACTAGTTGCGCGCTGCCTCTAAATACATAACTTGAAAACCTAGTAGACTTTTAAGTACAACACACTACAAATCTTTAACAAAAACCAACAATTAGTTAAATATAAGTTTAAATACACCTGATCGATTGTGACTTTGTTGTCGTTTCTTCTTTACCTGAGCCACCAAAATGTCGGTGGATTATTTTGCCAGTGGCGACAGTAATGCGAACATTGAATATCAAACTATCTCCTCGACAGCCACACAACAGTTAAGTCAGGAGCAATCAGAGCGTTTGCACGATCGCATCTCAAAGGCGCAACTGCAGAAGCTCTACGATGTATTCAAATCGGCGCCAGGGCAAATGGTCGGCTATTCGGATTTCCGTCACATGTTGGAGGATGTGGACATTACTTTTACGGATTATACGTATACGCGTCTATTTCTGAAAATCAATCAGAATAGCGATTTTATGATTGATTGGAATGAGTTTGTGTCGTATCTGATATTTGGTTTCCAGGAGGAGGATCCCAGCAATCAGAAAGAGGCACTGATTATGCCCATATCGGTGCCTCCAGTTGTACGCAAAACCGAACATCGTTCGGCCGTCTGTTGCATAACGCTGCTCAAGGCCAAATCGGATCAGACACCGATGGAGGAGATACCAGAACTATCGGCAAACTATTCATTTGGTGGCGAAGATTCGCCAGAGAATTCGGGCATGTGGGTGACGGCCAGTCATGAGGGACAATTGCGGTTCTGGAGCGCACACATGGAACCGCTACGCAGCGCCGTCTCCGAGAGCAGTAAGTGAAATCCAAAATCAAACAATATATAAATATATAATCTGGTTCAATGCAGTTCACTTGAAGATGCCAACATGGATACTGGCGCTGCAGGCACTGTCCGATGTAAGCATTGTATGCACCTCGTCCACAGAACGTGAATTGCGTTTCCATGAAACGATCGCATCGACATTTACGCTCCGCATGGTCATCCGTAGTTTACCATATGCTGTCTACTGTATGAGCTATGCCTTCTACAACAATGGCAAGACACACTCAAAATTGATTCTGGGGGATTATGCTGGCAATGTACGCATTCTATCTTATTCACCACATTTACGCGGTCCGTTCCAGGCCAAACCGGGAGCGGCACTCGTTGAGCTGGTGTGGGCGGATGTATTGAGGGGCCGGATACCGCTGTTGATACCCCGCGAGCACATCAATCTGCACAGTGAGCTCATCTCCTGTGTCTACTATTCGCTGCACATGAACACTCTGTTTGCCTCGGCTGAGTATCGGAATACGAAGAAGTATCGGGGTCGTTGTCCGGGTCTGATCATGGTCAGCAATGATGATCGCAATAATTTCCGTATACCACTTGGTGTATCCGTCTTTTATGTGTCGGAGAGCAAGAATATTGTAGTGACTGGCGGACCAGATACATTTGTTCGCATCTGGGATGTGTACATATCGTCGGAGCCATCGGCCATACTCACTGGTCACAACGGTGGCATTGTTGCCATCTTTGTGCAGCCGGAGGAGAACAAGGTGTACAGTGTGGATTACCATAAGATCATAAAGGTGTGGGATCTGCAGGAGCACACGCTGCTCCAGACATTCGGTGAACTGGTACGCATCATTCATCACAGCGAAACGGACATCAAGTACTATTATCATTCGCATCTCCGCGACTTATTGGTCGCCGGACGCAAACTCATCCAGATCAAGTGCTGTCCTCGCGTTCGAGTTGATCTCACCGATGGCAACACGCATGCGGCTCCCGTCTCTGTGGTCCTCTATAATCGACTATTTCGCAATATTGTCACGTGTGGACTGGATAGCTATATTATTGTCTGGGATCCGTGGACGGGTCGCCGCAAGATTATCATGAAGAATTGCCACACAAAGATGATCTACGGCGAGATCATTGATATTGAGATAACAGCGGCGTGCTTTGATCCGCTCGATCAGTTTCTGTTGACGGGTGCACGTGATGGTTCCCTTAAGATCTGGAACTATAATAATGCTGTCGTTGTGCGCAATATGAGTATTCAGCCGGATCAGGAAGTAACTGCCGTTATCTGGGTGTCCGAGCGGTACGTAACTTAATCTTTATTTGTAAACACATTTACCGCTAGTTTTATTTTACTCCCCAAACTGTTTGAAAATGGATAAACAGACAGTGGAAATCATCTGTCCAGCTAGAAACTAAGAGCGACATCAAATTTAGAATATAAATTCTTGTATATTCCGCACAGATTCAATTTAGTTATACTTATCGATAACTGTCTCTGGTTCACGGATATCAATGCATTCGATGTCCGATAGCAATACAATTCAGAATTTCTACAAGGACATATTAACGATCGATTGCATAAACATCGCATAAATTAGGAAATCAAACTAGATTTATATATTCAAAAGCTTGGTGCAGGGTATCTCGTAATCATTTACTCCAACTTCTTTGTATATCCATCTTCTCCCAATTGATGACACATCTTATTCCACATCTTATTCCACATCTTGTTCCACATCTTGTTCCACATCTTGTTACACCTCTTGTTCCACATCTTATTACACAACTTGTTTTTCATCTTGTTACACATCAAATCAGCATATTGGCCATGGGTTGGGATCGCCAGGTGACCGAGTTCAATGATGTTGCTGGTCGCGAGTATGGCGATCCAAAGAAATGGTCGAAATTCCACACGGATGACATAACCTGTGCTGATGTGAAGATGGGCGAGGGCGTTGTCACCGCCACTTATTCGGGTGAGATAATCTTCTGGAAGCTGGAAACGGGTCAGCCGTACCGACGCTACAACGTTATGAATCCGCATCAGTTCATTGAGCTGAAACTCACCGCTGAGGAAGAGATATTGACGCAACGCTCGAAGCGTATGACCTCGCTGATGGGAGAAGGGCGACGCACGCTAGCGCTCCTAAATACTAAGCCTGACGAGATTAAGGACTACGGCGCCAATATACCCGTATCCGTGCAGGCAGTGCTATTTCTACAGAAACGTCCCATGACCAAGGATCACGGTGAGAGATCTCGTTCTCATTTCTAACGCTTGCGATTAGTTCATAAATTATTATTCGTTCAGGGAGTGTTTTCATTTCTCTGGATACGGGTTACATTCAGGTGTATTCCCATCATCAGCACGGCGGTTTTATCAAGGAGTTCTTTGCCGTCCACAAAGTAGGCGACTGTGTCCTGACCATGGCCACAGATCGGAAGAATCGATTCCTTTATACAGGCACCGCCTTTGGCTACATAAAGATTTGGCATATTCTTAACTATTGGTGAGTTTTCGTATATACTCTGATACAGAATGTAAAAGAACCTTTAAGCTAGAAAATCTATATAAATCGATAAACGAAAATCGATAAAAAAAACTCAAAGTATGCTGCTGGTAACTCCCTTTGTAGATCGGGAAATATGGAATGTCCATGAGCTATTTGACTCCTAAAACCGATTTACCTTATGTGTAAGACCATCTTGGAAGCTAGAGTCACCAAATAAGAGATTTGTTGCCAGTAAAATTTTTCAAAAGCTTGAAAATCGAAAGTCTATACTGAAGTTAACAAATTTGAAAGGTAGATTATATTTATATATTGGTACTTTAAGGCGATAGTTTACTGTATCCATCTACCTTGCCTGCTCTGCTTGCTTAACAAGAAAACTATAAAGCAACCACAACCAAATTGGGTCTAACGACACGACTCATTATCCTACATATGTTGCCAACTTGTAGCCAGCCAGTCAAGTCTTCCATCCGCCCACAAAATTCCTTTGCCGCTTGGCCTTGCGTGTCGGCCCGAATTTCAAACAACAAACAGACAACTTGTTTTTTGCCAAAACTAATAAATAACTCATAATAAAAACTGGTTGTGGGTTAATAATAAAGACAGTCATTCAAATTTCCATGTCTCGAAATTTTGGACTACTAGCTAAATTCGCTCGTTTCCGTTTCGTTGTCTAGCATACCACAAGCGGAGATAACGAAGGTGTGCATGCCCAGACTGCGACTGGACTTCATATTCCTGCGAAAGGAGCTCTTCCTGACGAGGGCCAAGCGCATAATACGCAATCAGCCGGAACCCATGCTTGTTAGCTCTTACAAGGGACACCTCAAGGCCATCAATTCCATTGGTTTCATCAATTTGCCAAAGATTATATTCACGTAAGTAGTTAATAGTGCTCTGAATTATATATGGTATATGTAACCCAGAAAAAAATCAAACTGAATTTTAGAAATATAATTCATTGATCATTACTAATTCTTCCCAGTGGCAGTCACGACTACTCCTGTCGTCTGTGGACGCAAGGTGGACGCTACTTGGGCACCCTGGGCACTGTACTACCCTGGTCGAAACTGACACCATTTGAACGCGCCGGCGAAGATAACCGCGCCTATCGCCTGCCGCCCGACATCAAAAAGGTGGCTAGCTCGACAACACTAAAGGTGATCTCGGGCATCCAGCATGCGGCAACAGTGAAGCGAGCGAAGGCGGTAGAGGAACGGGAGGACGAACGCGATGTAGAGCAGGCGACGAGCGAAGTGAAGAACATGTTCGATCGACCACTCCGTGAGCCCATACTGGGTCATCATTTCCAGCTGCCCGGTCGCAGTGTTATCGAGCAGCACATTGATTTGGATACGACTGAGTTGTGCATACCTGTTTACACGCACCTGCGGGTTCATCCATCTGAAATGCTAGATCAGTTGCCGACGCCGCCAGTCATTGGTCAAATGCGTGCAGAGAACTTCTTGGATCACTATATGCCCGTTGTCGGCAAAGTGGATCCCCATAGCTCGGCCATTAACATTAGAGAGCCACAGATGCGTGCCAAGGCTGGTGCTAATTTTATGCCGGCCAGAGCTGGCTATGGTCTGGGCAAGCCCAAGACCAACTCGACGCTGGGCATGCCCAGATCATCGAGCTCTGGTTTTTGCAAGCCCAGGGCTAGCTTCACTCTATCCGAACACAGTCCGGGCAGCTCCAAGGCGGAATTGATTAAAAAGGGAATTCGTAAAGCAGACATCCCCAAGGTCGACTTGAGTCGTGATAGTGCCAAGTTTACCTGCCGCCTGGGCAGCCCCAAGTCTGATTACAGTTCAGGCAAAAAGAGGTCCACCTTCAGTTCAGACACCGCGCCCAAGACGTACTTGAGTCCCACGGCTGGCAAACCCAGGACCAATTCCAAAACAGGCGGCAGCAAGTCGCATCAATCCTAATTTCAATTTCATTCATTGTATTTATTAATTTGGTATCTGTTTTATATATTTTTTTTATATTTTGTCTTTGCTTGGGGCAATAATATTTGGATGCAGCAGTTGGGCTCTGCCTGTGAAATTAAATGTATTCACCAATTCCCTCCTTCATGTTTGTAGCATGCGCACCGCATTGTACATCTGGGCGACGGTGACACGTAACTTGTTGGAGCTGGCTTGACGGTGACTGAGGCATCTATACACATGGGTTATCAGCTTGTCCAAGACGATGACATCGATATCCTCGGGTCGCGAGGCGCTTATCGTAATGCTTTGCTCAGTCACCGAATCCTTCTGCAGAGATCACAGAAGCGATGAGGATGTCGATGTCGATGTCGATGTGTGTATGTGTTGTGTGCGTGAGGATGTATGTGTGGGTGTGCCTGCTGTCAGTTTAGCTCTGTGGATAATAAACGACGGCTGCACTTACCAAATTATCCAGATAGGCCAACAGCTGATGGCCCACAGAGGCGATCTTGAGGAAGGCGGATTGGGAACCCTCCGCAAATAGATTTAGCCGACGTCCGGCAATTTCTAGAAGCAGTCGTCCCAGTTCCTCATCATCGCTGATGTCCGCCAGCAGCACTTGTGCTTCCGCATCATAGCCAAAGGCATACATTTCCACAACCTGCAAGGAACCGAAACACTTGAAATTGACCAACTGAAAACGAGGATTCAATCAATCATTCACCTGTTTCCGTAAAATTGGCAACTTGTCCAGTTTCCAGCTATCGGCGAGCTGACAAATCTTGGCCATATACAACACATGATCGAGTATGTAGAGCTGCTCGAGATCCTCCCGTATTAGATCCATGGTGCCCGCAACCACCGAGCAAAGGAACACAGTGCGCTGCTCCTGCAAGACAAGATCTGGTGCAGGCAATCCATACGGCAGCTCCTTATTTATATCTGCCAGCAGTGCCTTATTCGCCAGGGCATCGAAGAGTGTTGTCACCGGACGCGAGACACGCAACTGGAATTGTGCAATCAAATGCAGCACGGTGCAGAGCTGTGTCTGCAGCTGGAGAAGATTGGGCAACGCATGATGCTGCTGCAGCGCCAGAAACTGCAACGGCAGCTGACCCTCACTTAGCGCCTGCTCGAAACGCAGCTCACGTTTCCCATGGTCCAGCGAGCTGGTGAAATGCTGCAGAAACTCCAAGCAGAGCTCAAGGAATTCGGGCACTAATTCCGCCGACATATCCAGATCCTGTTGGCACATCTTTTCCACCGGCAGGCGACCCACTTTCTGCATCAGCTTGGCTGTCGCCTGCAAGGGAAACTTGAGTGTCGCTTGCCACAGCATGCAACAGGTGCCATGCTTCAGCGCAAGATCAGGCGTGCGGAACTGCTCCAGACAACGCAGTGCGGCACGCATGTGCTCCAAGGAGGCCAGCTGCTTGCTCCAGTGTACCATATGCTGCCAGGCCATCAGGCTGAGCAGCACCCCCGACTCCAGACTGAATGGGAAGTGTGCACGCAATAAGGCCAAACGCTCCAGCACCGGTTCCAGTGGTTCACACGGAGTGCCAGCTTCTGGCTCATGCTCATCCTCTGCTAGCTGCTCCTGTAGTTCTTCTTCCTCCACTTTTCCCTTCTTCTTTTTCTTATCCGGCTTTGACTTTTGCTTGTTCTTTGCTTGACCCACTTCGGGCTCGTCATCGCTTTTGTTTTCTGGCGGCGTTATTTCCACAACCAGTGCGGCATCTATGCGACTACAGTTCAACCACTTGGCTGTTAGCTCGGATACGATGCCCTTCCCACCGCTCAGGATGTTCTTTAAGCTGCAATCGGGCTGCTCGTACGGCAACTCCGGACCCATAGGCTTGTAGCACACTTTGGGCTGCCTGCAAGAAAAGAATCCTGTTTAGTTAAATAACATAAATACAAAAAACACTTTGCTCAACCCAAGTATAGCGCCCAGGACAGCCACATCCTCCAGCTTGCCGGTGAGCAGACCCCATTGGGCCTCATCATGTGATATGGTCTCCCAGCGTTCCTCCTCCTCGACACTCTCATCGCAGGAGCCGTCTCGTCGACTGCGCCACAGTTGAACGGCGACTGTCTTGCAGACAATGGCCACCAAAAGCCCGGAGAACTGTTTGCTCTCCAAAAGCAGCTCACGCACCTCTTGCCACCACGGCGAGATGGCATTATAAGGATAATTGCTGCTATCCTCGCCAGCCAGCTCACAAATGGCGCGCACCATGGAAGCAATGCGCGACATATCCTCGACGACTTCATCACTGTGAAAGGAAAAGGAGAATCAAATGAGTCTAATTTGGAGATGGGTTTTTGGTAACTGTAGGAGAAAAGAATTAAATTGGCGTCTGCAAATCACTCACCAGTTGCTGTACTTAAATGGCTTGTCCAGCCAAAAGTAGATGACCAGCGTTAGAAGATCCTTGCTGGGAATGCACGCCTGGACGGCCCACTCTTTAAACTGCTCCAAGCACAGACTCTGCACAAAGAACTGACCAAAGAGATCGTTGCTAACACTGCCATATTTATCCGACTTCTCCGGCAACAGCGTGACACAATTGGGCGTCTCAATGTTGAAGATGCTCAGATAGTCGACAAACTCTTCCACTTTGTGCAGTGAGTCGTCCTGCAGCTTAAAACTAACCTCTCGCGTCGTGGGCTTCTCATCCATGCCCGTGTCGAGCAGAATGACCAGCTGATTAATGGTCACCAGATCCGCATCGGATAGCTCGAGCAGCTCCAGCATTGGCTGTTCCTGCAACTGAACCCTACTCAGACTCAAGTAGAGATCGGTCAGGCGTTTATAGTTTTCGATTTGCTGCAGAAACTCCTGTGTTGTCTCCAGCTCCTCGGCTTGGGCAAAGACATGAACTATGCTCTGAAATAGTTGCGGCTGCAGTCGTTTGCTTTTGAGCAACATTTCCAAGCACTGCTGGCGCACCTCGAGCGTTTCCAGCTCACCGGCGAGTTGTGCAATTGCCTCAATTTGCTGCAGCCGATCCTCGCCGGAATGTGTTAGCGCTCGCAATTGATTCCGCAGGCGTCGCAGCATGTGAATATCCCGGGATGTTTGTGAGTTCGTTTCGCTCAGTGCATAATGGAAGGGTATATGCACTTCCTTCAGGCTGCCATCGCTAGGATCGAGGAACAGGCAATGATTCAAGCTGGGCGACTTGCGTGACTCCCTGCCTGGTGCACCCAAGGCACTGTGATTATTGTAGACGAGCTGACCACACTTGGAGACGGTAAACGCGGCCACTTTGGGTCCATTTTGCAGTGCCCAAATATCCAGGCAGCCCATCCGTGGCGCATAGATGACCAGAAACAAAGCCTTGCGCTTGTGCGTCTTAATGCCTCGCACCGAACGCTCTTTGGTGGGCACAAAAGCGCACTGCGCATCCCGATAACCCTTCCAAACGCGCAATATAATCGCCTGCTGTGTGTCCACCAGCATCACTCGATCCAGATTATCTGTGACGGCAGCCAGTTTGCCGCCTGGTGCCAAGATTAGGGAGAGGCCATCGCGTTTGCCATCGTAGAGGCGACAACGGGTACGCATCGGTGCCTCCTTGCTGGGCACGGGCAGCTGTTCCTGTTGCTCCGCGCTCTGATCCGGCGCTCGTCGAAAAATACCACCTATCAGATTTTTATACGCCATGCCGAGCACATCTTTGGCTACTTCACCTAGCGACACGGTCTTGTAGCCCTCCTCGGCATGAAAGAAACCCAAATATGGCTCTGCACCGACAACAATGACCTGAGCACTTCGCACCGGCGTTGCCTGCACCTTGGCGAAATAGCCATGGGCAATGCTCTGCTGTACAATATAATCATAGGTGGGTGTCCGTTGATTCGTACTGATCGCGGCATCATTCAGTATACTCTCACGCTCCCGATTAAATTTGTATTTGTGAAATGAAACAACATCGGGGCTGAGAAAACCACTGCGCTCCAAAGCGCTACGTTGCTGATTGTGCCGACAATTAGCGAGTATGGGCAATATATCCTCTCCATTGATGAAGCACATGCAGCCGCTGTAGACAATGTAGAGTAGCGCATTGGCTTCGCTGTGGCGAGGCGGCGACAGCAACTTTATGCCCAGCACGGAATCTTCCTGGCAACTGTTGTCGACAATTATATTATTAATTTGCCATAAAGGGGTAAAAAACAAAAACGTTGCTTCTTGAGTTATCAGTTAAAGGGTGCTAGTGGGCCACAACTTACCACTGTGAGAAGAGCTTGACACCCGCATCCGTGTAGAATATGACCATGCCCGAGGCGATTCCAACTGCGATGCAAGTCCACTCGACATCTGTGGCACGCATCATGGGTATGCACAGCAAACTCGTCACAATCTGATTGCAATCCTCCAGTTCGCCACACCAGCTGAGCGCATAGGTGTACTCATGTCCACTACTGTCCCAACAAGTGGTCAAAAAAGCTAATTTTTCACCTTGTGCAAAAGCAATCGCTTCACCAGTGGGTGACATGGCGTAGTTGATGCCACTCAGCCAATTCTCATCTGCAAACAGGTGCTTAACAAAAGTTATACTGTTGGGTACTCTAGTAATAATTACCATGTCCAAGTCCAAAGTATTCCTGAACCTTTCGAAAATCTAAAATATTTCCAAATGTTTTCACTTCGCAAGCCATTTTCCTTTGTTGTCATGCTACAGCTGATAATGCAGTGTTGCCAGATCGATAACACAGTTAACAGCTGTATATTAAACAGCAAGTGTGTGACCAGTCATTCAAATTGATACATGTGTATCGATGATTGGTACATACTTATCGGTGCCAATTCAAAACTTAGTTCAAAAACCAGCAGTTACATTTTTGCTCGCATTTATTGAGTATTTTCTACTGAAGTTGAATAACAATACCTTTAATATTCCATAAGTTAAATACATATACACACACATATATTGTATGACAAATAGGCGAAGTATATAATTATTTCAAATCCGATTCCACACCACTGTCAATGTAGTCTTTTAAGAGAATACCACAAGTGCTGGGCAACAATCGAGTCCAGTTATTGATGTGCATCAGGTAGCTGGGAATCGTCGCTTCCAAGCAATCGGATCGATGTGCCTCTACAAGACGCTTGGCCACGTCCTTGGGATCCAGCAAGCCCAAAAGCGATGGAAACTTTACCTTCGGATACTTGCAGAGTCCCGTGTTTGTCATATATGGGAAAATCGTTGTGAGTTTTATCTAAAATTCAAAAATTTCATTTATTTAGATAAAAATGTATCGTATTCACTCACCAGATCCTTGTAGGGCCCCTCGCGTAGCTCCTCATGCAGCGCTTCCATCATGCCCCTCACCGCAAATTTGGTTGCACAATATGGCACCAAGTTGGACAAGCCCACCAGGCCGGCAATCGATGACAAGCTGATAATGTGACCGCGATTGTGTTCCTTCATCTGTCCTAGAAACGCTTGTATTGTCCAGAATTGTGAGAAGACATTAACATCGAAGACACGATGGATTTCCTCCGCCGAATGCTGTGGCAATGGATGCGTTGGCATTATGCCCACATTATTCACCAGCACGGATATGGGACCAACTTCAGCTCGGACACGCTCCGCCAGCGCAAATACCTCTTCGCGATTGGATACATCACAGCTGCAAAGGGTTTGCAAATTCTTAGACTTATTATACAAATAATCTAAAAATCAAAAACCTTTGACATGTAGAAGGGCCAACTAAAAGTACTACATTTGATCACAAGGCGAAAGGCCGAAGAAATACTTTATAGTAATAGTGCCGAATTACTGAAGTATATTATATTATATTACAATTATATTGTATATAACTCCTATTCCACGGGCAAAGCTATTATTATACAAACATTTTCAAGTAGAATTAGTTGTAGTTGGATTTTGGAAAATGTTTTCTTTCAAAGGAGTTTCATCAAGCACCGAGGCTGAAGTACATTAGAAAAAGAGCTAGAAGTGTTTTCAGAATAATTGTCTTGAAATAACGAATAGTTTGCTTTGTTGTTCAGGACTCGTGGAGGGGATTTATAGTTGACTTAATGCCACGACTTTTCGGTATTATATCCAGTAAATTTATTCATTACAACACTTATATATTTATATAAGAATTGATTTAAAATTGTTTTATTTTTCCCAATTTGTTATTTCCCCCTTTAGTAAATACATTTTTGTATGGCATCAGCTACTTGTGGCAAGCACACGTAGCACACTTAGGGTTTCATTTTTGTATCTCAACACACCCACCTGAAACTGTGAACTGCACCTCGGTTCAAACGCTTCACCTTTTGCACCGTTTCCATGTTGTTCCTCTCATCGATATCCACACAGACCACGGAGCTGCCCCAGGCGGCATAATGCAGCGCCAGCTCTCTGCCAATGCCATGACCAGTGCCAGTTATCTATAGACACAGCGGTTAAATAATTCATTCAAACATATTATTCACTTACCAGCACAACTTCACGGCTGATATCTTTCTGCTTCAGGGGCAACAGTGATTTCACCACGGCAATGCTCAATTCCCATAAAACACGCACTAAAAGGACCAAAAATTGCACAAAGTCTTGTATGATGCCAAAAATACGCTTAGAAGCTGTTGACGAGCTGAAATAAATAAATAATGTGTAAACAATAAATCAACTCATTCTTATTAAAATTGATTGCTGAGTAAATATTGCTTAGAAAAAAACCACAAAATTATTATTGAAAAATTTGTTAACAAGTGTTGCAAACATTGTATAATTTATCAATGTAAATATGGATATTTATTTATCTGTTTGAGGTCTTGAGAGTGCATTTTGGATGTGCAACGTTCAATCGGTCAGTGGACTTTGAAAGCAAGCATAATGATGATAATGGGGTTCAACAATCTAACTATTAACTCCCAACGAGTGTTGACTGTGAAACTTGGCCTAGATTTTCATTCTGAAGGCATTACCAGAACTTTGACTAATGTTGTTGATCATAAAGTGCATATAAAATAATATATATCTGTTTATATATATATATATATATATATAAATAGGTTTATTAGCAAATGCCACTTACTGCACAATTTCGCGCTCAATCATGATTTGTTTTGGTTTTCGGTTGCAAGAAGTAAAATGCTGCAATTTTCAAATGAGAAGATTATTTTTGCTATAATTTATTTCAAGCTTAACATGACATTTTTGTTATTTTTGATATTACAACTATTTTAATTTTATTTTTTCTTTTGTCTTTGAAATTCACACGTCAAATGTTTGGGGGCTAGTGCTGTAACTGGTCACCGGTAACCGGTAACGGTTAACAGTTTTTCTTCCGTATGTTTTCTTTTTCTTTTACAACGATTTTTCAATTGCGGTTTTTTGACATACGAAAATACTGTGGAAAGATGAGCCAAGAGGTAGGCGGTGGCAAATGCAACATTTCCACTTTCGTTTTTTGCTGCAAATGCAAAAGTAGATGCAACATAATGTGGCACACACACACAACGATTACGCTATGCCAAATAAGAAAAATAAACAAAAAGGTGGGTCGTTAGACAAAACTATTCTGTGTTTCAATGTGGAAATTTAATCAGCGGCAACAACGAGGTGCGTGTATATTTGTTGATAAACATGTGTTACACTAATACCATACACTAATTACTCGAGTTACTGTTATGCAATTGGCGTTTTTGTTTTTGTTATTGTTGCTTGCACTTTGGATTTATTTTCAATGCGTATGAAGCCGAACTGAAACGCTCCGTTGCTTGCCGCCAACTGTTTTAAGCTGTCTGCGCGCCAAGTCAACGAAGCCTCGGCAAGCTTCGCTACGAAAGAGAGTGCAAAGAGAGTGGGAGTAAGAGAGCCAGTGAGTGAGAGGGAGAGTGATCCTTAGCAGCAGCAGCACTCGCTATTGAAGGACGTTGCCAGAGTTCACGAAATGCTTTCACGCAAACCAGTCGGATGTGTCTGGTGACCTTCAGTTGACAGTTTAAAACAACAGTTAACTGATATGCAAATTTGTCATCGTATAGTCTTCATTGTTTATTTCAAATAGCTTGCTGCTTGTTGTTGAAAATATTATTGAATGATTTACCGTTTTGCTCAGAGTAAACACGTTGCATGCAGGCAACTTGATTGCATACCCTGTCAAAATTAATTACGCTTCTCATTATGTTTGCAAAAGTTTGGTAAAAATCAAAAATCAACATCGGAGCTTCCGTTAAATCGGTTTTATAAGTTCGTAATACAATTTAAATGCTTTAAGAAACACATATATTTTTTTATAAGATTGCTTTGATTTATAGATACGTTCACTTACTTATATGTAAACGTTATAGTTTATTTATTTACAAAATAACAGAAAATACTTTTGAGTGCAAAACTAAACTGACAACAGAGTATATTAAAGTCGGGAACTATGGACCACACTGCAAGTTGTTGTCTTAATGTTAATATGTTTATAAGCTAAAGTGAATAAGCAAAAGTTAAAACCCAAGTTCAAGGTCAGTGTGTATTTTTTCAGTTGGCGATCATTATATTGACATTAAATATATGAACTGCATACTAAACCACAAAATATACTTGAATTGCTCTGCGGCTTCTGGTTTCTTCCTTTTGTGTTCTTTCTGAGTTTGTTTCTTGCGTGTCCTTCTCTAAAACTTATTTGTTATTTCTAGCTCAATTTCTTCCACTCTGTAGCTCTTTTTCTCGGTCTCTCTTCCGACAGTAGTTTGTTTGTGTTCTTAAAAGTTAACCTCATTATTTACGTTTCTCTTCGTTGGGGAAGGTCGGCGTGATGCGCGCTAATTGAACATCACCGTTCGACGCACCCTTCACAGAATTGGTGTCAATTTGTTGATGATGATCAGCTGTCAGCAACGAGCTGTTCATTTGGTGACATGACTAAAACAATAATTGCCAAAGTGCAAGTGCACTCAAATAGTTAGCGGTAAATGGTGCTCGCTGAACGATACCCTGGGATAATTAAAATTAGGATGCGAGTCATTTGATGACTCAAAAACTAGTTCTATTATTTCATTTCATAAGGCTTTTGAAAAAAACACATTCAAAATGCTAAAATTATAAACAGAACAGCAAAAAAATGTAATAAATACAAATAATGCATGCATATTTAATTAATTAAATTACAGATTTAAAATGTCTCAGTTTCAGCTTACCAAAAAACATACATCTGCTTATATAGTATATAATACGACATTTAAAATATAAGTTTGAAAAAAAAAACATTTTTTTGTGAATCGGAATGCTTAGCATACTTTCCTTAACATCATAGTAATATTTAATAATCAAATTTAGCAAAACTAAAAGATCAATATAAAAATTCCATTTCTGCTTCACCCATAAATCAAGCATTTAACTTTAACCAACTGTTATGCTAATTGTCAAAGCAATTTGGTTGCTTTTTCAGTGTTTGCAGCAAACCAAATAGTTTATGCATCCAATTTTTGGTTGGTTGCGCACGATTTAATCAAATCCGAAGCGGAACCTAATAAAAAAATGGGGTGGGGCGTTGGGGTGGTGTCGGAGCTGAATTTCTATTCCCTGCATTAATGCATAGCTTTTATATGTGTTCCGCCCTTTTGCCATAATTGACAATATTGACTCATACTAATCAATAATAACAGAAGCGAATTCAATTACAAACGTGTATTCGGGTGTGAATCGAGTTATGAGTAGGGTGTGTTTAGGAAACTTGACTACAGCACTTATTAAAGATACAAATAAGATAATCTCAGGGAAAGTTGAGAAGTCTAATTACATTATAAATAGGAAACATAAATCGTTTGCATTTAATTTACTAAAATCATTGAAATTATGTGCTTATAAATATAAGTTGGAGTAGGTTTATCTAGCTTCTTTATAGGATTAGCTGAATTATGAAGAATACTAAAAGAGATATTTGAAATTATTATAATTTACGGACAAAATTCTTCCTCTGTGGCACTTTAGATTTCTCACATCGATATTGAATATTTGTAATAGGTCGAAGTATTTGGTAACACAAAAATGTATTTGTCAAATTAAGTCTCCAGCACTTTAGATTGTTAATTATGATAATTTATTCTGGCTATATGAATATATATGTGTTTATACATCTATTTTCTATGGCTTTTTTATATGTCGACCTTGACTTTGTAACTCTATGTCTACATTAACACATTAATTATTGTAACCCAGGATAATGCATTCAACTGTCCTTTCAATACACACACACACAGCTAAGCCAACAAATATGCGTGTCTGCATGTGAACTTTATTTGCTATTTTTCGTATGTGTTTTTAATTGTCAATTGAGTCATTTGTTCGTCTGCCGCATGCAACAAACTACTAACAATAACAACAAACTCACTGTAAAACAAGAAAAAACAGCTAACTTACGAAAGTCGACGCCTAAATACCCTAGGAGAAAGCAGTCGAATAGCTGACATCAAAATTACTTATTGAGCTTAACGATGAATTGTTATTATTAATGAGCTAAATAAATAAATATTCGACTAAATATTGATAAAAACTGACAATATTCAAGAATAATATCACTCATAGCTAATTTAGATTCAAAGTTGCTAAGCCAAAAATACACATATGTATTATATATAGATATTTTGAATATGCATCCCACAATTCGGTACATGCTGCACCACACAAACTATAATACCCTTTGCATAATGTAAATGAGTAAATCGCTACGCTTGCGTTACGTTTTACATGTTACGTTGCGTTGTGGCTTACGTGCTACGTGCAAACAATAAACGCAATCAGCGCAGCCTAAAAGTCGGCTTCAGTTGTCATTGGTGAGCCAAGCGGTGAGCACTGCAGAATTACGAAGTATCGGCACATTACCACCATTTTCAAGCGTCCAAAAGTCAAAATGTGAGTGTGTGTGTGTGTGTCTTGCGGCTTTTGTGTTTGTGTTTGTATTTGTGTTGAGCTCGTGATTTGTTTACCTGTCAAAATAATAAATAAAACTTTCGTGTTGCCAGTGCCGCATCAAATACATTTTTTATTGTTGTTATTATCGTTGTTGTTGTTGTTGTGTGTGTTGCTGCGGCGTTTTGTTGTTGCCGTTGGCATTGGATGACGCGGAAGCAACTCGTTGTCCTGGGGCTGGATTTCGCCTTGGTTGCATGGCGCCAGTCTGCAGTCTGGCCCCCAAAAGTCAAAGGATAAACGGAGCTGCCAAACTACCAGTAGTAGATGGAGAGTAGGGCAGGGGTGAGGAATGGTTATGTTAGATGGGGGGAGGGGTCAGCATGTGTCTGTCAGGAAAAGAAATACGGTTCCACTTACAATTGAAATTCAATTGAAATTCGCCGTGTTCAATTATTCTTCGATTTAGACGCGTGTGCAACAGCCTTTTTACAATTTATATGCACATTTTTTTATTGTTTAACTGCACTATTGCTAAATGTAAAGAAGTAAAATATACACTTAGAAAAAAGCATTGCTTTGATTTTCAGAAATTTGACTAGAAAGTGAATTTCCCAAATTGCAGATTGTGGCCTTCTAATAAGATTAACATTTTTTAACTTTAGGATGAATAGTCTAAAATTAAAAAAAAACGTGCATTGTACTTAGTATTTTAAGATTTCACACATATTTAATGATTTTACGTAGATTATAAATTCATATAACATAATTGAAAAAAACTTAAAAGTAGGACTAGACTTTCGGCCTTCCAGTTAGAGAAACTTTTGCTTTAAAGTAAACGTAAATTTCTTAATGTTAAAGACAATTTTTTTCTAAGAATTATCAGTATCATTCTTCTGTTTTGGAAATACTTATATTTAGAATTTATTTTTGAAAAAAAAAAAATTGTTTTTAGTTCGATTTTTTTATTTTTATTTTTCGTTCTTTAATTTTTTGACTTCAACTTTTTTTTTTACTAAAACACTTAATTCTAAGCATTGTTGTAGCTGTCATCATTACAATATTTATTAATAATATATTCCACTAGGAATTCAAACGAATATCTGAGTGAGGGAATATGTCGTCGCTGTTCACGTTGCTGATACCGCAGCAGCGCCAGTCGAAGAATGCCCACATCCTTACCAGAATCAGTGAGCAACGTTATGGAAGCAACTGGATGAAGTGTAATCGAAATATATCGCATAATTTTGCAGCCACTGTGGAGCAGGGGGCAACAACGCCGAGCATTGTGAGATGTGTGAATCCCACTGGCAGCTCCTTGCAGACGCCAAGATCGACCAGGTTGCTCAAGGAGCTGGATTATCGCATCTATCCGCAGAGTGTCGATCTGGAGGCATTTTTTGGCGCGGAGCAAAAGTGCGAGAAGGTCTCCGATATTTGTCTGCTCAACGATCACTTCATGCTGGTCAAGATGCCCGAGGATGAGCCAGCGCCACCTGCGCCTCTTGCAGTGCCCCGCAAATTGGGCTCCAGGCTGCCGCGTTGCTTCAAATGTTATCGTGGCAGTCGCGTCTCCCCCATCTTGGAGGAGCCTGAACCCATCGGGTATAATCACTGGAACTCGCACGCGGATGATGATGCCGATGCTGATGCTAATGTTGATGACGATGTGGAGGTCTTCGCCTCC
Organism: Drosophila fungiperda; assembly: GCA_035042345.1. NCBI lineage: Eukaryota > Metazoa > Arthropoda > Insecta > Diptera > Drosophilidae > Drosophila > Drosophila fungiperda. The sequence goes on along the minus strand of JAWNLM010000145.1, from coordinate 3,956,937 downwards.
AGGACACGCATTATACCCAAAAAAGTGAAAAAAATACCACTCATATTGGAAAAACCGCTCCAGCTCCAGCAAAAAAGTCCACACGTCGCATCCTTGCAACTGGAGACACTACAAAGTCCGCCTCCGGCCACAGCTGCTCCTTATCCCATCAGCTGGGGTCCCTTGCACTGGTTCCTTTGGCCATTCCGGCGACGTTCCAAGGCGCCCAGCCAACAGCAACAACAACTGGCCGCCGTACACAAAACCTACTTTGTCCGTTGGAACAAACCGCCGGAGACGCTCTTTCACGGATATGGCGTGGAGCGTCGTCTTGTCCAGCCGCATAAGTTCGGACTGCGCCGCTGTCGTTCTGCCATATTCTAAACGATTTGATAGCCGTTGCCTGTATATATGTTATATATTTTGTATATTTGTCTGTAGTATTTGAGGCTACACAATAATTGGTTGCACAAAAAAGGTACATAAAATAAATATTATGTTGCCATCAGCAGAAGTGTTATTCCATTGTTCAACCATGGCACAAATTGTGGCAATATCTGAGCTTATTTTAAAATGTGAATTTTGTCTAGGCCATGATTAAATATGGTCATCACTTTGACAGAGTTGCGAAGTGATTTGAAATCGACAATCCACAATTTTTAAGAAATATTTTATATTATTATGAAATAAATTTCTAAGAAGTAGAAAAATCACTGTTATTTTATAAAATATGTGAGGTATTTCTATATGTGCAGTTTTTAAATATTAATCTTTAATAATAATATAAGAATGTAAAAATTCTATATACACACATAGAAAACAAAACACTGAAACTAAGAAATAATTCTTCTAAATGTTAGAAAAATTTAAATAATAAGAGAAACGCTTGACGAATGACCAAAATTTATTCCTTTTCAAGTGTAAGTAATTAAAAACCTATCGAACTGAAATCTTAATTGATTGATTATTTAAATGAGTAACCATTAAGAATTCGTCAAACGAACCGCATGTCAAGAGTACATTTCCGCCACATTTGTAACACATACATTGCAACAAAATCGCTATACGTGCTGCAGGTATAAAGTTTCTTAAAAATAAAGAAACTTTTAAGTATGTAAATTGCAGAAAAACTTAAACTCCTTTTTTTCAATGGAATTTCCACAAGTCCATGAAGATTTGACTAGGACAACATTGTTGGTGGGCCTACTCCAGTTGTTGTTGTTTGGCGCATAGCGTGAACTGGTTGCTTCATTAGCTGCGCTGCAGTTGTGGTTTGGGGCCTGCTTCCAAGGAATCTCGGGCAATGTCGTTCGTTACTCTCTCTACCTCTGGCCAATAGGTGGCGCTGGCTGTGAAGCGTGCGACTAATTACGAATGGCGCGCATAAAAAACTGAAAATATTTTGCAAGCATTTCAGTCGCAACATTAACGACTTGCACAATACTCTGCTGCAACAGTTGAACAATTGAAAGTATTCAAAATTAAAATTTTGGGCAACATTTTTCGTGCAGTTATTGGTAATCAAAAATTTCTGTATATTTTGTCAGTTTAATTATGAATTTTATTTGTTTGACCTGAAAACAGTGACTATTAACCGAAAGCAGATAAATATGTTCAGTTATTCCAAATAAATGCAACTCAACTTTTGGAAAACACTTTTCCATAATTATAAAACATAAAATATCTAAACTGACACATTAGATTAATTATCAATTTAAATTACAATATGATTTAGACAACTATTCTACTTAGTTAAAATACAAATTTCTTAATTTTGCATAATCTTATTGTTTTTGGTAACAGTGAATAGAAAAACAATGCGTTCACAGAGTAAGAAAGCTGTAAACAGCCAACTACTGTTTTAAATGCATAACTCAAGCATCGACGTTTGCCCACCCTTTTTCTCTATCTCTCTCTCTCTCTCTCTCTCTGGCTGTCGCTGGCTGTGGCTCTGTGCCGACTGCAAGCTCCGTGTGTGCCGCAATATACATAATAATAATAAAACAAAAAAATACAATACAAAAATAAAAAAATAAAATTAAAATCGTCACGCCAGGCGTCAGTGCAGTGAAGCAATCGCGGCGTGAACAAAGCCCAAAGGAGCTACACTGGAGCTGGGCTAGAGTTGGACTCGACTGGAGCTGGGAGCTGGCACTGAAGAGGGAGAGAGTAGCACTGAAGCACCAGGTCACAATAATAAACCATTAATATTAATATGCAGCAGCTACATAGCTATGGAATATCGGCCGATGCGATAAGACGCCTGCGTTTTTTTCTCTTTTTTTTTACACACAATCATCTATATCAAATCAAAAATCGAACGCATATAAGCATATATATATATATGTATACATATATGTGTATATATATATATATATATATATATAACATTGTACATATAATATGCCTATTGTTCTCCAATGATTGCCCTTCAGCCGCCGTCTCGTTTCTCGACCAGTTGTCATTAATTATAATGTCAGGGGAGTTTGAGAGCACAGGTGAGCACATTAGCATTGTCCATTTGTTGTTTTAGATGCCAACCAAGAGTAACGGACGCCAACCCCATTGGGGCCCTCGGCAGAGTGGGTCGGCCCTATTGAAGGGCGCCACCTGTCTGCAGCTAGCCGCTCTACCAATCCACTGGTAGCCAATTGTTCTGCAGTTAATTGGAATTGAAGTTGTAGATTTACGGCTTGGATAGCAAAAACTTTACAAATTCCTTGTAAAAGATACAATCCAAGTGCTAAAGTTACGAGTTGTTTTTATTTATATAAAAAAACTTTTAAAATCACTCATCTGCTTTAGAAATAGTTATTTGCTAAACACTTCTTACATTATTTTAATCAAATTTTAACACTATTGTTCTTAGATCATATCATTTATAACTTATTACATTTTTTAAAAATATCTGCCATTTTTAAATTTGATTATTAGCTTTTCATAAATTTCATATTTGTCAAAAATTAAATCAATATCAACAAAATAATTTAATTAAATATATATATATATAATATATATAATAATCATATTGCTGTAAACTTAAGTTATATATGAAAAGTTTCTAATAATACAGTGACAGTTAAAAATAAAACTGATAGTACTCCAAAAAAGAGCTGTTCGTAACAATTTTAATTCGAAGATGACTTCTCAGTCTTTTGAGACTTGTGATATAAGCTAGCGTAACGGTTCCAGAGCTCTAACTCAAATTTGCTGTGGTGGCAACTTGCAGACAGAAGACACTTGCTGGGTGCCGTTGCCAAAAGGAAGCTGACAAGTTGCTAAAACCATAAAAGGAGCAGCAGCAGCAGCAGCGGCAGCCGAGCCAGAAGATCCCGCCAAGCATTCCGAATCGATTACGACTATATTTTGTAAGATCAAAAGCAGAGCAGTATGGCAATATATATAGATCTCTCTCACTCTTTCTCTCTCTCTCTCTCTCTATCGCTTTAACTATGTATTTATTAATAAAACTCCAACCGGCAGTCAGACAAAATAGAGACAGAGATAGCGACAGCGAGTGGGAGAGATCATCGCGAAAGAGAAACAGAAACAGTTGGTGGTGCAAAGTGTTGACAATGTCCGCGGGATCAAGTCCCACTGAGCGAATGACCTTCGAACCTCGAACTGCGACCTGTGAGTGAGCTGCGAGAGTGTCCTGCAATCATCGTTAATGATCGCAATGTCCTTGTGCGCCTCAAATTTGACAAATCAATTTTGTGAGCTAACAGCGTGCGGCCCCGAGTCGAGTCAGTGGGACAGCGACAAGGACGACGACGACGACAACAGCCAGGACATGAAACTGCATGTGTCCGCCAACAGCAAAACAGACAACAAACTGAGCTGAGTTCGAGCAGACAGTAGTTGGTTCCGGGTTATTGGTAGTAAGTGGTGACAGCCCAAAACCAACATGTTTGCCAATACACATTGATCTTGTTGTGCTCAAATCTCAGCTGTTGACATGTCAAAGGAAATATATTGAATTAAGTACATAATTTAAAAAAAAACACTATGGAAAAAAATAGATTTTTATATAACTAAGAGAATGCAATTCTTTAGCATATTTTATATTACTATAGTATTTTTGACCGTTAAAGAAGTATCTGATTTAAATGCAGCATTTAAAAAACTCAATTGAAAAGAAAACATATACTTTCAAAACTAATCGTTAAACAGTAGGATGATATATTTCTTTATTAAAATTGATTTTATTAAATAACAAAAATATATTATATATAAAAATGCATTCCGCGATTGATATTAATATGTCTTGATCTATTGACATGTTATCTGAATTATTTACATCAAGCAAATTATTTGAAACCTAGGAAAATAAAATTTAATGTAAATAAATAAAATTAGACCAATAATTATTAATAATTAGCAATAGTAGCTTAGTAATAATAAAAGAAAATACGTTAAGCAGAGGGAAAAAATAGAGAGAGAGAGAGAGAGAGATAAAGAGTGAGACATAAAAAGAAGAGATTTGCAAATTCCAATAAAATAGTAGAATGCCGTCGGCATTGGTCTTCAAGCTGTGTAGCTTGAAACCACCTTATAATATCTATTTAAAAAAAAATTGCTCAGTATAACTATTATTATATTTCTTTATTTACATATTCACTTTTCGCTACTCTTCTGTTAAATTTGTCTTACTCTTAAATCACTGATTAATAGACGTAAACATTATTTACAGCCCTTGAAAATAGTACTCCAAAACAATAACTTCAAACATTTATCTGTTTTTATATATTTATATCGATTTATTAAGTTTGGATACCTACAGGTTGTGTGTGCACATTATCCTCGATTATCCTTGACTTACAGACTTTGCTTCAGTGTTGAACTGTTTCACAGTGTTGCAGTTGCAAGCACCTCATTAGCAAGGATTATCGGCCCTTTGCCAACCTGGCCAGGACTACAAACTACCTGACTTTGACTATATCTCTGTCTCTCTATATCTCTCTCTGTCTCTCTCTCTCTTTTGGCCGAAAGCTAAGCCTTTCTCAGCGCATAACTCTTGCCTGTGTGTGTGTAGAAAGGGGTTTGTGTCCTGGCTGCGCATGCGCTTCTACGCAGGACGAAGAATGACGGAAAATAAAAGTTTATGGTCGCATCGTAAAATCAGTCGAAAGGATGGCATTTTCTGCATTTGCTTCCTGGCAAGCAAAGGATTATTTCCGAACTGGCTAATCCTGGCTGGTCCTTGGTCCTGCTCGGCCCTTACAGTTTGTTTATATTGCCAAATCCTTTCACCCGGCTAGCCGACCTCCTGGAATCGTTGCCATTGCAATTTATTCGCACACACAAACATTTTGGACAATCCAAACTCATTTGCCCGAGGACTCTAGCCTGTCGCCGGTGTCCTGTAAATATTTGAGGTTTTGCGCTTCTTATGTATATATATATATATATATATATATATATATATATATATAATGCCTATAAACTTGTGCAAATTGCCGCTATAATTGGACCTTGATTGTGGACAAGTTTGCAACAGGTACAAGTCGTACATTCTTCGGTTAACCATTTATAATAATGCCCAAATAATAAAAATAGCATTAGAATAGGAAATTATGTCGTCAGCTTGTAGAAGTTTAAATACTCTTCGATTAACAGAATCAATATCAAAAAGTACTATAATAGATACATTTCTTGTAGTCAAATATTTGAATGAAATATTTATACATTTTTTAGCTTAGATAATCCGAGTTAAATGTTAAGCAATTGAATCAAAATTCAAAGTTTTTTTTTTATACATTTTATCCACTTTAGATTTATTATTTTTAGATGAATTTCTTAACTTTTATTTATTTGTGGAACAAAACACATAAAAAAAATTGAAATCAGTTTACATTTTGTAATGAAGGATTTTGTAACATAACTCGTGATCTAAATCAAAATCGATTTGGTTTGATATCATGTTTAAAATCAATGTTTTAATTTAGACAGAAATTTGATATCTCTTCATTTTTAGGAAAGATCATTGCCAATTGACATAAAGAACTTATTAACAATATTCATTTAAATGATCATCTTAATTAAGGATACAAAAAATTGCATAAAATAGCAGAGAAATTTACAATGCCCGTTTGGGTAGGGCATAATAAATTAAATTTGTAGCTCATCTCGAGCTGCGGATACATTGTAAATTACTATTTTCCTACCTTTTGATGTTCAACACATTGTCGGCTCATTAATCAAGTCGGGGACAGCCTCCGCCCCCTTTGATCTGAAGCCAACCAGGAGCAAGTGGAGCGACTGAGCGAAAAGTTCATTAGTCGAGAAAAGAGAGGAGACAATAAACAAAACAAAACCAGACTCAGACTCAGACTGAGACTCAGAAAAAGTTGAGTTCAAGTCCAAAGTTGGAGCTCAGCGCTGGGCTCTTGAGATTGGTTTGGTAATTCTTTATCGCTACCGAAAATTAATGCGTAGTATTTTGGATTTGTAACAAACATTTACAAAACATTTTGTCCAAACCAGATTTCTCAGCTACCGTATATATTGGGTGTGTTTGTGTGTGCGTATGTGTGTGTGTGTAAGGTCGATGATGATCAAATTTTAATTAAAGTTTAAGTTTATTGTGTTTATTGCATTATTAGCTTGGCTGGAGATTGTGAGGGAAATCTGGGGTGCTATTAAATTGGCATTAGATAAGCTTCAAAATTGGATGCTAACCCATAAATAAAAAATAAAATATCCGAACAAAAGTAGGTAAAATTGAGATGATGCCGTCAAAACCATTTCCCATCAACAAAAACAAAAATAAATAAATACAAATCTAAAGTTGATGGCAATCTTAAGTTCTAAATGGATTTTGTGCAATTTGTGCAAAAATGTTGGGCGGCTACCTGGAAAATCCTAAATCCTAAGTCGATTTTAAAGTCAATATTTACTTTTTGCCAGAGCAAGGAAAACTAGATTAAAATAATAATAACTAGAAAATACCTGGGATTGGCTGAGCTGTCTGCACTTGCTGGCTATGACTTCATTAATGGACATATAAATAACTAGAGAGAGGATGTTCTTCTTCAGGATAACATTTTCGGATTTTAGGTGTGAATTTGAGGTAAATTGGTTTTTGGGTCTCCGAAAAAAGGGCAATTACTCACTCACAAATTCGATAGAATTGATGGGCAATTAACACCTTGGTTGGAGTTTTAGTGCCCAATTTAATGTCAGTTTTGCTCGTTTTGGAGTTTCAAAACTTTTCTATTTTTTTCAGTTGTTTTCTGTTTTTGGATTTTTGAGAGTGCACATTTGGCATTGAGGGTACTCTGCACACTCAGCACACTCGCTCAGCAGGGTGGCACAAAAAATGTCCCGTTGAGTTTGTTGAAAACTTGGACAACGATGACGCTACTTAAAGGCCTTAATTTGGCTAGCTGCGCTTTTGAGTTATTCCCAAAAATATCTCCAGCTGGCAACAGAAGCGTGTCAAGGTCCTCCCGAGCTACTGAATGGCAAACAGCATGGACTCTACAAATTCCAAGGATCCGTTTTGCATTACGAAATGTGAAATTTGAAAATGATGAGCTAGTTTCAAATCTAGCAAAAAGTTGTATATAATTGTCTGCCTAATTTAATGTATAATAAATATGACACGTTTAAATTTAAGACGCATTCTTGATTTTTTTTTATATAAATTAATATATTTATTTGTTAACTTAAATGCTATGAACTTATATTATATCAAATTATATTATACATAGATATATATTTTATATGGACAAGTGATCGCTCTTAAATTTATACGCCTATAGGCCAGCATTTTTAATTAACTTTGTTTTACTTTTTTTTTTATATAAAATAAGTGAAAAGTTAAGATCATTAACATATTGTAAAATGATGATTTCTTGCTGAGCTCTTCCAAAAGATCAAATTACTTAAATAAAATAATAATTGCTCTTAAATTCCCTGAAAAATTAATTTCTAAATTCTGAAACTTTTTACAGGAATTGAAAAATAAATAGTATGAAATTTAATGTAGACTTAAAAGTTTTGAGAAAATTCAAATGATTTTTTTTGAAAAAGTGCAAATTAAACTAATTGAAATAAAGACAACTTAAAAAATAAAAATTATACTTTCTACATATCGAGCGATCACTGTAAATAGGGGAAATTCCTAGGACAAAAAACAAAAATGTACACGAATCTTTGGCGACGTCTGAAGGTGAAAAAGGTCCTGGATGCCGACAAACCCGCCGGATTAGTACCATGAGTGATAGAATGGCTGGGGGGGCATAGTGCCATAGTTCATCTTGGAGGGTGAGGAGAAGGCAGCAGCAGCCGCGGCGGCGGCAGCATTGAAGTTCTGCGGTATAAAATGCGACGATGTTGTTGCTGCAGCGGGTGGCGGAGGCGGTGGAGGATAATGCGAAGCAGGTGCATACTGTGAATGGGGATGCGACGGCATATGCGAATGGGCATGCGGATGCGGATGCGTCGGATGATGCGGATGGGCGTGTGGATGATGTGCATGATGTGTGCTAGCTGTGCTGGGATATCCTGCATATTGCGACGTATGCTGATACGGATGAAACATTTGATGGGCAGCGGAGACAGCGGCGGACATCTCCAGAGCGTTGCTCGTCGAGCTGGTGGAGTTGAGAGAATCCTCCGGCGAGAGTGGTGCATTGGGACGCATGCTGAGCATGCTAGGCATGCTGCTGTTGTTGCTGCTCCAGCTGCTATAGAGTTGCGCCTGCTGAGCACTTGTCGTCTCCACCTTCAGCTCCTCCAGCGATGCAGAGGATTGCGTTGGCTCGGCGGCAGCAGCCGTCGCAGAACCAACAATGAGACTATTCGGTGTGGGGGGCAGTTGGCCAAAGCTCGAGGAGATGGACTCGTTGGGACTCTCGTTACGTGGCATTGTCTGATGCGGCTCAGATTCAGTGCTGTACATCGATCCCAACTCAAAATGCGTCTGATCCGACAGAAGATTGTTGCCATTGTTATTATTGCTGACGGTGCTGGGCATTATGTAGCTGGCGGTGCTGGCCACAGCGGGATTATAGAACTGATGATGGTGATGATGATGAGGCGGCGGCGTCGTCGTTGCTGCAGTTAAATTACCGCAGCTGGGCGCCAAACTGTTGACCACCGGAGCAGGAGGAGCAACAGCTGCCGCTTGACTATAGTAATCAAATTGCTGCTGATAAACGGCAGCAGCGGCAGCGGCATGAGCATGTGCATCCAAACTGCTGCCCGGCAGGCTCATCATGGCTAACGAGCTGGAGACGGGGGTGCCACTACCACTGCCACTTCCGCTGCCAGCGCTGCCACCGCCCACCACCGAAATTGCGACGCTGGATGTGTGCTGTTTGCGGAGCCGGGCACGGCGATTGCTGAACCACACCTGGATGCGTGCCTCAGTGAGATTGGTGCGCTGAGCCAGCTCCTCGCGCGTAAAGATATCCGGATACTGGGTGCGCTCGAAGGCGCGTTCCAGCTCCTCCAGCTGGGTGGCGGAGAAGGTTGTGCGACAGCGGCGTTGTTTCCGCTTAAGGGCGATGCCCGGCTCACTGTCGCAGTCAGAAAGTTCCTCCTCGTCAGAGGGTTTTGGATGTTGCAATGAATTTGAGCTGCAGGAACTGCTCGAATTTGGTTTGGATGAGCTGCCATCGTTGCCATCGGCAGTGCCATCGCGTCCGCGCACCAGTCGCGAAATAGCCGATACGGATGGAACCATGCTGCGATCACAGAAACCCTCATGGATCAGTTTTTCCCGTATCTCCCAGGAGAACATGCCGGGATTGTTGCGCTTGTATTCCTCAATGCGATTCTCAATTTCGGGCGTGGCAATGCGCGGCTTGGAGCCACCAATGACACCAGGACGTATCGAGCCCGTCTCCTGGTAGCGATTCAATATTTTCGATACACAGCCATGCGAAACACGCAACTGGCGAGAGATCACACAAGGGCGTATTCCCTCGGCGGCCATATTGACAATCTTGAGGCGGATGCTATTGGGTAGTGGGCGACCATTTATGAACATGCCACCCAACTGATTGACACGTCCCTGACCACTGTTCATGTCTGGAGATGAAGAGAAAGAAAAGTTAGAGTTTATTCAAGTAAAATAAAGTTGGTTAAGTCGAGGATTTTTTATTTAATTATTTATCCATATTGTTTGTTAAATATTTAATATATAACTAAAGTTTTAAATAGAAAGATTTCAGTTTCTAAACACTAGGAATTAAATGTAAGCCCAGTTTTTATTTTGCCTGCAGGTAGTTGCCACGCGTGTCCCTTCCTCAATTTCCCTGGTGCCTATTGCCTTGCGACTTGTGCCACTTGATTTACGACACCTAGGAACAATTGACTTTCCGGGAACGGGAAGAAATCCCGACGAAGATCTCGCACACGTCTCTTACTACACTAATTGCTCATTCGCAGGAAGACCTTGGGCGCTAGGAACTAAGTTCCGGAATTGGAGCTGTGTTGTGAAACTCACGAGTTTTCGGAAATAAATGCCTTAGGTCGTTTTATTTTGGGCAAAACTTTGAATTTATAAATTTTTATTTTATTTCACACACAAAGTTAACTAATTTTAATTATTTTCTTAAAAACAAATCCACTTTCCTAGTCAAGATTCCATTGAAAACTTAATTTCATATTTCTAAGCTTTTTATTTAAGCTCCAATAATTTATTGCACAAATTCGACCGATGTGAATTCGCCGTTCTCTGCTCTGTACTTCTTAAGCACTTACCTTGCATTGCTGAATATCCATTGAAGAAGGGTCTGTGCATTGCGGCGGCGAATGCGGTAACAGTCATTATTAACAGCTTTACAGAACTTGTAGCGGTGAATTAGCTAACACTTAACGGTACCGAATCCAATTCGCTGTAGAATTGTCATAGACACACACATGAACGCATACACACAGACAGCTTATCGACAGTCAATCGTATTAGTTACAGTGCGATAAACCCACAAGAAAAGTATCAAGTCACGACGAAGACGCACACGAAGACGAAGATGGAAACATAAACGACAACAACGATAATTTAGTGTATGTGTGGCTCGTTGCGCAGTCTGTGCCGTACTGACTTGTGCAGAGCAGAGCCGTGCAAGATCGTTGCCTTTCTGTGAAGAAGTTGTCGTCGTCGACAGCCACCGTCGACATCGACAAGATGACAGCCATTGCGCCCAGGTATATTTACTCTGGCCAATCGCAGCACGCCGACTTAGCTTGCCACTCACTCGCACTTGCGCCGATCATAGGCGCGGTCGCTCTTACAGCGTCGTCGTTTCTCGCCAGAGGGCGTTGTTTTAGCAGCACCAACTGAGTGGGACCAATGGCAGCAGACTTGAGAGCTCCACTTAAGTATTTTATGCTAAATGTCCTTGTCCCTTTGACACAGTTCGGTGTGTGTGGCAGACGAGTTCTTGGTAATCGAATTAGACATTAAATGAAACGCGTAATGCCATCAAGTATACGTATTAATTATTTTACAAGCGTATTATATCCTTTATTGATACCTCATTAGTAGCCAATTAATAATGACAGCAAATTTGTAGAGAATCTTTAGATTTCTGATACAGTTGTTCACAACAGCCGAGAGTTGGAAGTTGAAAAAAGTTTATATACAGAGCTAAAAAAAATTGATTTGAGGTTGTTTATAGTAAAAGCATAAAATCATTATTGCGGAATTCTTTTTTTTTTTAAGTATAAATTTCCACTTGATAAAACTTATGATTGTTATTATTTAATACAATACAAAGTTTTTAAAAGTTATTTAACAAACTTTCGTTTTAAAATGATTTATTATTTAAATAAACGGACTTAATCTAAGAAGTATATCTTGGAACAAAATTGTTCTTAAGGGAAGGCCCTCTCCAAAGTACTCTCCAGTTATTTTTGCCGCTCTATTCACTTTTTACAAGTGGTAGTAATGAATTTATCTTGAATTTAGTTTATTTTTTATCTCTATAGAGTTACCTCAAGGTACTCACTCAAAAGTTCTCTCGATTTCTTTTATCCCTTTTAGACCATATCCTTGTCACGCTCTGCGTTCTCCTGTTGTAGTTGATTCTATCCCAACCCGAGAACGTATAAGTTTGATTAATTATGAAATTTCACGCAACGCATGTTCACTGGAAGAAAACAATACGCCGAAAAAAGAAAGAAAATAAAGAAAGCCAATGGCAACCACAGAGCCATTGAGCTGGTAAAAAAGAGAGCGCCAAGAGCTGTGAAATTAATGATGCCGCAGCAGAAGGCAGAAGGTAAACGCCAGCGCGGAAATTGTAATAACTATAAACATATATACATAAAAATATATATACATATATATCAAAGCTATAAGGAGCTCGTGACGAATGCTCTTATCCGATCTCCGCATCCTGCAAATGTGATGCAGCAAGGGCAACGGTTGCCGCAATCCAACAATGTCGGGTTTTCTACTGCTTCTTGGTTAAGCAAACCCAACAGGAGTACCAAAGCGAAACATTTGTCGCCTGGCTGGAAACATTTGTCGCTTGACCTTGAATACGCATTTGACCTTGGCAAGAATTAGCAAAATAAAATCGATCTGAATTTTATAAATTCGCCATACTTTGGCGTCAATGGTTAAATCACCTTATTATTCAGAAAGTATTTTTCTAAAACCACTTTGCTTTTATATATGTGCAAGGAACTTTAAAATTATCTTTTTTTTATATTGTTGTTGGATTTTAGATAGTTTATTAATTTATATACATATTTATATAACATATTTTAAGCCGACGACAGTATATGTAGAATAAAAGCAGACCGAGTCAATTTCTTTACTTGTTTCTGAATTGTAGAAAGAATATCTTTTAAAATATAGGATTTTCATTCAAATTTTTAGAAAAGTTTTAGTGATAGAAAAAACTATAATTTTCTGTTCTCCTTCATTTCTTTCTTTTTTTAGGGCATGTCTTTTAAATTATAGACTTTTTTCTTCTATTTAAAAATGGTTTGAGCAACTTTCTAGTTTTCAGAGAGATTTTTATTCCGATACTAAGAAGTGTAACCCCAGTGAAATTAAAACTGCAGCTTGATTAGATCGCGAATCGTTTATGGGCAATCTTAAATTACTATCTGATCCTCGTTGATTTATCAATTTGTGTTAACAATGCGCGCTGAAAAGGTAAATCATATAACGCTAATTTTGCGCTATCAACGAGCGTACAGTAAACCGTACCCTGAACCCAGTATCCTGTACCGTGTATGGCAATGAACAGTAGGAGGTAGCACTCTCGCATATATTTTCCACGAAAAATTAAAGCCGGCAAAATGTCTGTAGTATGAATAAAGAGTGCTAAAAGACTTTTTATGATGCCCACCTACGGCGCTATGAATGAATATTAACGCTACCCGGTGCCAAGTACCTGCTGAAAGGCAGACAAGATTTCAGCGTGCGTCTCCAAAAGAGTCCTTTTTGAAGCGTATGCAACTGATGCCACGCCCCCAAACGGCACCCATCTGGTATCCAACGTCCACACACACCTGTCTATGGTCCATTTATAATGAAGTTAGACTTGGCTGCTCCACGCCTATTTAAAACCAAGATGCACAAAAACATCACGCAATCATTGTAAAATGTATAACAGCACATTTCTCTATCATTTTTTGCTGTTGGCCAATCGATTCGTTTTGGCCAAAATACACACACACAGTCGTGGTCTTTAACGACCTTGACTGTTGCCCATTGCATTTGCCTTGCCACTTTCAGCTCCTAATGTCTATATCAGTAGCTTGTCTTGTTGTGTAGCAAATTTCCATAAAACACACATTATAATTTGAAACTGAGACTCTAAACCGGAACAGCTTGACTAGAACTCAGCGTGTGGGAGCGAGACGGAATGTTGCGGGAGTTAACTTATAGAAACGATAACTGAGATCGGAGTGCATTTAATGGGAGCAACATTTCTTATGATTTTTCATACCAAAACTGTTCAAAATAATATTATTAAAGTAATGTTAAAGTTAAGTTTAAATAAATTAATCTAACGCTCAAAATGGATGGCAAGCAAATTTATGAGAATTTTAGGTCAATGAAAATATATTAGTTTGTTTTATATATATTTTTTATATATTTAGTTTCAATTGAGATGAGGAAGTTTAAGATCTATAAACTGATTAAGTAAAAAATTTAGACTACCAAACTGAATGATACAATTAAAATCAGTTTTTAAATAAGAATTTTTGTAATCGGTTGCAAATGAAAATATTATAAAAAGACGAAATAAAATTTTTTCAAATCAATAAAATGTTCAATGTTTAGATAAATAAAATACATAAAATGTTCCTTCCAAATTTCATGGATTATATGTGTAACAAACAGAATTTGCTCATAAAAATCAGTCAAGTTTAGTTTCAGCTAAAGAAAAGGGGAAAGAGAGAATCAACATCGTGTAGCAGGCGGAGATTGACTTCTGTTCTAATCCGATGTTAGTTTTGGTAAATACAGAAACACAATGTGCAAAAGCAGTTGCTGCCCCCGGCAACCCACTGTGCCACTCTTCCAAGCAAAGGATTGCAGAGGATGCAAGGAGCAGACGCTAAGGAGGCGATCGTAAAACTGAAATCCCCGCTAAAGCATGCAAACAAATAGCCAACAAACGGCGAGATTAGAGGGAAAAGTCGAACAGCTTAGAGAAAGGAGCTGAAACAACTGGCTGCTTTGATTTTGACTTTTGTCAAATATTTTAGTCCCAGCAAACTGAACATAGCGATTATAGCGGCTAATCGCCGCTATAGTCCGATCTTTTATTGATCAACATTTGTAAACGAGATGTGAGCAACTAGGTGAGTTGAGAGAAAACCGGCTGGCGTTTCAGGTAGCTGAGATGCGGCTTAACGCAGACAACGCCCACAATTTGAGGGCTTTTCCCGATCTCTAACCCGATCAGCAGCAACGCGAATTTGCGATTAGTCCTTTAACCCTTGCTTTCTCCTCCTCAAACACCTCCTCCTACTCCTCACCCTCAGCAGAGCTGAGCTCGCCCTGTTTAGTTTGGCTAATTGAAGGCATTAGTTGTTTGTGGGTCACATGGCTCACTTCCAGCGAATTTCATTGTTTGCAAATGAACATATTTGCATATTTCAATTGAAAGCCAACTCTATCTCAGAGAGAGAGAGAGAGAGAGAGAGAGAGGAGGGGAGAGAGAGAGCGTCGAAACTGCCCACAAAAATTGTGAAAAACATAATCCAAGTGGTTGGCCACAAAGCGTCAAAGAATAGCGTCGGTTAGTGGAAATTTAACCACGATTTCGACACGGCCAACTCAGTCAATCCATCAGTCACTCAGCCAGTCTCGTTGTACAAAACTTTTAAAATTAATGCGATAAATTTCAGGTCTGATTTTTGTTAAGAATAAAAATTGGTATTCCGTTGACTTGTTATTGGAAATGAGGTCTAACAGAAATTAAAACTGTTGGGAATATAAACAAGAAACAAAGTCAATTAAGGGAACCTAAAATTAAATTGGTGACAGTTTAATTTCATTATAAATTTAAAAAACCGACGGATTCTTACAATTAAAGCTTTATAATATTGTAGATTGTTTATAATAATACTTCTAACTGCTGAATTTGATGAGGATAAACTGTTGAACATGTTATTCATACAAGAATTCATCTTTATTTCGGTCGACCCAAAGAAAGAATAAAATAATATGGTAATCCGCTACTGATCATCTTGTTCCAAATTTTAGTAGCTTTCTGACCAAAAAAAAAGCTATTTATGCCACTGCCAAGAGGCAAACAGATGACGACGCGTTGTCTGGCAAAAATATGATGCACTCTTTTGGCCTTTTTGCAGCTATAAAAAAAGGACTTTGAAGCGAGAGGTGTAGAGGAGTAAAGAGAAAGAGGAGCCACTGCCACATACACCCACCATTTACGAAACTCATTAGGCTGAACTGGAGTTGAAAATCGAGTGGCAACTGCTAAACGCTGTCGGCACGATCAGAGGCCAAACAAATTGATCATTAAACAGAAGGCACAAGGTAGGCTGCATCCAACAACAACATAGCAGCAACAAGAACAACATGAAAAGACTCAACAGAGCATCGGCATCAGCATCAGCATCAGGCTGAAATCAAACATCTGGAAGCGAAATGCTCCTCGGGTCGTTCACGCTTTAGGGGAAAAACTTTGTAGCCACGAAAGAAAGTGATGGCAAACAAGATTAATTTGTTTTGCTGACTGCCGTCAAATGCGAAGAGGTTCCACCAGCAACCTGTTGGATGCGATTTTGTAATTGCCATTGCTTTTGATCAACAGCTATTCATCATTCTATATTGAATATAATGTGTAGATACATATATGTTTATATATGAGCATGTTTGTCTACACGATCTCGACAAAGAGCAGCTCAAAAAAGTAGGTGGCGTTTTTCTCACATCCACGTGAATCGTTGCCGGCGTTTTACCATTAGCAACGCTTCGTATAGGATATATGCGAATTTAAATAAAATTATTCAATTCATCCATTAATCAAAGCACTGCCTGTGTTTTGAAGATGCATCGCGAATGATGCCCTAATGATATCGATATTCGATTAGATTAGCTCAGCTTGGCATTTCGATACATTTTCAATAATTGCTTGCGAAAGCTAAAGCTTTGATAACTCAATGCACCGAAAAACTTATTTACATTTACATTTTACATACCAAATTGCAAACCACCACATAAAAAATAAATACATAATAACAAATACTCAATTGTGATAAGCGTAACATGTACTTAACATCTAGGTAACATTATTTACAAGGATACACCTAATTGAGCTTACGTCATTGCTTTACGTTTACTGCGTCATTCAAAATGGGCGCTTGTTCAAACTCTAAAAAAGTCTGTTACATTCTGTTAATTGCTACTCAGAATACAGTAACCCAAAAATCAAAAAGTATTTACATTTCGTAATAACTGCACAAAATTTGAGATACCAAATTGATCGACTGACAAAAAAATGAATACGCCCAGACCATACACATACAAATGTAAGCATGCTAAATTGAGAGGCTGCAAGCAACGGAGTGAACAACAAACACACACTTAATTTCCGCTTAATCACTCAGAACGCGACCCACATTAAATGAGGCTGAGATGTTGCATGCAACTGCCACAGAAGCTGAAGCTGGCCAACCCTCAACAGATCTCAAGTCGGCGACAGACGACACAAGGGCTCATTTGCATGTGGCTGCTGAGCGTTAAGCGCTTTGATGGCGGTCACAAAAAACAAAAACTCATAAGGCGTTGTTGCTTCATTGCCCTTTTGGGTGTCATCGCGATGTGGATGACTATGCGGGGGCGGGGGCGGGGGATGAGCAGCTGTAGACTGCAGCTAGTCTGCCATTTGGTTGATATCAAACGAAAACTGCCAAACAGTTTTCCAGGAAATCTGGCAAGTGCTGTAATCGCAATCGACACGGCAAAGAATTCAAAGAAAAAAAAAGTTTAAACAAATCTACAGTTAAAAATAAAACGTTCAGATATTTCAATAAAATTATTTAGTTGTTGCAGCTATTTTAAAAATATTAATTTTCTTTAATTGAGAAATATAATATTATACGTATAAAATGTTAATAAAACAAAATAAAAAGTTGATAAAAAAGATGATTAAAGCTCTGCAGATTGTTGAAAACATTCTAAGGTCGAGATAAAGAAAACAATTTATAGTACTGTCTATTATTGGCACTAATAATTAATTTTTACATATATCTAAAAGTGAGTTAGACTTTACAAATAGTAGTAGAGCAGATTTTTCCTATGGCGCACGCGACAGTTGTCTGAATGGATGGGCAAATAAAACCACAATCATTGGCAATCTTAAGCAACAATCAGCGATCTATTATGGCGTGATCAATAGCGTTAGGGTCATAAAAATTCGCTGACCGCTTCGCTAGAAGCAAATGTCGAAAAGTTACAAAAATAGAAAATAAAATTGTACAGCCGATCAGTGACCGTGAAATCGCAGCATTCTCAACCAAGTGATATATGGTCGACAATATATAAAGATACACGCAAAGTTTCCCAAACACAAAAATAATGAAGAAGAAACTCAGGAAGAGCAGTGAAACGCCAGTGAGGATTGAGATACGTACTTTATGACGGTAGAATTTGAAGACTAAAAATAGCATGTTAAGGTTTAGGTCCTGCACATGGTTCCGTTTCTCGTTTGAATACACTTCTCATGAAAATTTGCGTGCGCTGCAGTCTTAACTTATTCAGGTAACTTTCTATTCCTTCTCGATTTTTCACTTAGCGACATAAACTGTTTATGACTATGTCTGTTTCAAAAATAGTGTCAAAAACGAGCGAGTTCTAGTTTTTAAAATGAGAAAGGGTTTTTACATCTTTCGACTTTTGCTTTGACTTTTTGACTTGCACCACATAAGTTCCATGAAAAACGATCGGTTTGATTTTAAATTTGACAATGGAAAGAATTTTTATTACCTGAGACTTGATGTGCATTTTGAACGGTTCAGAATTAGAACAGTTTAATAACAGATTTCATAGAAAATTAAATAAGTAACTTTAACGATGATTTAATAGTTAGCTAACATTAAAAACAAAACAAAAAACAGATTAAAAGAATTTAAAAACGAATTAATAAAATGATTAAAAATTTTTTAGTAAGTATAAGAGAACCTCTTCCACACTCTCAAATGTAATTCCCATAAGCAAATAAAATGAAACCTAATTCAGTAAATTATGCATTTTTTCAGGTAAACTCCGCCCACTCAAAAATACACATAAATATATTCATAGGAATTACGCACCCTTAAAGATGACGCCCCAAACTTACCACAAAAGGCGGCGTGGCGAATGAGAGTTGGAAAATTCGATTTGCTCTTTTGGTAAACGGTGCGGTTAAAACAGAAAAACTCACGCAAAACCAAACAAACCAACAAACCATATGAAAATAACTTAAGGACTCCGGAGGGTTCCTCCTCGGATGACCTTGTAGCCGACTCCCTACTGACGCCCATATGTAGCACTTAGTTACTGAATGTATATATCGTTCTGGTTTCAGAATTTGTCTCGCATCGTTTGGTGCCCATCACCGCTACTACGAAGTACCCTAGCTACCCTAACGCTACCCTGTATTACTCTATGTGCGGTTTAAGTTTTTGGTCGCAGTTTTGGTCGCCGATCTTCATGTCTGCACAGCAAGGTGCATGACCTTAGAGTGTGTTTGTGTTTCACCCGAAACAACCATAAATATTTTGGGTGATTATTTTAGATAATCTTCGACTAATGTCCTTGGTTTGTTTTATTTTCATCACTTTTAGACTGTGGCCCAACAATACACTTTGTAACATGATAATACAAAAGTAAATTCAAAAATACAGTAAATACACTTTGTAACATGATAATACAAAAGTAAATTCAAAAAGTCAGAAAATTTAAGTCAAAATAAAGAAATCCTTTTTTTTGTCAGAAATTTACAAATAAATGATTAGAATTAATTTATTACTTATATTATTTATATTTGTTAAAAATTATTTATTACATGAATATAAGCGATTATATTCTAACAATTGATATTTTAGAAAATGTGATTTTGTTTTAACTTTTTGATAGCCAAACATTTTTGTTGATCGATTTTATTTAAATATAAAAATATGCTTCCCGCTCAAGTTTGAATTTCAGGGTAAGGTCTTTGTAAAATATTTATATCGATTTATAAATACTTCTTCTATTCAACTGTCAAAAGTACAATAAGGTATCGATATCGATACTTAGTACAACTTCCGCATTTAATCGAATCGCTACTTAATTTACGTTTCTTCAATTAAACTGATTTCGAATTTAGTTTGGTAGCAAACATAAATCCAAACATAAAGGCAAAACCAAATAATAATCATCGTTATAAACAGGTTATAGGTTACAATAAACTGTGACTGCACAGCTATCGATAACAATTAAAACAGACTTGACTGCGATAAGGTAATAAATAAATTGCGTCCCATACGTAACTTTACACACACACAATCGGCACACACTTGTGCTGTTTCTTGTCAATACAAGTGTTGTTACATAGTTTTTGCAGTAATTAAATTATTTATCTTATAGAATTAACAAAATGTCGGAACAAAAGTCAAACGGAGATGCCGATGATCTGAACAATCTGCTCGACAGTAAGTAGCTCCAATTTAAATTGCATAGCGTATCTTATTACAGACTTATATAACAAAAAAAAACACCTTTTCCCAGATGCCTTGCAGGATTTCGATAAATCGCAGAGTGGATCAAAGCCGGAAAAGGCAGCGACCACAGATGGAGGTGCAGAAGTCGCCGCCGACGGCCTCGAAGATCCTGATGCATTTTTTATGTAAGTAAATTTGATTTGCTTTTTATTTCTGCAGATTTTTTATCGACTTGAACTTTGGAACTTTTTCAGCGAACAGGCAAAGATTATGGCAGATAGAATGAACACATTGTTTGGTGGTCCGGATACGCCCAGCGGCGATATACCGCCACTACCACAGGATCCGGATCAAATAATGGCTGGCTTTAAGAAAATGGCCGAAGCGGCAGCTTTAACGCTCAGCGGCGAGAACACTGCCAACGACGACGAGGTCTCCAAGTATTCAGATAGCATTTCCCAGGCCCTCAAGGGTCTCCAAGAAGGCACCGAAAATCTGGCTGCACCCGCCACCGAAAACGATATCGCCAGCATGTTCAGCTCCATGAATTTCGATGCGGTAAGTTGAGCAAATTAAATTTAAAAAATCTGTACATTTATTTAAATTTTTTTTAAGGGTGGAGATGCTGATGGCAATAGTTTTCTGCCTTTTATGGAGGGTATGATGCAGAGCCTGCTCTCCGCTGAGATTCTGTTGCCCAGCATTAAGGAGCTGCTGGAAAAGTATCCCAAATATCTAGAGGATAATGACACAAAGCTGTCGGCCGAGGATAAGGAGAGGTAATTATATACTCGTATATATATATATATATATAGTATTAGTGTCTAACATATAGTACTATACATAATCAAATTTTTATCTAATTTGCAGATACCAAAAACAGCTGGAGCTCTACAAGGTGATTGAGGGGCATTTGCAGAGTGAAAAAGCGGATGATTCATCCACTGTCAAGCGTGAGAAATTCCGTCAGGTTCTGGATGATATGCGCAAGCTGCAAGATTATGGACAACCGCCGGCAGAGATATTGGCAGAAACTGGAGGAGATTTGCCATTCGGTGACCCCACAGCAGTCGCAGGTGGCGTCGGTGGTCCCCAGTGCCCCACAATGTAATACTGTGTTGTGGAGCGCCTTGTCGTTCCTCGTGGAGTGCCAATGCTGACTGTTGAATGTTGCACATTTAGCATTAAGGACATCATCAATTATTTAAAATAGACCGAAGTGATGGTTTTTTTGTTTCTCTGGTGGTTACAATTCTCTCTTTCTGCTTAAAGAGAATTATTTGTTTTTATATATTGCCCCGAACTTTTTAATTATATACTTATTTCTCACACGCAATACAATATATATGTATTAACATATTTTAAATCTAAGACATTTCTCTGATTTTGGAGAATTTGTTTTTATTAATTCACTTTACTTCTTATTTATATACTTTTGAGATACGAAACACAATATACATATATTAATATATTTCGAATCAAGTGCATATAAGTCATTATACTAGAGAAAGAAGCGACGTCTGGACTCCATGTCGTGGCGCTTGTTGCTGATGATCCATGAGTAGTCGCCCGTCTTGCTGTCGAAGGTGCCCTCCTGTAGGGATCGCAGCTTGAGCGTGAATCGTGGCCCCAATTCTCGAAGTTTCACCCGTTTACCCTCCTTGTTAAACTCGTAGCGATGATGGCGAAAGAATATATAATCACGCTGATTGTGAAATGTGGCCGCGCGTCTGCCGCGAAACTCGGGATCATGATGGAAAAGGGCGCCAAGCATGCGACCCACTGTGAGACCCAAGCGTGTCGTAAAATTGGTCAAAACCACCTCCGGTCGATGCTTCGTTATCTCTTTGTGATTCCGCTTAATATCCGTCGTTAACTTCACGTTGGAGAGCTTAAAATGTGCAGTCGGTCCGTTGGGCAAGTGGATGACGAGCAACGCGTTCGGTTGCCGTCGATCCTCGTTGATGATGACCACATCCGTAAACTGTTCCCGTTCCGCACTTTTGCAGATCTTCTTCACCGACGCCTTGTTGCGTATTTTGACGAGCGCATTGGGAAATATACGTGAGAGTTCCAGGCCAAATTTGCGAGTCTTCGTTACCGGATTGTCGGCAAATGTGATGAGCACCTTGGGCTCGTAAATCCTCTCGAAATATGTGCTGAAATCATCGATTTCCAGTTCTTTGCGCAACTCCTCGTTGTCCGAATCGTTGAGATTGCTCACCTCCGTTTGATCCTTTTCGCGTAGACTTTCGATTGTGTGACCCGGGTTTGCTGGTAAGCCCGCCTTGCGACGCGCCCGCCGCTCCTGCATCTTTTTCTTGTGCTTCTCCTTTTTCATTTTACGGAACAGAGCCGTGCGTTGTTCTTTGTTTTTCATCAGGCTAAGTGGATTCAGCAAGGGCAGACGCGCCTTCTTCTTATCATCATCGGCATTATCTTCGTCCTCATCATCGTCCTCTTCGTCATCGTCATCGACGTCGACGTCGTCGTCGTCGTCGTCATCTCCATCTTCATCAGCAGCTTCTTCCATTTCCCCCTTAATTTTTGGCTTTTTGGTGTCCATTTCCAAGTCGCTGTCATCGCTGCTGTCGGTGACTGGCTCTTGTGCACCACCATCAGCTCCTGCCTCAATTTTCTCTTCCCCAAAGCTGGAATCACTATCTGAATCATCTTCAACAGGTGGTGGTTGCGGTTTTCTTTTAATTTTACCCATATTATTTTAATGATTTAAAAAACAGTGCGGCACGTGTTGACGTTCTTCTTCTTGTCGAAAGTGCCATTCAAACAGCCGTATGTTTTTGGTGAATACTAAGAGGTTTTCACGGAATAGCAGACAGCTGTTACAAAATTGAAAATTTAAATGTGCCGGAATTATTAAGCGCCTCGTAGTATGCCCTTAAATGCAAATAACTTTATAGATATTTACCCACACTTTTCTTAATTAACTGAAAAATGTGGGTAAAAAAGAAAAACCGAATTAAACGTTCTGCTTCTTGTCGAAAGTGTCATGACACAAGTGAATGTCAAACACATTTGCGGAATGACAAACAGCTGTTTGAAAGCGTGTTGTTAACAGGTAAACAAACTAAAAATGAAATTTCGCGTGCTCGAATTATTTAGTGGAATCGGCGGCATGCACTTTGCCTTTAAATGTATGTAAGTAAAGTATATATAATACTTACCAAGCACCTACTATCTTACAACTTGCAGATGCACAGCTGCCGGGTGAAGTTGTCGCCGCATTGGATGTAAATACAGTTGCCAATGCGGTTTATGCCCATAACTATGGAACAACGTATCTGAAGACGAGAAACATTCAAAGCTTGAATGAGAAGGAGGTGAGGCAATTGAACGCCAACATGCTACTCATGTCGCCGCCATGTCAACCGCACACTCGACAAGGACTGCAACGGGATGTGGACGATAAACGTTCTTGTGCTCTCTCTCATATCTGCTGCCTTTTGCCAATTTTCGATACTTTGGATTATGTACTCATGGAGAACGTAAAGGGATTTGAGACTTCGCAGGCACGTCAACAGTTTATTGAGGCACTGGAAAAAGCTGGCTTCCACTGGCGCGAATTTATACTAACTCCCACGCAATTCAATGTGCCAAATACCCGATATCGTTATTATTGCATTGCTCGAAGAAGTAAAGATTTTGATTTCGCTGGAGGCAAAATCTGGGAACATATGCCGGCGGCAGAGACTGATGATGCCAGTCAGCAGAACATGAGCAAAATATTAAGCATTGTTGAGCCAAATGTTTCGGATGAAACACTTGTGCCAGATAATGTGCTTCGCAAGCGGGTGCTCGTAATGGACATCATCCATCCCAGCCAGAGCAGATCGATGTGCTTTACAAAGGGATATACCCATTATACAGAAGGCACCGGTTCGGCATTTACTCCGTTGTCAGAAGAGCAATCCCACAGCATTTTCGTGGCATGTAAACAAATCGATGCGGAGTCTGAAGAAGCTCAACGGCGACGATTGGAACTGCTGCGACAATTGAAATTGCGCTATTTTACGCCCCGGGAAGTTGCTCGGCTTATGAGTTTTCCCGAACACTTTCAATTTCCCACCGAGACAACAAATCGTCAAAAATACCGACTGCTGGGCAACAGCATTAATGTTCGTGTTGTAGGCGAACTTCTAAAGTTGTTAACATCATAATATTAATATTTGTACCTTGCTTTTTGTGTGTATTTAATAAAGCTTATTTTGTATAACGAAACTATATTTAAAAATGCGCTCAATAGACAGAATTAATCGATAGCAACAAAATATATATATTCATCCAGCCCTGACTGGAAACTATCCGATGAACTTGCTCATATCGAAGTATCGATAACAAAAAGCAGCAGGCCAAAGTAATCACAAAAGTCGGGCTAACGAAAAAGAAAACAATAATAAACTCTAGATAATATATAGTTTTATAAGTGCAACTGATCAAAATGATACAGAAAAAGATGCCGGTGAAGGATGCGCATATAGTTAAAATAGCCGTTGAGCGCGAGACCCATATGGCGCAACTAATAAATCTCGATCAGCGACATCCGCTTGCAAGTATGTATGAGTTCATCTATTTTTTTATACCATTTAAAACAATTGATATTGTTTCTGCTGTTACATTTTACGTCTTAAATGAAACATAGCTGGTGACATAGTTATTGTTGTAGTGCTGGGTATTTTTTTTGGCAGCATGAAATGCAGCGCCAACGCCCTTTGCCGCTGCTGTATTTGTGTTTGTTTGACATCGGCGTCATCAGCCCTCGTTGAAATGCAGGGACGCGACAGAAAGTCTTATGTGAAAATTTCGTTCACGGAAGGGAACATGATGGGAAAGGGAAGGGAAAATGAAGAGTTGGTTGATTAATCATTTTGAAAAGGGCTTGCAACACTAGACTGTGTATTAATACTATGTGACAGTTACACCCAGAAATACTTCTCTATAACAGTACAGTGGTTACTCCATAACAACAACTTATTGGAGTTTCTGGCAGTTGCAATTTAATGAATTAAAACTGTACAGTAATTGGATTCATATTAGTATTAATAATAATATATTAAAATATATATTGATAATGTGTACAACGTAAAGTTGTACTTTTCTGTATAAGATCTGATTCACTGAATAACTGAATGAATTATATATATGAATATTAACTTTACAATTTCCGTAAGTATTTAATATATTTAATAATGTATTTTCTAATTAAATAACAACAACAAGTGATTGATACAAATAATAATAAATAAAAATATATTCAATACTAGTAACAATAATAATAATCAAAACCACTTAAATTTGCAGGTAAAATCCAGGAGATCTGCAACAGTTGGTCGATTAGTGATCATCAAAACTATGCGCTGCAATTCTGCGAGACGAACAACATGAAATATGTCACAGAAAAGAATCGTAATGAGATTAAAAACGGTTCCGTGCTACGGCTACAGTATTCTCCGTCAAAGACGGCCAGCGATGCGCTTGAAATACTGTTCAATGGCACTGCCCAGGATAAGACACAGCGTCTCAAAGAGTTGACCAAGCTGAGTATGGATCACACATTTGCGCTGGAGTTCATCAAGGAGCAGGGTCTGGATATATTGATCAAAATGATCGAGGACGATGGCCAAACGGATAAGGATATACTCATGTATACCCTCGCCAGCTT
Organism: Drosophila fungiperda; assembly: GCA_035042345.1. Lineage (NCBI taxonomy): Eukaryota > Metazoa > Arthropoda > Insecta > Diptera > Drosophilidae > Drosophila > Drosophila fungiperda. Next base: position 3,931,145 of record JAWNLM010000145.1, on the reverse strand, counting down.
TGTGGAGCTGATGGAGCACGGCACCGTATCATGGGAGGTGCCAGAAAAGTCCTTTGTCGAACGCAACATTCAAATTGTGCGCAATTTCAAAGAGTATCCCACCAGTTGTGGCGAAAGTGCGCTATCCAATCTCGAGAACATCGTGCAGAGCAGCAGCAAGCATTTACTTGTCTCTAAGAAAATTGAACTGCAGGATATGCTGAGACTGCTCCAGGAGGTTAACTCTGCTGTGATGCGTCAGAATGCCATAGCACTGCTCAATGCTATATTCATGAAGGCAGATGAGCAAAGGAAACGAGAGATTGCCGAGAAGATCAGTGAAAAACAATATCGTCTGGCTCTGATAGGCAATGGACTAAGCACCGAAATGACCCACCAGCTGTATGTACTTCAAACTCTGACGCTTGGTCTGCTGGAGAAGCGAATGCGCATGAAGATGATGGCCCAGGATCAGGATGCCCACGAGAAGATCAAGTATTTGCGACGCACGGCCTTCGATGATTATGCCGGCACTCATACCATGAGCGAAGATACTCGTCGTGGCGGCAGCAGTGGAGGTGGCAGTGGCGGTGGTGGCGGCTCCGGCGGTGGTAATGTCAATTTCTCGCAATATTACAAGAAACTCGGTTTCAAGTGTGATATCAATCCGGCTCAGGACTTTATCGAAACGCCACCAGGTAAGAATGACAGCAATGATACTGTGTGTAAATTATACTATATTATATTATTATCAATATGCCTTTAGGGATCTTGGCACTGGACTGCATGGAATACTTTGCACGCACCTACACGCAGCAGTACACAAAGATCGTGCACGAGAATTCGTGCCGTGCCGATGAGCACGAGTGTCCTTTCGGCAGGACCTCCATTGAGCTGGTGAAGATGCTTTGTGACATTCTGCGAATTGGTGAGCCACCTGCGGAGCAATCGGGTGACTTTCAGCCGATGTTCTTTACGCACGATCAGCCATTTGAGGAGTTCTTTTGCATTTGTGTGGTCACATTGAATCGCACGTGGAAGGACATGCGCGCCACGGCCGAGGACTTTCAGAAGGTGTTCAGTGTGGTGCGCGAGCAGATAAAACGCATACTGAAATTACGACCAGACAATCTGGAACAGTTTCGCGACAAGATCGCAGTGCTGACATATCAGCTGATCACAACGCTGCGCCAACAGGAGCGCACCTCAAAAGAGGAATGCGATTCGACAGCCTCGGCCATTGTCAAGCTCAAAGAGAAAATATCACCGCAAATTGTGGAATTGATTAAGCAGCAGCGTCTATCATTTTTAGTCGAGGGTAAGTCCAATATTTAAGTTTCTTTAATTTTTCTTTATTAATAACAGACTCCATTTTGCAAATATGGGTTTTTAAAGGTAGAGGCTTCAAATTGTATCCATTAATATTCTTTTCATCAATTGTCTAAATTTAATAAAGATCAGATGCAGTCGAAAAAAGTGCATAATTACCAAATCTCTAATTTTGTTTTATATTCCTTTAGGTACACGTTTCTCACAATATTTACGAGGCGCAAGGTCCAAGGATAAATTCTGGTATGCACGTCTGTCACCCAATCACAAGGTTATCCACTATGGCGAGTGCGACGAGAAGAATATACCGACGTTAGAGGATCTGCACAAGAAGTTGCCCATCATCGATATTAAGCAGCTGCTCGAGGGCAAAGAGTGTCCGCATATGAAAGAGACGCGTACGCGAAAATCCCCCGTTAATTTAGCCTTTTCGATAACGTTCGAGACCATGACTCATTCGACGCTGGACTTTGTGGCGCCAGATGAGAGTGTCTTCAATTATTGGACAGATGGCATCAATGCGCTGCTCGGCCAGGAGATGTGTAGCAATCAAAAGAAGGAGGACTTTGACACGCTGCTTTCAATGGAGATCAAGTTGCGTCTGCTCGATACGGAGGGCGTGGACATTAGTAAGGATCCGCCGCCCATACCCGAAGATCCCGAGAACTATGACTTTTGTTTTGAAAGCTAAACAGGAATTTAGAATTTTGCTTTGATTTACTCTTTTCTGTATGCAATATCAATCATTCTTTAACCAAGCATCCCAAAATACATGCCAAAGTGTAACCATTTATACAACAAAGAACGGAATAATTTTTTCTTCTCCGATCTGATCTGATTATTTAGTATTAGCTGTGCAATGTCTAAACTAAACTGAACAAATTAAAGCAGCTCTTTGCTGCCTATTAGCAATTTAAATTTATCATATTTTCTTTAATTAATTATGTTAAGTATATAATTTTAAATATATAAATAGAGATTCATTAAATACAACAATTTTTATACAATAACACATTTTTTGTACAAAAAATAAATGTTGAAATAACAAGAGAAGCGTTATCTTATTTATGCTAGTTAGAATAAGTCCTTAAAAAACAGCACCTTGTGCCAAAGCTTAAATATCCTTGCAGAGTGGTCATTATTGATATATAGAAGAAAATAAAATTTTAAATATATCCCAAATACTTGAATAACACCTTTTTTTTCTTGGGAACTATTTTAATAAATCTTCCGCGTTCACGTTTGATATTCTGCTGCAAGGATAATGTTTAGATTTAGCAATTATTGATTGATAAAAAATAGATTGCAATAAATGTGAGCCTTTTTTTTTTGGTTTTTGGTGTTTGTTGGAGAAAGCACAAAGCCTGGAGCAAAATCAAAGCATAGTCGCCGCCGCCGCTTTGGAGCGGTGACTATCGCTATTATCCACGCACGGGCACTTTGCGCCGGCGAGCATTAGCGCGCTCCTAGCTTCTTAATCATATATTATCCTCCATTAGCAGATCAGTGTCATCTCCTCGATCCGGCAAACAAACGAAGAACTCCAAAAGATTGAGTATGGGTCCACGCGAGAAGGGATTCTGATAACGACCACGCTTATCCCGTAAATATGGATAACGCTTGTAGTTGAACATCTCGTTGGTGGTGAGATTCATGCAGGCATGAAGGATCTGCAAAAGGTTCAATTATATAACAAATTATTCGGACATGAAGCAATGAACTTCTTACCGAGGTGCAGGTGAGTATCCAACCAAGACCACAGAAAACAACCGCCTCAATCAGGCCCAGCACATAGAGCAATGTGAATCCCTCGATCATGACACAATAGCAGGCAAAATAAATGGTAAACGAGCAATTGACGGCCACCGAAAGGACGAAGAGAAAGAACCACATGCGATTGCGCAAACCGACACAATTGTAGATAAAAGGACAATGATGATCAAAGTAGGAGACGCAACGATTGCACACCCGACAATGCTTGGCGCGCAGCGGACGCAGACAGCGGCAGCTGTGGCACAGCCGGGTGAGCATCACATTCCGCTTCTTCAGCTTGTCAAAGTACGGAATCTGTTTGATGGCCCGATAATAGGCATCCGAGCTGAGCGGGATGTAGCCGGGATCACGACGATTGGCAATGGCCCAGCTCACCCACATGACGACATTCCAGTAGATGAAACAATAATGCGAACGTCGCAATATATTCCAAGTGATCGGAATGGCTCGTATCATATACATGGGATATCCCCACAGCAGCACCGAGAAGAGGAAGAGAAAGAGTGGACCCTTGGAATCACCAGCGCCGCCAAAGAGCCAGCCCCAACTTTCTGACACGGAGGGTATCCAACGTGACTTCTTCTTAACCTCACCGTAGAGCAATCGGACCACATCCTGATGCTGATGCGCCTGTGCCAGCATAATCGGTGTCTTGCCATTCTTATCTCGCGGCTCCAGATCCAGTTGAGATTTCTCGCACAACAACCGCACACAATTAATGTTGCCCGATAGACAGGCCAGGTGCAGCGGCGTCGATCCAAAGTTATCCGTCTTCTGCAGCTCCACGCCTGAATACATGAGCAAACGCATCAGATCACCGTGTCCCTTGTAGGCCGCCCAATGGAGCGCCGTGTCGCCATTGATATCCGTCAGATTATTGAGTGCACCCATACCCAACAGATAAGCTGCAGTCGCTGTGCGACCGTACATGCAGGCCAGATGCAGTGGTGTTAATCCCTTGAAATCCGCTGCATTAACGGCCACGCCAGCTTGGAGCAGAACCTGCACCACCGAGGCATGTCCCTTTCGGCAAGCCCAGTGTATTGGCCGAGGTCCTTGGGTGCCCAAGCACGGCAGATCAATGGGCGCAGTGCGTTCGATTAAATACCGCATCAGCTGCACATTCCCATTCAGGGCAATCCAATGAGCAGGCGTGTAACCATGTCGATCCCTGGCTGACAAGCATTCCATGCCAAATTTCTCCACAAGATTTTCCACTTCACTCACTTCACCATTCTTGATTATGTCAAAAATATCATCTAGATTTACTGTGGCACCGTCCAAGCCCTCAAACAACAGCAAATTGCTGTCATGGTCATTCCCATCCGCATTGTTGGCGGCACTATTAGCTCCGGGTGGCGAATGGGGCCGATGATCAATGTCGATATCGATGTCGGCATGGGCATGGCCATCTTCTTCCATGTTGCATGACGAGGAGGCCGTTAGGGGCAGCGCCCAAACACTGCGCGCTGCCCCCGGACTGGGGTGTACTTTGCTGGAGGCCACGTTGTAGAAATCGAATTCTACGCCAAGACGTTCCGCTGTGCCACCAGATAGTGGTGGTTGGTGGTGCAACGGATTTTCCAGTAGGTGTGCAATTTTGCTGGCTTTTCTGGCGACCGTGGTTCGTAAAAGTCGTTAAGTAAACACAGCAAAGCACAGTAATTATGTCAGCAGGTTTAAAATCAATATTTATTGCGAATATAGGACATTCGAATTCGAATTGGCGCCAATTAACGAAAGCAGCTGTGACTCCAAAAAGCTATCGATACCACTTTCGCATTGCATTCGCAAGCGATGCCGGCTTCTGTTATTCTTAACAGCTTTGAGTTGGGGTTTATATCTTGTTTGATAAAATAATAAGCTTTATTCGGCATTTATACATACAATTTGCCATTAATTAACATTAATATGTCTTTATTTACAACAAAACATTAAATAGCGGCAGTTCTTCAGCATTTAACTAGTAACGCTGTTAATTACATTTTTAAGTATAACTTTGAGTTAACAGCGCAGGAAAGAAGCAGATATATTGCAGATATACCAACGTGCAGTCGGAATGGGCGACAACGTGGTGACCGAATTAAATAATTTGGATTTGAACAAGCAAAAGGCATGTTATAACTCTCTAAAATTGCATTCGTGTGAATAAGAACATTAACGTAATTAAGTAATGATAAAAGTGCTGCCCATCGTTGGTGCATTCAAAAGCAGCAACGTCAAAACTTTGCTCAATTTGCGAGCGCTGTCGCTGGTTAAAAACCAACAGCAGTTTATACAATCGCAGCAACAACAACAGCAGCAGAGCAGCAGTCGGTGCTACGCAACTTTGGTTGGTGTTACCCCAGCTCGCAATTGAATTACTTTTCTAACTGTGTTATTGCCAACTCATTTTTAACTATGTATATGTATGTGTGTGTGTTTGTATGCCTGTTTGTCATGTGTATATCAAAAGCCGAAATGAATCACAGTCACCGTCTGATGTGACGTCACTTACTTTAACTGCAACTGCAGCTCCTCTCGCAACTTGCTTTCAGTCTAAATGTTACTTTTATTGCATCAGCTTTTTGGATGGTCGATAAAAGCAAAAGGCAAACTTTCTGTTTTTCTTTTGTTTGTAGTTTGCTTGTCTGACAACTGTGTACACAACAACAAAAATAACAAAAATAACAAAAACAACAGAAAAGCTTACGCCGAAAATTCATTAATTATAATTGCCAAGTAAACGTGTCCGTTGCTTGCGTAGCCCACGAAGATAGATAAAGATTTTTTATTTTTTGCTGTATTGACAAATAAGTTGTTATTGATTTTTCAGGCTGCCAAGATGAAGAAGGAAAAGAAACCCGTTGGAGCCGGCGGCGGCGATTCTCGCAAAGGTAAAGAATCAGTCAACTGCAGGATATAAATATAATGTGTTCACATTTAATTTCGATAACGATATTAATCATATCATTTTGCTTAGAGCTCAATCCCAGGCCACAATTTATCGAGGAGCGTAATGTGCTCTGGGAGAAATGCAAGACGGAATATCTGGCCGAATTGGCAGCCAAGCCGCGCACAGCCATCAAGGTGACTTTGCCAGATGGCAAACAAGTGGATGGCACCGCCTGGGAGACGACACCCTTCGATGTGGCGAGTGGCATTAGCAAGGGTCTGGCCGACAACACTGTCATCTCCAAGGTGAACGGCGAAGTTTGGGATTTGGATCGTGTGCTGGAAGCGGATTGCTCACTGCAACTGCTCAAGGTCGATGATCCGGATGCACAGGCGGTGTTCTGGCACAGCTCGGCGCACATTATGGGCGAGGCCATGGAACGCATCTATGGCGGACATCTGTGCTATGGTCCGCCCATCGAGAATGGCTTCTACTACGACATGCATCTGGATGGCGAAGGCGTAAGTGAACTTTGCTTTAATAGTAATTTTGAATAGCATTTAATATGTATGGCTTAGATCTCCACGAATGATTATGGCACCATGGAGACGCTGGTCAAGCAGATTGTCAAGGAGAAGCAAACTTTTGAGCGACTGGAGATGAAGAAAGCGGATCTGCTGGAGATGTTCAAGTATAATGAGTTTAAGTTGCGCATACTCAACGAGAAGGTGACCACAGATCGCACCACGGTCTACAAGTGCGGAACACTCATCGATCTCTGCCGTGGCCCGCATGTGCGTCACACGGGCAAGGTGAAGGCTTTGAAAATCACAAAGAACTCATCGACCTATTGGGAGGGCAAAGCGGATGCGGAGTCGCTGCAACGTGTTTATGGCATCTCATTTCCAGATCCCAAGCAGCTTAAGGAGTGGGAGAAACTGCAAGAGGAGGCAGCGAAGCGAGATCATCGCAAAATTGGCCGCGAACAGGAGCTCTTCTTTTTCCACGAACTGTCGCCTGGCTCGTGCTTCTTTCAGCCACGCGGCGCCCACATCTACAACACGCTGATGAACTTGATTCGTGGTGAATATCGCAAGCGTGGCTTCCAGGAGGTCATCTCGCCCAACATTTACAATGCCAAACTGTGGATGACATCCGGTCATTGGCAGCACTATGCAGACAATATGTTCTCCTTCGAGGCGGAAAAGGAGAAGTTTGCCCTGAAGCCCATGAATTGCCCGGGTCATTGCTTAATCTTCGATAACCGCAATCGATCGTGGCGCGAATTGCCCCTTCGCATGGCCGACTTTGGTGTACTGCATCGCAATGAGCTCTCGGGTGCGTTGACTGGCTTGACACGCGTCCGTCGCTTCCAGCAGGATGATGCACACATCTTCTGTGCACCCGAGCAGATCAAGAGTGAAATGAAGGGTTGCCTGGACTTCTTGCGACATGTCTACACCATCTTTGGCTTCTCGTTCCAACTGGTGTTGTCCACACGGCCCGAACAGTATTTGGGTGAATTGGAACAGTGGGATGCGGCGGAGAAGGCGTTGGCCGAATCTCTCGATGAGTTCGGCATGCCGTGGAAGGAGAATCCCGGTGATGGCGCTTTCTATGGCCCCAAAATTGATATTACCATTATGGATGCACTGAAGCGTCCATTCCAATGTGCTACGATACAATTGGATTTCCAGCTGCCGATACGCTTCAATCTCAACTATATTGCCGACGATGGTGAAAAGAAGCGTCCGGTTATCATACATCGCGCCATCCTTGGATCCGTGGAGCGCATGATTGCCATACTCACGGAGAACTATGCTGGCAAATGGCCGTTCTGGCTGTCGCCGCGCCAGGTGATGGTCGTTCCCGTCGGCCCCGCCTACGATGAGTACGCGAAGTCTGTGCAAGATCAGCTCTATGCTGCTGGCTTCATGAGCGAATCAGATTGCGATGCTGGCGATACGATGAACAAGAAGATCCGAAATGCTCAACTTGCTCAATTCAATTTCATCTTGGTAGTGGGCGACAAGGAGCGCTCCTCGAACACAGTCAACGTGCGCACCAGGGACAACAAGGTGCACGGCGAAGTATCCGTTGCGGAATTGATCAGCAAACTGCAAAAGCTACGCGACGAGTTCATCACAAACGAGGATACCTTCTAAGCTGATCTTCCGATTCTATTCTCATCATCCAAAATTGAATGCTCTATTTATGTATCCGACTTATAATTAGCTTTGCCAAGCAAAACGACCGCATTTTTTCAGTTGTATTTACGCTTAGATTCTTGAATTCTTTAATAAACATATATAGCCAAGGATATCACGCATCGAGGCTCTACAAATAATGGTCGCTATATAATTCCACCAGTGGTGTTGTGGGATAACTCATTTTTTGGAATTGCTAACTATTTAAATTTAACATAATCTTAAATTTTTCACATTTGAACGTTGATTTCCTAAACAAACGTTTGTTTATGAAGATCTATTAAAAATGTCTAAACTAAACTAGGCCGAAAATTTGACTTTTCCACTGCAATCTGAAACTCAATTTTCTGCATGAAGTTAAATTAAATTTGTAATTTAATTTGTTTAAATGGTTTGATTGTAATTGGCATTGTAATTACATTGCACAATATGTTAAATGCATTTAATCTTGGTATTACATTTTCACACGGTGTTAAGTGCATCTGCCAGCGTTAACAGCGCTCTCTCCCCCAACTGAGGGCGCTAGCTGATGTAGTCTAAAAAGTTACTTGCGCAAGCACGACTTTCAGTGAGGTGAGAAAAACTCACCAAAATTGGTTTTAAAACAGTAATAAAGAAATTATATCTATTTTTACAGTATTTTCTACGCTGAAATATTCCAAAACGACTTTTTCGCGAGTAATGTGGAACTACTATCAAGAATGCAGCATCCTTATCTAACAAACAATTTAATCAATTGTTTATTTATACATATATCATGCTTATCATTCATTTTGGGAACTCATTCAATCTATATCGATAAGATATGGTGTAAGGTAGTGACCATGACTCAATGATAAATTTTTTATAAAAAACAAGCATGTCTTGTGTGATTTTTTTTTGTTTTTTAATTTATTGCTAATACTTATTATGTTTAGTTTCATAATTTGATTTATTAAAAATTGCGTTTCGTATTTCAATTTTGTAAGCTTTTGCTTGTTGCGTAAAAATGCACAAGGTTCTCTCTTTCTCCGTCTCTCTCTTCTCTCGCTAATCGAAGCAAAAATTGTTAATATTGTATAATGTTAATTGTTTACACTGCCTGTTTCATAAAAATACCTCTATATATATTTAGTTATATATATAAATATTTACTCATAAGATGCCAAGTTCTGCGCCAGCCAACCAACTTAACAGCAGCGGTTTGAGCCTCAAAGAATAAAAGCCATAAACAAAAAATAAAACAAACCAACGCCGCAAACAAAATACGGGTTGGTTTCTTAGTCACAAATAAAATCAAAACTTTGGCCTTGATGATGATCTTCTGCTTCTTCTTTGTGGGGGCGTGGGCGGTAGAGGAAGGGGTGGGGCTTGAACACAAGCTGGCCGAGTGGTATCTCTGTCTGTATTCATCGATTCATTCAGGAGGATTAGGGCAACCAGCACACACTATTTATGGAATGTTGTTTGCGTTCAGTGCTCAATTCATCTCTTTTTTCCTTACGTTTTTTCATTTCTTTCTTTAAGTACAAATTATGGAGAGTTGGCTTAAGCTAAGTTCACTCGTGCCTGAATAACTAGTTCTTCTTTCTTGTCTGTACTTTTTCCAAGCATGTTTATACTTTTATACAACCAACCTCTGTTTGATGATCAACTATTATAATCAATTTAATTCTATAGCATAAAAATGAATTATTTAGAAAAGTTAGCATTGCACATAAATTCAGTAATTAAAATCTAAAAATGTTGAGTATGCCTAACAGTGTTAAACATTTTTGTATATTGAAAATCAATATGAATGAAATGGTTTAATTTTTTAATATAGTTACAGTTTTGCCAGAGGAGAACAGTTTAATTGTCAAGGATTAAGATGATGGCTGCTAGGCAGGCACGTGTGAACCGAGCTTAACTATTTTAAGCATGGATATTAGGATTTAAATTAGGCGCACACTTAAATTGCAATGCATACATATTTTTCAGCCGATTTGCGTTAAATTAGTTTTTAGTCTATTTATGATTTTAAGTGTTTTTTTTTTTGCTATCATTTTATAATTTTTTTTTGTTGTTTTTATAAATACACTTAAACATAAGAATTGTGTTTTTGTGTATGTTTGTGTGCAGCTCATGTTTATCTTGCATTTTTAGCATGTTCATCTTTTATCCTTTAGCCCGCTGGGGGCTACAATTGTTGCTCAACCATGTAGCCGCCAGCGCATCTCTGTGTGTGTGTATTTGAATGTTAATGTGTCAGTGTCAGCGAAGGTTGTGTTGAAGGAGAAGGAGAATTCGGGGGCGTGGCTTGGGATTGGGCTAGGCTGGATTGGGTTGGGTTTGGATTTGGGTGAGTGCGCCCAGTTCTAGCAAGCACAGCCACCTTCTGGATCCTTGGTCTCATTGGGCGAATCCTTGAGCACAACCTCTTGCATATCCTCCGATGGTTTATTCTCCGTTGAATCCATGCCGGGCAGCGCCGCCGCAACGCGCCTAAACAATTGTTTCACATTGTAGCCGGCCTTGGCGCTCGTCTCAATGAACATCACATTTAGTTCTTTCGCCTTGCGTTCGCCCTCTTCGGTGGACACCTGCCGTTTGTCGGACAGATCCGTTTTGTTGCCAACGAGCATGATGATGACATCACTGCCTCGTTCCGTGCGCACGTCATCGATCCACTTGGACGTCTGATGGAATGAGTTTGTGTTCGTTATATCGTAGACGACAACGGCAACGGTCGAGTCGCGTATATACGAGGGTATTAGTGAACGGAAACGCTCCTGGCCCGCCGTATCCCATAGTTGTAGCCGCACTGTGCGATCCTCCAGGTACATTGTCTTCGATAGAAAATCAATACCTATTGTCGCCTGATACGTGTTGTCGAAGCTGTCATACATGAATCGTGTAATTAGCGACGTTTTGCCCACACTCTGCTCGCCGAGGAAGACCAATTTGAATTTCCGCAACGGGTTGCCAAAGTCGCCGGATGACATGTTTACGAGATTTTATTTTTTTTTCTTTTGGTTTCTCAACTATTGTACGTGTCGTGTCGACTCTTTTTCTTTTTTTCTTAAGTGCGGGTTTGCTGACCTCTCCTCTCTCCTCGCTCTCTTTCTTACTCACGTCTCTCTTACGCACTCTCTCCACCTTTTGTTTTGCTATTGGGGCGTGATACTTTATGCGGCTTCCACTGCACGCGTTGCACTTTAATTCGTTTCTATTTTTAGTCACACACACTTTTTAAATTAGTAATTTTTCGATTCCGATAAGTCGTACCATTAACGTAGTTTATTATTAACAAAATTTCGTGGAAAAAGTCAGCCACCAAATCGACCTGAGTCAGTTGTAGAGATGGCTATCGATAATTTAACTATATCGATAGAAAAGAAGGCTGCTACACTAAATATGCACTAAAATATACCAACTTTTATTACTGATTAAAATACTTTATTGGTTACTTTGTCTAACTGCCCAGAACTTTAAAATAGTTAATATTTTGTTGCAGCAAATTTTTTGATAAGATTTTATCGCCTAATGAAAAACCAAATCATTTTTAAGGACCCACTTAAGATATTGTACTCATCACTATCAGATCTAAACACTTACAATAGGCTACTCGAAAGCTAAATTAAAATACATAGAAAATTTTACATATGCAATATTCTAAGAAATCTTTATTGATAGGTTTGCCGCATATTGTTGTGACTCTAATTAATCCGAGCCCTCTGCCAATTAAAATAAACGCTTATCTTAAAATTTCTTATCTTATTTCTCGGGCAAATAAGCGTGCACAAAATGTCGTATCTCGTTTTAATTTAAAAACGGCGTTCGATAATAAAATGTAAACAGTTCCTCGAATTCGGCAACGATGAACGGTCATCAATTTTATTTTCTTGTGTATTTTTGCCTATTCTTTGGCATCTGTGGAGTGTCAGCACTTGTACGATCCGCTCCCGAAGAAAGTGGACCCAATGGACGTGTTGTTGGCGGTGTTCCCGCCTCGGTTAATAGTGCACCCTATGCGGTGTCCATGCAATATAAAGGCACCCATTACTGTGCCGCTAGCATTATTAATGCCAATTGGCTCGTAACGGCCGCTCATTGTTTAACGAACAGTGCCCAGGTGCTGGGTAGCACCCTGATCGCTGGTAGCAATGCTGTGGCCGGTACTGCATCCACTACCCAAAAGCGTAGCATTACACATTTTAATGTGAATGAACTGTACACGGGTGGAACTGTGCCCTATGACATCGGATTGGTCTACACGCCAACAGCATTCACTTGGACCGCCGCTGTGGCGGCCATCAGTTTGCCCAAAGCGAATGTAGTGCCCACGGGTACGTCCAATTTATATGGCTGGGGAAGTACCTCGAAGACAAATACGGCAAGTTATCCGAGTACCCTTCAAGTGGCTGCTAATGTGCCCATCATCAGCTTGAGTTCGTGTAGTGTAGCCTTAGGCACCAAGGGATCCGATGTGCATGATACAAACTTGTGTACGGGTCCCCTGACTGGAGGCGTGAGCATCTGTACCTCGGATTCGGGTGGTCCTTTGGTCCAGGGTGGTGTCCTCATTGGTATCGTATCGTGGGGCAAATTGCCGTGTGGACAGGCCCATTCGCCGTCTGTATATGTACAGGTGTCTTCGTTTATCTCCTGGATTGCAAACAATCAAAAAATCTAATATCGTGTAAACGTTTTTTAATCAAATAAATATCAGCAAATATCATTTAAGTGTTTTAAGCTTTTGTTATCTTTCAATTAAGCCCGATGCAAGCTTTTTGCCTGCTGGTCACACTTAAAAGTGCACTCGAAAGTTATCGATATCATTAACTGAGCCATTGTCTTACACTGCTTATAGTGTAGGGCGACAAAAAAGAAAAGAAATTGGAAAGAATTCCAATAATTCTAGCATATAATTAAGTAAAATTTGATCGAGTGTGCCACAATGGAACACAACAGAGAATTTGCCGATGTCGACATTAATAATGACTCAGCGTCCGGTGCATCCGACGAAGAGGAGGAGGAGGAGGTCCCAGCGCCGGGCTCGGTAACTTTGGAGCCTGAAAATGATTTATTCGTATCCGCAATGACGCCCAGTGAGGTGCATGTAAGTTACACATTTATTTGAATTATTAAATTAACTCAAATTATGCGATGCAAATGGGCGGCGTCTGGTCTTTAATAATAGCTTTATCTTTGTAATTTACTGTTGCTTTGTATGTGTGTGTGTGTCAACGTCACAATGCTTTGAGAGGGGCGGCAGCAAAATTTTTTTGTTGATTAGACTTATTTTTATGCCATTTGCATTGCTTATAATATTTATAACTATTATAATTAATAAATTAATTATACAAGTTCACATTTTTGTTTACATTAATTTGCAGCGTCGCATTTCCGCAAGCAATCTGGAGGAGGTCCTGACAGATGATGGTGATTATTTCATACAAATTGTCGTCTCAGATCCCCAAAAGGTTGGCGATGGCATGAGCTCGTATTTGGCATACAAGTGAGTCATGAGAAGCCGCCATATCACTAAATGACAATTGATTGCTATATTTAAAACCCCTTATTGTTTTCTAGAGTGACTACGAAAACAAACATTCCAAAATTCAAGCGCAACGAGTTTAGCACTTTGCGACGTTTTAGTGATTTTCTGGGCATACATGACCTTTTGGTTAATAAATATTTGCGAATGGGCAGGATTGTGCCGCCGGCGCCGTCAAAGAATATTATTGGCAGCACCAAGGTGAAGATGAGTCCACAGCAAACGGAACCGGGCACACCGATTAATCAGGAATGGATCGAAATTCGACGTGCGGCACTGGAGCGTTATGTCCATCGTACTGCACAGCATCCCGTGCTGCGTGTCGATTTGGATTTCATCAATTTCTTGGAGAGTGATCAGGAGTTGCCGCGTGCTGTTAATACATCGGCTCTGAGCGGAGCTGGCGTCATACGACTCTTCAACAAGGTGGGCGAGACTGTCAACAAGATTACGTACAAAATGGATGAAAATGATCCGTGGTTTGACGACAAGATAACCGAAGTCGAGAATTTGGATGCGAATCTGCAGAAACTTTCCTCAGCACTTAAATCCCTGACATCCTCGCGACGTGAGCTGTCTGTGCTGACTGGCCTGGTGGCCAAATCGGCGGCGATGTTAAGCACTTGCGAAGAGCACACGGGATTATCGCGGGCATTGTCCACTCTGGCCGATGTCGAGGAGAAGATTGAGCTGCTGCGCTCGGAACAAGCCAATTCCGACTTTTATATACTTGCCGAGTTTATCAAGGACTATTTGGGCCTGTTCACGGCCATAAAGTGCATTTTCCACGAGCGTGTCAAGGCCTTTCAAAATTGGCAATACGCCCAAATGCAGCTGTCGAAGCGGCGTGAGAACCGCGGCCGCTTCGAGCTTGCCAATCGGGCCGACAAACTGGATCAGGCACAACAGGAGGTTGAAGAGGTTTGCAAGATACAATGAAATATTTTTGATTTAATTATATTTTAATTTCTTATTGTTGCCTTTTTACAGTGGCAGGCCAAGGTGCAAAATTGTCAGCAACAATTTGATGACATTTCGACGGAGATAAAGCGCGAAATGGAACACTTCGAGCTGACAAGAGTGAAAGACTTTAAAGCCAACATTATCAAGTACATTGAAGTTCAAATGGCGCATCAGCAACAGGTATTAATACAATATCTCAAAACCAAGTATATATACTTATATAAATATATATTTATTGATAATAATATATGTATTTATTTTATTGCACAGATTATAAGCTATTGGGAGGCCTTTGCTCCGTTTGCCCGAGAAATTGTTTAACTTGAATTCAATTCACCAGATGCATTTCCAACCAAAAATGTTCAGCAAACAGCTTCAGCGGTACAGTGCTACGAATATAAAATTCTTATCTAATGTGTGTGTGCGTGTGTGTGTTGTAATTTTTTGCGGGACCAGGCGCTGATCTTGAAATCAAGCCGCTTTCGCTGCTGTTGAACATTTGCTAAACGCTTTAAATTCCTCTCAATTGGTATCACTTCAGGTACTAATTACACTTGCAGAAAAGAAACAAACAAAAAAGTTGAACTTTTTATTTCCAATGTATTTAAACACACATATGCATATATTTCTATTATTACACCGTAACTATTATATGATTATTATTATTATTATTGAAAATATTGCTTTTATTTTTGTATTTGTATACAAAGAAAAAAAAATTGTTTATTATAGACTTTTGGTGTAGTCTAAAGTCGCCCAGCGCGAAATTATTCTTATAAATTCGGTATTATCTAAACTAAAAACAAAAACAAATAATAACTTCAATGAAACCAGTTATTAAATGAAAATGCATGAAACAAAAATTGAAGAATGTAATGTACAAGTGATTTAATTGGGAAAAGTGTTTTCCTTGATTGTTGTTGGTATATATATATATATATATATGTATGTATATTCCTAAAAGCCTTTTGTAACATGACAAAACAGCATAAAACAAATATATTTGTAAATATGTATGTATTATAATAGAATTGTGTGTAATTAAATATTTATTGTGGGAAGCAGTAAACATTTGAAGCGCCATTTAAAGGCAAACGACGCTTTCGATAACGATAGACATGTTATTTTTAAGCTGGCTTGCTGTGAATAGAAAAACTGAACGTAGACACGTGAATGGTGAGATTTTTAATTGGAATTATTGTATAGTCATTGCGTCTAGCAATTTCTCGAACTTTTTGGTCAATTTTAGTTTAATAATATATAAACGCGTCTCAAGCCATCAAACGCATTTAGTTGGTCTCAAGCAACGAAGCCGTACAGAAAATGGAGTTTCCACATTTGGGTCAACACTGCAATGAGGCAACATGCAACAGATTAGGTGAGTTTTTTGTAGCTCCAATTAAACAATAACATGTTCAGGACCATTTAACTAAATTAAAATAAAATGCAATTTTTTTTGGTAGATTTCCTGCCAGTTAAATGTGATTCATGCGACAAGGTGTTCTGTGCCACACACTACAACTATGAGCGCCACAATTGTCCCGCTGCTCATCGCAAGGATTTTCAGGTGCCCATTTGTCCGCTATGCGGAGAACCAGTGCCAACAGCCCCTGGAGTGGAGCCCGATTTAACTGTTGGCCAGCACATCGATAAGCAATGCAAATTTGATAGCAAGAAAATCTACACAAATCGCTGCCATGCCAAAGGCTGTAAACGCAAAGAACTAATTCCCGTGCAATGCTCACAATGCAAACTGAATTTTTGCCTACGTCATCGTCACACCAGCGATCATGACTGCCAGCCCTCCTCCGCCATCACCACCAAGACAACTATTAGCACCATATCGAGTGCAACACAGGGCGTCTTCAAGATATTCTCAAATACGCGTGCCATGGCAGCGCAAGCGGCCGAGACTCGTCGCCAGGCAAATCCCAAAGCAAGAGTAGCAGTTTCAACTGCTGCAGTTGCTCAACGCAACCACATACAAAATATACAAGGAAATATGGTAAGAAATTGGGGTATTAAAATCCAAAACAAAAATGTGTTCAAATACCTCTAATTTTTCAGACTGAGGATGAGGCTTTGGCGCATGCTCTGGCGCTGTCCATCATGGAGGAGGATGACACTGCAGCTGCTGGTGATAGTCGTCGGAGCACATCCACGTCCGCAACTAATACGGAGCGTGCAACGACAACTGTCGGTGGTCAGCAGGCGAGTAGCAAGGACAAGTGCTCGCTCTGCTAAATGTCGTACTCGTAAATATTTAAAAAAAACATATCCATCACTTGACCAGCGGACCGAGTGCTGCCCACTTCACTGCCCCAAAAACAGTTAGGTGCTTAATGTAAAACCAATTTGTCATTATTATTATTGTTGTGTAACTATAGATGTCGATAGATTTACTTTTATTTTCTTTTTGACTTCGTCACATTCTCTTGCGTGGCTTAAGACTATTTAGCAAAAATAATTTAAATACGCCTGTTGCAAATCAATTTAAACAGGTGCGTTTAATCGCTCTACTTGGGGAAGAATAAACTGTAATTTATATAGTACATGTTGAATTGCTTAAATTTATAAACACATTGAGGGGGGGGATTACACAGGGAATAACATATATATTGCATACTATTCTGAGCCGATCAGCGGCGGCTGCTGCTCGGTCTGTATTAGCACAACTGGTGAATCCTTAGGAATTCCAGCACCTTCAACAGCTGTCTCCGCCTGCTCACCTTCAGACTGCTCTACAATTTGTGGCTCATGCGCCGGATCGCTCTTATTTTCATCAGTTATTGTAGTTATCGTAGGGAGCTCAGTTTCCGGCTCCTCTAAAACAATAGCCTGTGCTGCCTCCGTCTTGCTGAAGGAGACGCTACTATGTTTTCGAGCAGATGTTGCCGTTGCACCGTCCACTGAGGATGAAGTGCTTATCTTACGTGCAGCTGCTGCAAAACTGGCAACGCCCTCAGCGGCCAAGATGCTGGCGCTGGAGAGCAAGATGGACACCTGTTCGGCTGACGGGCAACTGGTGATGATCATATCATCCGCTGAATACCCATTTGTGGTCAGCAATTGCTCCAGCTTAACAAACGACTGAATGATGTTGTTCTGCAGATCGGAGATATGGTTAAACAGAATTCACTTGATAGCCATGCAAAACTTACGCGTATGGGTCGAAAGATTATAAATTCTGTATCGCGATTGCTCAGATAGAGCTGCATGGCGCGCTGCAGCACGGCCAGCTTCGCTTTGATCAGACGTTGCGTCTCCTGGATAATGCTGCTGATCTGCTGTGGACTAGCCCAGCTGCTCTGACGCAGCACATAATTGATTTTGCCGGCTGGCGGCGGAGCAGCAGCTGGCGTCGTTGCTTTGCCTGTTGTATCGTTGACCAGCAGCAGCGTTTGTGCTTTATCCAGGAATGTGACGAGTGGACCGGCAAGCATGTGGACGGCATCTTTGATATACTGCTCGCAGACCGTCTTCAGCTGCCGATCGACTTCTTTGCGTGAGTCCAGTAAATGCTCCTTGATCTGTGGCGTGCCCTCGAGCAGAAATTCAAGCAGCGCATTATTGCTGCCCATGGAGAAGAGTTGTTTGCGCTTCTGCAGCAGACCAAAGGCGGCCGTCTTCACCTTACTGAAATCCAGCGAAGTCTCCTTGATGGTGAAATCGACACGGAATGGTGCAATCTGTTCGCGCAAGATGAGCAAATGTTTGATCTCAAAGAGTTCGCCATCTATAGGCGTCTTGGCGGCGGAGATCTTTATCGCTGCATGCGACACACTCTGGGTACACAGTTTGAGCGCCTCCTGGGAGAGACCCTGGAATATAGGTAGATCCACGCAGCGATAGAGACGCGATAGGCAGACCAAAGTTCGCCGCACAGTTGGATACCACATGCCATGCAGATCAGCGGGGGAATCTAATGAATAAAAAAGGATTAAAAATGATGGTTTTAAACCAAATTAAACCTACTCATTTGTTTGACTCTGTATGAGGTATCCACGCTCTCCGCTTCTGTGGACGCGACAGAGGCACGCGAATCCGAACGACGCAGCTGCACAGGCTCTTGCAGAGACAGTGCAATGCTCTATAAACAAATAGAGTAACTTAAATATAATTTTAAAAATTTAAAGCAGCGGCAGTCACCTCCATCATTTCCAGCTTCTCGGGATAGGCCAAATCACCAGTTGATGGATTATAGTTTTGTATATCAGACTGGAGATACAAATGTGCACGGAATACCAAACGCTCCTGAACATCTTGCAGCAGCTGATGCGTTATGGTTGCAAATGCCTCCAGTCCACTGGCTACATTATAACAAAAGGATAATCAGCAAACAGGTGAAAAGAAAATTAGAGGTATATACACACGATTTTGTTGCACATGCTCCTCGAGCATTTCGATGCGCAGAATGGAACAGATCTCGGCGAGAGTTTCCAAGTGATTAATATGTATGATAAATGGTCGCATTGTGTCATACAAAATGGTGCACAGACCCTCCAGATAAACACTGCCAAAAAGAATTGGTGAGTTCTAGAAATATTATAGAAGGTTAAGACTCACGTCAGATGCGCTGCGCCGGTGCCAAAGAATTGATAATATAAACGCTGCTCATCCTGGCACACGTGCACCAAGAAAGCACATGCACTGCGTGTCAGGGAACAATGATCACCCTTGTGCGCATTCTTTACATTCTGTATAGACTGATTGACGGCGGAGGACATGACACTCGCACGCTGCGCCAAATAATGCTGTTGTAGATCGGACATTAGCAGGCCATATTCATTGCTGCTGCTCTGCTCCAGCCGTGACTCGATTAGTTTGACAACACGCTTCACTTTTGCGGCTGACGTTTGATATTTGCCATAGTACAAGGCAAAGGCCGCATCGGGTGCCTGCAACGATGTATCAGCCGTGGCTCCATGTCGTGGATGCAACGTTGCATCTGTGGCTTGATTGATGATATTAACCACATAGTTACGCACCAGACTCGTTGCCTTGGCCAAACACTGCTTGTACTTCACATTGTACGCTGCGGCATCTTTAAAGTTTGGCTAAAATAATTAGCAATAAATAAATACAAAATATTAATACACATACAAATTATTTACATGCTCAGCCAGATAATTTAGGCATTCGTCAATTTTGGTTAAGCACTCGCGAAATGCTTCGCTCGCCACGGAGAGTGTGGGACTCTGTAGACGCTGATTCAATAGCTCCACTTGGCTGAAGTAGTGCAGACGCTGTTGTATCTCATTGCTTAGCGCTTGGAGTTTCTGCTGCTCATCGATAAGCTGCTCGCTGGCGGTATTTAGAGAGCTCGTCTTTTGCGAGACAAACTCGTATTCAGCGCTGAGTGCACCCAGTCGTTCCATGGCTACCGATATTTGAGTGAGCATGTGGGCACAGTCCGCTTTGCGCTGTTCCAACTGCTGCAGATATTTCTGGTAGTTGGCATCGCCACGTTGCTCAATCGCTGTATTGACATTAACAAACCACAGCAGAAAATCGTTTGTATTTTGCAGTCCACCCGCCGGCAGCTTAATATCAACCACAGTCTCATTGTTGCCATCCGTGGGCTGTGTCACGTTCCTGGGCGTGGCCGGCAAATTTAACTATGTAAACAATTGGAGATGCTCAAATGTTTTGGATTTGTTGACGTTTTTCGGCTTACCGTTGTCTCGTCATCATGCCACAAATTGGTCAATACATCCAGATGCTCCTCCTGCTGGGCGTTTAGCGCTGCGAGAGGATCTGTTTTAGACTCCCATTGCATTAGGCGATTACGAATTTTACGCAAATTTTCATTTTCGCTCTGCGCGCTGGCGACGTCATCCATTTTCCTATTGAAACCAATACTGGGCCAATAAAGCAAAAAGAAACAGATGTTTATTGATCAGCTGAGTGTAAATGTACACACTGGCGATAGTTCACATAATCGTTTCCGACTTAAATGTGCACACACTGATCAGTTATCGGAGTTCTGTTGCTGTTTTGCTTATTTTTTGTAGGCGTTGTTCAATTATTGTTAATTATTTTTTGTTGACGTAATGGCCCCCCAGCCGGTGGTCACGGGTCTCTCGCCCAAGGAGGGTCCACCTGGCACACGTGTCATCATACGCGGTGAATTTTTGGGTACCCGTGTGCAGGATCTGACCGGTATTAAAAAAAACATTTGTCATTGATTCGGTTTTCATAGGCCTTTTTTGCAGGTCTTAAAATCTGTGGCTCCGATTGTCTGTTGTCGGCGGAATGGAAATCGCCCAATAAAATCATCGCACGCACAGGTCCGGCCAAGGGTAAGGGCGATATTATAGTGACAACTTTAAGTGGAGGTGTCGGCACATCCACGGTCCAATTTCGTGCCTATCACGAGACAATTGGTCCACTCAAGGAGTCCGCGGTATGGATTGAGGAGTCGCCATCGCAAAACTTTGCCTGGGGGCGTCGTACGCTAACGCAGTCGGGACTGACACAAGAGGATCCATTGGGCCTGTCCATTGAGGGCAACGAACAAAAAATCCCAGAAGATTTACGTGACTTGTTTCCCGATGCTTGCGGTGATTTGTCGCAGGAGAACTTCTCACCCGCTTGGTTTATGCTCGAGAATCATTTGGCCACCTCGTTTGAGGACTTGAAGGCCGGTTTGGCCTATCTGAAGCGCAAGGTGGAGAGCCAAAAGGAGGGACAGCTCTCGTTTCTCAAGTCAAATGCTGGCTCCGTCATCGATCAACTGGACACGTTGATGAACATCCGCGACAAGTTGCAAGAGGATGTCAAGCTGCACGGCACCGAACCCTTCAACATACTCGAGCAGTCCATTGAGAGTAAGTATCTTTATTTACCTTACTTTTGATAAGATTATTAATTGTTTGCCGCTTTGCAGACTCCATCAGTGAATCGCAGAAGATCTTTACGGATGTGCTGGTGCGCAAGGAGAAGGCGGACTCCACGCGCTCGGTGCTCTTCGCCCTATCGCGCCACAAGTTTCTCTTTTGTCTGCCCAATACTGTGGATCGTCGAGCCAAAGCGGGTGAATACGATATAGTTGTCAATGATTATTCGCGTGCCAAGAATCTGTTTGGCAAAACAGAGCTGGCTATCTTTCGCCAAGTGCTCGAGGAGGTGGATCAGCGCATCTTGCTGATAAGGCGACAACTGCACGAGAAGGTCGTGAAGATGCCGCAAAGTGTAGAGCAGCAAAAGAAGCTGATTAAGGCGCTGACCAGTCTGGAGCTGCAGCAGAGTGGCACGTCAATTGGCGATCGTTTGCGGAATACGGATCCCGCCTGGGATGCGATTGAGGCGCGTGCCAAATACTTGGAGGCCACATTTCGCCAAACTTACGAGCAGCACTCGACCAAGGATGCTGGCGGCACACAGGAAAAATCGAAGAGTCGTGATCCCAGCCAGGCGCCCAGCCGTGTCAATTTCTGTGAGGAACTGTGCGACATTGCCGCCTCCCAGCTGCCAGATCTTTGGCGTCTGGGTCAGCTCTATTTCACGGGTGAATTACGTGGTCCACATGATCCCAAGCCGGGTGATTTTAAGCGTATGGTTTTGAATGCCATTGAGAAGTTTTGTGTCTACTTACGCCTGGCCATACTTATCGCTAGCGATCAGCGTGCCTTGAGACAATCAAGCGGACTGGCCTGGCCCATTGGCTCCGCCTCGGCAACGCATCATTTCTTGCCTTGGATACCGCAATGTTTGCGCTACACGCGCATTGCTTATGCTACGCTGATTGGGCTCGATTTGCCGTCGGAGGCGTTGGAAATTATACAGAAGTTGATTGATGAGGTGCGTCTCTTTTGTTTCTCCATCATCTTCAAACGCGCCACGGATCGTAGCAAGAAGTTGGGCGTGCATGAGACTTGGGAAATGACCGTGGAGGATTATCCGGGTGCGACTCTATTGCCAGCGACGCTGGAAACACTGCTGGTGGAGACTTTGGATGAGGTGCAGTCGGTATGCATGCAGCCGGAGGTGCGTGAAGGTAATCTCCTGGAGCCACATTCGGATGGGCAACGTGAGGTAACGCAACGGCTGCAAGAGCTGCTGTCCGCCTTTAGCGGCGTAATTGCGGAGCTCGCTTATCCCGCCCACGATGATGAGACGACACCCACGCATAATGTATCCCAATTGCTGGGCTTTCCCAATGCCCAGCAACCGGAGTCAGTGTCGGGCGTGTTGTCGGGCAGCGCTTCTGTCAGCTGGGAGCAGCGCATGCTCTGCTGCCTTGCCAACTACGCCTATTGCAATAAGAGCTTCTTTCCACACATTGGTGAGCTATTTGTGCGTTACGGTTATCCACTGCCAACGCTGGCAATTGAAACGGCTCGCTACAATGTCAACCAGTTGTTTACCAATCTGCTTGAGGAGTACGTGGAGCACAAGGGCGATCCTTTGGTCGGCACCATCGAGCCGTCCATGTATTTGGGGCGTTTCCAGTGGGACCACGAGATGGAAATTGGTTTGGGCCAGCTGCGTCCATATGCTCACGAATGCTGCGATAATCTTGTGGGTGTTTACTCTGAGATCTATAGCATATCGCCAGCGCTGTTGCGTCCTATTCTGGAGTCTATTGTCCAGACCATATCCGAGGAACTGGCGCGTCTGATGAGCTGCGTTCAACGCTTCAGTTATACGGGCGCAATTCAGGCCCATGTCGATATACGACTCCTCCGCGATGCACTAGAGAACTATGCTAACGAGACGGCCAAGTGAGTGGAAATCATCCTCTTCTATTTTTATCAATCTCAAGATGTGTTTCTTTTTTTTTTGCCAACAGAAACTACTTTATGGAGGCACTGGAGGCCATTAGTCCACCGCTGAATAGCGAGCAGAAGCGCAAGGCGGATGAGATATTGGAGCGTGTCAAGCACAATATGCGGCTGCAGTTGCTCTGTTTTGGCATCAAGGAGCCTTAGGCAGTTATGCCATTCTTTTCATTTGCTGCTTTTTGATAAGTATTTATTAATGATTACATGTCGAAAATTAAATGAAAAACCAAAGATACGCCTTGAATTGATCCAAATCAATCAAACAAGTCCAAATGGACACGAAACACGAAATTACGCATGCTTTCGCTGCTCATCTCTTGGGTCTTCCTTTTGTAAGAGTTGTTTCATTGCATCGAACAGCACAATCGTCGCCGAGTTGATCCAGAGTTGGTATACGTTGCCCGAGTAGCTAAGATTTTGAAAATCCATGGCCATCTCGTCAAAAGTGATGTCCATCTTAATATGTTCTGTGTTCATCCTTCTGTCACGCGTCAACGATGCCGATGCCGTGACTCGAACCCTCTTCCAGGTCACCGTAAATGTTTCATTGATGGACAAGGAGCTGAACGTGTAGTCGCCCTTAGCCGACATCTCGTCCAGGATAAAGTGCGCCGTCACCTAACAAGTAATAAATATCAATTTAGTATTATTAAAGAATTATCTTTCTGAATTTTAAAAACTCGCCAATTTTTCCACTTTTTATTATTTAGAAAATACATGAAACGGTAAATTTCATAACTATTTCGTGAGTTTGTAAAAAGATTTTATTCATTTTAGAAATGCATTTCTTAATAATAGAATTTTATGCAATAATTTAAAAAAAAAATAAAATGTAACTCAAACATTGGACTATTTGAGAAAAAATGATTTCTTATTTTAAAAGTATTTTTTGTAACTTTCTAATTTGAAGAAACTGTTATCTTAAAAAGTATCTCTAAAAACAAGATAAGCTTTCTTATGTTTTGCCTCATGCAATATTTGTTCTTTAATTATACTCACCGACATTTTACTAAAGTTCATAAAGGGGCTGTCGGTGCGAAGCTTGGAGAATCCATAGGCCTTCACAGCATGCAAAATGTGACTGGAATTCTTCCCTCCACTCGACGCGGATTCAAACTGACAACTGGCGCGAGTTAATCAACAGATAATGAGATGAGTAGCAGCAGCAGCAGCGTTTATCAAAGGGCAGCTGCTGAGTTGAGTTTAGTTCAGCTGAGTTGACTTGAGTACAGCTCCAATATTGTGTTAAGTTCAGCGTCGCTGTTAATCTGAGTTTAGCTCTGATGTTGAGCTAAGCTCAGCAGAGCGAAGGTGAGTTGAGTTAAGCTTCGCTGTTAGCCCAAGTTCAGCTCCAGTGTTAAACTGTGTTCAGTTCCCATTTTTAGAGAAGTTCAGCTACTTTCTTCACTTGCAGTTTTGCTTTTGAGTTGAGTTCAGTATCTATGTTGAGCAGCAGTCTGTATTCGAACCATAAACAACGTCGTCGTCTTATTATTTTGCTCTTCGGATCACCTTTCAATGTACGTGACTTTTATTCCACCGCTTGCCGTTTATATAAATTTTGTTACTCGCAAATTAATTAAGACTCAAAACGAATCAAGTTCATACGCATCCTTTCCCTGCTCATCTGTTGGTCCACTTCCTTTCGTAAGAGTTGTTTCATTGCATCGAACAGCACAATCGTCGCCAAGTTGATCAAGCCCATATGGCATATGTTGCCTGAGCAGCCAAAATCCACGGCCATCTCGTCAAAAGTGATGTCCTCCATCTTAATATGGTCTGTGTTGATATATCTGTCAGACGTGAACGATGCCGATGCCGTGACACCAACCGTCTTCCAGGTCACCGTAAATGTTTTATATAAGGGTCTGAGCGTGTAGTTGCCCTTAACCGACATCTCGTCCAGCATAAAGTGCGCCGTCAGCTAACAAGTAAAAATACCAATTTAGTATTAATAAAGAAATATCTTTCTGAATTTTAAAAACTCGCCAATTTTTCCACTTCTTATTATTCAGAAAATTAATTTCAAAAACTTAAGTTTCAGGTTGGATTTTTACAAAATTACGAATAGTCTTTTTGAGAGATTGTAAAAAGATTTAATAATAGAATTTTTGCAATAATTTAAAAAAAATAAAATGTGACTCAAACATTGAACAATTTGAGAAAAAATAATTTCTTATTTTAACAGTATTTTTTGCAACATTCTAATGTGAAGAAAACTGTTATCTTAAAAAGTATCTCTAAAAACAAGATAAGCTTTCTTATGTTTTGCCTCATGCAATATTTGTTCTTTAATTTTCCAATACTCACCAACTTTTTATATTCGTTTACATGTACTTCTTTTGTACGAAAGTTGGACAATCCATAGGCCTTCATATTGCTCAGGTTCAGATTGGCAATGCCATAGCCAAACTTCTTATCTGGCAAATCGACGGGATCTGCTCGACGAAGAGGAGGAGAAGGAGTAGGACAAGGTTCAATTAATATTTAATTGTTGAGATACTAATATGATTATTATGCTCACCATTCACTTCCTGTGCGCTGCTGCAGTGAATCAAAGCGATTGCCACGAGTAAAACTATGAGTGCCTTCATCTTTTGCTGTGAATTGCTTATCAGTTGAAGAATGAACAAAATATAGAACAAAACTTTAGTTGTACAACAAGCAAAATGTGACTGGAATTCACCCTCCACTCGACGCGGATTCAAACTGACGACTGGCGCGAGTTAATCAACAGATAATGAGATGAGTAGCAGCAGCAGCAGCAGCGTTTATCAAAGGGCAGCTGCTGAGTTGAGTTTAGTTCAGCTGAGTTGACTTGAGTACAGCTCCAATATTGTGTTAAGTTCAGCGTCGCTGTTAATCTGAGTTTAGCTCTGATGTTGAGCTAAGCTCAGCAGAGCGAAGGTGAGTTGAGTTAAGCTTCGCTGTTAGCCCAAGTTCAGCTCCAGTGTTAAACTGTGTTCAGTTCCCATTTTTAGAGAAGTTCAGCTACGATCTTCACTTGCAGTTTCGCTTTTGAGTTGAGTTCAGTATCTATGTTGAGCTTAATTTAGCTCCTAATTACTAGCGCGATGCTTTGAGTGAGCCTTTGTTTAATTTTGAGGTAAGCTTACCATATCACTTAACTCCCCACAAACCAATAACGATATGTGGTGGAGGAATATGAACGCTACAAAATAAAAGCAACTTAAATTAATAATTAATAAATTTAAATCTTAACTTAATTTAAAAAATCGTACGAAATATATTTATGTTGAATTTATTTAACAAATTAATATAACATTTGCTCATTAATTTTGTTTAACTTAAAATTGAAATACAACTGCACAAAATTATAAAGCTAAACTTTCTAGAAATGTCAATATAAAATACTCAAATTATATAATATAAGTTGAAAGTGTTACAAAGCATAGGTAATAAATTCGTATGTTCAAATTTTAAATTAATATTCAGTTGATACAAAAATTGCAATTCCATATTTTGATATTCAAAAATTAAATTAATATTCAATTGATATTCAATTGCCAACAAAAACTACTTTATGGAGGCACTGGCGGCCATTAGTCCACCGCTGAATAGCGAGCAGAAGCGCAAGGCGGATGAGATATTGGAGCGTGTCAAGCACAAGATGCGGCTGCAGTTGCTCTGTTTTGGCGTCAAGGAGCCTTAGGCACATTCCCCCCATCCCTTACTGCAGCTGCAGAGTTTTTTCTTTATACCTGTTACAAATTTTACAAAACTTACAAATTTCTTTTATCGATTCCTCCCAATCTATTCGAGGCAACTTGGCTTATACCATTTAGTTATGCAATTATTTGCATTTGCTGCTTTTAGTATTAGTATTTATTAATGATTACATAGCGAGTACAACTCATTTGTCGGAAATTAAATGAAAAACTATAGATACGCCTTGAATTGATCCAAATCCAATGTGAAATTGGTGCCTTCGTCTTCGTACTTCTGCGCCATCTGTTTGATGGCCTGTTCAACGTCGATGGTGTTGAATTTCTCCTGGACACGCTGCTTGATGGGGTTCTCGATGGCGTCCATGATCTGGTAGCGCAACAGATTGGGCAGCACATTCACTACAAACTCCATGATGTAGTCCAAGGTGCCGGCGCCATCGCAACGTACCTGAATATTACCCATATCGAATTTTAGATCCTTAATCTGTGGCCTTTGGCGGGTATCCAGCGACTGATTGATCTCAACGGTGGCACGTATATGCTGCACGGTGAACTGGACATGTCCGACACGTGTAAACAGACCAAGACCCACCTCCCACTGGCCGGCGCCAGTTATCTGCTGGGTGCCCACTTGCACGCGCAACGAAATCGTATTATTTTTCATGGCTGCGGTAATGTTTCCCACCCGATAGAAACTGGAGACGCCATTGATCCATGTGTTGGCCAGTTGGATGCTGAAAACACCCATGGTGCGATTCATGTCGGGCAAATGATACGGATCGTAACCATTCTGTCGCACCAGTTTCCTGCCCTCGGCAATCACACTGTCCAGCGGCGTTATCGAATTTGGCATTCGGCGATCTCCCAACGTTTTCTCAATGGATGCATTGATCTCGGCGCGCAGCTTTTGGTCCACCTCCTTTTGCATCAGTGGTTTCATTGCATCGAACACCAAATTGGGCGCCGAATTGATGACGCCCTGGAAAACGGAGCCCAAGAAACCGAGATTCTGAAAATCCATGGACATCTCGCCAAAAGTGATGTCCATCTTAATACGGTCCGTGGTCAAGTGTCCGTCACGCCCCACTGTCAACGAGGCCGATGCCGTGACATAAACCTTCTTCAAGGTCACCGTAAATGGTCCATTGGCCTTGGTAAAGATTGAGCTTAACGTGTAGTTGCCCTTGACCAACATCTCGTCCAGGGTTATGCCCGCCTCCACCTAACAAGTAATAAATATAAATTTAATATTATTTTTTTTTTAATTATATCGAAATAAAACATTTCTGTATTTTAGAAATTCGCCAATTCTCACACATTTTGTTATTCTGAAAGTACATTTCTAAAACGGAGGTTTCAGTTTGGTATTTGACAAAATTAAAAAAAAATCTTTCTGAGTGGGTAAATTTCATAACTATTTCATGAATTTGAAAAAATAATTCTATCCATTTTTGAAATGCAGTTCTTAATAAGATTTGTAATGAATAAAATGTCGTTTAAACATTGGTTAATTTTAGAAAACAAGGATTTATTGTGTTTAAAAGTACTTCTTGGAACAAGAAAAATATTCTAATTCTAAGAAAAGAGTTTTCTTTTGTTTTAAAATCATATCTCAAAACAAGATAAGCTTTGTAATGCTTTGCCTCAAGCAATATTTACTATTTAATTTTCCAATACTCACCAACATTTCTTTAAAGTCCGCATTGATGCTGGCGATGCGAAACTTGGACAATCCATAGGCCTTCACTTTACGCATGTTCAGATTGGCCATGCCCAGGCTATTAGACGTATCTGGCACATCGACGGGATCGGGGATGGGCGCCCCAGGCAGTCCCACGGGATCCGCTTGCTTATAATGCTCCAGCACCGCCTCAATTTGTGCGGCCACGCGATTTTTGCTTACCTCAATATTATGCGCATCAATTTCATCGTCGGTCTCTGCTCGACGAAGAGGAGGAGATGGAGTAGGACAAGGTTCAATTAATATTTAATAGTTGAGATACTAATATGATTATTATGCTCACCATTCACTTCCTGTGCGCTGCTGCAGTGAATCAAAGCGATTGCCACGAGTAAAACTATCAGTGCCTTAATCATTTGCTGTGAATTGCTTATCAGTTGAAGAATGAACAAAATAACGAACAAAATTTTAGCTGTACAACAACAGCATACAAAATGTGACTGGAATTCTGCCCTCCACTCGAAGCGGATTCAAACTGACGACTGGCGCGAGTAATCAACAGATAATGAGATGAGTAGCAGCAGCAGCAGCAGCAGCAGCAGCGTTTATCAAAGGGCAGCTGCTGAGTTGAGTTTAGTTCAGCTGAATTGACTTGAGTACACCTCCAATATTGAGTTACGTTTAGCGTCGCTGTTAACCTGAGCTCTTATGTTGAGCTAAGCTCAGCAGAGCTAAGCTGAGTTGAGTTCAGCTTCGCTGTTAGCCCAAGTTCAGCTACGATCTTTACTTAAGTGCAGCTCCGCTTTTGAGTTGAGTTCAGTATATATGTTGAGCTGAGTTTAGCTCCTAATTGGTAGCGCGCTGCTTTGAATTAACTCGAGTTTGAGTGCGCCTATGTTTAATTTTAAGTAAAACTTACCATATCACTCAACTCCCCTCAAACCAATAACCATGCGTGGTGGAGCAATATGAACGCTACAAAATAAAAGCAACTTAAATTAATAATTGATAATTTTAAATCTTTAAAAAATCGTACGAAATGTATTTATGTTGAATTTATTTAACAAATTAATATATAATTTGCTGATTAATTTTGTTAAACCTAAAATTGAAATACAACTGCACAAAATTATAAAACTTTCCAGAAATGTCAATATAAAATACTCAAATTATATAATATAAGTTGAAAGTGTTACAAAGCATAAGCAATAAATTCTTAATGTTCAAATTTTAAATTAATATTCAGTTGATACAAAAATTGCAATTGCAAATTTTGATATTCAAAAATTAAATTAATATTCAATTGATACAAAAATTTCAGTTAATAGATGGCGAATTTTAAGATTATTAAATAGTTTACATTAAACAAACTTCAGAATTTAAAACATTAATAATTCAATTGAGATAATACGTATTTTTTTAAATTTATAAATTTTTGCGCAGTATACAAAATCAAGTATTTAAATTTATGTCAAAAATTAAACAAATTATAAATAGAAAATATATAAATTTCAAAATCAAATAAATTCCATTTCTCGGAAGATCTACAAACATATTGTTTTTTTTTTTGTTTGCAACTTGCAGTTTGAAATATAATTCAGTTTTCATTGGTTTTTCTGTTTTTTTTTTTTTTTTTTGCTTACGTTAAAGTCTATAATAGTATTGTATTTGATTTGCAAAATTATCTTTATTGCAATTTGCTTCATAATTGCGAGTATAAATATTCTTAAACTATGAAAAAAAATAATGGTATTTCACGTGCTCAAAAAAAAGGTTTCATGCTCAAAAAAAGGGTGTGTTTCATGCTCAAAAAAAGGTTCTTAGCCTATGAAAAAAAATTGACTTAAAGATATGAAAAAAACGGATCTTAAAAATATGAAAAGATTAGCTTAGGCGTAATGACAAAAATGTTACTTAAATTTCTATTATACAGAAATCATAATTTTCGACATTTATATATATTGTCGTTTTTTGCGAATAACTCAGTTTTTTACTTAATATTTTTTTTTTTGGTTAAACAAAGCGAATGTTAAGAAATAAAATATACATCAAGATTTAACAAATTGTTGTTAATTGATTGTTGACTCTTGTTCCTGCTACCATTCGTTGCATATATAAAAATGTTAACTTTTCTGAGACTATTGCTTTGAGTTTCATACATAGGTTGGCTAAGGTACAAATCCTGACAGAGATATATAATTATATTATATGCGATACATCAAATTTCATTTGTAATGTACATTAAACTTAAGCATAACAAAAAAAATTTTGGGTGATGTAAAATAAATAATTTCAGTTTGTGATTTGAAGGATTATCCACTGTTTCGGTCAGTGTAAATATGCCTGTAAAAAACAATATGATGAACGGATGAAAGATGAGCCTGCAAGTCGAATGGATGTGCCGACTTGAAACATGCTTTGTACCTGCAGATTGCATATACAATATATATAATATATATATATATATATATACATTGTACAAACAGCAGTCGCAGGTACAGCACATTGCTTACAAAACACTTTCTGTACCTAGGCGCAAAACGACAACAAACTAAAACGCGTTACAACCACAACATAAGCTATACACAGATGGCTACAACGAGATGAGGATCAGGATCCGGATTAAGAGACAAACAATGCTTACGCTGGCATTTCCACTTCATCATCGAACAACAGACCTGAGCCGTTCTTCAATTTCTTTGCCAGTTGCTCGCTGATTTTTACTCCTGCCGTTGTTGCTGGCGGCGCTGGAGCCGGATCTGACTTGAGTGGCTCCGGTGCTGGTGGCATAAAGTACATGAATTCAGGTGTGGTCTTTTCGCCATCCTTACGCGGAAACGGCATGCGCGGAAAGCCAAGCTGAGCGGGGTCGAGCGGCAGATTGCCATTGAAGATGTTGAAGCCTGCCCAAAATATAAACAAAAAATATATTAATATTCAGAGAAAATCTAGCATGCGCATTCCAAAAGGTATGCAATCCTTACAGAACGAAGTGTAGTCGAACTCCTTATTATGCTGATCAATAATATAATATTAGTAGTGTACACATATTGGAAAATTAAAAACAAATATCCAATTTAAATATAGTAATCATTTTGCAATCACTGCTGAAAATAACTAAACATTGATAAATATATCGCTATTATAATTTAAAAGCAACAATTTAAAGCTGATATA
The DNA here is from genome assembly GCA_035042345.1 of Drosophila fungiperda. Taxonomy (NCBI): domain Eukaryota; kingdom Metazoa; phylum Arthropoda; class Insecta; order Diptera; family Drosophilidae; genus Drosophila; species Drosophila fungiperda. The sequence goes on along the minus strand of JAWNLM010000145.1, from coordinate 3,899,168 downwards.
AATAATTGTCCTTAAGGCTAATTAATGTTTCTAATAATTGGGAATGACGTGTGGTGAAATATTATAATATTATTTCATATTTTATTATATACGATGCATAGCTTTTAGTTGGGTTATTTCTTCACAATAACCCACAACTAAAAATTATATAGTATAAACAAAACCTAATTCGGTTTGAAATCTAAATAAATATGAGCATTTGTAAAACAATGTTTAATTTATATAAAACGAATATTAAGCTAGCAACTGCAGCATGATTTAATTGTTGTTAATATGAATTTAAATTTAAAAAAAATATATATATATATATATATATATATATAGAAAAAAGAGAAAGCTGCACATTCTTCGTTCCTTAAGTCCTGCTAAACCTCAAAAATACCATTAGACGAATATTAAAAGTGTAATTATAGATTTACATTTCATTAAAAAACCGTGCGAATTGTACTCTTTCTAATCCCATTAGACGCTATTTTATATAAACTCTAATGTTTCCATCGAACTCGAGATAGTTGCCTCCGCTGGGAGAGCCAATTCTTGTGCTTACCTTGATAGTCTCCCGTCTCGTTCATCATATAGACGAGGGGATGCTGCGATTGCTGCGTTGCCGGCACAAGTGTGAAGTTTGGAGCCGTTGCTACAGTTGCTGTGTCTACTTCAGCAGCATCAGTTGACTTTTGGTGCTTCTGTTTTACATCCTCTTTGATCGTATCCGTTGCAATGGGCAGTTTGGCACCCTCCTCGCTGCTGATGCTCATGCGTGGTGCATGCAAATGGGGATTCTTGCAGCCATTGCATTTGCAGCCGGACAATTTGCAGGACCTGCCCGCCATGTAGCAAGGACAGCGACTGTTGCGACACGTACAACGACCGGGCACCGAAGTGCTGCCACAGCGACAACTGCTCGGAAGTGCACTCGTTGCGGATTTGGGTTTGGCTTTGATTGCATCTTTATTCATAAGGGGTGTGCAGCTGGCGGGACTTGGAGCAGCTGAGACAACAGATGTGGCTTTTTGGTTGCGCATATGCCGACGGCTGACTCGGCGCAATGGCTGCTCCTCCAGCTGCTCCTCATTCTGCTCCAGCTGTTGATGATTTTGCTGTTGCTTTTTGCGTTTGCTCACACGTTGAATATTGTTCGATTGCTGATCCGGCTCTGCCTGCTTCTGCTCTGCCTGCTTCTGCGCCAACTCTGTCTGCATCTCCAGCTCCAGCTGCTGCTGCTCCAGTTCCTCCTGCTGTTGCTCCAAATCGTGCTGCTGCTGCTCCAGCTCCGTCTGCTTCTGCTCCAGCTCTGCCTGCTGCTGCTCCAGCTCTGCCTGCTGCTCCTCAAGCTCTCCCTGCTGCTGCTGCCCAAGCTCTTGCGTCTCCTGATCCAGCTCTACCTGCTGCTGCTGCTCCACATCATTAAGCAACAGTTGCATTTCGACAGGTTGCTGCTGCTCCTGCAACACCTCCGCCAGCTGCTCCTCCTCCAGCTCATCGAGCAGGAGTTCCGCATGCCGACGCTTGTAGCTCGTCGAGGATTCTGATTGCGTGGACATTTGCACCACCTGACCAATGACGGGCAGCTGCTGCAGATGTGCCTCAGCGCTGCTGGGCAACACATAGGTGTAGCTGGCGGGCAGCGTCAGTGCCTCTGGCAAGTCCACCTGATCCGTCCAGCGATCATCAAGGTAACCGGCTGGCAAAAGTATTTGTGAATGGGATTGGGTTACGAAGCTCGGCAAATTGTGATTGTGTTGATGCAACGTGTTGGCCGATGATGGCGACATTAGTGGCAACGGTGAGGCAAACTGTACCTCATCGCCGGTCGCCGCCGCTTCCAGCTCAATGTCGGAAAGCGAGAGTGGGGCAACAATGGGTGTATGCTGCTCGAAGGGCAGATCCGGCGTTGTTGCCGCTGTGTACGGTGGCGTCTCAGACGGCAGCGATGGCGAGGCTTGTTGCTTGATCTTGCTGCTGCTGCTGTTGCTGCTGATGCTGTCGCTGAGGAAAGGCAACTCGTGTTGAGGTAAAAACTTATCGCACATATCGTAATCATAGTTGATGCCTTCCTGGATGTACCAATGCGGTGTCATCGGTTGCAGTTTGATGCGTGATTGGTGTCCACCAACAAATCCTCGCCCGTATTGCTCCGGATATGGCAACAGTTGTGCATACAACGACGACTGATACAAATGGGTGCAGAGCGTCTTGTAGCAGAGCAGTAGCAGCGCCATCGATTTGTTCTCCTCATGCGATTTGTAGTCGCTACCATCGCCGCACTGATCGCAGCGGGGAAATAGACGTTTGCGTCCACGCAAACACAGGCGACACACATTGTGGCCACAGCGACGCTCGATGGGCTCAAACGGATCCTTAAGCAGCTCACAGCAGACCACACAGCTGAGCAACTGGCGCAGTTCAATGATATCGGTGCTGATTTGTTGCAGGCGACGCTTCGAAAGATTTGCGGCGGATTTAAAGACCAGACTGAGCAGCTTTGTGTAGAGTTTCTGAGCCTCCATTGTGTGACTGTACTAGTGTGTGTGTGTGTGTGTGTGTGTGTGTGTGTGTGTGTTGTTTGTGTGTTTGTTATGTGTGTGTTGTTGTCATCGGCTTTGTTTACAGCTCCTCGCCGCCGCCAAAGGCCACCGCCGGCCTTCCTTGCCGCGCTTTTGCCAAATTGTCCAGCAATTGTTTTAGTTATGGCTTAAACGCCATTTTATGTTATTCAACTCTATTATCTATAATAAATTTTTGTTTTTGCTGCCTGGCGTTCCTTTTATGCCTCTGCTGTTGTTGTTGTTGAGTTATTTCACTTAACGGCTATACACTTAAAAACAAATTCACGTGCCAAAAAAAATACAAAAAAAAAAAAAAAAAAGTTGAAGTAGGTTAAATGTTATTCAAGTCATTGTAAATTATCACTGTGGTGTTTGTTATATGTGCAATTAATGAACCAATTTACCAGAGCAAATAGAAACGCCGTGCTTGCGTTTTAAGTTCTTTACTGCAGTGTGACCGTATCGTCAGCGCAGCAAAGTGAATGGCCAAAAGGTGCTGCCAACTTGTTGCGCAGTTTTACTGCAGCCCTGCCAATTACGGCTACAGTAGTTCGTTTGCGTATTTTTCACCCTTAAAAATAGGAACTAAATTTTTTATGTTAAATGCAAAGCTTAGTAATTAATATACGCTTAGATTATTACGTATAACATATTTGTTGGATATGTTTAAAGTCATGTATAGATTTGGTTTAACTAAATATTTTGGCTTGTGCGCTGCATACTTTGTCTAATAGAGCGTGATCAGCATACTAATCCTGATAATCAAACCTATGCAGCCCTGGCCATACAAAAATATGTAAACAAATGCAAGTCGCGACATTTCTTCTTATTAATTTCTTCTTTTAAGCAATTTAATGCAAGTCAAAAAATCAATCAACAATCATCAAGTACTTACCAAAAATGAGAATGCAATGCGGGCGAATGTAAATTGTTGTCCCCGGAAACCTCAAACTAACAAAACTACAGGGCTCCAAACGCATTTAAGCCACACAGGGACTAACAGCGCAGTTAATTCACAAGTCTTTTTGAAGTTCACGAATGAGTGGTAATATAAAGCAAATTGTGATTCAATCCAAACCAATCTTAGTTTAATTGAATTGAGAACAGAATCTAATTTGTTTGTTCTGTGACATTTAACTGTTGATAATACAATTATTCTATAACATGCTATATTGTTGATTGTATAATTATGGTATTTCACGCAATTAACTATTTAGTTAAAGTTGGGTGCATTTTAAAATATAAATGGATGGAAATTTAAAAGTTTTTATATAAAACTCTCTAAGCTACATAATACAAGTTATGAGATTTTTATTTAATTAAATAAAAACCGATGGTTAGATCGACTTACCTCTTATAACATTATATAAACTATTTAGTAAAAATTGAATGCCTTATTTAATTATAATTTTTATTGTTCACATTCTAATTGAGTTAAATAAATATATTTAACTCAATTAAATAAATATATTTAACTCAATTAAATAAATATATTTAACTCAATTAAATAAATATATTTAACTCAATTAACAAATACACATAGATATTCGGCAGAAAAATAAGTATGGACTAAGACATAAAGACATAGAGAATATATATATATTATATATCTAAGAATTGTTATGACAATACGATAAAATGTTATATATGTGTGCTAAATCTATATCTAAGCAGTATAATATGACGTTATGATATAATGCAATAACTTATCACTTAAATATTACTCAAAATGCTGTACTGTACACATGTACAGTGTATATGTATGTGTGCTGTGTGTGTTGCTTAGAACTATAACAAAATATCGACAAATGCTACTCTGAGCAGCACTGTTGGAACAAGCTTAAAACTAGACAATCAGGTTTTTCTTTATTCTTATGTATCGTTTTTGATTGATTGATTGATGGATTGATTTAATAGTCTCGCTCCTTCTTCTCGTTGAACTTGGTGAGGGGCTGGTAGCTGGGATTAGAAAATGCATCGCTGCCGCCGTCTTTCGTCTTGTTGACCAGATTCTTGCGTGTCGGCTTCACATTGACATAGTTCTCGCTGGTGTTGCTGCCACTGCCAGCGCTGCTGCTACCGCTTCCATTTAGCTGCGTCTCGATGTGATGACGGGGTGATGGTGTGGGCGTCGCATATGTCTTGCGAAATCGACGCGATTGGTCCGGACTGCGTTCGCCATCCGATGTGGCTGTGGCATGCAGCATGGGTATCTCTTCGGGTGCCTGATCAGCTGCATCCACATGGGGCAGGCCATTTTTGCGACGCAACGGCTTATTGTTACTGTCCATGTTGTTGGTCAGTGTTGGCGAGTGCTGTTGCTGGGGATGGGGATGGGGGGCAGCCATATCTGGGAAGGTGAAAGAGGTTTCGCTTGTTTGTATGGCTGTCTTATCTTCAAAAGCGCTGTTTTGATTTGGACGCGTGGGTGAAAAGATGGCGATGTTTTTCTCATTACTCATCTGGAGATAATCATCAGACGATGCTTCGATACCTGTGAATTGGGTTAGTGAGTGTGTGTGGGTGTGTATGGGTGTGTGTGCATGTGTTAGTTATCACCTTTAAGCTTGATGTACTTTCGATTCTTTACTCACGTATATCGGGCACAATGTGTCCATTGACATAACGAGGCGCCGCCGGTGCCAACTCTGTTGGGGAACCCATCAGCGATAAGTAGTCGGTGGCGCTATTCTTCATATACTCCGTGTTCGAACGCATATACGGATCATTCAGATCGAGATAGTGCTGCAGAGAGTCACAGAGTGGCATTAGCTATTTAAGCATTTATTTTGGATTGTGTCTTGGTTAATGTTGTCTAATCCTTCTAATAAATGTTGTTCCTATTTGAACATACCCAGACTCAATAATGTTTTAATTTTAATTTTCATTTCATTTATAATTTTAACTTTAATTTAACATTTCTACTTTTCAAAAACATTTAAAGGAAAATAATTTTATTTTTTTTTTTTGGAAATTTATTGATTTACTTGCTGATGTGAGTTAAGTTTATGGATTTACTTACCATGGCCACATCCTCGCCCAACATGGTGGCAAATCGTTTTTCCAGCTCATCGAACAGCGGTCTGCTCTCGGGACTAATCAAACAAAGAAATATTATATTAATATAACAATTCAATATAGCACTTGAAATATATTGCCTACCTCTTTCTCCAGCACTCGAGCATTATCTCATAGAGTTCCTGATTGGCATAGGGCGGTTTCTCCATGCGATAGCCATCGTTCAGTTTGTTGAACAGCTCCTGATTCGGATCGATGCCAGGATAGGGCACCTTCGACAGCGAGAAGATTTCCCATAGCACAATGCCAAAGGACCACACATCGCTGTACGTGCTAAAGACATGATCGCTCAGAGATTCCAGCGCCAACCATTTGATGGGCAGTTTGCCGCTCTCTATTTGGATAAATCGCATATTAGATAAGAGAATTGTGATTAACATAAATAATCAGAAAAAACATCTGCCAGAATTTTAAGGATATAAACGTGAACAGTTTTCCCTAAATTAACAATATCCAAAAAAGATTTATTTTTATAGAAACAATTTTTATTTTTAAGAAATTCCTATCTAAAAAGTACCTACCCGATTTTTTATAGTTATCGCCTCGGTACATGGAGCGTGCCAGACCAAAGTCACAGATCTTGACCACATTATCCTCGCAGAGGAGTATATTGCGAGCAGCGAGATCGCCGTGCAGCACCTTCTTCGACGAGAGATACCCCATGCCGCGGGCCACCTGGAAGGCCCAGCTGACCAGATCTGTGGTGGTCACCGCCATCGCCTCCGTTGAGTCTGTCTTGTAGTTGGAACGCCAGGCTGGCTGCACTGAGTTATTCGACATCAAATGATCATCTAATAATCAAAATGGATGATTTATAGAAGGAACTGGAAGGTGTTCTCTCATGCTTACCCTCCGGTACTGTTGTCATAACGGTTGCGCACGTATCCAATTGGATATCGTAGCTGCAAGTACCGGTTACGGTACGGCCAGCTCTGGTACCCACCCGTGGATCGTTATCGGAGTTTCTGCGATTATTTTGCGTATAGTTGTTGTTTACGGAGTTCATGTGATTGGTATATGGATGGTTCGGGAAACTGACGTTAGCATATTTCAAGCGACCACCATCACTGTTGTTAATTGTGTTTTTTTTATTGTTTTTTAATCACAACACAGAGTGAGTGAGTGAGAGAGGGGCGAGAGCGGTGCAGAGAGTAGTAGGAGTAGAAGACCATAACCATAACCATAACCATTACCAGTTATCACAAGCACAAGCCACAAGCCACATTGACAGATATCATTTTAGGGAGAGTTTTATATTTTGTAGTTATTGTTGTGATTAGATTTGAGAGGATCGTGTGTAAAATTCAATTATTGTTAGTTGTTGTTGTTGTGATTGTTGTTGTTGGGATACAAAGAACGTACATAGTTAGTTACATTTAGGTTTAAACTTATGCGTGATTCACACAAAGCGACATCAATCAATCATCAATTTTGATGATTCTCCTAAAAATCATCATTATTTCTGTTGTCTAAATCATTTCGCAGCAGTAAAAAATATTGACAATGTTTTTCGGCAAAAAAAAAAACACACAAAATAAAATTGAAATCGGAAATGAAAATTGCAAAAATCAACAAATGAATATTTTGAAAACAAGGTTGCCTTAGTTGTGTAAAGAGATTCATTCATTTAATATATATGAATACCTTTGAATGTGTTTTTAATATTTACTTGAATTGAGAAATAGCTCAATGGTAAAATGCATTTGCCACAACTTATCCACAGTTGAAAACAGCTACATTTCTTTTTAACCAGTTTTTTTTTTTTAATATTAAACTACTTTAAATTTTCCTCAAACTTTAATATAAGTTCAACAATCTGCTGTGATTGATTCTGATGTTTATGCTGATTTTGCCTATTTATGAACAGTGTTTCACATCTTTGGAAAAATACCCCAATTCAATCCCCAAGATGTCGCTCTGTGTGATAAGCCTTTAAGGGTTAGTTATTAGTTTGACATGCACTTTGCACTTTGACACTTACCGGTGGAGATCAAAGTTGTCGGAGATGCGTTGTGTCATTATCATGGAATCGATGCGATCATTTGTGGTATTTATTTGATTAATGAAATACTTGCGATTGCGTAACAGAAAGTTTTGTATATTGCCAAAGCGACAATATTCCACAATAACCATCAGTTCACCTGAAAAAACATAAATAATATTTAAAAACTAAATGAAACTTGAATTAAATTAATTCCTTTGCGGAAATTTAAGTTAATCGATAATTATCGATTAATATTAAAGTGCTTCTCAGGTGCCTTCAACTTACGTTTGTCTATATTCTTGGTGACGGCGCCCAACAGATTAACAACATTCAGATGTTGCCCCAGATGCACCATGATCTTCAGCTCGGAGACGAGTGCTCGAACCACTTCAGCGTCCGCGGAACGTTTAACCATTTTAACGGCAACTGTGGAGACGCGTGCATCATTGCGTATGCCTTCCGCTTCGCCCTTGAGGACGACACCGAAGGCGCCGGCGCCCAGCTGCTTGCCCAGCTTCAGTTTTTCGCGTGGAAATTCAAAGCTAAGATCATAGGGCAACAATTCAGCCTGTTCATCGAGTGTCATGGCCGGATTAATTTGTTCCACATCGCCATCTATAAAGTTGGCCAAGCCGGCTGCCTTCAGGACCAGATTATGCTTGCGCTCCTGGCGATAGCGTACGGCAAGGAAGGCGCACAACGCAATCAGCACGACAAAGAAGATGCAACCCAACCAAATCCAGAACGGACTCACGCGAGGTATGTCTGCAAATAGTGAAAATAAAATAAAAGAAAAAACGATTTTTGTGATGGTTTATAATTAAGTTTTTACTTCATTTGCAAACGTTTGATATCATTTTAAATGTTTACAAATTGAGTAAATACAAATCAATCAATCTATCAATCATATATACAAAAGGTAATTCAACTCACTGGTAATAATCACTGTGACGGAGTTCTCAACACTGCCCAAGCGATTGGCGGCCACACAACGATAGACACCATCATCGGTCGGATAGAGATGATTGACACGCAGCATTGTTCCATACTCGATGATGTGAGTGCGATTTGATTCTCTGATCGCGATGTCATCCTTGAACCAGCTGACCGTTGCCAGCGGTACTGCTTCCGATTTACACTCGAGATTCAGTGAATCTCCAAAATTTCGTCTCAGTTTAGTCCTTACATCCAGATTGATCCATTTCGGTGCCTTTGGATCATGGATATAAACATCAATCTCCCGACTATCGTACTTTTCTGGATTGTTAATGTAATGGGCTCGACACTCGTAGGTGCCACGATCCTTGTCAGCTATGGATCTGAAGTTGAGTGTCTTTGTGTACGTATAATCCGTGATGTTGCTCTCCATTTGAATATCTGCAAAATTTGGGAAAAATTAACAATAACTGTCGTTCAACCAGTCAGTCAATCAATCACTCGCATACCGTCAATCAGTACGCCATTGTGATACCATTCCAGTTTGGCATCAAAATGGTAAGCTAGTGCGGCGCAAGTGAAATGCACCTCATCCTCTTTGGCTATCTTCCGTTCCGGACTGAAACCGGATATCGTAATATTCTCCGCAATGTTGCCCAGGAGCACGTGTGCCCGAGTCGATGCATTTGAAGTACCGTTAAACGAGTTCAGCGCCATGCAGGCTATATAGCCGGGCTCAGTGGGCTTGAAGATTACCTCATGGATAGTCTCGATGTTTAGTGTGCCCGGACGAGTATTCGTTCTATACTATAGTTTTCGACAGGGATTTAGAAATTGTTATCATTTTGGTAAAGAGTTATTAAAAGCCGTACACTCAGAAAAAAATTAAATGAATAAGTCAATCTTGGCATATTCAAAATATACTAGTCAATTTTTTTCTGAGTGTAGTTGGTGCCCTATTTTGTATACTGAACAATTTATTTTTACGACACATTCTCAACTCAATCGAAAATTAATAACTAGCTCAGTTTGAGTCGAAACTGGGGCTTTGTATTTAACCTATGCATAACTGAGTACCTTATATTGATCCTGAACTGCTTTAGACTTTGAACGGCAAATAAATGTTGCGAAGAGCGAAAAACAAAATTAAAAGAATATTATTATTATTATAAGAGAATATAAAAATTGACAAAAGAAGTTTGCAAGTGAAGTGTAAAAGCAGTTTTTAGTTAGTTAAAAGCAGTGCACAAAATCAAAAGAATATTATTTTGATAAAAATTATTTACATGTAAAGAATATTATAATACGAAGTATTTAGTATGCAAGGTTGGATTATTAATAATGATTTTTATTATTATTATTTTTATAATTAAGAAATACTCACGCTGAAAGGCTGCCAGGCTCCACATGTGGGCCAATGTGGCTTTAAACTGCACGGCTTAAATGAGAACGTGACAACTGCCGGTGGATATGATTTGACGTTGCAAGCAAGATGTGCTTCTTCGCCACCAACCACATAGACATCATTCATGCTGAGAACTGGACCCGAACTTACGGTCACATTGAAGCAGATTTCCTTGCTCTTAAAGCCATTGTTGCATTTGATAACATAGGTGCCGCTATCGTCCACCTCGGCCCGAAGTATTTGCAGCGTTGTGCTTACCTCGTCGTCAAGTATTCTGAAGTTCGGCTCGGTTTCCCAGACTTCAATGCCACTTGGCTTGTACCATTTGCATTTGGCCGTCGGATGGCTGCCGATGTTGACTGTCAATTGTATGGTGCGTGTGACATCTCCCCTTACTGTTGTACTGTTCGTTGGTTCCATTACATTTAGATAACTGGAGTTGTGCTCTATTAAATAAATTTAGTTGAACTTGTAGAATTTATCTTATAATTGTGAGTGGTGCATGTCCAAGCAGTCTACCTAACTTATATTGAAATTACCCAAAGGGTAATTACCATGCGCTACATCTGCTTTGGGAAATTTCATGTCGTATTAGTAGATCAATAAGGAAAATGAAAAGAGAAAAACTTCTGCTGCGACTGCTGCTAAGCTCACCTCAGTATTTGCTCAATAGCCGGGCGGACGAGTTCAATTTGCGTGTGTAAAAAATAATCGCTAATTTTTGTATGCATCATTTAATTATAATAATAATAATAATACTGTGGAAATACAAGTGTGCGGTTAATGATAAATTATAATAAATGCCTTGAAGGGTAATGTAAAAACCCGGGTTTTGTGTTGCCAAATGCGCATTGAAAACTGCAATCAATGTCACGTGAGCGAATGTTAATTAATAAGGAGACGCAAATGCACCGCAATTATGACAGTTTGTGTTGGGTATGTACCATACAACTGTTATATGTGTTCGTTGCATAAATTTTTGAATATCACTTTTACATGCATTTGCAAACATTTTGGTACACATCTATACATTTAGATACGATCAATACATCTATTAGCAGAATTTTTCTTATTTTCGTTTGTTTGTATATTATTGTGAAGCCTGTAACGTATTAAGGGAACGTCTTAATTCCACAAACATTATATATTCTTGGTCAGTCCAGTCAAGTTCAGTGTAATTGTGCATAAATACTGATAAAATAAGTAATATAAAATATAATATGGCTTGTGTACATGCTAAACTCCTGGAATATTATTTTTGAAATTCACATTGAGTAATTGTTTATAAGTTAACAATTTTCCTTAAGATGCTGAATTTTTATGTTAAGATTTGATAACTTACCAACGATGAGCATCTGATAGGAGCTAAACACTTTGTTCTTGTCATTTTCCACGATACACTTGTATGAGCCCTTGTCCGATAATCTGGCATTTTGCACTTTCAACGTGCTGCGACTCGTCCGATGTGTCCCATTATGGACCGTGCTTTCAAACGTAGCGTTAGTTTTACTGGTGCGGCTCTGCATAAATTGGGTTAACGGATGTCAGCTATTGTTGTTCGATATTAAATCAGACATATAGACCTACCTCATCCACTTTGTCGGGAATTTCCCACACCACATCGTATAAAATCCCAAAGCGAGCGGTTAGTTCGCAGACTAATTCAAAGGTTTCGTTCTCGTAGGCATAATGATTAGACTCCGATTTTATTGTGGGCTTATTGAGGCGAACGCTCGCTTCTGTTGTTGTGTTTGTGAATTTTTTTGAGTGTGTGTGTGTGTGTGTAGAAAGTAGATCGTTATTAGACACGAATTAACTTTAAGTTCAATTTCAATTTTGGGGCAAGCATAGTTTTACAGCGACATGCAAAGCAATTGTTTTTAGTCGGGGTTGTTTTAGAGGAGTTAGTCAAAGACGTGGACACACTGGCTTTAATTAAATAGTTGAGTGTTGAGTATATTTAAGCATATGTTTGTATATATGTGTGTATGTTAAGCGATATAGGGCGATAATATACAAATTTAGTTAGTATTTTGCATGCGAAACAAACAGTTTACAGAAAGTGGTCAAAAACACTTCAGGCCAAAAAGAAAAGAACACAAAAAATTACCACAAAAAAAAAAAATGTAAATGGGTAGCAAAGAAGACAGAAGGCAGACAACAAAAAGGGGTTAGTGAGGGACAGCAACCGCAACACTTACGCCCATTTGGAGACCTTGAGGGCGAGGGTGCCATCGCCAATTTGGATTCGTTACGCTTTCGACGAGGCGATGACGACGACGAGGATGCGTAGTCAGTGTCTTGGGTTTGGTTTTGGTTTTGAGAGTCTGGTATGTATGAGTTATTGATATCGTTATCGCTATCGTAATCGATTTCGTCATCGACAACGGATGCAGCATGCCCAGCACCAGAAATTAGTGCAACGTTATCATTTACACTGTTAGTAACATTATTGATTTCATTGACCTTGTCATCGATAACCATAACCTTAAATTCATCGTGCGTTTGATTAGTTAACAGCACAGCCTGCACCAAAGTTTCGTCCAATCCGAATGCTACGTCCGCGGGGGATGTGGAAGGGTTTGTTGTTAGCATATAGTTATAGTTATACACAGATTATACACTTAGAGAATATATGGTAAACAGAGAAGGTTATGCTAAAAGTTAGGACTCAGAACCTCACATTTCTTTTTTCGTTCTTAAAGCATCTTATTCGAGGCAACTGTACTTGAGATGTAAGTAGATATGGGTGTGTGTGGTTTAGTGTATTTAATTTTGATTTGTCGAACATAACTTAGAAACCCTTATATCCATAGGTTAAGATCCAAAAGCCGCATTAAAAAAATTTAAAACTAGTTTTTTTTTTTTTTTTGGTTTGTTTGTGTGATACGAAGTGAGTGGGTGTGTGTGTTTTTTGTTGGTTTTTCAAAAATAATTTCAAAAGCAATAATTACGACACGTATGGACGGAAATTACAAATCACAATCTTTGGGGTGCAAAAACTCACTATCAATTAGATCGTTACCAATAAACTGCACATTAATGATGTTGGACTCGTCTTCTGAATTCGGCAAGGGTATTTTCGGCGCACAGATATAGTCACCGCCATCGGTAATGCTTCGTATTGCGAAAACGAAACCTCGTTTCGGATCATAGCGACCCTGTGTCTCACTGTAAAATGTCTACGGACAACAACAACAACAATAATAATAATCAGGATATCAGATTTTATATTTTTAATGGTGCGAGTAGATAGTAAGATGGGAAGATTATAGGTAGATCGATTGTGTGGACTAAGACTTGCTCTCAACAACGATAGCTTCTGAAATTTGGAAATTTCTCCTAACTACTGGAGTATCTCTATCTACATCATTATAGGCTAGATAGATATTAATGTATATATAGATGATATTTATGTGGATATGCAATATTTACATACGAACTCAAATATATTATGGGAGCTGACTATATAGATAAGCTACGTATGTGTGTAGACGGGCTTTAACATACGTATATGGAATTGAAATTTTTTGTAGTCATCCGTTTTATCCGATTTGCACTTCATTGGGATCATTAACCAATCGCTCACAACGAACAATTCAAATCCCTTCTTAGGATTGTATTTCGAACTATTGTAGAATTGTCCGATTTGTCCTAGTTTATTTGTGTATATCTTATCTTGCTGGTGTCAATCAATCAATCAATCAATCAATTAAGTCAAGTCAAAAGTGAGTGCGGAAAGTAATTGAAAATCGTTTTGTTGTGAATAATGATAAAACATTAAAAAGGAAGAGCAATAAATAAAGTTGAAATACTTACGTCACCGTTGAATGTGAGCATCACCTCCGTTTCGGGCATGGCTGGTTTACAGGGTATAATAACTTCCGTGAATTGTGTGCCTACGATGATAGGGTCCACGTGCGTTAGCAGCTGTTTGCTGTCATTCACAAACACATAGATCGTGCTCGCCAGACCATTATTCACCAGCTCGGCCAATGTGTCCTCGTTCGAACTCGCTGTATCTAGTGCTTGCGAGGCATTGATACAATAATAGGCGCCCACATGAGCGACACCTACATTGACCATTTCGAGGGAAATGCCAAACGGACGCGTTTTATCCCTGGTATTATTGAAGTGAACGTGATTCCATATCCCTTCGTGTTCGTGCCACCATTTAACTTCCCTGTTCCCCTCACAGTGCAGCGTATAATTAATGCCCGCGTTCAGTTTGATGTACTCCTTGCAGGGCGTTATGAGGGGCTGGGACAATTCAGATCCGCCGCAATTGTAATTATGTGTATCATTATCCACGAATTCGCGTTTCTGATGGGGCGCTAAGTGGGAAAAGAAATAAAAACGGAATTGAACACAACTTGTCAATATTTATGATAGAGCCAATCATATTCTTCTTCCTTTTTGTCTTACTCCCACTTTCTCTAGTTCTAATGTATCGATGACATAAATATATATATATATATATATATATAGATAAATAGAAATGTGTAGCACGTTTATGGAACTCTCTTTTTACTTATATTTGCAATACTTATGCTTATCTTTTTAAATTTAATTATTATTTAATTGGACTTATTTAATTGTTCATTCTTTATCTCCTTTTCCCTTTCCACCACTCTTATTAATATTAACGTTATTTTTTCCGTTCATTTCAAATTAACTTGCTCTCATTTTATTTTAAATAATTTAATTAGTTATTTTAAATTTATTAAAAAACTATGCACTTTTATCAGGACACATAAACAAAGATCGAAAATGATGTTTGCTATGGAGTATGTCTCAAATAATTTATATCGAATTGCTTATCGACTTTCGTAAACTATAAAAACACAACTCTTAAGATATTGCCTTAAAATTGATATTTTTATATATATCCAGACATATTTATGTTAGTAATGTGTAAACAGTTCATTAGGATCGGAGAAGAGCGTTCTAATATCAGCAATATCTATTATATATTTAAGCTGGGCTTAGGGTATGCCCTAGTCAAGTACTGTCGACTAAAGTAATCTCACTTATAAACTCAACTATTTTGCGATATTTATATTAAGTGTTTGCAATCCACTTATAATTGATAAGGTTACCTCATTGATATAGACATGCATAAATATCGATTGTTTGAAAGGCTCAGCCTCAGACCCAGGCTCAGTTACAGTCTGAGTACAAGAGAGCCCTGGACACAATGGGCTTCAATTACGTATGCGGCTCCATTGTGTCGATTGCGTTTTTTCTCGTTGTTCTTTTTTATGAAGTCAATTGTTTGTTTATTTCTACAGACGGCGATAAGCGAAATCAAGTGCTGGCTGATAGTCTTAGAGTATAAAGTTCTTGGATCTGTTTGTAGTTGAGTAGTTTTCTAGCACATACAAGAAATATGTAATAGATATATTTACATACAATTGTATTGCAGACATTTATAAATATATATATATATATATATATATATGTATATATATATATATGTATATATATATATATGTATATATATATATATGTATACTACTACACTCAGGAAAAAATTGACTAGTATATTTTAAATATGCCAAGGTTGACTTTTTCTTTTTATTTTTTTCTGAGTGTACAGCTTTCAATAACTCTTTACCAAAATGATAACGATTTCTTAATCCCTGTCGAAAACTACAGTATAGAACGAATACTCGTCCGGGCCACTAAACATCGAGACTATCCATGAGGTAATCTTCAAGCCCACTGAGCCCGGCTTTATCTCCTGCCTGGCGCTGAACTCGTTTATATATATATATATATATATATATATATATATATATGCGTGTGTGTGGACTTAATTATTCAAAATGTACATTCCAATGTGTGACATTTTAATGTTCGTTGGAAAAGTCGGCGCCAGTGCCGAAAAAATATAAAAGAAATTATTATTATTGTTGTGTTGGCTGTTGTTGTTGCTTATCAACGGCCTCTGTTCGGAGTTTACAATTGTGTCTAGCAGTTCGGGAGATTGAGAGGAGATTGGAAGAGCCGCGAGAGCGGCGCTCATAAATTACAAAGAAAAAGACAGGAAGCTAAAGGCTAGGCTGGCGACCAGTCTAAGTGGATCACATAAATACTCATTTAACAAAAGTGTACACAGTAAGAAAAAAGCAGTGATGCAATCCAATCCATTTCTTTCAGGCTAAAATGCACAAACAAAAAGCTAAAGAAAACAGCTTCTAAATGAGTTATTCTATTTTAATAATAAATAAATATTATCATTTTCATTAACTGAACAAATTTCGTCAGAATTGGATTAAAAACACGCAAGTTATGGTCGAAAAAATATTCAAACATTGATCAGGGCTCTGTTCGAGCTGACTCGACTACAGGATTTTAAACTTTTTTTTAAGACGCTCTGCTCTTTATTGAAATTTTTATTTTGGTCTTGTTGCTTTTTTTCAGTGTACGCGTACACAAAATATATTATATTTTATATATGGACACTTGATACATGTATTCTCGAATTTTAATTGTGTGTGAATTGGTCTGAGCTAAGTTTCATGGTCATCATTGAAATCATGTTTTACTGTGCATACCCTTTTCTGATATTATACTGCATGAAGCTTCGCTTTTATCAATTCTCAGAAATTCTTAAACAATTTGAAATAAGGAATAATAAAAATAATTAATGTATTTTTTTCTTATTTTTTATAAGGAAATATATCATGTATCATGTTTGAATGTATTTTTTTCTTATTTTTTATAAGTAAATATATCAGTAAGGCGAAAATCCTATCAATTCGTAACCGGTTTAAAGCTTTATCAAAATACAATACTTACATGCATCCAAGCAGTCCAGATGAGATGAGATCCCGATGAGGCACAGCAACAAAATCACAAATTTCCGCATTTTGAAAAACGTATATGTATATATATTTGTCTGATAATAGTTTGGATTTATATGCACTATATATTTAATTTTTTCTTTATGGATTTTAGGAGAGTTGGCCAAGTAACGCCATCGCTTAAGAATCACTTAAGTAGCCGTTGTTCTTCAAAATGCACTGCAAAAAAATAGTTGTTGAGATTATTATCTGTTATTATCACACTTAATATTGTTCATAACTGATATTTGTATTATTTTTGGCATTATTTATAGAATTTATGTATTTATTTATTTATATATACGATTATGGTTCTATCCGCCTCGAGTGCAACTCTTAATCTGTGGCAAGCAACTGAATTCTCAATCTCAAAACGAGCGCGTTGCGAGCTTTGACTGTTCAGGATATCAATGTTGTTGAAGCTGATGCTGCTGCTGTTGTTGTTGTTGTTATTTGTTGATAAAAAGAAATACATTTATTATTAATGAACGCATTCATGAAAACTTTAACATATTTATGTGAACGCGGAAAAACCGACGGACGCACGAACGGTCTGCGTCGCTAATCTGTGGGATGCAGCGTTTTTATCGTTTGTAAGCGTGCACATAAACAACAACAGCAGCATCCAAAACAAACTGTGAAAGAGAAAAATGAAGAGGAGACTATCATACACAACCAAAAAAAATTATGTTTTCATATTTTTTTATGTTTTACAAAATTTGACGAAATTAATCACTAACTTCCGCTGCAAAATATATCCGCTAAAGGTTGCAAGCTGAACAAACAAAGTTGAACATGAAATGATAAATGTCAAATGTGAAATGCCAGATGACAAAATGGAACACTCACAACTCTGCGTGCGGTATGTGGAAGCAACAGGTTGCAAAGTTCCTACGGTTAACTACAGCTATAACTCTGTGTCCTCCATGTTCGCATTTGGTTCTGTTAGTGTTGTCATTTACTAAGATATATGGGAGAAAAATATTTAATTTCTTCTAATTTCTTTTGAGAGAATTTGTTAATACATTGAACCCAATTATTAAAAAAATAGAAGAACAATTTCCCGTTTCTCATGTTTTATGAAGTTGGCACTTAGGAACCAAACCTACAGCTAAACACATTTAAGCATAAATATTAAAGCAATATTCTGCATAAATAAGTTTTGAGACACTCGTGGCTTTATTTGTTGCTGCTCAACACTGGCTGACAATGACGTGTGTAGCCTGAGACCAGGCAGTACGACACACGCGGAGGCACTAAATGACAGCGAGACATGCACAATTAAACAAGTTGGCTAACACAAATTGGCCAACAGCAATTGCCTGTTTTTATGGGGCCAGTTCCTCGTGCACACAGGCATTACACATTAAATAGTTCATAATCTGCACCCACCAACCTTCCTCCTCTTTCTAAGCCGCGTTCCGTTGACAACAAGTGGCCCATGTGGACAGCTATAAACTGGAAGTTGTAGTTTGTTGTGTGTGTGGTTCCACTTATTTTAGGGTGCGCCCAGGACAGCAACAGCAACAGCACCAAAAAGAACAACAACAACAGAGGTGGAAAATCATCTGACATTTATGTAAGCCTAGCCAATGACATTGTCAGCTTATTGTTGTTGTTGTTGCTCTTGGTAAATGGCTAATACCAGTTGAGCCAACACACACAAACATAAGCATTCATCTCTGTCAGCGGCGGCAGGACATGAGACATGACTCATCTATCTGTGGTCCTTTTTTTGTGTGTAATAAGCAGCCAGCTATCAATTAATTAAGTACCACCTGAGTACAGAGTGTGTTCTGTTTCGGCCAAGTGCCACATCGTAAAAAAAACGTGTACTTGGCAAATATTGATAGTCAACTCGAAGCTATCCACATTTTCCCCACTTTACTTAATGACATTGCAGGTAATTTCCTGCTTATCCGATAGCATTATTAGGCTTTAAGCTATATCGTATAAATCAAAAGATTAATATTAAATTTGGATTGCACATTTAAATAGCAAAATGATGTGAATTAAACGTTTTTAACAAATTTGAAAAATAACGACCCTCTGTTAACTTAATATAGCATAGGCAAGTGATAAAATGTGCAGCCATCAGGCAATGCTATTGTAATTGTGAATATCAGCCACATTTATTCACAAGCTTTGTTATCTTTAAATAATTTTCAGCGTTTGCTATGTATATGTACTTATCATTTAATATGGAATAAATATGTGTTTTGTTCATACACAGCCAAATGGTCTATGCTGTTAATAACAGAGTTTCACATTTAAATTCTTTGCCTACAGGGTTAAGAGGGCATTACATACCTAATTAACAGCATATTTTTTAGCATAGCAAGATTATAAATTAACATAGCTTCCTTCTTTTTAGTACATTAAATATTGGTAATAATAAATATTAATCAGATCTGCTTGCTAATGAGCTTTTGTTGCTTATCAACTGCACTGAGCATAATGCCTTTGGGATTGCGATTGCATGTAGGGTATGAAAACTTGATCAGATTGTTTTCATATGAATCGGATGGAAAAATTTGTCTGGCAACATGTTGCGCACTGTTGCACAGCTAGCAACATAAAAGCAGAATGTTGCCTGGACTTTGACTTCATGGACTTTAACTGGGGCTGCCTCTTTGTTGTTGTTGTCTGTTGGTGATTTGCTTCCTTGGCATTGCAGTGTTGTCGTTGTGTTGCCATGGAGACACGCCCACTTTTGCAAAACATCAAGGGCGCACACGCATACTTTTGACCACTTTTTGCTGCTGCATTTCTTGCTGCTGTCGTGTCGACTATTTTTAGCCCGCCTCTGGGACAACACTCCCCTTCCCCCACCCCCTTTGCTTCCTTTGC
This sequence comes from Drosophila fungiperda, assembly GCA_035042345.1. Classification (NCBI taxonomy): domain Eukaryota; kingdom Metazoa; phylum Arthropoda; class Insecta; order Diptera; family Drosophilidae; genus Drosophila; species Drosophila fungiperda. The sequence goes on along the minus strand of JAWNLM010000145.1, from coordinate 3,879,518 downwards.
ATTCCACTAATTACCAAGGCTGCAATTGTTCTTGCTTTGTCAGGCGCAATTAGTGAGCAATCGCAAACAGATTTCATTTCACCGTAGTGGGTATTACTTAAGGTGCAACAGTTGCTCTTCTTCATATCCATTCGCTCGAATGAATGTAGCTTCATTCTTACTCAATGCAGCGTGATGAATCAATTTAATTTCATATTTTTTATTTTGGTGAACTTCAAATTTGTTCAGCGAAAAATAGTAAAAAGTCATATTTCACACACACAAACATACATGTTGGTTTACAAAATGACGTCATGTCGCTGTGCACGCTCGAGTAGCTGCCCTCGGCTCACTTCAAACATGCCATACACTTCGTTGTATATTTACAAATATATATATGATGAGCATGTTGTGTGCATAATGATGATGTATGCAATGTAAATACTCACACATCAAATCTGCTTACATAAATGACATTATTTGCGTATTAATTGAAATGCGACCCAGTGAAGCGGCAATATATCGGGTTTGTTTTAAAAACCGGTTCCATTTGAGTTGGGGGGACACCTCCCGAACATTCCCTTTTTTCTGTTCAACAATTTGCTCGTTTGATTAGTAGACACTTTTACTATTGATCATCGTGGAAATTGAAATTAATATATATGTGATATATAAAACCTATTTTATTACAAATGATGATCGTATTTCCTACTCATTTAACGGAAATATACATATATATATATATTTATATGTAACAATTATTTTACAACTGTTGATTGTATTTCCCACTCACTTAACTTTTATACTAAAAATATATGCATATATAAAACTGTATATAGGTAGGCTCAAAACGTGCTTATGTCAGTAACTGGAGCAGTAAGTTAAGTAAATCTCAAGCCAAGTGGAAAATAAGCGTTTGTTAGACCATTGGAAATTCGAATTTTTTATCAATATATAATGTATGCATAATTGATTATTCATCAATTATGATTAATACGTTATCTAATTGTAAACAAACAACTGTCTATATTTATAGCTAATCAATAGATATCAGAATATAAAATTCAACAAAGTTTCCAAACTACATTTACATTCAAGTATGTTGAATTTATATATGTACTTGGTCATCGTCAAATCGCAAAACAAAAAAACATTTATTTTCTGCATTCAATTGTAATATTAATGTTACTTGGGCTGTGCACCAGTTTTTCCATTTTCACTCTGTTCAATCGAGAATTTATGAGTATTTGAAGATATTGAATTGAAGCTTTTAACAGTGTTATTAATAAAATATCGATTTGTTGATTTTAAAAACAAACGAAATTATTTTTTTACACATTGCGATCGTTAAAAGATTTCCCTGAAAAATTCAACTAATTTCTCGCCTCTGTAAACAGGCAATAAATTCTTTGCTACATTGTTTTTAGGTTGTTTGTGGCCTAAGAGTTTTGACACTTTGAGGCTGGCCGAGACAGAAGTTGGCTTTTTTATGGCCAATAAATGGCAAGACTGTTGCGTTGGTTAAATGTGCAACAGATACGTCTGTTTGGCTTTGTGTGTGAGTGTGTGTGTATTTGTCTAGTTGCTTGTGCCTGTCCAACATACACCTGCCACCGTGCGGCTGCCCGGCTGCCACAATTTGTGGCATTCTCATCACATCGCCATTTTCTTTTCCCATTTGGGTTAAACTGATTTTAATATCTGCAATTCCGAATAGTTGGCCAAAGTGTGTTTTTTATGGTTCAAATCCTGCTGCTGAATCCCTGCTCGATTTGCCTGTTTGTCTTTGCTCGAACACACTTTGACCTTTGTAGCTGTGTGTAAAAGTCAAGTGGTTTTTCATCGCAACAACTTAATTGGAAAAACTGCCTAGGCAACAAGCAGAAAACAAGAACAAACAAAAACAAAATCAAAACAACGACAATAAATCGTTGGCTTTAGGCCAACAAAAAAATGCATGCGATCGAAAAAATATGAGGAAATATTTGCAACAATGGAGAGGTAGGAATGACGGTGGGTGAGGAAAGGAGTTGGTTTGCGATGCATCTGCTCATTAAAATGCAAACTGAGCAAACTCAAGCAAATTGAAAATTTAGCAATTTAGGCCAACAAACGATTTGTGGTCTCAGCCAATTTGTGGCCAAACTTTTGGCTGACAGGCCCACGCTTAAGAAACACGCACACACACACACGCACACACACACACACACACACACACACACACACACACACACACACACACACACACACACACACACTGACACACATAAATCATAGTTAGCAATTGTCAATTGTTCGACAAATTGTGTGTGTAGGTTTTCCGTTTGCGAAACGAGTGAAAATGTGCTGGTAGTAGGAGTGACCCAACGAGAGAGATACCCAGATAGATAAGCAGCACATCGAGCATGCCAATTGATTTATACTCTTTATCTATTTGCATGGAAAGCTATCTAAAATATGACACATGGCTGCGATAATCTGCACAACATATTTTCTATATCCAAGTCAAATACGCTCTGAGTTCAAAGGTATTTACATAAACTTTTTCTAAGCCAGAAAAAAATAGTATATCACTACTTACGAATATATAAAAGTATCTATTATTGTTTAGCATAATTTCTTTATACTAGATCATTACTGTAGAGATCTTATGGAGTATGGTAAATAGAGGATTTTTACAGTACAGGATTAGTTAGTTTTAGTTATACCCGGACCTAATTTATACAAACGTGTAGATGTTTAATTACACTTTATTGTGGTCTTGAAAATGCTATCGTTTCGCTTTAATCATTAGATGGTTTCCTGAAATTTCAGAGGAACGTGAAGCGACTTGACACTTGCAATTCGCGTGTTGCCTTAATGATGAAGAAATGAGTTAAAAACGCAAGCAAAGCGAAAGGACTGTTTAATTCATTAGTGGGTTTTTACGGTCTAAAGTGTGACATTTTGTTTGGGCGTCTATTTAGATAAAGAGCATAACATTATTGCGCTGCGGCTACATTTTCGTATATAATTAAGTATACATATATGCAAATTAGTAAGATTTTAATGTTGAGAAAAATTGTTGCGAAATTAAAAAGAGCCTAACTACTGAAGTAGTGTTGTTAGTAAGATAAAAATACATTAAAAATCGAATATTAAATACGAAACTTTACTATCTGAATTACAATAAATAATGCTTTTCTTGTTACAAGTTAATTTTTTTTTTGCACTGTAATTTATGTAAAGAGCTTGAAAATTATCTTCCATGGTTGTGTCCTCTATATACATATCTGCAAATGGCTCGATGAATGTAGTTAACATAATTCTCTTGTATTTGCCGGCGAAATATGTAAATTGCAAGTTTCAGCGAGTTTTGTTAATTTCATACTAATTAATTAATGGTGCCAGACAATAATTGTTGTTGTTGTGGCTGCCAATTTGGGGATTGTCTCAATGTTTACCAACATGTCGAGCCAGCTAATTGCGATTGAAATTGATTCTAGCTCTTGTTGCTGCTGTTCCTGTAACTTTTTGTGTGGGTTGTTGACATATTTCACTCCTGGGCGGGGCAACAAGTGTAACATGCCGCACACACACAAACACACACAAACAGCAGGGGGTGTTGTTCGCTGATTGTGCAATCTAACGGATTGTCTCGCCCACAGTAACTCCAGAAGCTGCGGGCGGTGAGCTGTTTTCCTAATGCATTTTTTGAAGTGCAAACTTTATAACAACAACTACTATAAACAACCACAACAACAACAACTTGAGGCCTGCTAATCTAGAAGACAGATGCATAAACAACAACTGAAACACAAAACTAAAAAAACAAGCAAAAACTTTGCAGTTGATAAATTGGCAAGAATAACAGCAGCGACAACAACAATAAAAACATTAAAAACAACTGTCAGAGAAGCCGCCCCCTCTTGGCCACGCCCTCCGCCTGCCCCTTAAGACGCTGCCCGATAAAGGCCAACTTCCAATCGCACTTCTATATGTGTTCTGTGTGTGTTTCGTATTTCGGGCTGGCAACCAGTGCGGGCTTTAGATACAGTATCTGCCAAACAGAATGCTGCTTATCAGCTTGTTGTTTAACATGTGTTTCGCAAATGCTAGAAACTCTGCGCGGGTGTGCGTTGTGCTGTGTGTATTTGCTTATATTACTCAGATATTCACAATCGCTAGAGAGAAATCTTATGAATAAGAAACTTAGGCAAAAGATGATTTTGGATTTAGATTCAGCTTCAGCTATATGATAATATCGATGCCTCGGCTCATCTATGATATATTCCATCTACAAGTCAGAATTGTACGAAGGTACACTCAGAAAAGAATAGTACTGAAATTTAGAAGATCAGCAAAATAGAATGTTTTCCAAATATGTGAAGATTGGTTTTTAAAATAAGAAAGACCTATCGTAAATTCCCAATTCTAAAAATTTATTGTTACTTTATAATTTAAAGAAATATATTTAAGATACTAGAAATATATATATAACAATTGTTAAAAAATAAAATTTAAGTTTAGCTGCTATCTACTTTGGAGTCCACTTCGTTCCATCTCTGAGATTTCCTATATACGAGTTATATATGTACTGCGATAAAATCGGCATTAAAATGTAGAAGCAGCAGAATCGCAAAATATGCGCAGCTAAAAAGCAGTTGCCACAGAAATGGGTACAAGGGAGGGTGTTAAGCAGAGAGGGGAGAGTAGCTGGTAGCGGGTTAAACACAAGCATGAGAAATAATATCTTGTTTCGGTATTTTCTACACTTTTTACAAATTTACAAGGAAAGTGGCCAAATTCAAATGAATTAAAAGTGAAATTAAGTGCGAACAACAATACAAACAACAACAGATTGCAAAAAGCAGTAAATGTATCTTACGGATGAGTCAGAGAAGTGGAAATTTTACTGCAGACCGGCTTAAGTTGATCACATGTTGGCTTATATAATAACGGTCACAATCTAAAGTGGTTTTTTTTTTTTACTTTTATTTAATGCTGCGACAAGCGAAATTTGTGAGTTACTTTTAGCTTTCGATTTCATTGTCGTCGACTATTAAGTGGCATTTATGACAATTCAGCTAAGAAACATTTTAATGAAAATCTAGTTGGAAAACTGCCCGACTTACATATATTATACATATAGAATTGGCCATATCGAAGGCAGCGACTATTTGTTTAGGCTAGCTAGCAACAAATGGAACTACAACAATAACCACAAATGCCATAAATATTGTTGCAAGCACAATCTCCAAGTGCTTTTTGTGGTTTATTTGTGTGTATCAATTTATAAATTATGCCCCTCCCCCCCATCCCATCCCATCCTCCACATGTCAATAAAATGGCAATGGTCCAAAAATTAAAAATATTGCATTCAGTTGTTTTCAACTCTTTTGCATGGAACTATTTAAGAACAATTATTATTTTTATTTTCGCCGGCTGCTCTTTTGTTTTGTACGTTATTTTTAATTTTGGGTCACGGAAAATGCTGAAAACATTTTATTTGCATTTTACCATAATTTAAACCAAAAGTGTTGCAAGCAAAAGTCAAGATTTGAGGAGGTGTAGTATAAGGGGGGTTGTTTGTTGGCAGGGATAATGAGATTTTTTTTTTATTGCTATTTGGAAGCTGCGTGCTAAGGAGCAAGTTTTTCACTACCTGCCCGGTAGTTACGACCTGCAAATGTCGAGGCGGAAATGAGGAAAACTTTACTTCTAAATAAAAATACTTATCCAGATCTCTCTCTCTCTCTCTCCCTCTGTCTATCTATTTGTCTCTCTTTTAGGCGAAAGCCAACACGCTAAGGCTAACAGCTTTGCAAGAGTTATGGCCAAAACCTTTACAAGTGCAAATGCAAGTGCAGCCTCCACCCAAATAGCCAGTTAACCAGCTAACCAAACAAAAAGACAGCTCAATGGCTGGGCTTAAAATTAGTATTCCACGAGCCACACCATTGGACCATTTTGTATACCCAGCACTTGTGTGAAAAATGGGGTTGAATGTTAACTTGGTGGGAGAAGAGAAACTGCATTTAATATCTATTCGATTTATTTATGTATGTTTTTATATTTCTATCAAAGTGTTCAATTAAATCATAAATCGTTTCGGAAACGGTAAGCAAAACTCAATAAAAATTAAATATAGAACCCAGATAATATAATATAATAATGAGCAAAGTTCATTTCTAGGGTATTGCACTTACATTTATACATAGCACTCTCGAGCACTCTCTTAAGCAAATATTTATATATTTATGACTCGTGCCGAGCCATTTACAAAGCTACTCAAACCTTCAGCTCGAATTTCTACAAAAATTTAGTTTCTTAACTTTTACGTATGCAAGTGATAAACAATACAATTAAAAAATAATTGAAAACATTTTTTAGATGCCAGCAAAGATTAGCTGCAAAAAAAGTTTTGGTGTGAAAATACAATCAGTAATTTTTCTTCAGAAGTGCCTTGGCTTTATCAAAATAGTTGCAAGTTGTTGTTGTTGCTGCAAATACTTTCTGCTCTCCACTCAAATCTCTCAGAAACATAAAGTGATTGATGCACGAAGGCAGCAGCAATTAGCGGCTGTGGCTAATGGTTAAAGTGGAGCAAGTGAAGCAAATGGAGATCTCGATTGCCTGCCAGGCTGCCTGGCTGCCTGCCATTTAGTAAACAAATCGGACACAGCGTGTAATTGTGCAGCTGACACAGATACCGCAGATACAATTTGTATATGGAAGTATCTGCGATTCGATCACATGCTGCATTTAGCTTTTGTATCTTTCAATCTTTGCATCTTTGATTTGACTTTAAACTGACTGACTCATTGTGTCGATCAATGTGCATTGTGTGCTTCTTCTCAAATCAGCTCACAACAATTGATGATAACAAAAAGAGAGCTCGCCTCTCCAATAAATCTATATGTGGAGCCTCTTTGCAACATAGAACCGGTTTAAGAAAGTTGTTCCCCAAAACTGGTCACTGCCAAAAACACAAAAGAAATAAACGCAAGAACATTATTCTTTTACGTATTTATTTTGTTGTTTTTTCTTTGTGTGTTGTCTTTACAGCTGGGTCATTGGCTGCAACATTGAGTTATAAGAGTTTACTTAAATGTTGAAACAGTTGCAAATAGAATTTACTAGAAATAGGTATTCATAATTTCTTTGGAAACTTAGCACTTTTGGTAGTTCCAGGTTTTTTGTAATTCATTTTTATAGATTACTTTTGACCGATGCATTTTTAAGTGAAGAGAACAATAAATGATTTACATAATTGATTAAATTAAATTTGATATTTTATTTATTAATTTGAATGAGTATTTTTGTTAAAATTAATAATAATAATAATTATTTTAAGCATGAAGTCATTAAAAAAAATTTTTAGAATAAGTTATATGACTAATAAAGGCAAAAAATTCGAATAAATAATAAATATAAAAGAAGAAAGAATTGGTGACTTAGATTCAGTGGATGATTAAGAGAATTTCACACAGTTAACCACAACAAAAACAACAGCGACGACAACAACAACAAGTCTCATTTTTAACAAAAGTTCAGCGATGAATCACGGCTAAGTTGTTTTACCTGGGTGCTAAAAACTGTTGCTGTGTTGGTGTTACGTTCGTTTCACTGGAATGTCTCCAACACACACACATACACAAGCACTCCCAGCAATACACACACACAGAGACACTCTTAAAAACACACTTATCAATGAAAATTTAATTTGATAACAATACGACACACACACACAAGCTGATATAGCTATATCTATACATGTACTTGGAGCACTTATCCCTGAGAGCACCAAAAAAAAGCAAAATCTCAAATTGCATTCAGATTAAATAAACAACATTGAAAACTGTCAATAAACGTCACCAACGCACACAAATACACTTATTTGTTTCTGTATTTGAATTGAATATATTCGAAATTTGCTATCGAATCTGTTTGTGTCAACACCTGTAGCCAATTGGCCTGCTCTCTCACTCTCACTCTCTCTCTCCATCTGTCTCTATCTCTGTTTATCTGCAATATTCTGTTATTTGCACTCTTCTATTAAATATCTAGAATAGAATTTGCATACACTTTGAGCTACTCATTAGCAACTTTATTTTTTTTTTTATTGTTGTCTTCACATTCTTATAAGAATAATTTCTGATTTTATTTATTATAAAATTTCATTTTATTAGCGCTTACATTTTCAATATTTTGAACACTTAAAACCCAGACTGAATAGAGGAAACTCGCGCCAATTATTAAGTTATTATTGCACAAAGTTATTATTTTCTGTTGTTGTATTTATCGTTATTTGTTATTCAGACTCAAGAATTGTGGCACACTCTTTTAAGAACACGCTTCCCGTTTCGACACGTCAGACTGGTTAAACTGAACTAAATGTTAAGCCCGCTCGTCGACGTCTGCGACATACTGCGGCAAGTGTCTGTGCACAGCATTGCCAGACAGTTAAATAGTGTTATAGCAGGCAGCTTTGCAGCGCTTTGCCATTTGAAACGTTGGCTTTTTGAAACTGTCGTAACGGTTTCAAGAGCTGTTAAGTGTACGTAAATGTAATGTTACTGTTTGCAGAGGTAAGAAAGGGCTTCTTCGTTGAATTATGTTATTTTAGATAACAGACATTCATTTTTTTTTACGTTTTTAAAGAATGTTAAAATTCAGTATAAATGTACAAAAATTAAAGGAAATTTAATGGAAATTGTTTTGTTTAGTGAATAATTGCAAAACTTACTTTTCCGAATTAAATGCATGATTGTGAAAGTTAAATATTCTAAAATAATATATATATTATCTAACAACTAGATAGCGCAAATGTTGATTTAAGCTTCCTATTTTCTATGAAATGATGTGACTTATATATTTATATATTTTTTTGTAGCATGTCAAAAACTTACTTTACTTTCCATGCGTTGACATATGATTTTATCCGTTTTTGATCTACATGCATGCCAAATACCCAACGGAAGCAATTACAAGTTGAAAATACAAATATATTTATGTCTATATATATATATATATATATATTTATATATATTTGGAATAATAATGAGTGCTCAGTGATCCGTTTTTCAATTGAGCTGAACGATCAGTGATCGCAGTATTCAAGCAACGCTTAATGAGTAAATAATTGTTGAGCTAGCGAATCAAAATTTTCCGCTTTGCACTGAACGGTATAAATAGGTCCCCAAATAGGAGTAGTCTGTGTAAATCCACATCGAAATGTTGTCGAACTTTGTGATAGTACTCATCAGCTGCTCGATGGCCTTTGATGTGGCCTTAGCTTGTGTAAGTTACTTAAATTATAAAAAAAAAGCTTAACTTCAGCTTTTCTCGCTTTTCGATGACAATTCTCAACTCAGTTAAACTCAATGAAAGCTAACTAAAATCAATAATTGCATATGCAAATACGTTTAAATCAGAATGGCTACAAGGCAAGGCTAGTGAAGCTGGAGAATTGCGCCGGTGCGGATGGCATTATCCAGTTTGATGAGGGCTTCAGTGTGAAGCTGAACAAGAAGTGCGAACTGGTGCCAACTGGATGCTTTTCGAACAAGGCCTTCGCATCGGCTGTGTCCAAGTACAAGGTGCAAAAGGATGGCATTGTGATGAAGGAGGGCAAAATTGATCTGTGCGCAATGATGGATCAGGCGTCCAGCCAAGCCAAGGATATGTTGAAGTTATTCGGTGCACCATCTACATGTCCAGTTGTCGAGGAGAAGATCTGTTCCAACGACCACACCGTCGATCTGTCCAAATACAAGGCCATGTTGGGCATGGCTCGGGGTAATCTGATCATCGACAGTGAAATTAAGCATGACACTGTGAGTAATTTTTTTTTTTTTTTTTTTAATTTTGATATTTATTTCTCTAAATTCGTTGTTTTATTTTTATTTATTTATTTTGTGTCGGTTTTATAGGGCAAGTCGTGTTTCCATGCAGAGATCGAGATCGTCAAGAAGTAGTATTTTCGGAGATCTGCTGTATTATATTATAAGTCTTGCAAATGAGTTGTACATTTTTAATAGTAATAAAACATTGCGGTAATGGAATGCACAACATAATTAACAATTGTCTTTTATTATTTGTATGTGGATATTTTTAGAGCGTCTCTAATAGAAAAAAAAACAAAGAGAAAAGATTATTCAAATTATCGATTTTAAAAATTAAAATTTGAAGAACAAAATTATCGATTGTAATTTTTTTTTTTAATATTCAGACTTTATTAAGTTCTTGAAATAAAAAAATTGTTTCTAAATGAGCAGCGCATAAACTTTAATAATAAAAATCGCTTTCCTTATAAGTTACAATTTGAAATACTAGTATTTTGTTGTAATTTTATTTTATTTATATTTATATTTATAAACTTACTTTTAATGAATATATCAAACCCACTAAATCAATTCCGAATTTTATTCTAAACTTTATTCACATATTTTTATTAAATAATGAAGTTTTTAAATAGAAAAAACATCGATTGAGAGAATTTATGTATTCATGATATTAATTGGTTCTAAATAATAATTGGTATTAAATATTATTATGTCTATATAGTTGTACATAAACAACATTTAGACTTTAATAACAATGAGAATTGCAATTGGCGTTGTTGAGTGTTGCAACTGAAATCTGTTCTCACAAACCACACATTTTTGCTGCCTCATTTTTAATGAATGGTTCCAATAGTCGATATATTGGCAGATGCAGTGAGATACTCTGATCACAAGCCTGATCGGATGTCGTACTTTAATTTAATTAATTTCTTTTTCTTGTTCCCTCGCTCGCTTTTCCTGTCTCATACACAACAAGTACTGGTTGCAAGTACATTGCCAGCATCATGGTGAAAGAGGACGCGCTTCCTGCTAATGACAAACTCATCGCCATTGATTAGACGACGCCTCTTGGTGACATGGTAAAGGCCGCTTTTCAGTTTCCTGTAGGTTGAATCCTTGAAATGTGTGCCGGCTGGCAGGAAAATAACTCGATTCTCCTCCAACAGCAGATAGATACCCGTGCCCTGTCTTGAGCATGATCTTTGAGCCGATTCCACTTTGTAGCTAACATTGCGAGTCATGTCTTGGAAAAAATGACGCTAGCCGGCACTTTCCACACGAATTTTCCATTAATTGTTTTTGCTATAGACATTTTGCTTGCACCGCTGCTATCCTTGCCAGACTGATGAGCTCTGTTCAATTGGAGTTGCTTTTATATAGGAGCCAGCAGCAGCCAGTTGATTTTTTTCTCGCATTTTCCCTTCCACAGATTTGTCAATCGTAAATTCAACAAGTTATTACGGTGTAAAGGATGTGCTGTCAATTGCAATGACACCTTCTTCATTCTCTATTTTATTGAGTGTCTGATTTTGACTACAAAATTGAATTTGGGTCGTTTGCACTCACAACTCAGGTAAAAATTAACCAACCTAAGAGCGAATAATTGAGAAACAAAGCAAGCAAGAAACAATCCCTTGCAAAGCGGAATTTTCTTTTAATTTATGCAAAAAAATATGTGAAGTGCATAATAATTAAAAATATGAACAATAATTCGAAACTAGAGGGTTTTGTTTACGATCGATGCTGACATGTGAATTGACTTCTGAATCAGGTTTGACACCCCAAGTAATATACACATTTTTCTTGGAATTTCATTCAGGATCGCAGCCAAAACATTTCACTGACATTCCACTGAAAAAAAAAACAGATTTTCACAAGCAATGCTGAGTTGATACTGTATTTTAATACAAAGATTTTAGACATATATTTATATATCTTTGATACTACAGTTAAGTTGAAAACATGTCTCATAATAATAATAATGAAGTTAAGGTTGAGAATTATTACTTGTTGAATATATTTATATATATATAAATATTTATATTTTTAACAATTTACAACTTTGGACTTACAATATATGAATTCCAAAAATATCAAATCTTAATGTTAGTGCTCAATGTGTGACACACAAAGAGTTTGGGGTTACTTGGAGTTTGCAACTGAAAGTGAGGAAGCTATGTATTCTGTACAAGAAATAGAGACCGTCTTGAGCAGAAGTTCCAAAGGTGTCCCTTGATGTTTTCCACAATGTTCAGCAGATGCCCGAAAAGCCATAATCGCAATCGTTATCCTTCTGTTTGAGGTGTCCCAAATATGGCGAGTGCTTGATCCCAAAACTGTAGGAGGGCATATGAGATAGATTCACCTGTGGATTGACATTAACAAGAGATCAAATAACAATATTTATTATTGTAATCAGTAGTTGACATTATTTTAATCTTTTTTAAATTTAGCTTTTGTTAATGCTCTTAATGAATGGCTCTATGTTCATTTTATGGATAGTTCTTATCGGGCCGATTCATGAGCAGGCATCGTGTATAACGCTCGGGCAATATATATGTGCCCAACTTGCCACTGAACGGTGAATGCAAAATGCCAAAGGATATTGATGGCGTTGAACGTTTCTCCCAATACTGCGGGTCAGTTTAGGTCAGCTCAGTTGTGGACAAATAAATAAATAAATAAAAATAATAAGTGTAAATGGAATACCTTTTCGGGACAGTGTGCGCCTGGGCCGGGTTTATTATCATCGCTGGTCATCTTGTATTTGCCGCGCATCGTATAAACTGGTGGCTTGGACTTGGTCACCGTATACTCGCCATCATAATAGCCGGGTCCGGGCAACACCAGTGCCGGTATCAGCGGCTGGCGCATCCTTCCGGCCATTGTGAAGGCAGGTGCTGAACGTATGGGACCCTCCTTGCTGCTGCCCAAGACAGTGGGTATCTTGTAGACGTTAGGAGCTGCAGATTAAAAGATTTCATATACAAAATGTAGACCATTTAAATTGGATTTCGCTATATTCAATTGTTATAAGTACAAAATTCTTCAAAATAAATTATTCCAAGTAAATATTGGCCCCTATTTAAGTTGAAAAAAATTAAAATAAATATTGGTTTATTCAAAAGAGAACAGGGAATGCAAATTACGTTTATTATTTTATTAAGTTAAATATGGCATTGCCCCAATTTTGAAAATGCACTAAATATTAAATTTAGCATATTTCATTAATTTATTTCGGGATAGTTTTTAATACAAAACTAACTTTTCAATTTTGCTACAATCAATAATAGCAATTAAGAATTTAAATAGTACTTGAAAAACATATACACTTGAAGAATTTTGTACTTAGTTTGAGCAGAAATGAATTAAGCGTACTTCAGCCACAGCTAAGAAACGTTTCGGTTTACAGAATTTTGGTTATTAATTTTTTTGTTAGAATTGGTTGACTGGTTGTTTGAATGGCTGGGTTAATAGGTGAGAGCTGGGATTATGATGAGGCTGTAAAGAACAAATAAAGAGAAACACACAAAAAACACACAGAAAGTAACAATTAAGGGGGGGGGGGGGGGGTATTTTAGTGAGAGGGTTACCTGATTATTTTCTCTTGCACGCTGCTCGCCTCCACAGCGTACTTGACGGTGCTCGATTTCATGGACTTGCCACTTGTCACAATTGCACCGTCACTTTGCACCACTGTGCGTGTGCTTGCCGCCGCCGCTTTGGTGGTGCTGGCATCCGCTTTGCCCTGGGCGGTGACTTGAAGATTGCCCCGTTGGGCGTGTGCATTTGTCACATGGTGCATTGTGGTGTGCTTCAATCTTGATTGATCGCTCTGATTCTCATTTGTGCTGTTTACGACTTTTGTTGTCTTGGTGGTGGTTGTTGTTTCTGTTGCTGTTGCTGTTGGGGCTGGTGCTAGATGTGTGTGTTGTGTGTTGGTGCCATTTGTTGTGATGTGCCTTACGCTTGTCTTTGTGGTTGCTGCTGTTGCTGCTGCTTCCACATGACCATTCACCTGTTGCACTGGCACCTGGACGCCATTCACAGTGCTCGACTCCGTGGTTGTTGTGGTGGTTGTTGTTGTGGTTGCATTGGTGTTGTCATTATTGTGGCGTACTGTGGCACAGATTGCAATTAGTTTCAAATAATTTGTTTAGTTTGCTATATGTGCTTATACACAATGTATACATATGCATACGAGCACACTGAGAAAAATAAATGCATTCAAAAAAACTGAATAGCAAATGTGAATTCCACAAATTCTCAACCTGAGATGTATAATCTCAGATCGAGACAGTGCCGGGCATACAATTGTATGCATTCAAATAACAATAATCAAAATAAATATTGTTTTTTTCTCTGTGTATGCATGTATGTATTTTCCCACGCCTTTAGCAATTTATTTAACGTTTCAAATACTTTGCATGCCAACTGAAATCACACTTGAACCTACACAATAACTGAAAGAGTCTTTTTTTTTAAGAATGCAGACAGCAAAATCGATTTAAATGCTTTTAACTTTAACTAAAATTTGTCAATAAGTTTTTGTTATATTTTTCAGTACAGTCTTAAAACCAATTCAAAATTTAGGGACTTCAGATAAATTATCCTTTCAATTTTCGACAGCAATAAAATGACATTTTTATTAAGCGCGGAAGGGCTTACCGTTAATATCCAATATACATTGGCATATTTTTTACTAACTGAACTAATTTTATCAATATTGGATTAGAACCACTCAAGTTATAGTCGAGAAAATATATTCTCACGTTGATTGCATTAGTCTCAGTAGGTTGAAACATTTTCTGTGTGCATTAATTTTGTAGCTGTGGTAAAAAATGATATCGCTCTGATGGCTTCCTACATTTGGATGTGCAAAATTTTGTCAATGTTCAGGGTAAATCGTGGACGATTTTATTCTTTACTTTGCTAATTAATATTTGATATATCGGCATAGCTACTCTATGACTGCTCCAGCTGTAGCTGCTCGCAATAATCTGGCTGTTGTCGGTTTAGCTGCCTGCTCCTGGCTCGCCAGTTGCAGTGGCTCCTGGCTCGCCAGTTGCAGGTGCTCCTTGTGCGCCAGTTCCAGGTGCTCCTGGTGCGCCAGTTGCAGGTCCTCCTGGTGCGCCAGTTGCAGGTCTTCCTGGTGCATCAATTGCAGGTGTTCCTGGTGCACCAGTTGCAGGTGCTCCTGGTGCGCCAGTTGCAGGTGCTCCTGGTGCGCCAGTTGCAGATCCTCCTGGTGCACCAGTTGTAGTGGCTCCTGGTGCGCCAGTTGCAGGGGCTCCTGTTGTTGTCGTAGTATTGGTTTTGGTTGCGTTAGGAGCCTTATGAATTTGCATATGCCATGCACATTCTTTTTGACATTTGTTAAGACTGGGCCACTCGTTCTGTTTGTTGTCTCGCCCGCACTTTGAGAATACCGATACACAGTTCAAAATGATGCGATGGAAGACATAAAATTTACGACGTGGTCCCTTACAGTTTCGTTCGTGTTTGTATTTGTTTTTCACCAAACACGCCTTATTTGGGTGATCTAAAAATGACAAGAATTCTTTTGTTCTCCCCATCTCTCACTCTCCCTTTCTCCATTAAAAACTTACGATTTCCACTATCGATCAATGAGATGATCCAAAATATAAAAATTCCAATGATCAACCACTTCATTCTCCTATCCAACTGTGACTACAAACTCAACTTCTATATTTTTAACATATTGGTCACACTTTGCATTTAGGGTAACAAATGGATTTCAGTGTATAATTGCAATTGGGCAAGGAAAGTAATTGAAAGGTATACGAATACTTTTGACTTGGATGATGCTCTCTCTTACCGGGACTAGCCAAGCGTCTTTCGCGTCTTTGCAATATGCGATCTTCAATGTAAGCGCCTCTAGGTTCTAGTGAGTGCAGTTTTGATGGGTATACAGTATTGTGTTGTATATATTTGTGATGTATATACATGTGGTACAAATATATATTTTGTATGTATGCAGGCCAGTACACCGATATAATGTAAACAAAGTATATTTATACATATATGAAATATACAGAAAATGGCAAAAACAGAAAATTAAACAATAAGACAAAAAGAGCAAACTTCGAATTGCCGAAGATCAAATACCCTTGCAGATCTATATGATATTATATTTTGTTTTATTTCTCAAAAAAAAAAATCCTTTAAAATACTAGAAAAATATATAAAATTTAAATATGTTAGCTAAATATTTACTGATCGTTTTTATAATCAGAAAAACAATCGCTATTTTAGAAACTCACAAGTCAGGAAGAAAAGAAAGTCAAAAATAGCAAAGATCTAATAAAAAACATGAGCTAGTAAACATGAGCTAGTAAATTTAATTACTTGAATCTTTTGCTACTTTTAATAAATATTGTTTATAATAAAGAAAGATATTTCTGAGAATCAGAATATTTAGAAATTATTTCGTAGAATCAGAAAACTTTCTTGTCTTCAGAGCCATTTATTATAGGACGATATATATCGGACAAAACGCTATAAATGTAAGACAATTTTAAGTTCTGCAACGGTTTATATAAAGCATGCAAGACTTTCCAGCACCAGTTTAAAGCTTGGAACAATAAAAAAAAACAAGCAGCACCTACCTGGAATGATGGGCATCGGTAGCGTCTTGAGACCAAAACTGTACGCTGGCGAGCTGTCGAGATTACATTGCTCTGGATGATAATGTCCGGGAGCTAAGGACAGGCGTTACAAGATGCAAACACACAAAACATATACATATAAACAAAACAAGACATAAAGTAAGCAACATGCTAGCAAAAGTAAGCCTAAGATTTAAAAGATTTTAGTGCTAAGTAGAGTTCTTTACCGGGTGAATCGGTGGTGACCTTCATCTCGGTTCTAGTGCCAAATGTGTAGGCTGGAGAGTGCTGAATATTGTGCTTTTCGGGTTCGTATGCAGTGGGTGCTACAAAAAAAAAGCCGAAGTTGGTCGAACCGATTTGCATATCATTTAAATACCCAAATCCACTTAGTGCTCAATTATTTACCTGGAGTATCACTGATCTGCTCCCGTTTCAGCTTCATGCCAAAGGTGAAGGCGGGCGTACCATCCAGCTGACAGTTCTCCGGTCTGTAGTCACAGGGTGCCGGAGTATGGCTAACATACTCGATGCTCGTCCGACCTGCAATTGTGTAGGCGGGTGTATGGTCGAGGCGTACTTTCTCTGGCGCATAGTCGCCAGGTGCCGGCTGATGAGTGTCCACCTTGGGGTCATATTTGCCACCAAATGTGTAAGCGGGTGCATGATCCAGTCGCGTCTTCTCCGGCGAGTAATCCCCTGGCGCTGGTGTGCCATTTGTGATCTTTATATCATGCTTGCCGGCCATTGAAAATGCTGGATTATGATCTTGACGCACTTTCTCAGGCGAATACGCTCCAGGCGCTGGAGTATCGCTTGGCTTGTGCAGATCATGACGACCGGCAAATGAGAAGGCGAGAATGTGATCGAGTCGAACATTCTCTGGATGATAATCACCAGGAGCAGGTGTATGATTTTCCACTTTGGGCTCGTTCCTGCCACCAAAAGTGTAGGCAGGAGTATGATCCAATCGACACTTTTCAGGGGAATAGTCCCCTGGCGCTGGTGTGCCATTTGTGATCTTTGGATCGTGCTTGCCAGCCATTGTGAATGCAGGATTATGATCTTGACGAACTTTTTCGGGAGAGTAGGCTCCAGGAGCAGGGGTTTCACTTGGCTTTTGAAGGTCATGACGACCGGCAAAGGAGAAAGCAGGATTGTGATCTTGCCTCACCTTTTCGGGATGATAATCACCAGGAGCAGGCGTTTCGCTTGTAATCTTTGGATCATGTTTGCCAGCCATTGAGAATGCCGGATTGTGATCTTGGCGAACTTTTTCAGGTGAATACGCTCCAGGAGCAGGGGTTTCACTTGGCTTTTGGAGATCATGACGGCCAGCGAAAGAAAATGACGGATTGTGGTCTTGTCTGACCTTCTCAGGATGGTAATCACCTGGAGCAGGTGTATGATTCTCTACTTTGGGATCGTTTCTACCACCAAATGTGTAAGCGGGTGTGTGATCTAATCGAGACTTCTCAGGGCTATAGTCTCCAGGAGCTGGCGTATCGCTTATAAGTTTGGGATCATGTTTGCCAGCCATTGAAAATGCTGGATTATGATCCTGGCGTACTTTCTCAGGAGAGTATGCTCCAGGGGCTGGAGTGTCACTCGGTTTGTGAAGATTGTGGCGACCAGCAAATGAGTAAGCCGGATTGTGATCTTGTCTCACCTTTTCGGGATGATAGTCACCAGGAGCAGGTGTATTATTCTCTATTTTGGGATCATTCCGTCCACCAAAGGAATAAGCTGGCGTGTGATCTAACCTAGTCTTCTCGGGACAGTAATCTCCTGGGGCTGGGTTATTATTTGAGATCTTTGGATTGTGTTTTCCAGCCATTGAGAATGCCGGATTATGATCTTGGCGAACTTTCTCAGGAGAGTACGCTCCAGGAGCAGGGGTTTCACTTGGCTTTTGAAGGTCATGGCGACCGGCAAAGGAGTAAGCAGGATTATGATCTTGCCTCACTTTTTCAGGGTGATAATCACCGGGGGCAGGTGTATGATTCTCTACTTTGGGATCATTTCTGCCTCCAAATGTGTAGGCAGGAGTATTATCCAATCGGGATTTTTCAGGAGAGTAATCTCCCGGTGCTGGTGTGCCATTTGTGATCTTCGGATCATGCTTGCCAGCCATTGAGAATGCCGGATTATGATCATGGCGCACTTTCTCAGGGGAATATGCTCCAGGAGCAGGAGTTTCACTTGGCTTATAAAGATCATGTCGACCAGCGAAAGAAAATGCCGGATTGTGATCTTGTCTGACTTTTTCAGGGTGATAATCACCGGGAGCAGGTGTATTATTCTCCATCTTGGGATTATTCCTACCACCGAATGAGTAAGCGGGAGTGTGATCCAATCGAGTCTTCTCTGGGCTATAATCTCCAGGTGCAGGAGTTTCACTTGAGTTTTTCGGATCATGTTTGCCAGCCATCGAAAATGCTGGATTATGATCCTGGCGCACTTTCTCAGGAGAGTATGCTCCAGGAGCTGGAGTGTCGCTCGGTTTGTGAAGATTGTGGCGACCAGCGAAGGAGAAAGCAGGATTGTGATCCTGTCTGACCTTTTCTGGGTGATAATCACCAGGAGCAGGCGTTTCGCTTGTGATTTTCGTATCATGCTTGCCAGCCATTGAGAATGCGGGATTATGATCTTGACGAACTTTCTCGGGAGAGTACGCTCCAGGAGCAGGGGTTTCACTTGGTTTTTGGAGGTCGTGACGACCAGCGAAAGAAAATGCCGGATTATGATCCAGTCGAACATTCTCCGGATGATAATCACCGGGAGCAGGTGTATGATTCTCTACTTTAGGATCATTTCTGCCACCAAAAGTGTAAGCAGGAGTATGATCCAGCCTGGTCTTTTCGGGACAATAATCTCCAGGAGCTGGCGTGCCATTTGTAATTTTCACTTGATACTTTCCAGCCATGGAGAAGGCTGGATTGTGGTCTTGTCGAACCTTCTCGGGGCAGTAAGCACCCGGAGCCGGAGTCTCGCTCGGCTTGTGAAGATCGTGTCGGCCGGCGAAGGAGAATGAGGGATTGTGGTCTAAGCGCACCTTTTCGGTGTCGTAGGCGCCTGGGGCTGGGGTGTCACTGGCTTTGAGTGTGTCATGGCGTCCGGCGAATGAGAAAGCGGGATTGTGATCGTGTCGTACTTTTTCGGGACAGTAGTCGCCCGGTGCCGGAGTGGAGCTATCGGTTCGATGCTCATGCTTACCAGCGAAGCTAAACGCTGGCGTGTGATCGCTCCGATACTTTTCCGGGGCATACGAGCCTGGGGCCGGGGTGAGGCTTACGGATTTCAGCTCGTGCCGACCGGCTAGCGTGTAGGAGGGTGCAAAATCCAAGCGCACCTTCTCCGGCTCATAGGTGCCGGGTGCGGGTGTCTCTTGCGACCTGCTCAACTGCACACGTTGCCCAAAACTGAAGGCGGGTGTTTTGTTCAACACACACTTCTCTGGCTCGTATGCGCCGGGCGCTGTAAAAAATAAAAGATGCGAAATTTCCATTTAGAGTTTGGAATATAGCAAAAGTTTCGCAATGTTTGTGGGGTTTTGAACTGGGCTGAGTACTCACCTGGTGTGGCATCAACCACGTCATGATTGCCTTTGCCAGCGATGCTGAAAGCGGGTGTCGTATGCAATTTGGACTTTTCAGGACTGTACGTGCCAGGTGCTAAGATTAAGAATTTAACAATCAGCTGTGATTGGAACATGTCTCCAGACTAGAACCCACCTGGCGAATCATTGATCTGTGTGTGCTTTGTCCTCAGACCAAAACTATATGCGGGCGTGTGCTCGAGAACTACTTGTTCAGGCTTATAAGAGCCAGGTGCTGCAAGGGTTCACAAGATTCAAGCCGATTGAATGCATGTCTTAGATATAAATTGGGGTTATGGACTGCGACCTATTAGATATATTGTGCCCCCTTCTAAGCTTATGGCTACTCCATCAAACCCAGTTGCTGCACGAATGCAAAAATCTTTGTTGGGTTGAGGGCTTCTATGTCATTGATACTCAACGTGCCCAATTTCAATCAAATTTGATATGCTAATTAAGTATTTTAAGCATATAATACTTAAGGACGTCAAATAGACTTAAAACTGACTGCCTAAAAATATCTAATTAATTTGGTGCATTTCTGGCTTAGCTGAGCTCTGCTCTGCTGCTCAGACCGAGTACTCCATTATTTGACTTGCCCCTTTGCCCTGGTAGAATGTCGGGTCCACGTTTATCTCTAACCCTACTATAAAACTTTTTCTACTAGGTCCCCTGGAGGCCTAAGAATGTGTCCGAAAGTAGGGGCAACATTTCCAGCGGATCTTGCAAAGCCTTGAGTATGAAGTGTATGAAGATATCAACAACACTCTATCCTATTCCTTTTGTCTCTACTTTTTAAGTTATCGGATATGCGATGTATTCATTTCAATTAAACATTAGATCAGTTTGTAACAGTGACCTATTTAACTTCGTTGCTTCGAATCTACTTTGAAATTTGTTAACCTAGCATTAATATTATTTTCTAACGTCGTTGTAAAGTGCAAATCTTAAAATGTAAATTGATTTTTTGTTTAGTTCCACTTTGGTTACTACTTTATGGGCAGATATATTTACAGTTTGAATGACCTACATTGATAAGGCGTGCTTGACTTATTAGTAATATTTAAGTGGAGCTAGACAAACCTGGCGTATAGTCGGTTCGCAGCTCATGATGTCTGATGCCAAAGGTGAATTCGGGTGTCTTGCTGAGCTTCACCTTCTCGGGAGAATAGGCGCCAGGAGCTGTATGGGATAGATATAAAACCGATTATTAAGTCGAACTAAAAATGTTTGTTTGAAATGTGTTCGTTTAGACGGGTGGTAATCCAATACAAGATCTAACTAGATACTACTACTCGTGGCTAGGTACAAATTACAGCCGAGGTCCTAATTGCTTGTGGGTTTAAGGGAGGTTGTGTGTGTGGGTGGGAGGGGAGGGGAGTTTGACAACATATTACCTGGTGTATGCTGATCGTGTTGGATTTTAGTTCGTCTACCGAATGTGTAACGTGGCGCATTCTTTCTCGATTGCGTAACCATTTCGGGACTATAGCTATTTGGCGCTGTTAGTGTTAATAAAACAAATAATTACGGTACGGACTACAAAAATGGCAGTAGGTAAGACTAGAGTGGGTTCAACTGAATGAGTTACGGAATATTGTTACTAGAGTTAAATAGTTAGAAATATGGACAGCACACCAGAAAAACCAGAAGTGTTGAGGAACACATGCAAAAGAGAACGTGTGTGAGAGAATGTGTGTGTAAATTAACTGGATGGAGGGGGGGGGGGGGGGGGTTAGTTAACTGGGCACAGACATTGGCCAATTGGGCCAGCAGTTAGTTGTGTTACCTGGATTGTTAACTAGGTAAACGTTAACCTTAATGCGAAAGGAATAACGAGGCGCACGCGGCTTAATCACATCAAGCGGCACCACTTGATAATGGTTGGGACCTAAAAAATGTTGTTTGTTTTTGTTTTGTTTATCGCAGCATTCGCGATATGCCGTCAGTTTAAGTGGGTCAGTTTAATTTTTGTTTAAAAAGAAGAAAATTTATTTAATTTTAAATTAAAAATAAAATTCAAAAAATCAACACAAACCATACAAAGAAAAACCACATAGAAACAACATTTAAAAGGAGCTACGTTCCTAATAACTACATACAAAGTACAAAAACAGAGAGAGAGGGAAAGGGAGAGGGAAAAAGTTGTCAAGTTAAGAAAGCATAAGAGTGGGAGCGAGACAGCTATACTAGCTACTGACAGTTGCAGCCACGTTTGGCGTAATTGGTAAAAATGTATCAAAACTAGGCACTTTATTTACGCAGTGATATTTGGTAGATTCTTTTTCAGTTTAGTGTATGAAGTACATATATAAACATGGTGCTAAAAATGTACCAATTACCTGCACAATGTTGAAATACTTTTATTCTCTTTGTGCAATAAATATATATATAATATTAATTTTAAAAATTGTGTGTACTTGTATATATTTGTTCAAAATCTACGACTATCTACATAGAGCATTTTTTACTAGCTTTACATATATTTAAATTTCTAATTTTGATCCAAGTAATTACAATTCAAAATCCTATTTAAAAATTGTATTTAGCTTAGAATACGTTTTTTTTTTGGTACAACTGGACATAGCTACGTGAGCAGATATGTATATATATATATATATATATATAGAGAGAGAGGAAGAATTATAGTACAATTATGTGACTACTGAGTAAGAGAGAATTAAAAGAGAAAGGGAAATAGAGAGAGAGAGAATTATACTAGAAAGCAGCACAAAGTTACAGCTACGTGACTAATAATAGAGAGAGAGATAGAGAAATAGAGAGACAGGGCAGAGGCAGCGTTTACTTACGCGCTGCTTGGATCAGATTCGATTCTTGCATGGATTTGTTAACTCGAAATATGATTCTTATATATACAAAAATGATGATGATGATCAGGCCGGTCTCCATGACGATATCTTGGATGTCTTTGCTTGCGATATGAGGCTTCTCCATAATCCATAGCGTTAATGATGCGCATGCAACCCATGACCAATATAATAAGTACACACCATAATAGCCATTCAAACAACCAACAGGAACCAACGATACAACAATAACAACCAACACTGTAATCTCGATAGGGCCATAAGGACCGTCTCGACTTACCTGGTATTAGCTGAAACTTTGCGGTCGCCGGCTTCTTGCCAAATGTGTATTTGGGTGTGGCATCAATGACAGCCTTCGCCGCCGGCATTACATCATATTCTCCCGGGCCGGGATTGACAAAGCGCGTCAACTCCTTGGGACGACTCTGTAGGGTCGCAGCACGTGCATGATCTCTGCCTTTGGGTCGCATCCCCGACACATTGTACTGTGCCGGACCGGGTCCGGTTGTTTCATCTCTGCCGGACAACTTGTGACCAAAGGAGTATGACGGTGCACCCTTCTTCTTTGAGTCTGGCACTTTGCTGCCTGTGAATTATGCTCGACATTTTAGTTGAATATTGGATATTAAATATATGGAATACCCTTACCAATTAGCGTTGGTAGCTGGACAATAGCTGGTCCCGGATTTGTAGTCTCTGCCGCAATTCGACCAATGCGCACTGTAGGCGTCCACGGACGTTGTTCAATACTGCCAGCCATGTTGAGGGTACGGATATTGCGTACGGGCTTGCAGGGTCCCAATTCCTTCGACTTCGATTTGGATTTGTGTAACTGCAAAAAGTAGAGTGCAAGGATTGATTATCAAATCGGCAACAACATTCATTTATCGCTAACATTCTTAGTCATTTTGTTGCTGCACTTTTTGGGGCACAATCAGTAAATTAGTAAATTAAACAATTTTTTAAAAAAATAAATCTACAAAAAATGGGTTTTTCGTTTGGGTTTTTGGGTTTTTAAAAATGGTTTGCTAAGTTTTATACATATTGCGATCGATCTTTGAAGGATCTGAGAAATAAGCTACTTTGATTGGTTTGCAAAGCTTTCAATTTGTGTAAAATATATAGTTAAATGTGATATTTTTAAGTATAATTCAAATAGCTTGCAAACTTAGCTGATATATTTCCATTTTGTTTTTTTTTCTTGAATGAGTTACCCAATAAACCAAATCCTTAAATAACCATCAAAATCAATGGTAAAAATTCCATAGAATCAACAAAAAAAAAATAGGATAGGCAACTCAAACTCTGAACGTGACTTCATCGAATTATTTGTTTCGAATTTTCTGGGCCACTTTGCAAGTAGCAAAGTGATTTGTTTGCCCACCTAAAAAAGACAAACAATGGACAAAAACTATAAGTTTGCGGTAGGCTCTTCAACCCGTGACCTTCTTTTTTGAGCGGCATAGCCCAAATGGCGCTAAAAGCTCTCTTTGAGCTGTCTAGCCCTCCCAGATATATATATGCCTTGCCCTGCCTTGCATTGGTTTTTGGTAACAGGTCGCGACATCGCAGCGGATGGAATCGATACTTTACGATGACGACCCCAATTGGCTTTGGCTTTGGCTTTGCTTGCACCGATTAGCTGACGCGTTTGAACGTTAGCTAAAAACGCCCATTGTCCCCTTACCCCTTGCCCCTTTACCTCTTACTTACTGATGACTGACTTCGGCAGTCTGGCAGCAACAAGGTTGCGCCCCAAAAAAGAAAAAACTATTCGGAGTGCTAATGTTGCCCGTTTGGCGCATGTAAGCCCAACAAAACGATTACTTTTAATGACTTATTGAGCGACAATTGCATGCCATGAAACGAGCACCTCAAATCAGAGTTGAAGCCGTGTCTTGCCAATTTGTTTTTTTTTGCTGGCTATATTCAGATAAGTCGTGACGTCTTCGTCTAGAAACTTTAAGGTATATAAATTCTTGATATTTTGTTTGTCTGCTTAGGTGCTTTATTTTTTTCCTAATATATGCAACAGATGTTGAACCAGTTCTTATAAATAACATTTTATTTTCGAATTTAATTTTTACATTTATATTTTAATTTTTGTGTCTATAGTCGACTTTTAATAAATACATAAATTTAAATATTCAGTTAATTGATTTTTTTTGTTCATGTGTTGACTTGAGTGATAATAAATTAATCAGCATCACTAATCGAAAATGTGCCCAGTTTTAAGGGCATTTTTTTTTAAACTTGAAATGTAATTTATCCGAGAGGAACGGATTACTATAGCAGATATTATTATGATGTCATAAAAACAATCAGTCAAAAGATGAATTTATTTGCCTTGATTTTTGTTTATATAATTGAAGCATGTATTGCTTATTCTAAAATCAACATCATCGGAATACATAGTTCTATATCTTTTTTGACTGCTGTCGCCAAGGGAATGTAATCTTAGAGATTTACTCCCAGCTGGAATATTCAGTTCGTGCTCGTGTTGACACGTTAGCAACTCTGGCTCAAGCTAAAGGGAACCAGAGCAAACCTTAAAGTCCAAGTGGCTGTGGACGTTAATGGTGGCAGTGGCACTAGCAGTTGATGTCGATGTAGATATGGATGTGGATGTGGCAGCGTGGAAGCGTGCAACTTCTTTGGCCGTGAAATCAACAGCTCCGCTTTATGTAAATACACAGCTGAGCCAATTTCTGAGTGGGCCTGGCCAACTGCAGTGACAGAGGAGTGGAGGAGAGTGGAGAGTGGAGAGAGGAGCAGCAGCAGCGGGGCTGTAGCAAAGCTGTTCAAATTGAGGCTAAAAAGTGGGCGTGTTTGCGCCCCGCGACCTCGCACGCAATTGAAACATGTTTTTGTTGTTCTTTATTGTTTTCTTTGTGTGTTTGTTTTTGGCTAGCATTTTTTGTTGCTTTGCTCAGTTGTGTTTTGGTTGCCATATGCTCCGCTAAGTACGAATACAACCGAATCTTACATCATCACTGAATCTGAATCTATATCTGATTCTGACTCTGATTCTGAATCTGCACCCACACGCACAACGCACTTCAATTGCCGCTGCTGCATCCGGAGTCTAGAGGCGGGTTGATGGGGCGTTTGGCGGGTTGGCGCACAATATCAATCAGTGCTGCCGAAACCATATAAGGCCACCGCGCAAGTGGAATCGGATGAATCAGCTATATAGTCTGATTGCTGCCAGACATTTGCGTGGCTGCAGCTCGCAACCATGAAATACACTCAACCAAAAAAAAAAAGTCTAAAGTGTTGTCTGCTCACAAAAAAAAACTTGTCTAATTTATAGAAATTTTTATTGACAAATTATTTTGAACAATCAGAACATTATATGTATTTTTAGATTGCCTAAATTTGTCTACGTTTTTTTTAAGTGTAGGCGTCGTAGATTACATACACTTACAGAGTAAAGGCGTCCATCTGCTCGCTCAAAATTTATTTACACATTATAATATCTGACCAAACAAGAACTCAACTGTCGACCGATATTTCTTTTAAGACATAATAATACATCCATCCCATACAGAGGCTTAAAAGAAAACCGCAATGCAGCTATTAAGTTTATGAACTCATTTTGTACAGTGTGTGTGTGTGTGTGTTTGTGTTGCCTGCTAACAACTTATTAATCTTAATTTGTGGCACAAACACGAGGCAGTCAACAACTTAGTCGCATTTAATCAAGTTAATCGGACATGCAATTTTGCATGGCTCTGCTGAGCTGAGCTATCAAGGGGGAGTTGCTTTCCAAAATTGAATTATAGATGGTGCAACTGATACAAATTAATCAGTATTCAGTGTTCAGTTTTCAGTGTTCAGTTTTCAATGTTTTGAGTTTTCAGTTTTAAATTTCAGGTGCACAGGTCAAACAGCAACCGGTTGGTTCGCTTGCCAATTGGACAAATTGAAACTGATTTTGAATTGAGCACACGCCCACGTTAGTTACCTCCATTCATTCCCCCCTCTCCCTCTCCCTGTCTCTCTCTCGCTCTCTCGCTCTCTGTCTCTTTCTATCCTGACTGTTGTTGTCTTCGTTTCGAACGCAAAACCGCTTAAACACGTCTGGCGTCAGTCGACTATTTTCGTTGCATGACTCTATGCAAAATTTGCCACTTGAATCTTGATAGATGATGCCAACTTTGAACCCGCACTTTTTAGCGGACACATCACACACATAAACACACACACACACACACACGCAAGCACGCTTCATGGGTAAGAGCACACGGCAAAAAACAATAATAATAACAATAAGTAAATAATAGAATAGCCTTACAAAAACTTGGCGCACGTCATCAACATTTTATGCTATCAAGTAACAAGACGGAAGAATGCCCAAATACTCTAACCCTGACAGGCATATGCATTATCTTGGGCATTATCTGAAAGCTGGCATAGTGGAATGCAAATCACAAAAACAATACAAACAAGAAGATCTCTTTTCTAGTCTTGAATCTGCTGACATTAAAATTTTTTTGGTCTAGAGAGTGAAAAATGATTTTTTTTTCATATTAATTTTTTGACGATAAATTGTGAATTTTGAATTTCACATTTGGGTTGTTATATCGTTTTAGAATGAGTTATATGTATCTCGATGTCGATTGCATTATTTTAAAATACAATCGGACGAAGTGATTGATATCATGGCAGTTATATGATATAGATTATATATAGTCTAATCCAGTCGTCTGTACTTCAGTAATAAAACGAAGTGCACGAAATGTTTTTTTAGAAAACATAATAAATGAAATTTTGGTTTTTGGTACAGAGATAGATCGCAAAATTTAGGTTTAAGTAAGCTGAGATTGCAGCTAAAATAATAAGTGAAAGATTTCCCTTTTGCCTGCTGCCTGAAGAATTTATTTTATATAGTTTTCATGAATATTAAAAGCGTATAAATTACACAACTGTTGAGTTTATTATAGATTATATTTTTATATACTTTATAATATGTAGTTATGTGGTTCAGAATGAGTTCTCATTCAATGACTTACATATTTCTTAATACTTTTTATTGTTTCTGGATATATATATATAATAATAATAAAATTAATTCAGGGCGAAACATGAACTCATCCAATATGGTTTGGTTGTAAATCATAAGCTTTAAATCCAGCTGAAAGCTTTTTTGCAATTAATTGTTGATAGAAAACATTTGTTATAGAAAATATGGAAAGAAACGATTGATTAATTCCCTTTGTTAGTTACTGGAATCTGCTGAGTCCGAGCCATAAAACATCTGTCAGCTTTAATCTTAATTTTGTGACTGTTTCTGCTTTTTATAATATTCGCATTTCACGCTCTCTAAATTGCCAAAAAATAATAACAAATAAAAATATAAACAAAATGAGCTCATTTTCCAGCGTTGATCATTAACTTTTACGCCCAAATAGGGGCAAGTTGTCTGCGTCGTCCGGCTGTGTTGGAGACTGTCTTGGCCGTTTCCTTTAGCCCACATGGAGTTGTCCAAAATGTTGGCCAAGTATCCAGACAAGGCGCCCACACACACGTAACACCGTTTTGTATCTCAATCGACAATTTTTCGATCTTTCTCTTTGCCAAGTTAGCAGTAAAAATCACAACAATCAAGTTGTGTTTAAGTTTAATTAACAGCAAAACAAGGCAACAACACAAAATACCGGCAAACTGGTAGAAGCATCAGCAACAACAACAACAACAACAACAAAAACCAAATAAAGTGTTTTGGGCCAAAAACGGGTACAAATGAAACACACAAACACACACACACACACACGTACACACAACGTGATAAAGACACAAAATAAACAACAAACTGACGTCAACTATGTGCAAGTGAATGTAAGTGTGTGAGTGTGTGTGTGTGTGTGTTTAAGTGTGTGAACTAGTTTTGTGCTCAAAATCTAATTAGATTTGGGAAACGTGTTTTGTGTCTTGAGAATTTAAAGCGAATGTTTTTGCCAAGTGAAAGCTGGCCATTGCCTCCTGACCCAAGCACATTTGAGTTCCTGCCAAAACAAAGCCACAATAAATATATCCAAACTGAAATATATATATTATGCTATATATATATATATAATTAGAGACAGTTAGCGGAATGCTCAGCTGTGACTAATATTTGCCTACCTGTTTTATATTTTCTTCTCATTGTTTTTGCCTTCCCTGTGTTATATCACTTTATAAATATTTAGTTTTTGCTGCAAACATTCATAATTTTGTGTTTTTTTTTTACGCCTGTGGCTTTTTCTCTTCTCTTTTACTTTGGTAATTTAATTGTTGTTGTTTCTGGCTCATAATCGGTGGCTTTGAAAACTGAGCTTGGCAGCGAAAAAGAGACAGATACAAAGAGAGAGAGAGAGGGAGTGAGATAGGCGAAGTCGACCGGTTTGCATTTAATGGAGCTGATGTCATGGGCTTGAAAAATCACTAGAGACCACAATGAACTTGCCCAAAAAAAAAAAAAAAGATTTCCTCGTTTGCCACTTGTGGCACAAAATGTGCCTTTCTGTGTGTGACATCAATACAACATTGACAAAACAATGAAACGAAGCAGTTTGCAAGCATAAACAGATGTTGTTGTTGTGATTGTTGTTGCTGCCACTAAATGCCAATACAGACAGATAGTCAGACAGGCAGAGAGACAGACTAGGAATCGACCCAATCGACTCCTGCCCCAACTCTGCGTTCAGTCAATGAACTTTTAGGTCAGGATAAGGAGCAAGCACGCAATGTTAAGTAGCAGTCACAGTCACAGTCACAGTAAAAGTCGCAGTCACTGTTCCTGCTTGAAGTGACATTCACCAGACACAGGAAGAGTCAGTCGGGTTAACGCCTACTTACTTAGCTAGATTGTTTTGCAGTTCCTTGATTACCAATCGCTACACAGCGCCAAATAAAGGGTAACATACAAAAAATCAAATTTTGTGTTCTAAGCAATATTTTTGCTAACTTGTTCTTTAATCAAGTAATTATTTTAAAGAGATAAATATTTTGTGTTTAAAGCACATTTAATAGAATGAAATAAAGAAAAAACATGTACACAAATCTTTATATTTGTAATTAATTCTTGACTTCCCCACAGATATTTCTGGTTGAAAAAAGTTGCATCATTTTTATTGCCTCAATAAAGCAAATTTGACAAACAATATGACATTGAAATAGACATTTTTTTAAACTTAATTTTTGTTATTGTCAAAAATGTTCTTTCGAAACTGAACGGTAGCAATTGAGCTGATTTATGTGCAGTGTACTTACCACAGCTGTGTGTCTAGGCCTGCTGTCTGTTGTCGCCCTTTATTGTTTGTATTATTTTTGTTGTTGTTGCTTTGTTGTTTACAACTTTGATTTGCACAATAATAAACTTTGAGTTAGCACACGGCTAGCCGTTATAATGGCAAACAGTCCTTGTTGCTTTTGCAGCCCGAACTGGAGGACTTTCAGAACATCTGCGTACACGTTTCCACACACGAGACAACACGACGCGAGCGAAAGAGATGTTGTTGAGGAGCAGGGATTTTGTGGGGCGTGGGGGGCAGAGTTGGAAGATTTGGTTTCGTTGTTCGCTGATCGTTAATTGAGTTAAAGTGACAGCTGTCGTCGAGCTGAGTTACGGTTTCTTTAATTGAAAAAAACACACAAATTGCCAAATAATATACTATTCAACTATTTGTTGCTACTATTTTCCATTTGCTGATTTCGGATTTAATTGGCTTTTTTTCGTATCGCACTCGAGCGCTGCTGAACCCAAACTAAGCGCCAATGTTGTCGTCTGTTGCCTTTTCGTTTTAGCTTCGCTAACAGAGCAGAACATTAACAGCAGCAGCAGCAGCAGCAATGGTCGCAGCAGTGCACTTAACAGTCGCCACAGTTAACCGTCGACTTGTAAGCTTTTTGCGTTGGCGTTAACAGCAGCGCCCACTGTAAGTCAGCTTTATTTCGGCAATATTTCTATTAACGGTTTTTCAATTGTATTGACCTTGCTGCTGATCTAGGAATATAACATTTTGATCTGGAACATACGTAAGACTGTTTCGCCCACAACAGAAAATAGCAATTGTCGTTTACTTAATGGCTCATTGAATCGCTATAATTCGTTTTGGTTTTACTCATCGATCTCGCCGTTTATGGCGCTTTAACAATGCCGCCTCTTGTTTAAATTTTTTTTATTTGCTCAATTTCTTATATAATCATATTTATTCTCGGTTGGAGCTGCGGTCGCACACAGACAACCTTCACCCACACATGTGCCAAATGGTGCGTGAAAAACTTTTTGCTCGCCCACCTACAACCATAAAAGTTCATTTTTCGCAACATTTTACATACTGCAATTAGCCGATGTCAATTTATATCTAAAATTCATTACACTATTTGTAGCTGAAAAGTTCATCAATAGATTTTTCATTTTCTTGCTGTACATTTCCCGTAACTTTTTTTGGATGGATGCACAAAAGTTCCGCTAGGTATGCTAACAAAATTATAACTAATTGCGTTTATAATGAATATGCATACTTTTTGGGAGAAACATAGAAACATAGAGAAATATAGTAGACTTTAAAAATTAACTTTGAATAAAAAATAGTAGAGATCTTGAGATATAGAAGACATATTTCTATATTGTATTTTCCCAATAAACAAAGGTTAATATTTTCCAAATTTATCAATTTCAGAGTGCCTAAAGTCCAAAATTATTATAAAAATTGGTAAGTAAAACTAAGAATTTCCTTGCTATTGAAAATTTCAACATAATTAGGACCATTTATTTATTCATTTATTAAGTAGCAATATCACGTTGAAGATTTTTTGGTGTATTGGTTGTTTTGTTGTTGTTGTATTTATAGCGTTAATTTGAATCTATATAAAATGGTATATAATATATATATATATATAGTTTTATATGCATAGGCGCAATAAATCAACTAAGCGGCTTATTTTGATTAAATAGTATTTTGTATGGATTGCATATGTTCTTCTAGGGGGGTTATTGTATTTCATAGTATGTGATGAGTGTGTGTGTTTGAGAGTGTGTGTGTGTGTGAGAGTGTAGAAAGACCGCAGGACATAGGACGCTCTACCGGTTCTAGTTAGGATCAGCTCCAAAGATTTGGGCTTATGTTTTTGTCATTAAAAAATGCAGTTATATAATCAGAGTTCTGGATTCGTTTTTGGCTTATGGACGTATAACATAGATGTGTGTTATAGACTGTATTTCTATATGCTATATATATATATATATGTTTAGATTGTTAGTTATGCTAAGGATTGTTCTTACAAGCTAGACATATAAACGCATGTCTTAGACTTAGACTGGCTTAAGCAGCGTTTCTGTATCAAAACTGTATCAAAATGTCGTATAAAATGTTGTTGTCATGTTTGTTAGCTGATTTGATTTCTGTTGTTGTTGCATTTGATTTCATTCTTTGGTGTAACATTGGTGTATATATACTTTATAAGTCTTGTTTCAGTTGCATTCGGTTTGGTTCTGTTAACGGATTCGGTTTTATATTGTTTGTTTTTTTTTTGGCTCTGTGAAACCGAATTCTTGTGCGTTCAGTCTGTCCCATAGTATCTTGTTGGTTTTGTCTCTTCTCTTTGTTTTGTGATAGCTAAAGAAAATGCAAAAATAAACCAAACACAAATTATAAATAATAAGTGGAAAAAATAAAAAAAATAAGTTAATTTTCATTATACATTTATTTGTATATAGTATTTCTTTTCGTTTCTTATTATGCGAATTTTGTGGCTTATGCGAACGATAAAATTAATTAAGTAAAACTTTTTCTCATAAAAATAGGTAAAATATATATATATTTATATATCAATGTATATATATAAATATATATGTTTATGTATTCGTATGCATATTGCTGATGATAAATTTAAAAAAATAAAGAACTGAACTCATTTTAAAATTGAATGCATATAAAAATTATATATATATATATAGTCGCATGCTAAAAGGCAAAAATATAATATACATATATATATATATGTATAAAAAGAGAAACTGAAACGCATACGAAAATAGTTTGCGCAACGCAAATGAGAAATGATTAAACAATAAATCACAAAACTTAAGCTAAGCACGTAAAATTCTAATCTAAATAAAAAAGTGTTTCCTTTGTTCCTCGTTTTGTTTTTGCATTCGACTTGGAGGAGAACTTAAACATTTAATTTAGGCTTAATCAGTTTTCTTAGATTCATGTTTTATTTTTGTTTTTATTAATATGTGTGTGGTTTTGAGTTTTTTTTTTTTACTATATAAACTTACTTAAAAAAAGCACAATCATTTTATAAATATATATATATTTTTATATATATGCGTAGTATATATCGTATCGTATCGTCTGCATACTTATCAATATATATATATATTGTAATCATCATTTTCATCATTAACCGCAATCGTTATGAAATGTATCAAAAATTTGACTATTAACTACAGTTATCTATAATTCATATATGTATATATGTATTGTTTTGTTGTTTGTTACTGTTAAATGTTCTCTACAAACAGATACATATAATAAATACGCACACACACATATCTAAATTCCGATTTATATAAACATAATGATATCATTTGCTCAGCTTTAGCTCTATATATATATAAATATATATATATATATATATATGTACTATAAATAATATATATCAAAAGTGAATAATGATTTAACTGCTCCACAATTTCCGTTCAAATACATGCACATACATACTATATATGATGTACGATCCGATCCGATCCGATCCGTGAATAACTTTTGCTCTGCTCAACTTAAACTTAAATGTTAATGCATATATCATATATCATTATACTGTTGTCTGTCTATCGTTAACTTTAGCTCATTATAGGTAATATTTAGGTTTATTTGTTTATGTTTATGTTTATGCTTATGATGTTGATGTGGATGTTGTTGTTGTTGTTTTTTTGTTGAAGTTTGATGTTGATCAGTGCTAATCAGTGCGTGATCCCACTGTGGACCTCTCCACGTCTCTAGTCGGTTAGCGTTTGGGCAACAAGTGCCAGCTGCTCTTTGAGCACACGGAACGAGGGACGCTCCTCGGGTCCATGCGACCAGCACTTTTTCATGACCTGCAACGATATTATAGACAATTATATATTATATTCACATATATATAAATATATATTTAATTATCTTAATTGGTTCTGTTGTGAGTGATTTTTGTCTTTGCTGAATGTTTTCTGTTAGTGTTGGGTTTTCTTACATAGTTCTTCTTAATTGTTTGGGTGAGTTTTGATTGAATTTAAGATAGTTTCAATATAATATTTTTTACTAAAAAGTCAGCTACATAAACTTAGTATAGTCAGCGTTGATGTGTATTGATTAGGAAAACTGGTTTTAAATTAAAAACTCTCAATGCGAGAAAGATGCTCACATTCGTGCAGAAATTTGTAGCTCAATGGAAGAGCTAAAGGATTAGAAGATAGATCTTATAGGTCTTATTGCATGAAGCGCTTTCTAAAACTAACTATATATTTTCTCTATATTTAACTGTATATCTAGTTTTCTACAATTTGTAAACTACGGTTATAGATTTTCTTAACACTTTCTTAAAGTCTATTTGCCATCAGCTTTGCAATTGTTAGCGACAAATTGTCTGCTACACTTTTACAATTTCGACTTCCAAAGCATATTTTACAGATCTATTAAATATATGTTTATTTTATTATTATTTTTTTAATTTACTCACATCGTATATTTCCTTGGCACACGACTTTGGTTTCTCTAGAATAATGCCGCGCTGCACACGCTCCACGACTTCGGTGTTCTTTAGACGGCCATAGGGCATTTTGCCACAGGTGAAGATCTCCCACATGAGCACGCCTAGAAATGCAGAGAGAGAAAGAGAGAGATTTAGTTACAGGTTTATAGCAGTATGCATATTTTGATCAGACACTCACCATAGGCCCACACATCGCTCTTGGATGAGAAGCGTGTGTAGTTGAGCACTTCGGGCGGTGCCCATTTGATGGGGAACTTGGTGCCGCCCGAGCTGGTATACTGATCATCGAGCACATAGCGGGCTAGACCAAAGTCGGCAACTTTGACCACATTCTCGGAACCGACAAGGCAATTGCGTGCCGCCAGATCGCGATGAATGTAATTGTGACGCTCCAGATAGGCCATTCCCTTGCTAACCTGTATGCACATGTCCAGGAGCAGGCCCATATTAAGAATCAGCGTGTTCTCGTGCCGGCGCAAATAGTTGAGCAGCGAGCCGTGCTTCATGTATTCGGTGACAATGTAGATGGGCCGATGCTTCGAGCAGACGCCATACAGCTGCACCAGATTCGGATGCTGTAGCTTTGTCATCACCTTGGCCTCCTCAATGAAATCATCCTCGGACATGGTGCCCTCCTTCATCATCTTAACGGCCGTATCAATCGAGCCGCGCCATTTGCCGCGACGCACCACGCCAAACTGACCGGAGCCGAGCTCCTCCATTAGCATCAGCTCCATAGGATGGATTTCCCATTTGTCGTGTGAGAGGCCCGCTGTTGGTGGCACTGGACGATCGCAGGGCGATGACTTCAGTCGGCAGGCCAGTCCGCCCGAATTATGGCGATGATAGTTAATCAGATCCGGTATAGTCTCGCAGCAGTGCTTCTCACTCAGATAATACTCGCCGCGAGCATTCTGCTTGATGTGGTAGTGCTTCACATGCGATTGCGGACTGTGGCAAGTAGACAAAAATTAGCAATGATTAATATTGGCAAATTAATATAATTATCTTATAATCATATAATTTAAACAAATTGGCATAAGCAGAATATTTTTGATTTTGGTTTAGCTCCTGGAATAACACTACATTTTTACATTTGAAAACACCATTTTCTTTATTAATTTAATATGTTTAAAAAAAAATCGTATTTTGAGCAATGATTTGAAATGCAACGCTCCTTCGTAGTTTTAACAGAAAAACTGAAACGATAGTCTTTAGCTCTGTTAATTGCAGGAACAATAGCAGTAGAAAAAGTAACAAAATTTCCCTTGCGCTCTCTGTGGAGAGAGTGAGAGCGAGAGAGAGCGACAGCAAGAGCGTTGCAACTGATCTGTACAGCTTCTGCTACTGTTATGGTAATCGCTTAAGCCACGCGCAGCTGCTGCCAAAACTGATAACATTTCTGCTATTGCTACATCTATATATCTATCTGTCCACAATTTATTGCTCCTCCAACTGTTATTTCTTTAATGAATGACAGCACAGCGTAGAACGAAAGAGTTGTATTCCAATTCTTAAATATTACTAACTCTGCTATTGCTCTGTTAAAATTGACAACACGTAAATGTTTTTTTTAATGAATTTCGACTTGAAAACGTATTTCCAAATTTAAATGCAGTATCAGTCTTAAGGGCAAATCATGACATAAAAAAATAACAATGCTAGTTAACCAAATTGGCACAGCTTAAGAAACCTTTATTTAACACATTTCTAGATTCTTTAGAAATCTACTCAATTTGGTTAAAGTTATGAAAATTCGATAAATTTCAAACCCTGGCCAAGCAAGATCAATATGTTAATGGCACTAATCGATTGTTTTACTACTCTTAGGGATACTTGAAGATATTGCTGGTGCCTTGCTTAATACCTAACTTATCTAATATTTTATATGAAACATCTAATTTCAATTACTTACACTTTGGTATGCAGCGATAGTGTGTAGAGACCCTTGGTCGATGACTTGCGCACCACAAAGCAACCCTCCTTGTCGCCCTGCTTTAACAGCGACTCGGCACGTTGTCTGGACATGTCGCCCACATACCATCTACACACAGAGAGAAAAATATGTTAAGTATAATTGTACAATAGTTTATAACTGTGCCAAAGGGCTTACTCGTAACGCTCGAGACCCAAGAGGGCTTTGGGCTTAACATAATTGCTGGGTATGTAGCCGACATTGCCAACCGTATCCTTGACCTTCCACCAATGCTCCTGTGTGTCATCAATGACCTCATATTCAGCATTCTAATATAAAAACAGACATCAGAGTTCAACAAAAATATATATTTTGTTTGATTTTCAAGTTAGGTACTTACTTTCTCTAGGGATAAATCGCCGCCTTCTATGGCTTTGAATGGATAGAGTGCCACCACCAACTTGACAAAGTGTGAGTTGTCCTGGAATTCAGAGAGAATGTTCAGATTAAACAAATAGCATTGATCTAGTCGCTTGTGATCGACTAGTAAATACCATGTATACAAAATATATTACTGAACTCGGTTTAACTAGCTTGCTTAATCTTAAAAATATTTTTAACTCAAATTTTATAACGAAAGTTAAGGAAATCGGAAAAAAGTCTGTTAAAAAAATCGGTATTCGGGGTATTTTTTTTTCTTACAGACAGTCAGACATATTTTTGCTCTAATGAGAATATTTTTGTATTTACAGGGTATGAGAAACAGTACAGCTAAAAACTAGATCTTACCTTGGCTTTGGAGTTGGGCGTGCCGGGCGTTGGTATTCCGCCGGGCATGTTGGCATCCAATAAAACGCCGTTGCCGTTGAGTAAAGTGGGTGACTGCTTGAACGTTGTCAGCGAGGACTAAATAGGAAGAAGATGTGGTTAGCAAAATCCGGCCACACATTGTGGTTGTGTCAAAACGTTTACCTGTGGTTGCAGCGATGTGGGTGTGCAACTACCGCCGCTACTTCCGCCGCCGCCTGCTACACCGTTGGGGCTGCCCAAGCCTGCAACACCACCGATACCACCAACGCCACCACCACCACCAAGACCACCGCCAACGCCGACAACTCCGCTGACGCCGCCGCCTAGGCTGCCGGAGCTGTTGTGCTGCAAACTGAATTGACTGTTTGTCGTCGAGTTGTTTGGACTGATGCTGCGCGTTGAATTCTGGGCTGGAGAACTGCCGTTGCCTGCGAAAAAAAAAAGAACACAACAAGAAATTAGAAACGGAAACGGATATGGATAAGGTTATAGAAACCAGCAGGTACACATTT
Source organism: Drosophila fungiperda (assembly GCA_035042345.1). Lineage (NCBI taxonomy): Eukaryota > Metazoa > Arthropoda > Insecta > Diptera > Drosophilidae > Drosophila > Drosophila fungiperda. The sequence continues at coordinate 3,841,678 of JAWNLM010000145.1, read as the reverse complement.
TATTTTCTACTTAAATCACAAAACATTATACATTCAATTCAATTTATATGCCAGCTTGTCGAGTTTGTTGCCCAAGTCTTTCGTTGTTTTTTTTTGTTTAAACGCCGCAGGAAACAAAAAATATTTTCTGTAAAACTTGATACAAGCTAATTCGATAAATTGCTTGCATTTTTTGCGCTGTTTGCTTTTTTAGCGTAGTAAATCTCACCTAATGTGAGTAAATACAAAATCTGTTGTGTGGTGGTCAATTTTGGGGTCGTCTCCTTTAATGAGTTCCACACATCATTTGCAACATTCGTATTATTTTGATTTTAATTTGCTTGTACAAAAGGCCCAAATTTTTTGTTAGCTTGCTGAGTTCAAGTTCGTTTCCTAAGTCTTTCGTTTTCAAGGCACACACAATTTGCCGGCTTTTTGGCAACAAATAAAAATATTCAACATATTATAAATAACACAAGCGAGCACATACAAAAAAAATGATGGTTCAACACTCGTTGGCGATAATTAGCCGAGCCAAAGTATCGAATCGAAAATTGCCTTACGCGAGACACGAGACTCGATTCTTGCCAAGGTTAATTACCGCAATGCGACACTGAACGCCAAGATTCCAAGGCGGCCGAAACGCCCACAATTGGTTAGCTTGGCTGTTTGAAGTGGACATGTAAGGCGAATGGCGGCTAACACTGATGGCTTTATCTATTTGATCGGCTCAGTCAAGCCTGTCAGTATATTTCTCACTCACTATGCAAATTCAAACGAACCAAAAAAAAAAAACAAAAAAACAAACCACAAAACTGAACTGCAAAGCTAACCCCAATTAAGAGTGAAAAAAATGTTCAGATTTATTTGGGGTATTTTTTTGTGGGCGCAAGTTATGCAACAATTGCACACATTTATTAAACATATGTATATATATGTAAATGTATATGATGAGTAAGCAGCATTAACGTTTGAACACTCGAATCGAGTGCTCGAGTAGGTGCCTCTTCAAGTACGCTGTGCGCAGGCGAGAATCGAACAGAAACACAAGAAAATATTACAAATAATAATAATAATAATAATTGAAATCACACAAAAAGTGAAGGTTAATCGAAGCGAAAGTGTTATGCGTCAAGCGCATTTAATCATATATATTTGAGATTTTTAAATGCCCTGCGGACGCAGACAATGGGGCCGAGGAGAAAAGCATTTTTCTCAATTGGTTTAACCAATTTTTTCAATATCACAAACAAAATGCAGGCCACATTTTTCATGTGAAAACTCACGATTTTAGTTGACTCCCCCAAAAAAAAGACAGACTCAACCTCTCTCTTCTATCTCTCTCCTTCTCTCTCTCCCTTGCTCTCTCTGCTTTGATATTGTATAAACAACAAGCAAAACGTGGCAACGATAGGCGACACTGAAGCCTGCAGGCAGCTTCAACATCAGCTTCAGTTGCAACAACAAAAGTGCAGACTCAATAGAAAGAAGAAAAATAGAAAGTTTTTCTTTTCCCAGCGCACTTGCCGGCGTCGCAGCAGCAGCCGCAACAGCAGCAGAGTCGTGCGGCTTTTGTTATGCCATTTTCCATGCAAATGAAAAGTGCCCACAGTCATTTTCATTGTCTGGAAAAATCAGCGAGGCGACATTCGCCAAGCACACAGGTATGATAATATATCTATATATAATGTCATTTCCATTACAAGTAGCAGCTATAACTTAAAGTTGGTCGTGATAAATTAAGGATAAATCATGGACACAATAGTTATATAGAGGAAATATCTTTAAAAGTCAAGTAAACTTATTAAATATTAAAAAAAAATACAATAATTAAAACTTTCTAATTAAAATGTATTTCGTAATTTATTTTAAATGCAGTATAATCAAAAAAAAAAATAGTTTAAAACCGCAGTAAAAATAGCAAACAATTTTTAATTTGCATATGTATAATAATTTATGCATTTATTGTATAGGAAATGCTGCAAACTGGAAGCTCAAGTTTTACCTCCCAATTTAGGCACACTTCTTTGATTTCTTTACATTTCTCTAAAATATAATTTGCTCATTCAAACCACAATTTTGCGAGCCTGGTCTGAAGCGTATTCAAGCATCGTTGTTGCCACGAAAAAGCTTTTACTTAATTAATGCAAGCTTTCTATTCATAATTTTCCTCGCACACACACCGTACACACACCGCACATAGCCGTACATAAATTGGACTGCTCCCGAACAACAAACGGAAGCAAAACTATTTTATATGCATATTAAAGTGTCTTATGATTGGGGCGCACTGCAAGCCACATTCGAAAACAGCGCCAACAGCAAATTTGTCATTAACTATCTGCATACATAAACACAAACGAAGCAAGCCGCAATCGTGTTTATGGCCAATTGTGTAATTTTCTTTACATTTTCTTGTACATTTTTGTTGTTTTTTTTTTTAGTTTATTTGCTTGGCAAATTGTTATGCAAATTTTATGTGCAGCTGCCAGACCTTGCAAAAAATTACTACTTGCCAGACTTTCAAACACGTGTTCTATTGTATTCGTTGTTGTATTTATTACTGTTATTGCTGACTGACGGATCAGGTGAAACTGCGCTATATTCAAATCAAGCGTGACTCAATCGTAGAACGCCCACGAAAAGAGCATTAATTTTAGCTATTATTGAAACAAGTTGAGCGGCATTTTTTTTCTTCTGATAAATTTATAAGGGCATGCCAAGAATACAAGAACTTCTAAAATTACTACACTGAGATCAATTTGGAATAATAAGGCTTTTGGTAAGAAATTATTAATTTGCATGTTGAATAATTTTGAGCAATTATTATTTTATGTAAAATTTGTTAGCATTTCTTATTATAATTTAAAAGCTTTTTCATTTAAATCCATAAATTGATCCTCAAACTAGTCTACTCTTTTAGAATATCTTAAAAAACGAAACCTTTTTAGATACATATGAACTAGTTTTAAAACCATCTACAAAAAGTAAAACTAAACATTTTGAGTATTTTTTTTTTCTTCTCGTGTAAACGCCGCCGTTTTTGTCTGTAGTCTTGAGTCATCTTATGATTGTCTTACCCAGCTTAAGAGCCGATAATAGCATCATCTCTAATGCGGCTGCAGCTACAAAATTTTCAAATCGTGCGACGCGCTCAAAATCTTTGTTCGTCGATTTTTTTTTCCTTTCAAGATTTCCAATAGGAATAGAAAAAACAAATGGATTAACGTAGATTTAGCCGTATTTGTGTCAATTCACTTTCACGTAAATCACTTGTTCAATTGTTCAGTTATTTGTTGCTGTTGCTGCTTCTTGTTGCTGATGTTGTTGTTGCATTCGTTTTGGAGCTGTTGTTAAAACTGGTTTCATGGCTGCTTCCTTTTAGCAAAATTTGTTGTCGTAGTCGTTGCTGCTGTTATTATTGTTGTTGTTGCTGTTTGCTATTGTTGTTGTTGCTGGCATTTCCATGCTACTTGGACTGACCTTTAGGCGTTCGACGATCTGCTGCGACTGGCTTTTACCGTTATTTGTATGACGTTCACAGCCTGGCCCCCAAGTGCTTCCTATCAGCATACGAAAAACAATGCAAAATACACATAAATATATATTTTTAATATACTTATTGGTATTTGTTGCTCTAAATTTGATTATTATGTGATCTGTGTTTTGTTACATCTTCATGGTCTTCTTCTTCTTCAGCTTTTGCATTTTCTTCTCCTTCTTCTTGATAATGATGATGGCTTTCACGCAATAGCAGCGGCAGCCATTTTGTAAAAAATTTCCATGACAAGACGAAAGTTGGTTTTTTTTGTTTAAAATACTTTTTTTTTGCACTACACGAATTTTACACAACAGCAATAAAATATTAAAATAATAATTGAATTATGCATTTAATTGGCACATATATCTGTGTATATATATATATGTATTTGTCTTTTGGGTATATTTTAAGTTTAGATTTAGCGCCGCCGCGAACTGTTTCAGTAAATGTTTAAAAGCCAACTGACAAAACGGCAAATGAAATTTTTGCTAGCCACCGCAAGGCAGCAGCAACAACAACAACAAGAGTAACAGCAGCAGCAGCCGAAGGTGAGCGACGACGCTGGCAAGTGTAGAGTAGAGCAGAGTAGAGCAGAGCAGCGCAAAGCGAACGGCGAACGCATGAATGGAAAAATATAAAAAACTTTAACGCCAGCAGAGGCAATAAACATAAAGTAAAACTTAATTGTAGCAGCAGCAGCAGCAACAACATTCAGTGCAGGTGACTGTGAGTGAAAAGCAAAAGAGCAAAGCTTTTGAGCGAAAAGAGCGCGGTGTGCGGAGAATCAAAGTTAGTAACAAGAAGCAGCAACAAAAATAACAACAACAACAGCAAACAGCAGCAAAAGCCGCCAAGCGCAACGAAGAAGAAGAAGAAGACGATGACGACGATGACTGCTTGAGCAACATCAGAGCCTCAGCAGATGAAGACTTCTGCCCACTGGGCATGTGTATGTTTGTGTGTGCATGCTTATGTATGTGCGTGTAAGTGTATTTTCTTAAATGTTACAGTGCAAAAAGGCAGCGTTAAGGTTCCAAGTTTCAAGCCAGGCCAACAACAACGCTTGTTTATTAAACTGTGCTAAAAGAAAATAAAACAAAAATAAATAAGAAACAAATCAAGTAACAAGTTGCTAACAAAAAACACTTGTATAATACCTTAAAAAAGAAAAAATGGGTTTGTGGTTTTTGTGTAAAGTTTTCCGATCTTTTTTGTTTGCTTCTTTTTATCTCTTTTATGCCGAGTTGCTGTAACTGTTGCTTCATCAACAGGCATTGCAAAAAAAGAAAAGAAAAACTGCGACTGTGAAGAGTGCGCGTCTAAGAGAGAGTTTGCGTTGGACAAAGAGAGCAGTTTATTGTGTGTGCATGTGTGTATGAGTAAGAAAAGCACTGACTAAATTAAATATATATTTAAGTAGGTGTAAGCGCGAAAGCTTCTCTCTCTTCAAAAACTTTAGTTGCACTTAATCGCAACTCTCGCGCTTTTCAAGCGCTGCCTAAAAGTAGGCAGTACAAAAGAGAAAGAGGGAGAGCGCTGACATACTCCTAACACAATATCCAAGCTCACTTGCAAACAAAAAAATTATATGAAGATCCATTAGTCTTCTGCTTTACTAAATCGCGACTCGGTTATTGTTGTTGTTGTTTCTGTTAATCAGGCACATGTTGAAGGCGCGTGCAGCAACAGCAAAAAAAAAATAACTGCAACAACAACAACCGCAACTGCATTTAACAGCATTTTGTTAACACGTAAGGCAAAGCAAAAGAAGACAAAGAAGAAGAAAAACAACTGCAATCGCTGCTGACATCTAACATTTTACATAAAAATGATCGAAAAGAGCTTAGCGTTTTTTTCTCTCATTGCTTTAACACGAGCCACGATGAAAATGCACAATAAATGATGATAAACAAGAAGCAGTAGATAATCAAAATAAGCATTAATCTTTGCTAAAACGAACGCAATAAGCACAAACAAAAACCAAAAACAGCGAAAAAATCAAATTATTTCTGTTAAGAAACAATTTACACTAAGGCTAACAAATTAAGGTTAAATGTTTACATCCGAAGCGCATAAAAAGCGTGTGAAAAATGTTGTCAACTAACTCGCAATTTGCATGATAAAGAAAACTTTACAAATACAACAAATAATTAGAAAAACAACAACCAAACAGGAAACAGCAAAAACAACAATTTGTAATCGCTATGCAGTTGTTGTTTATTGTTTATCGTTGTTGAACGTTGTTGTTGGTACAGCATTTTTATGCAAATGTAGGTTAATAACATTTCAACGCATGCGCGACTCGCATAATAAATAGCAACAATAACAAAATGAACAACAAGAACAACAACATTAAATCATGCGTAATAAACATTTGGAATTTTTTTTAGATTCGAGAGTATGCAACAAAAAAAGTTGCCAAATGAGCAGATACCCTGTAAATAAAGTGGCCAAGAAAAGAGATGGGAAATCCGAGATTCCTCAAGAGAAACAGATATATAGATAGAGAGAAAACGCATATAAGCTAATTATTATATATAACATAGATTATGTACATATATATACAAAATTATTATAAACATGTAATAATATCTATATTTTATAAACATACATATATATAAAAATTATCTAAAAATATGGGATTTTGAGTATATAACATGAGAACATTTTAAATTAAAAAATGATTTTAAGCATTAAAAATAAGTAAATTTCTCCATTTTATAATTGCTTACGTTATGTTGTTTGTTACGTAAAATACAATTCTTTAAGTTATGTTACTTCAAACTTTTTAAAAAAAAACAGCTAGCAAAACAGGACTTCTTTGAAATGGTTACACAGGGTATTCAAACTAAGCAAATTACTTGGCCTATTGCAGCTTGCAATAGATTAGCCACGAAATCTGGAGACTGTGGGCGTTTCGCCTTTTTTTTTTAATTGACTAAAGAACAATTTACGAGTTGATTACTCAATGCCAACGCAGCGAGAAATGCATTCCAAGTATGCGTAAGTTTCATGCTAAAAGGAAGTGAAATTCGAGGCAGCTAGAAAACAATGAGAGAAAATCATTTTCAGCGAGAGTTAAACGAGGTAATCATTACTGGGTAAACTCCCCCTTAGTTAGCGTGCCTAGAAACTCCCTTTTAAACAATAAGTCGATAAATCTTTGCAAAAGCCGTTTATTATGTATATATACATAGCTTTATACAAAAAGTCACGTTTTGCTAGAGAACTAAATGCAATCAAATATTATATGTATTATATATTTCTAGTGAGATCATCTACAAAATTAAACCTTGCAAAGGTTTTCTCCTAGAAAGAATAGTTATATTGAATAACTACTGATTAAAGTCTCTTTGTTTTTAAGATAAAGTTGTTTTTGTAGTTATTAAGCAGAATTTTTGATGTTATTTAAACAATTTTTTAAATTTTAATTCGACTTTTTATGATATGATATTTAGTCAAGTCTAGTCAAAAAAATTAAGTACATAGGAAAAACACAACCAATTATTGCAAACAAACCAATCTAATACTATTAATTTTCTGAAAATGTTTCTCAAATTGCTTAACTAATTTCATTTTAATAATGTTTTATGCATCGTTAATGGCTTTCAAAATGTTTTTCGTCCCCGCAATTTATTTTCACAGCTATCACTCTCAATTTCACTCCGACCGATTTGCTTACCATAATTGGTATTAAAAATGTTTGGGAAACAGTCGCTGTTGCTGTAATCTCTTGACACAGACCCACCCGCTGGCGATGCGCCCAATTAACACAACATTAAAAACAACCAGCAACAACAACAAATCAACTTAATTTGCATTTGAAAAATGACAACAACTAATAACAACAAAAGGCGTGTGGTTTTATTTTTATTATTTTTTTTTTACTTTTGTTTCAAGCTGAAAACAATAAATTGCTAACAAAAATATTTTTAAATATTTTGAATATTAGTTGTTGCTAGTTTTTGTCGAGTGAATGTCGATGATGATAGCGTGAATTTATTATGCATTTATAACGAAACTATTTTAAAGCCAAAGGCAACAACAACTGCCTACAACTTTGGCGAGTGACTGAAAATGTTGTTATAAAAAGTATTGTTGTAAAAGTGGTTTTTGTCGATAAGCAACTTTTGTTGCTCTTTTAACCTTGGCTATTAGTTTCTGTTCAAGCTGCGCATCACAGTTTTAATTTTTTCGGTGTATTTTGTGCAATATATTTTTCCACATTTTCAAGTTGTCAATATATAAAAATTGCTGAGCTCGTTTCCAGGTCGCATTATATGCAAAAATTGTATTGTTGTTGGAGATTTTTCACTCTGGCTAACCGGATATTCCAGCTGAAAGAGATCTCTCACGTAGCAACGTGTCCAGCACAGCACGGAATGGCCTTACAACAATTTATATATATATATATATACTAAGATTGGGCATTTTTATATGCATATTTAATTCATTAGTGTATTACTTTGTTGTCAGCGTACAACACTCGGCTGGGTAATACGTGCGCATTTCTTGAGAGTGCCAGTTAAAGTGACGACTACCAATAAATAATGACTAGCAACTAGCAACTAGTAACTACCAACTGGCAACTGCTCTTGACGTTTTTATCGCAAAAACGACAACAAAAATTTGCAAATGTGTTACAAGCTTTGAATTTGCATTGAGGCACGACTCTGCGCAGTGACGTCATGACGTTATAACGTAATGACGTCATGGTTTTCTTGCAACAGCCTGCCTCGATATTTATCGCCTGTCGCTGAGCATTTGCTTCAATGAGTAAACTATTTAATTAGGAGCAAAAACTATTTAACGGCTTAAACCCTTTTAGGGAATTGATAATTACTTTTTGGCTTTGTTAACGCAACAATTGCTAGCCGATATTTATCGATATATATATATATATATATATCAGTTTTATAAATATTCCACTTAGTTTCGGCCTTAGAAATGCACTTGTTTATTTATATATACAAATATTGCAAATAGTTTTCCAATGTATTATCGTTAACGACTTTAACAATCTACAAACTTTTAGCAACTTTTTAGCTACAGTTCCACTGAAATACCTTTGCTGTACGCTGAATTCCCCTTGTGCTGGGTATGAAAGCGTAAAAATTGATTGACCCCGCTGGTCAATTGCTTGGCCAACTTTAAAGCAGCCGGCAACTGTTTTCAACTGGCAACTGGCAGCTCAAGCAACAATCGATTACAAATTACAACAACAAACAACAACAAAAGGAACAAAAAACCACAGCTTTTGGCCCCTTTAGTCAAGTGGCTGTTTGACCGTTTGGCTCAAATTGCAAATGCAAATTGCGAATTTTTGTGGTCATTGTTAACTAAAGGCCATAATAAGGTGCGCAGTCAAAGCAACAGCAGCAGCAATAACAACAACAACAATAAACACCCATCAACAACAATGCAATAATTTTATTGTCAACTTTACATTTTGCTTTTAAGCCCAACTACAACGACTTACAGGCAACAGATGCAGATACAGATATAGATATAGATACAGATGCAGATGCAGATACAGATACAAGATACAGAGATATAAACAGTGCCCAGAAAACAGATACAGATAGAAATTCCTCAAGTGCGCTTTGGGGCAGCTTTCAATCAAGTCCATAATTGCCACATGTGAGTGAACAAAGACAAAGATGCGCATAAGCTAAATAAATGGCAAATAAATTACAAATGTTCAGCGATGTTCACTCAAAGAAAGAAAAAAAATTATTTAAATTAATTGGAATGCCTTTACTGAGAAATGCTACTCCAAAGCAAATCTACTTTACAAAAATTTTTGTGTTATTTTATCGATATACAGTTGCGGTCATATTAGTTGTAGAACTGTTAATTTGCCAAGTTTTGATTCTATGATATGTCTATAAGCCCTGCAGAAACTGAATAAAAAAATGGTCTGGGATAAGATAAATTTTGCATAAAATGAGATTTATATGGAAATTTTGAACATAAAATGTATGGTATTTTATTCAATGTTTTACTGCAAGTCATGCTTGCTGTCAACTGACTTTGACATTGATAGATATATATGAATAAATATGAGTATACAATGATGTGCAATAAGTGCTGTGTTTGCCACGCCCCTCTTAATGTATTTCCTTATTGGCACGCTTGCCACTTTCAGTTTCAGTGCACTTCTCACTCTTCTCTGTCTTCTATGTCTTCTCTCTCCAGGGGCTATGCTTTGAGGCTTGGCTGCCTGCTAATTCATTTCAATTATGCAATTGCCGCATCTGTTGTCTGTTGTCTGTTGTCTGCTTTCTGCTGTCTGCATCTGTGTTTCTTTTTGCTTTATACTCATCATTATCATCATCATTATGATCATGATCGCAATCATCATTGTGTTTTGTCTGTCATATGAGGATGCGTTCGTTGCCGATCATCTAATAACTGGCTGCCATCATCATCTACTCCAGTCAGCCTGATATTTAACATAATTGCCCCCATCGAACCGAGCAAAGAGAAGCGTAGAGAAGTGTAAAGTGAGAAGTGAGAAGAGTAAAGAAAAAGAGAACTGTTGCAGTTGAGCTTGTAATGGCTCAGAAGTGCAGCTGACAACTCTACAAACGCAGACTGCAGATTGTCTCTCGCTTAAATACAGTCTCGAGCCCAGCCTTGTGATTATTATCCATCGACAGAGCGACGCCTTCAGATGTGCTATATATATATATATATACATAATATATATACACATAATTCTACGAATGACATGGGTTAGTCTTTGAGTTCTGTTTCAATAATCAATGTTATTTAGTTGCTTGCGCTCACTTTTCCTTTTTATTTTAATGGATAAAGTTGATTTTATTTGTTTTTTATTGTAATTAATTAACTAATCAACTTTCATTAAAAAGCAAATATTGTTGTAGAATTTGTATATATTAATTAAATCAAGAACAGTCTCTACAAAAGCAACAAAACTGCAGTTTATCTAAATTGAGTTACGGGTTCTTCTACTTATTTACGAGCCCTCTCTCTTTCTCCCGTCAAATCACCTAGATAAATATTTAAATATTATATATAAACAACCAAATAGCTTATGCTAGAATTGCCCGTAAAGCCTTGAAAATTTGACATTTTTACCTTCTTTGGCCTTGGAGCTGGTTAGGCTGTGGCCAATGTGATTCCAGAAGTTGAGGCGACAGCCAAACACTTTCATTTCCTTGACGCGCTCCTTCATGTTGCCAATGACGCTCGTTTCGGCGAGACTCACGCAGGGTATCATCACTGTACTACAACAACAGCAGCAACAACAACAGCTGCTGCTGCGTTTTTAATCGCGCAAACAAATTTTGTTATGCAAAATCTGAGCATAAATTTAAAAACACAAAAAAATCATTGACTATTAACATTTTGTTGTTGTGATGGCAATTTAAAATCATTTGACGGTTGTGGCAACTGCTTCACTTGCTTGTAATTGTGATTATCAGCGTACACACACACACACACATACACACACTAATACACATACACATACACACACACAAGCACACAAACACACACACACACAGAGAACACATACGTTTGCTTGGCACTTTTTTAAGTGCTCATCGTTCAACGCTCGCGGAAGCGTTTTATGGACATTATTTTTTTTGCTTGTTTCTTGGCCAACTTTTTGTGGTTTATTGTACGCTTTAATTAAAAAATTTAATAAAAATGAAAAAAAAATTTTAAATAATAAATAAGTCGGACGCTAAGCGCAATGTTTCAATAATCTGCAAGCCGGTTTTTTCCTAAAATTCCCTAAGAAAACAAAAATAAAAGTTTTCCGATTTATTGCCCAACTTTCAAGCGGTTATTATATATATATAGAGCTCTCGTATATAGTAAGAAATAAACTTTCAAATCACGCAAGACCCACCAATTCTCTAGCAAATACAACTGAATTTGAATTCGTCAATTTTTCAATAAATCAATCAAATACGAAATCAGCTGCTGCTGCTGCAATTCTTTTTATTTTCAGCTCGATCATTTTTGATTTATGTTATTAAACACAAAACGTGATTTGTTTGCATTGCTAATCAACAAAAAAAAAAATCCCAAGAAAAATTTGAACAAATTTAGATATTTTTTTTGGTAAATTCCGCCAAAGATTCTGCGAAGAACAAAATGACGAAAACTTGAAGACAACACAAAAAAAAATTGCGTCATGAACAAAGAAACAGAATAAATAAAATGAGAAAAAAGAAGAAACAGATACATCAAAAGACAAACGCGTAATGACAATAAATGACTTTATTTTTGAGCTGCTGAAGTTGCTTTTAATGATTCCGATAATGATAAAAGATCAATGAATAATCTTTCGTGATGCACAAAAGTCGGTTGAGGTTAAGTTAAGTTAAGTAACCCCACCTTCTTCGCCGACCATTCCATTATTTCCACCGCATCAATAGCGAGTAGTTTGCCTTGTTAATTGCTTAAGGCAAAATCATCAAGTTTTTAATTTTATTATTTATTGATTTTGCTTGGGTCTAATTAAGAAGGCAATCCGTTGCCTCCCTCCCCGTTCATTTTTTGAGGGAAGTGTGTACTTCAACATCTTCAAGTGGAACAGATATATAGCCTTGAGTATAGCCATGACTTAATGACTTGATCAATATAAAACTAGAACACTTTTTTCATACGCTCAAAGTGATGATTTCTTTTAGTGATTAATTGATTGAATGAAAATCATATGAGGAAAAGCTTTAAAATTGTATTTATTAATAACTATTAGTTCTTAAATAAATTCTTGGTTTAATACCCGATCTATAAATAACAAAAACCAAAAAAACCCCGCTTTGTCTTCGAGTTTGTTTTACGACATGATAGTGATTATGGTAATGGCGAGCTGTGAAGACCTTGAATGAGCAGATGGATGCGAAGCGAACACATTCATTCTGTACGCATATTTGAGTTTATATGTGCTAGCATCTGTAGCCATATCTACAAACATATCAATATTGATGTATCGACGTATCTGTATCTATTTTGTGCCGTAGGCGCAGTTCAATGAGCTGACAGTTATACTTGAATTTTAGCTGCTGTTGCTGCATAATTAACATCAATTTCGACATGTTATTTGCTTTTTTTTTTGTACACAGAAAAACTATAAATCAAAACTCAATCAAGAATAGCCCAGGCACATAACAAATGAAGTCTCCTCCAAAAAAACGTTAAGCAAAAAAAAATACAACTGCAAAAAAAACACACACACTGCTTCTATGCTGTTTTAACAACAGACTCTGAAGAGGCGTGGCGAGAATTTATTTACATTTTAGCCAATTTTTTCATGATGAAATTTACGAAATGAAAATTTAATTTGTGTTTTTCAATCAACATTTGAAAAGCGCATACAACTTAATTTCTTAAAATAATTTTGTTTAAAATATAAATAGAAAAGACTGCTTTACAAAGACAAGAACAATTGAAATGTATATATTCAAAACCTAAATATATATTTAGCTTTGGTTCTCTTATGTAAGCCCTATAACAAAGCTAATTTAATAATTGAGTAAATGTCAAAGTGAAACCGTAACTTAACTATAATTACTTTATATATATTTATTAGTTCATACACAATAAAGAATTCGACTACCGACTACACTTTATTATAAACGGTTTTTTTATGATAACTTAAATAAAATGAAAATATATCTAAATTCTGAATAACTTCTACGCGTTAATAACTCAAACTGAAGAAAACAAAAATCTTGCAATAACTGTAAGCTCGAAAATCTACAAACACAAAGAGAGCAAATAAAAATTACTGTAAAACTAACTGAAATAGTTGCAATAAAAAAAATTGCTCGCAAAGATTTTATCTGTTGAAGTTTTTATTTTTGCCGGCATTTTAAAATAGAAATGAAGCATTTATATTAAACTTGTTTTGACTTGCACAGTATGTGCAAATGTTTTTCAAAAAAATTTTCCTTTTTGAATTATTAAATGTTACTCTTTTGATTTTTTAAATTTTTGTGGGGGGCGTGGCAGTAAAACAAAGCAACCGTTTTGACCTGATTCGAGTGGACAACAACAACAACAACAAGAATAAGAACAACAACAGTGCAGTAATAAACAACAACCCAAAGCAATATGAGAAACGCGCACAAAGCAAAAGCTCCAAAATAATAATAATAATAATAATCGTCGTATAATAATAAAAATTTAAGGCGGTCAAGCATTGCGACTTTCAAACTTAACAACGAGGCCAAGCAAAGGCAAAGGCAGACAGAGATTTAAACCGATACGTGGATAGGGGGGAGTGGGGTAACAGGGCATAGGGGTTATTTACTTAGCCGGCTTTCGCTTGTCATCCAAATGAAATGGGCACGTCGCTGACCTTGAACTCATCATGCAATTTTCATGCAATTTCCTCTGCCGACCTTACCTCTACCATTCCCCTTTAACACCTTCGATCGAGTTAATTTACTTCGGTTAAATTGCTAACGGTACACAAGTTGTGAGAGATCAAGATTAAGAGGAAAGAGAAAAAGAGAAAAAGAGCGAGGAGCCAAGAGCGATTTGGCTGAAGTGCTAAGGAAACTTGTTTGTGCAGGTCTGTTCATGTTTTGGCAACAACCTTCGAGATGTGCAGTAAAAAAGAGACCAAAAGAGAGAGAGAGAGAGACGGAGATGCAGATGCAGAGAGAAGATTGGAGTAACAGCAAGAAGCACAAGTAAACAACCTTTTTATTAGCGTACGCAGCTAAACAACCGTTAGCCAAAGGATCTGCACAAACAGAGCAAGTGAATAAAAGAGAGAGGTGCGCCACAGTGTTACCAACTTAAAAACTAGCAAACGCTTAAGTTAAAGTAAATTTTAGTTGAAAACATTTAAGTCCCAAAATACTAATTTTCAGTTTAACTTTTAAAATGTATTCTCTTCAAAATATTTTAAATTATTAAATGCTAGCCTTAGTTTAATATTTTAGTGTGCATTGTTAGCATGATTCTAAATAATAGTACAAAAAAATTATTAACTACATTTTTGTTAATCTATTATGTGAATAGTTGTCACCATTATAAGTAATTTAATATGCACAAAAAAAAAGCTAAAATTAGCTAAGAGAAAATAATGACTTTCTTATGCTTGCAATTGGCAACACTCATCGCAACGTCCATCTCAGTGACGCATTAGGCATTAGCCATGCCCAAACCAAAATTGCAGTTGTTTGACCTGTTTTCTGGATCGTCCGTCCACATCGTTGATTTTTCTCGCTGCAAGTGGAAATTTGTTTTTTCATCCAAAAGGTGCATAATTATCAAACGAACGTCTCTCTTTTTCTCTCTCTATCGCTCTCTAATAGAGGCACCTTTTTCTCTGTGAATTTTTACCTGTAAATACCACACAGGGTTCTTAATATTTCAACGATCCTAAATATCCCAATTACCAAATGTTCGTTGTTGCTGTTGTTCTGTTTTCGTTTTGTTGGGTACGCATTTTATGGCTTTCATGATCTTTAGACGGCAATCCCATTTACCGGGAAATTACTCGCCGGCTTTAAATGTATTTTTCTGTATTCTTTTTTTTTACGTTCGGTAGCGCTATCAAAATATTTGTGTAACTCAACGTCATTTTATGGGCAGGTTACATTATGAACAGACAAACAAACGAACAACATTAACAAATTGAAGGCGAGTGCATTTTTTGTGTGTGTCTTATTTTTATTTTTCTGCCTTTTTAACGACAATTTCAAGGGGGTGGAGAGCGAGTGGCTAAGGGTCATTTTATGATCAGCTCTTTTTCAGCTGAAAGCCAAAAGCTTAGACAAAAGCTTTTGTTGAGAGGCAACAAAAAATAAAGGAACATGAGTCGAGTTTTGTTTTAATTGATTTCTATTGAAATTTGAAACGGCACTTTTAATGCCCAGCTAGATAAGAAGAAATGTTTTTTAGGGTTTCTTTCTTTCTTAATTTTATGATTCAACTGAAAGGTCTAAAAACTGTTGGCGATTGAAGTGCCACAAAATTAAGTACAGATAAGAATCATATCGAAAGAGATTTTCGATAAAAAAAAAAGGAAAGGAAAACACATGATTATCTTTACTATATTTAAGTAAGTAAATAAAGGAACTTGTCAAGTCTCTCACTTTGAGTCAACTGACGTGTCTACGTGATAAGCAGACCCAAACAAGACGTGCCTGGCCTTAAAAGCAAAGCGAAACGAAACGAATCGTTTAAAACACTCCGAAAGAAAAAATAACAAATACATTCCTGATAAAGCAAAAAACCAAAAAAAAAAAAACACCAAAAAAACCAATTGCAATCAAAGTGCACAAAAAAAAAGAAGAAGCAAAAGAAGAAAAGGCGAAGATCCTGTTTGGGCAACAAAACACAATAGAAGAGAACAATATTGAATTACACAAGAAGAAGAGAGGGTCACATTTACAGTCTGAGGATGTTAAATGCCTGTTAACAGCAGCAGCTACCTGCTTAAGACTGGCTTAGGCAACAACGACTTAATATTTGAAATACTTATCAACCCAGGCGCCTGCTCACTAATTGCTTTGCAACGAAGAATATAAAGAGAGAGAGAGAAGGAAGACTCTATTTAAAATTACTGCAAACACGTGCCGCAATTCAACATTTACAATAAGCCACTACAGAGTGACACAAAAAACCAATAAATTGCTCAAATGTATGCATGTTGTTATGCTTTTTTTTGTCTCTTTTGCAACACACAAAAGCAAAATATATAAACTGAAATTTCCCTTTTTAGGGCAAATTAATTAAAAAATAAAGATTTTCGTTTTGTAGAAGCTGCTGCGAGTTAGATAAAAACAACAACAGCAGCAGCCGCAGTAAACCCAAAGCAGAAAAAGTAAAAAAAAGCACAAAAAAAATTATAAGAAAAAAAACTGCGCACGCCAAAAAAGAAACAAGTTAAACAGCTTTGCGACGACGGCGTTGCCAGACTGTCGCCAAGCCCAACGCAAAATGTGTGTGCATGTAAATGCAGAGGTGGATGTGTGTGTGCGTGACATAAGACACTTTTACTGTTAGAAATGCACTTGGAGATGCGCACATTTAAAGCTATTGGCTGTAAGCTATAATAACTTTCGCGTCAAATGATTTTTAACAATTGGCATTCATTTATTTGGGAATTTTATATGCATTTACATTTTTTCAGCTATAGGTTTTTCTATTTCGTTGTTTTGTTTCCTTTTGTTTTGTTTTATTTTATTGTGTTACACTTGCTGTATTCACTAGGATTTTTTGTTGTTATTTGACGTTTGATTTACATTTTGTTGCCGCCACGTTTTGCTCATTAACCGAATGCAATTAACTTTGACTGGCTGTTAGATTTAACAATTATCATTGCATGACTTTGGCGTTGTGTTATTTTTCTCGCCTAAATCACATTAAAAGCCCGACTTGTTGGAAAAATAGTGACAAAATAAATTTTACTCAATTTGACTGCGAAGTTGAATTTTATTTATTTTTTTCGGTTTTGTTTTCTGAATGGCACACGCGCTTAACGGCAAAACGACGACGTAAATTGAACAACGATGACGCGCGCAGCGCTCTCTTAAAAGCCTGTTGCGCACTCAAAGACGGCTCGTAAGCAACTGAACGAAGACGCCGAATTGAAATGTGCGAGCAGACCAAAGAAACAAGTTGTGTGAGGGAGGGCGTGCGCTCGGATAGTGAGAGAGAGCGGAGAGTGAACAAAGAGTGGAACAGAGCAGCTCGACAACATTTTGGGAGTTGATGACTGCCATATGGGTGGAAAAAGTACATAAACAAAAGCAACGAAAAGAACAACAAGAACGCAATGCAGTTGTTGTTAAACATACAAAGCCATATGTACACACACAGACACAATTGCATGGGTATAGGCATGTATGAATGTACAAACAGCTTGTTGCTATTGCTTTTGGAGTCTAGGCAAATCAATGGGCACACTTACACTTAAACTTACACATACCCGCATACAGTTACAGTTAGAGTTACGTACCTGCAAAGAGAGAGAAAGAGAGAGCCGGTTAATTTAAGCAAGCAGTACTTACAAATAAAGTTCTAAAGTTCTGTTAAATAAGCTGCACAGGAAGAGCCATAAGCAAGTTTTTTATATATGTATATTTTGTTCGCATACTCTGTACACATTTAAAATGTAGGGTATATTTATTTATTTTAGAATAAAAAACGATGTTAATATCTTACAAATAAAATATTATCGCCTATTTAATAACCTTTATAATATTGAATTGATTATATTTTCATTAAAATCAATTTAGGGTACCTACTAGTTGGGCAACTAGAACACTATCAGCGGTGCCCAACACACAACTTGCAAGTGGGGCGGAGGATGGGGTATTTTGTGCATGTTGCTGGCTGCCAGCCAAAAAATAGAGTTGAAGATAGCAGAAGATGGCGACGACGATGGCTAATATCAATAATATGGCGCAATTAAAAAAACATTCTGCAATACACTAGGAATAACAACAAAATGACAAGCTTTTTTTGGCTGTTGAAAGGAGACATTTCAAATGCCTGCTGGCTAAACACATTTTTTGTATTAGTTATTGAGCAATTTGTTTAGTTTTGGTTCTAATCAAGCTGTGAATTTACATAACAAAAATTAGGGTTTCTATATATATATATGTGCGTGTGGCCACACGCCTGGAGCTCGAAAGCTGCTTATAGACAAACGCCAAGCAAACAACCATCATCAGCGTTGATTATTAACTTAACTTAAACAGTTGTCAAAGATAAATTGGTAAAAGGTGAGGAAACAAATAATAAGCATTGCGTAGCCTAAGGCGAAAGGAAGAGAGCAACAGCGGTGGTAACGATGAGAGTAGCGATGCGGAGGCTGCCTTTCAAAAAGCACATGTGAAAGAAAGAGAGAGCTTTTAAGCGAGGCTGCTGTAACTGATTTCCCACGTTTAGAACGAATCACAACAGAAACGCATCATTAATCATGCTAGGCAGCAGCAAACATGTGAGAGTGAAAGAGACAGGCTGAACTTAAAGAGAGCGCTGCGTATGTGAGGGCAGGAGGAAGCCAAAAACTTTGGGTTACCAAGAGTGGGCAGTAACGGGCAAGGGAGGGCAGGCAGGTCAGTCCAGTAAGAAGTAGCAGCAGCCAAAGATGCATGAAAAGGCAAAGGCACAAAAAAACCAAGAAGTGCGCTTTGTTAAGGTATCGACTAGCAAATACCTTTAGTTGTGCAGATTTATTTGAGTAACCATACATATACATAGTGAAAAGTTGTACATATTTAAACACTTCAAATTATTATAAATAAAACATAAATATCTACCACTCTTCACTTTAATGTGTCTTTATAGATCGTGATCGTGCACGTTTAAAGCTACCCGTCTTTATACAGTTGAAATTTTTGCAGGGTATCAATAAGCGCGTTTGGACTGTCTTTTGCTGGGTTTGGGGTTTATGATACTTTGCTGCTGCTACTGCTGGACTGCTGATGCTGCTGCTGCTGTTTTCATGGTCAATCACCCGACGCTTTTGAAGGAGACGCAGCAAAAACAAAAACAAAAAAAGACACTACAAAAGAGCAACAAAAGCGCCTAATTACAATCATTTGTGACTTTCGAATGGGCGACTGTGGGACCTGGGATTGGGTTGAGGAACTGAGATGCCTATCGTTAAATAGGCGCAGCCGAGAATTAAAAAGATAGAGAGAGAGAGAGAGAGAGTGAGAGAGAGAGAGAGTGAGAGAGAGGGAGCACAAGATATATGTATTAATCAGAGCAGCGACAAAAGAAGCAACTCCACTTCTTCCTACGACTCCACCCTCAATCCCCGTCCACCCCGCTGCCCTTCTGAAGCTTAAGCTGCGCCTGGAATCCTCGCAGCACACGGGGCAAGTTCATTGCACATGCCCCGCCACAAGTAACACACTAGACACAAAATTTTTGTTTACTTTTTCTACTGGCAAAAACTGGTTTGTTTTTGTTTTTTTTTTTTCGCTCTTTCGGCAGCGTCGCTCTTAAATATCGAACTGGCTTTTCGAATATATGCCCCGAATGCACCAACAACAAATAAAACAAAAAACAAAACTACAATACCAAAAAAAAAAATGAAACCAGTTTACAACTTTAAGGAACTCCAGCAGGCATCTTTCGCAGCTCCGCGGGGGTGTCCGAAAAAAAGTATATAAAAAGGCGATGTCGGAGTCGAAACCGAAACCGAAAACAACAAAAACGAACCCTAAGCCTAATAGAAAATTTCGTCTATTCTGTTGCACACCCTGTAATCCGAACAGAATTCGGAGTAAGAGTTGAATCTAATTTGGAATTTGTTTTTATATTTTATAAGTAAATACTTTGATTGATAATAATTAATTTTCTTATAACCGAAATATGTTTTCAAAAAATATTCAAGAAAATTTCTAGTGATTTGTGAAAGTTGCGATTGTTTGCCCATTTGCTTATAGGGCATCCTTTTATATTTTTATTTTTTATACTCTGGTATGAAGTATGGTTGGTATGAAGGCTAATATCCTTTGTGGAATTTCCGACATTGATAAAATCGATAATTGCAAATCCATATTGATATCGTATCTCCCAAAATTTTAAAACTAAAGTCAACAAATTGGGTTGGTAGGTTTTTGTCGATGTACTTTAAATATTGGAACCAGCCACAATCTTATTAATATAATTCTTGTACAACAGAGCATTAAACAGTCAGCTTTGCTCGACTGCAATGCTCTGAATGTTTTTTTTTTTGTATAATACTTGAGCTCAAGTGCGGACTTATTAGACAAGACACAGATAGATACAGAAAGAGAGATAGAAAGAATAAGAGAGAGAAGAAATGACAGGGAAAAAGTCCCGATAATAATCAGAGACATGAAACTATTTTCATAGGCACTTAAAAACAAGGCGAGCATAAATCTTTGACAAGTGTGTTGCCACAATCAAGGGGTTGGTTGTGCAAGTGGGGAGGGTGCGGGTGGGTTTGGGGATATCGTAAAACTGTGAGTAGCTGTTGATCTCTAAAGTGCAGCTCGGTTTTTTTAATTACGCAAACACGCAAGGCACGCAGCGAAAGTATGAAAGAGAAAAATAAGTGAAATAAAAGGATGAGAGACGAGACCACATTTAATCTTAACGCATGGGGAGCAACGGGTCAGTTTTGGTGTTTTCTTTTGTTTTTTTGTGTGTTATTTTTTTTCTTTCTGGGAATGCGCGGGCGAAGATTGCATTCATTGACAGGCTAATTTATTGTAACGGCAACTGACAACAGGGAGCCCCAAAAGAGAGCCTCATCGCGGCTTTCCTCGCTGCGCTGATAAATGGCACACAGCTGAGCTGGCGACCTGATTTCGCAACACACAAAGGAGACCTTATATGCTCGCTGTCGAAAAATGACTTGCCAAAAAATATGGCAGACTTAATGACAACCCAAAGTGAAGTTCACAACTCTCCCCCGAACCCCCACCTGCAACCTCATCCTGCAGAGTTGTGTGTGCTAAGGGTAGAGACAATGCGGGCAGCTGTTCCGTTTGGCTGCATTTTAATCGGATGAGATCGAAATCAGCTGAGCTGACAAGCAGTCCAA
This sequence comes from Drosophila fungiperda, assembly GCA_035042345.1. Classification (NCBI taxonomy): domain Eukaryota; kingdom Metazoa; phylum Arthropoda; class Insecta; order Diptera; family Drosophilidae; genus Drosophila; species Drosophila fungiperda. The sequence goes on along the minus strand of JAWNLM010000145.1, from coordinate 3,820,625 downwards.
GTAATTGGTGTAGCTGATGGGAAAACTTCTTATCTCGCAATGCAGCAGGACCCCTAAATAGAGAAGCGAGAAATAGAGACAACAAATGTGACATTTATACAATGGATATGTGTTAAATGCGGTTTCAAATGAAAATCGATGAAAGGGCTGATAATGATGACAATGCGCATTCATATCAAAGGTGTCTGCACATGGGAAAAGTTGACAATGAGCATAGAATAAAAAGTAAAAGCCTTCAAAAGTGTCAACATCTCAAAAATTTGGGCATATTTTATTATAAAAAAAATAACAAATCCCTTTCAAAAAGAAATTATAAATTTCAAGCAACGATTTCGACTAATACACAAATAGAACAAATGGAAAATAAATGTAAAATTGCAATCTTGAATACTCGATGAATTCATTTTAAAGGTGTCTGCATAGATTAAAAGAATAATGGATAAGTTGACAATGAGCCCAAAATATAAGAAAGAAGACGTCATATTGGATAATATTTGTACCTCTGCAGTCTTAAGAAGGGAATATTTTAATATAAAAAGAATATTAATTTATTTTTGAAATAATGTTGGCGATAAAAACTAAGTAAACATAGAAAGAATCACTTGCATATTAGATGCTCTCTCTAGCTCAAAAGATAAGTGAAATCATGGTCAATAATTCGCTTATGGGCCACCAGCTGGAATTGGTAAGACTGCCAAGTTGACTACAAGTTTGCCAAATGCATTCGACAAACGCAAACTAAAATAAAAAGAGTTGAGACTGTTTTGTTTGTTCCGGCCACACACGCGTTGGCAAAAAGTATCTGCGCATCTTGCAGATACATTCTCATTAACAGCTTAAATGGGTAGCCAGTTGTTGTCGCTGCTGTGGGAAGGGGGGGGGGGGGGGGAGTGCTTGGGAGGTGTGCGGAGCAATGTACAATGTGTCAAATTGTGCAAGGTGGCGAGAAGGCGAGGAATGGAGAAAAGCGCTGCGAATGGCAAACATGTGTGAAAATTCAAGAATAGCTGTGGCAACAACAAGGCGCACAACGGAATAGGGGAGGAGCAGGGGGCAAGCAGTCAGTTGCAATCGGATGCAGTCGCTCTTGTGCACATGAACAGTCTGTGCAGCTATCTACAGCTAATACACAAAGAAAAACAACAAAACGAACGACTTTGTCGAGAATCTTAGAAATTCTCAATTTTTTTGCGCAAAGTTTAACTCGGATTATTATTATTCTTTTTTTAATTTCAGCGTCCATTGTTTAGGATTAAAAGAATTTAATAATTTATTAACTTAAAAATAATCAAATGAATTGATTCCACTTGTGTGTGGCAAATTTAGAGCTATATTTAACAAAACAGTTTATTAAGTAAAATTTATAAAATCATCGACACAGAATGAAGAATACAACAATTGAATAAAATAGCAACCAAATAAATAAGAAACAAGTTCAAAAATTAAATATAATGTTCTTTCTAATATACTATCAAAATTTAAAAGTGAATTACATTAATTAAATTATAATTATATTTGAAAATAATCGTTCAACTTTCTTAAATAAAAATTCGAAATGAAGCATTTTGTGCCTGATGCGAAAATGGACAGGTACAAATTTTAACAGTCAAATCTGAGTTTTTTTTGGCGATAATAGTGCGATTTTCTGGTATCTAGAATTTCTAGATTTCTCCAAGTGTAGCTAAGGAGAAGAAGCTTCCAGTTGCTGCTGCTGCTACTGATATCTCCATTAGGCTCGGCCGTGTCTAATGAATGACTCGCTCGCTTGCTCGCTCTCTCGCCAAAGGTGAAAGTTTCAAGCATGAAATTAAAATCGGAGCACATTATCCGACACCAGACCCAGAACCAGCCCCAAAACGCACCCCGCCACCCCTCCACAACAGCCTCATTCTCCTGCGTCCATTTTTAAGCCACGACGGATGCCTGCCACAGTTTATCGCCACATGTTGCAATGCCAAAGCGAAGCACAACAAAACAAAGCAAGTTCAACAACAAACAAAAACCGTTATTGCGTTTCTTGTCAATTATTCAATACCCTAAGAATATAGATGACGGATCGATTTGATATAAAGCTAATCTTAAATAATATAATATCTTGCAATATGGGAAAATTAAAAACCAAACAAACAAAAATTCTTTTTTAAATTCAATTTAAAATCTTATTAATTTAATTTTGTCTGTGAAAATAAATTGAAACTTTTTTTTTCCAATCTGGTATAACATATGATGTTAATTTTTCTGGCACAACAACTGGGTAAATATTTAGTTATTATTTTTTAGAACGTTACAAATTTGGTGACAAAATTGAAGTGCCTTTTGTATACTTTAACCAAATGAAAATTTTACAACCCCCAGAATGATTTTCAGAGTACACAAAAACATATTCCACATGGTTGCATGGACCTATAAATAGGCAGCAAGTTTACAAATGGATGGGGCGAGGGAGAGTGCGGCAAACAATGGAATGTAGCAGCTGGTCGTCAGATCGACCCCCAAACAGATTGTAAAGTGGGTGACGAGAGGCGGGAGGAGGATGAGGCGGACTCTATTTTACAAGCTGATGCCATGTTTGCAAAATGTTGCTGTGTTTGCTTCTGCTTACTTGGATTATTATTGGCCTCACGCCAGTGGATGGCGGCACGGCATCCAAATGTGCTCCTTGTTGTACCCTTGCAGCAGCTCCACTTCTTGCCAGACCAGAGACCCGGATGATAGCGATACGACTTGGGCGTATTGCTGTCCTCGCAGACTGCAACAAACGCGAGAGAGAAATACATTAATATATATATAAATATATATATAGATATACATTATAAATAAATAAATAAATTCGACACACACTGTGCTAATTTGGGTTAAGCATTAAGCTGGCCCTGATGCAGCAACACCAACTCCAACTTCAAGTCTTATCGTGTCCAAACGATTGGCACAGCTGCAAAATCTGCACCTTTTTTCCTGTATACTCTGTTTCGGCTGTGGGAGAATGAGTTGATTGCCTTTTCTCATCAACGCTATCGCATCTATATACTTGCAACATGAACATATGTTTGGCATATTTATTATTTAATTGATAACCATAAAAAGTGGATTTACACACACTGGCAACATTGATGAATATTCGACAATAATGCTGCCAGATAAATGTAAACACCTGCCAGATGCCAGAGTTTATTCGCTAGTAAATATATATATCTGGTAAAAATGGCGAGTAAATTAAATTTCAATGGCAGGCAGCAGGACGAAAATCCAACCAAATTTGCTGTCAAAATTTAAGTGTTTAGATGTTCAGTGAAAGCCGAACTGTTTTTATGGAAACATTTCAAAACACATTTAATTCTCCTAATATTTATTGCCTTTTGAGTGTATTAAAATTGACGCCGCATTTAAGCAAAAATATTTAAACAAATTTTCGGTTGCCAGAAGTATTACCAGATTGGTCTCTAACTACAATTTCTCGCTGTATAGTAAGTAAATGACAATTTTAAAATCACAATTTTTTAATAATAGTTTAAACTTAACAGTTTGAGATGTATCTGTTGGAAACTGAAGCTTATAAGCCAAAGTTTGAGGTTACATTTGAGAGTTGTATTTATGTAATTTATCTATATATTTAAGATTATCAACAATTTCTCTGTACAATAGAGTATGGTGCAGTCTTATGTAATTTCGACTGTATATAACGGATTTTTTGGGGTCATCATTCAAACTTTGCAAACTGGAGATGTGGTTGCAGATGGAGATGGAGTTGGAGATGGTTACCTTGTCGTATGGCGTGTATCCACTCGGTGCGCTCCTTCTCGCTGTTGGCTATCACGTAGAGCGTGTATTGAGGCACCGCTCTAAAAACCAGTTGCCCCTCACTCCCGTTAGCAGTCTGCTCTTGTTGTTGTTGTTGTTGCTGTTGTGCGCCGGTTGTCGACGTCGTCTCGCAGTAGCCCACTTGAAATGGATAACCCTGTGGAAGTAATTGTTCATGTTCATGTTAATCAGCGTCAGTATCAAAATCGAAAAAATCTAATTCAGATTATATGGCACTTACATCCGGCGCAAAGGGATCGCCACCCTCTCCGCTAACAGTTGCCTCCTCCACGAGGCGCACGTCTTTCAAATTTATTCGACCCCGTTCACGTCGTCGCTAAAAAACAAAAAAAAAATTGGGATAAAGAAGATAATAAGATTAACTGAAGTATTGATTTTGTCAGTGGATTTCTTCTTTTTTGTATTTAATATGATTATGTTTAATTTGCAAATTTAGATTGTACTTATTTAGAGTTCCAATACTAAACTAATATTTGTAACAGTCAGTGATACTTAAGATTAAAAATTATATGCACATTTCTAGATTGCAATTCACATTTAGAAGAGGCATTTGATTATAGATTTACGCCAAAGTTAAAGTCGCCATTTTTTGCTCAATTTTCTCAATTTATAATCTTAAAAACTATTTCTGGGTACGCATCTAAACTTTCCACAGTGATAAATTCCTGAAAAGAATATTGATTTTCAAAAAACCAAATTACACTTTTACCTCTATATAACAATTAAATATACATTTAAATTTGAAATCGTCAATCGAACTCAATTTCAAGCCAAACACACAATTTGAATAATCTTGTAAAAACTGAAACAATGTTTTTTTTTATTGTAGTTTGAATTATATTTAAATTTTTGAAATACAATTTTTACTCGAAATACTAAAAGTTCAAGCACTGCAAATACTTTTAATCGAGTCAACGAGTATTCCAATTACAGATTTAATCGATTTAAAAAGTAAGAACAAGAAAAAAAATAATAAAAAAAAATACTAGCAACTGGTTTTAATAAAGTGTTAGCAAAATATTCAGCTCTTTTTTTGCTTGTTTCTTAATTTTTTTTCGAGGTTCTTTTTTTTTTGGCATGGCATTCCACTTGGCGGCACTGAAGTGTCGTCCTGGCTGCCTTGCTCCTTTGTTGCGACAACAGCGAGGGTTAATTTTTGCACGTGTGCCTCATACAGTGGTGGAAGGGGGAGGGGGGAAGGCTAGGGGAGACTGTTGCTGCCTCAATTGAGCTGCAAGCGCAATTAAGTCAGCATAATTGGCCTAATTGACTTGAACAGAGCCTTAACAGAAAACTGGCGAATGGGAAGCCCTAAAAAGTTTTCCTGTCTTTGTTTTTCTCCTCTTTTGTTTTTTTTTTTTTGGCTAGCTTGACTAGTAGGGGTGAATGTGTGTGTGGGAGGGGGAGGTTGAGGAACATATGCAGCGTTGCGTCATAAAGTGAAAGATAAGCACATCGGTCTCCATGACGCCCTAAGCCTCTTCTTGCCCACTTTTGGCGCTTATCGCCAGATCATCATACAAAACTAAAAATAAAACAAAGCAAATAAATGAAAACGTTGCAGTCGGGCATAACCGACTGCGAAATACTTTGATACCAAAAGTAATGTCAGCTAATTACAGGTAGCAAGCAAAAGGGTCGGCGAAGTCAAAAAAAACCGTTCAAGTTTGACGTGAGCGGGACTTGGTTAAAATATTTGAGTACGATCTTATTAATCTAACTTCTAAGATTCGTTACTATAGCACTTAAGTTGTGGTAGATATAGCCTTTTATTGTTTCAGGATTTTTTAAGCAATATTCGTTTTAAGCTGGATTTTCCCTGATTCTATGACTCTAGCTGTCAAATTGTGTGAGATATATGGTTTTATCGATTCACACTAAGAAGTGTAAAGATTTTTTTTATCGAACTCTTAGGGAAGTAAGTGTTGATATATTCAAAAGAATGTGCATTTCAGATTTCTAGGGCAGAAGTTCCTGCCGATGTTTGAAAGAATTTACCTGCAAGTTACCATTTAAGGTTATCTTTAAAATTGTGAGAGATACGCGAATTTTTCGATTACACATTCTCAAATATCTGATTTGGCGAATTAAAAATATATTTTGTCTTTTCTGACCTTTACAAATGACATTAGCAGTATACGATATTTAAAATATAATAAGTCGTCTCGAGTTCAACTAGTTTCAGATCTCTGAGGCAGATCAAAATTTAAAAATATAACAAATATATCTAAAATATTCTCTCTTCACTTTGGGAACAGAGTATAGGAAAAAAAAACTTAAGCAGCAAATAGTCAGCAACCAAGTTGACATAAAGACCTCAAATAAACACGCAGCTTTATCAACTAAAAATTTGAAAAATGAAAAAAAAACCAAACAAAAATCAACGAAACACTTTAAACTCTAAAGTGAAAAGGAAGAGGCAAAGAACGGCCCAGATGCGGAGGCAAATAAAACAATTGGGGTCAGTGGGAGGGCAACAAAAAAAAATAACAAAAAATTCTACTTCCTCTTTGCTTTCTTTCGACGTCTCGCGAGCTGATAAGAAAAGCCAAAGTAAACAAAACCAACAACACACATAATAAAATTAAAAATAAATATATATATATATATATTTCAAGTAGCTGGTTAACTTGAAAAAACCAAAACTTGACGCGGCAGCTAATATTAAAAATTGAAATTGAAACGCACTTGAAAAGAAAAAAAAGCGTGATTTCAATTGTTGCTAATTTGAGAAAAAGATTAAATGAGCGGAAGAGAGTGCTATTTATAGTAATTATCGTGATGATTACAAAGAACTTCAGAATGCGTTGTAAGACTTATAAACAGAACTGCCATATGAACAGTATGTCAAGAAAGCATTTTTTTCCCCATTACTTTTGCAAGCAAAATTTACTTTATTGTTTTTCCACAATTCTATTGAGTTCTCTCAAATTATTTGAGAAAAAAATATATAATTATAATAACTAATGATAATTAAATTTGAACTGTACAAAAATTATAGTCTCTAAGATAATTATAAAATTAATTTTCATGTTTTTTTTTTTAAATGATGTTGCATGATATATAATTATAGTTTTGTTTTGTTTAATACTAAAGCAATGTAAGTCTTTACTAATAAAAATAGCTCATTTTTAAATAGCTATTATATTGTTTAGTATTAATCACTGTATTTACAGTATTGTTAATCAACTCTGTTAATCGACTTTTATATACGAGAATCGATAATAAAAATGTTTCGATCTGAGTTGGCGTATATTTTCTTGCATTGTTGCATTCAATATTATCAGATATCTTTAAAATATTTCATATCCTGTAATTTATTTTATAACTAAATAAAAACCTTTACTTATAGCTATAATAGAAAATTGAAAAAAATGTTTGTTCTGTATAAACTATACAAAAAAAACGGATAGTTCTTTATCATTGGGCTGCCACTATGAAAATTCAATGAGTGTATAGAAAGTAGAACGAGTGGGCGTGGCAGATGCACACAAGTAATGTAGACTAAAGGAAAACGAATAGGAGTCGCAATTAGAACACGGCAACAACCGGCGGCTATCCGGCGGACAGGTCGAGGAGAAGTTTTAACATTTAGTCGGGCAACATTGCAACAAAGCCTCTTTTCTGCCGCTTCCTTTGCACATCTGCCGCAGTCACATTTTGTGGCATGTTTCCCGGGCAACAACTAGCAATTGAAATGGAAATGAAAGATGCGAATGAATGAAAATTTATGGCCAAGTTGTGAGTTGAGAATTCAAAGCGGAAAGAAAACTTTCTATGTAAGTTGAGTGAACTTTGAGATGCATTGTATAAAAGTGTGTTTATTTTATGGTCTGCTGGTGTGTGTGTATGTATGTGTGTGTTGCACAGCATATTGGCAAAACGCGACATGTGGCACCAATAAAATTGCAAAACGAGTGGGTTGCCCACAATATATGTATATATACATATATGTATATATAAAATACAGCTGCTCCTGATTTACATGCTTAAATAAGACTTCAATTAAGCCAAAGAGATGCAGAGATATGCAGAAAAAGGGGGAACGGGAGAGCAAACAGAAGGGGGGTTAAGGTAGTTAACTAAGCTGAAGACCTTCTCGATTTAACGATCGACACTCGAAACCGAAATCGAAAGGTTGCCCACCAAAAAAAAAGCACTAAAAAAGTGAAAGTCAATTAATGCAACATTAATCAAATTTGGCGTTAAATGCAGTTGGGCAGCAGCGTTGCTTCAGGGTCTTAACAGAGATAGATATATTGATATATATATATATATGAAGATAGAGAGAGCAATATTTGGTGATGGAAATAGTTAGTCAAATAAATTAAATACAAACTAATCAAAATTTTGATGCTGTTGAAAGCATTCGCCTAAAAGCAAGAATGCTTCGATTATGAATCGCAATCGAAATGTATTGAAACGCTATCGATAAGATGAAAATTAAACTTATTTTCCACTATAATTTTTTTTTAGAATGAAGAACCATGTAATCCATTTGTTGCTCATTTTTCATTTTCTTTCACTAAGATTAAGTGACGTAAATCTTCAAGAATTTTCATTTTTCTCAGTGTGGCTTAAAGAAACTGTTGACTGAGCCAAAATATCGAATTAAATTCTTTCATCAAAGTTGCAAGCATTGACATTAAGTCTGAACTGAATCATTTATCGCGTTAGGGGAGTTAAGAACCATTTTTTTTTCTTTTTGTTATTGTACACTTAAAATTTGCACTGTGATTTCCGCGGCACTTGAAAGAATAGAAACGCAGCGTAAAAAATGGAAAGTAACACAATACGCCAAAGGAAAGACGAAACGGGACCAAAAGCAAATCCTTTGTTGGCAAGGAAATGTGGAGGGAGTATGGAACACCTGTGCATAATTGAAAGAACAACTTTCAAAGCAAACAACAGCAACAAATGCTTCAGATAAATATGTCCTCTGAGAAATGCTCAAGAATAGCGCAAAGATTAAATGAAAATTGCATTTTCAAATTGAGAGAACAACAAAAGGAATGCGTGGAAATGTGCGTAAAACCAGAGGAGGCAAAACGGGATATGCTAACAAAAAAATTATTGCAAAGTTGAGAATATTGTGCTGGAATTTCAAATTAAAAAATACATAAGAAATATGAAAATGTGTGTAGCGAATTAAGTATTAGAAAAGTTTAAGTTTTTTAATATAAATGCAAATGCTTTTGAAAAATATAATAAATTATTATTATACAAAAAATAGTTTATGTTGCTTCTTGAATACAATAAAGTTAAAAAATCGCTATAACTTAAAAAATCTTGTATCTTAAAAATGCTTTACTATTTTACATTATTATTCATTTAGTTAAATCAGAAGTTTTGAAATCAGTTTGTACTTGAAATAATTGCTTAGGAACAGAAATATTCTTATGCTGGATGAATTAACGGTCTGATATATTTAATAATAAGTCAATGACAAATTTTAGTTCTTGAGAGAAGTCAATAGCATTGTGCTGGAGTTGGTCTTGCTTCAGAAGTTGTAACGGCAGTAAACCTCCCACGACAAAAATGTGCAACTAATGAGGCAATTCAGGCAAATCAAACAACTTAAAGTGCAACACAAGAAGGAACCGCAGCTCAAAGTGCAACCTTTCAATGTTGATTAATGGAAACTCAACATACAACACACAGCAAACAAGAAACGGCGCTGTTGCATGATGTGTTTTTGTTGTTGTGCGTGCGTGTGTGTGTGTGTGTGTTTTCAAGTGTTGCATGTTCAAATAGCATTCGACTTTGAGCTGCGTAACTAATTTGACGACCATACCCTCAAATATACCCGATGCCCTCCCTACTCCCTACTCCCTAACTCTCAACTCCTACCGATTGATCCACGCGAATGACAATGAAACGGAGAAAAGAATTAAGAATTGGGAACGACGTCTCCAATGATTGATAATGCGCCCCTGGGTGTCTTTTCTGTCCGTCTGTCTGTCTGTCTGTCAGTCTGTCTGTCTGACCACATGCAGCGTGGGGGCAGCAGTATGCTTGAAAAATTGTCTCATATAAATTATAACTGTAATAAAACAACCCAACAACAACAATAATCAACAATCAACGAACTTCAAGTCCGAATGAAGTATGTGCCACAGAAACATGGCAGCAGAATGTGCAACATACTCGGTTCAAACATTAATATTTAATGGTTTTTCAATTTCATGGCTGAATGAAATATTGTTGGGGTTGTGGCATAGCTTAGGGGTAAGGGTATAAGCCAGGATATGAGTTGGAGTATGAGATAAGTTATACTTAAATAGAATATTCAAAATTCAGAATATATTTACTCTATGCAAGTCAAAGTTAAACTAAATAAATAAAAACAAATAAATCGATTATCTTACAAAAATGATTACAAACAATAAACTGATTATCGATAATGGTCAATTTTTGATAAATTCATAGAATTGTTGGTCTGTTACAGGGTATTTGCTGGTCTAGCATTTTAAGCCAAGTTATTCTTACTAATTAATTTCCCACAAACAGCCAACTAAATACAAAATTAGATGCATACAATTTTCAATGAAAATGCGAGTGGAAAAACATTTTCTCATATGCATAATTTGAGTTAAGAGTTTTTTGTGTTGTGTGTGTTGAGTGTGTATGTGTGTTTTTGGCAGCTATGTTTTCTCACATCAAAGGACATGCTTGGCTGATCTGCGTTGCTGCAGTTTGTTCAATGTAATTAATTTGGCTGCCTCAAAACGTTTCGAAAGTATCTTTTAAATGCGTCGTGCTGAGTCATGTTCTCCTCTGTTTTGTACCTATCTTTTGTCTGTGCCTCTTCCTGTCTGTATCCCGCTCTATGTATATGTTTCTATGAAGTCCGCTTGATGACTTCCTTTGCAGAGAAACTCTGCTCAAAAATTTGCATTATATATGTGTATTTCTGTATCTGCATCTGTATCTTTGTTGAAAGCCTACGCTATAATTTGAGCCCCAACTGGCGTCGACGTCCTGGGAAAGGTTGACGAAGCATGAACTGAACGATTTCGGTGGAATTTTTTTTTTTGTTTATGCATGTTTGCCTAACGATCACCAAGTAGTGATCTATCAACATCATCATCAACATCATCATCATTATTATCGTGATTTTGTAAAAAGCATATACGAGTCTGGGAAAACAAAAGCGCGCGCGTTGGCGATCAAATTAACGATAAGCAACGCCTCTAAACAAAGTCAAAAAATAAAAAATAAGAAAAACTTAAGAAAAGCTATATTTACAACACCAGTAATTAAATTTATTGAAGCTGCAGCTAGACAAGAAACCCAAAAATCAAAAGTGAACAATTAAATTGATCATTAACGATGCTTAAATACCCTTACCATGGGGAAAGTGAAAGAAAGTAATCCAGAATGTAATTATAAACATAGATGAGTTCAAATGTAGTGAAGACATTTTTTTTGCCCTAATCCGAGTCGTGTTTCGAAATATTTTTCTGTTCAGACAGTTTCGTGTTTGATTTCGTAATTGATTATTTAAAAAAATGTTGATGATGACAAAAGTTCGAGTATGCAGTCGAAAGAGTATATTAAAAATAATAATGAGAAAAAATACGGAAAATCGAAGTAGAGATGCGGCGCGCAGATAACATCAGAGACAAACTCAAACACACACACACACAGCTGATCAATCAGCTAAAAAAAAAAGGTGTGCTGCAAGACAAAAAACACATATGTCGTATATAAATATGAAAATCGTGACTTGAACGCTTAAAAAGCGCTTAAAACGTATTAAACAAACATATGGAAAACTTGTGGAAGGCCGGGAAAATGACAAAGAGCCACAAATAGACAGAGGGAGAGAGAGAAGGGAGGAGGAGTAACAGAGGATGAAAAGCGCATAATTGAAAGGTAAATGGTTTGAATAGAAAGTGGATGGGGTTGACGTTGGGGCAAGAGATGAGGGAACACAGTTAGATTATAAATGCGCAAAGGTCAAAAGGCAAACCTGCATAAGAAATGACCAAAAAACAACAACAACAAAAACTTAAAACCCTCAAATAATTACAGAGAGTGAAAGAATCGCAGGCCAAAACGGAAAAGGGAGAGGGGAATAGAAGTTTCTTGACAGCTGTGGAAAAAAAAACCCCTACGCACTGGAATTTGTAGATATATTTATATGTTCAGCTTGCTTAGCTGTTTAAATACCTGCCTCATTGCATATCGCCAAGAAACAAGAAGAACAAGAACGCTGCCTAAAATAATTTGTATATATATTTTTTTATGTTTTGATAAATGTCCCACACAGCGGTGGTCCACCATTCAACGCCAATAAAATTGAACCATTTTGTGGCAAGCATTTGCAAGTGTAAAAGAAAAAGTTTCTCATTAAAGTTACGAAATTTCGTACATTATTGTTTGCTTATTTTTGTAATTATAAATAATAAATATGGTGTCTATATTTAGCTCAAAAAATAATTGTGAATAAAGCAAAACAAAATATCGCATGGGAATCAAAAACAGTAGATGACTTTGAGCACTCATATCGCATGCGATAAATTGTGCAGTCAATATAGAATATTTCCGTATTTACAAATATCGCACGAGATAACTTTGTCAACAAGTATTTTCTACAGCAAAATAGCCGCAAACACAAAAATAAGACTAGTACAAAACAACAACAATAATACACTGCTTGGGTTATTTTTGGCGACCTGCATATGGCATTTATGATGTGCGTTAGAGAAAGATAGCAACAAAAACAAACACACACATGCACACAGTGACGCTCAGCGAGAACAAAGTGCGCTCTTTTCGCTTCCTTGTTAGTCAGCCACAGCGCCTCAAAGTGCAAGTGCCCGGGTAGCTCAGTCGGTAGAGCATTGGACTTTTAATCCAAGGGTCCAGGGTTCAAGTCCCTGCTCGGGCGAGCCAATCTTTTTTTTTCATTTTTTTTTTTTGCTTTAAATCATTATTTGTGTATTTTAGAATTTTGATGCGTGTGGGAAAATGCTGGCGGCGTAAAATTTCATTCATAAAATAAAAAAATAACATCTATACAATTATCACAGGAAAAGGGCGGCACCCTCCGCCGGCCAGTAGGACACACCATAAACATGAAAAAATCACAACAAAATGTCAGAATGCCGAAAAGCCCATATACTGCGATATATTCATATATCCATGTCCATGTCCCATGCAGAAGAAGCGCAGCCTTCGCAATTCCTGACCGATGAGTGCGCAACGCCCCCTAAAAATGTGTTTGTGTGTGTTGGGACTTGCAACATGCTGTTGGGGCTCTTGTAGATTGAAAACTGTAATGCTAACCGGATGTGAGGCGGATGCCAAAGCGATTGAATCATTCACTGCACTCTAGCCCACCTCCCCTTGTAGATGTTGCAATTTATTCGATATGCCTGCCGAGCGACAGTTTCTTTGGAATTTTGATTTGGTGAAATTTTTATATATTTTCCATGCGCTCCAAAAATTAGTCAAGGCAAGTTTCGCAACGATTTATCATCTGAGTCTGGGTCTGTGTTTCTTTTATTTTTTATTTACATGTTAACAGTTATCGCAGGAAATTTTTTCACAATGAAATTGATGTCAATTTTACAGTGGCAAAAACAAGTTAAATTTCTTGAAAAAAAATCGGATAACAATTGTTTTTTTGTGCTTTTTCGAGGATCGAATAAAATTAAAATTTTGCTTTGTTTTAAAAATCACAGCATATTCGCTAATGTTTTACATATTTAATTTTATTCAATCATTAAAGATAAATTTGAGCAATTTATAAATAATTAATATAAAATGTATATATTGATAGAATATATCTTTAAGCTAAATATTCCTCGCGACATTTGACTAATTTATGCCAAGGTGCAATATAAATGAACGGCCTTTGCGGTGGGCCAATGCGACACACAGTCATCGTATTGTGGCACGTCAGCTTATGCCGCACTAAATATGAGGCAGGTACATTGAATTATGAACTTAAGCCCCCGTCCGAACCATAAAGTACAAAGAAATAATAAAAACAGCTAACAACATCGCGGCTAAAGAAGACGTTGTTCTTGCCTTGTTTTATGTGCCTATTGCTGTTGCTGATGTTGTTGTTGTCTTTTAAGATGACTCATGAGCAACGAGTCGCGATAAGATCAATCATCACACACACACACACTTATAAAGAGAGAGAGAGAGATAGAGATAGAGAGAGGGAGAGAAAGAGAAAGAGTTAGTCAGAGAGAGAGTAAAGGTAAATGGGGCTTAAAACGAGCTCATAGCTTTTTGACCAACACGCAGCTCTGCGGTTATATTTATTTATTTTTGTTTTTGTCTTGTGTCGACCGTCATCATCCGTGATAACATTAAACGAATACGAAAGTAGACAAGTTTTGGAAACAGAGACTGAAACTGAGTCGGTGTCTTAGTCGGTGTCTGCTGCCGTTGTTTTTATGCTAACCGGCTTTGAATTCCAATTATTTGGATCGGTTCGGTTTGCACGCGTGAGCTTTAAATTAACGGCAACAATAAAAATAATACAAAAAAACAGCACCGGAAATAGATAAGGCGATATAGGCAAATAAAATATCGAGTTATCGACAGGCAGACTCCTCGAACATAAATAATAAAATAATAAGGTGTATTATAAGGAATTTCTACAAGTCAGGTAGATTTTATTTTACACCCTAATTACTAATATTTAATAAGTTTAGGGTATGAAAAGGGGCTAAATCTAGCAACTTATGTTCAGTTAATCAGATTTCAATAGAAATGTGTGTTTTCAACCTATTATTTTTTTTAAACTTAAATCCAATTAAAGATGGACACTTGCAGCAACTTTGGAGATGGTTGTCTGCAAACTACTCAAGACGGTTTCAAGAGAAGTCTTTTTTTTGTTGCTATAAGTAGCTCTTAAATTTACAATGCGATAACTTCGACGCGTTCCCGACAGACAAAGGTGCAAAAAAGAGGGATAGGGGTGGGGCAGCAGACAGGTAGCCTGACGATGAGTAGAGATTATTACAGAAGGCCCATAATGAAGCATGAAAAGTGGGGGACTGATGAGTGGGCAGGTGTAAATGTCGGGTTCATTAGATGTAGCAGGCTCATTGAGCATTCGAGTCATGGATGGTGGACCCACCACAAAGTGAGTTGAGGGCGCATCAGTTGGAATTGGAATTGTGATGAATCATACAAAAAAAAACTATAACGTTAATAGGCAAATCATGTATGTAGAGAGCGATGTTGGGAGAGAAAGAGAAAGACAGAGTAAAATTATGAAAGAGACAGAAGCAGTATAAGAAAAACATGATTATGATTCATAATCGTTTACAAGTGCTTTTACATATTGAAGGGATTGGCCCCTTTTGTTGGAGAACCAGTCAAAGGCAAAGCTGCAACAATTGACATGTAATGTGTGTACTAGTGAACATACATAAACACACACACACATGTGTGTAATTGGTCAAAAGCGGCCACAATTAGTCAGAAAAGCAACAGCTGACAATGTGGCAAAGGAAAATGAAAATACATTTGCAAAATATGAATCGAGTAAATAAGAGATTCATATTAAAATACTCAAATATATACATTTTATTTTATTAAATTTATTTCAACCAGTGGCGAAATTGTTTGATAATCATAATGCTTATCATGCTTAATGCTTATAAGCAAAACTGTACGCTTTTGTGCCAATTTCACATGAAATACTCACGCAACTGCAGTTGGTCGAGGGGGCAGTGGAGGGCGGTAAATTTTACGACCACCCGGTTCAAGATAAGAAATAAAAATGCACACGAAAAAAAACAAACAGACCAACTAAAAAAAACTTGAGTGCAGCAGAGTTTTGGTAATTTCTTGTTCTCTTCTCAGCTTTAGGATCTTCATTACAGAAGGTTTTTCTAAGTTTAAGTTTGAAATTATTGAATACAATTTTCATACTTGATTGATGTGATTTTTTTCGCTGTGTACATTTTTTACATATAGCTGGCGCGCTAATTTGTCACCATCGGATTGTTTCAACCGTTAATAGCAGCAGGCCTGTAATTCTACGAAATCGGCTTTGGGGCCAACAGCAACAAAAAAATATATATGTCAAAGAAAGGCAAAAAAATGTAGAATAAAGGTGTCAATTCAAAAAGACTTTAAATGCATTCAATGACTAATAATCCAGCGAGACGGATTGAGTCGCGAGAAAGAGAGAACTAAAGTGAAATGGGAGGTGATAAATTTTTATGCTTAATTGAGAATGTCGTAGCAGAATTATGTACATTGATCAGCGTTTCCAATATCTGCCTATTCCTCTGCAGGCTTCTTTCTTCATCTTTGACTACGAATACGAGTCGTTAAACTCAAGAGACCCATAAAAACATATTTTGCCAACACACACACACACACACTCACACAGAGTGTGTGCAGGCATTGGATTTGTGCATAGACATTTACAACGTTTTAAGAGGCGCAAATGGAGTTGTAGACTGGGGAGTGTAGGGGGCATATGGGTTGTGAGAAGGTTTTAACCAGAAGTGCAGATGATGCACCTCCATTAGCCGTGAAAATGAAATCACCTACTTTGCATACCCTGGAAGAATTTATACTACACAATTTTGTCATAATAAAGCAATAACGCTTTAAGTTTTTTATTTTCAAATTTATTAACTTTTTATTTTATTTTATTGTGCGGAACATCTGAACATGGCAAATATGGTGTTCATTACTGAGAACTAAACTGGCAGAATTCGATAAGCTCTTAACAATAGCAGAATGTAAGCTCTAAGCAAAGACTAAGAAATAAGAAAACACAAAAATAGATGAAAAAAAGTTTAAGTTAAATTATGAAAAATGATTAATAGACAAACATAAAATGTACAACACGAAGACATTAGAGAATTACACAAAACTATATTTTATGATAATATAGCAAGAACATAATACAAATATTTGTATCCAATACAATAATATAGAAGATGATGACGTATGTGTTGGTATCTACTTCTAAAACAAATATATATATATATTGGATGATCTCAAGCTCAAAGGTAAAATCATTATATTTTCTTAAATATCGTACCACGTTAGTTGCCTCATTTAGTAAACGCTACAGTTTAATACAACTAATAAATAACCGAATTTTTTTACTTTTGAAAAGCCAATTTTAAAATTTAAGTGTATTTAAAATACATTGTGTATTGTTATAGCTGGTGTAAGTCTTGCTGGTGTGTCCGTAAAAAATTATTATTTACAATCTTAATCTGTGCGAAATGTATTAGAGTGCAGGGCAGAACGGCTCTGTTCTCGACACGGTACCGTTCTGGATACGGCTGGAATAAAAAGGAAGGCGCAAAGTGTTTACAAAACAAGAAGCAGGCTCAATTAGCATACCAGCTAGTCTGGCCGATTCGTGGGATTTGCCAGGTAAATCCTCTCGAGTGAAGAGACTTTTTTTTGTTATATACTTTATGACAAGGTTAATGACACCCTGCAAAAAGCACAACTAGCTGCAAACTGAACTGAGTCGAGGGCATTAATCAGCAGCGTTGGGAGCAACTGACCCCTATATTGACATGATGCAGCTGTGAGTCAGCCAGGCACAATATGAAAGGAACAGGAGTAGATGCCGAGTATCCGGCACAACGACTTCTACTAGACAAAAGGCGTATCAATCAATTAATTGAGCGTTTACCACACACAAGTTCATCGAACCTCAAACTCTAGGCAAAAGCAGCAGTTGAAGCGGAAAAAGACACAGCAACAACAAAAGCATCAGCAGCAGCGAAGGGTTGCCAGCTTGGTCAACCAATGAACGAATGATTGTGTGAATGAATGATAAACTAATAGTTAAAGAGACGTCCCCGAAACCCCTTTTGCTGGAATATAAAAGATGTATCATATACCATAAATAAAATTCTAGCCCGACGTAGAGTTTGATTAAGTTGGTAGCTTAAAAACGTCAACATTTAACAATTCTACTGAAATGCAACGAAGATTAACTTCTGAATTTACTTTCATTGATCAAGATGTATATATAATTATACAAGCCACAAATATTATTAGTATATTTGTTGCTCTGCTAAAAATTAATTAAAAAACTAAATTGAAGGATTTTAGGCTGCTTACCTCTTATGGGCTGGCAGGCGTTGGGATAATCCTTTTAAGTTTCCTGGTGCCCCCAACGGGGTGCGGCAATCAAAATCAAGAGAGACGGCCCGAGAGAGAGAGAGAGAGAGCAAGAAGGAGAGAGCGAGCGGGTGTAGAGGGGGATAGCTAGACAGCAGGACAACAAGACTCGCTACACTTGAAAAACTCTGTCGTTTTTCATACACTTCTTTTCTGGGTGGGGTTCACGTAAATTTTTTGCGAGGGATATATATTTGTCGACACGCTTTTCCTTATACACTTTATGGATTTGGATGCTGTCACGATAAGCGTTATATATTCCATAAACATATATATGGATATAGATATGTGTGTTAGGGGCACGTACACAATTTTTAAAGTAGTTATTGGAAATTACAAATATATACAAATGTATGTATATTTGTATATATGTATTCAATCTGTGACTCTAAGGGTTGTTTTGAACTTTTGCCGAAAAAGCACACGGTCATAAAATTTTTCAAGGGTGGCACGAAAGCCGGCCGCGTGCTAAACTATAACGTGAAAATTGCGCGGAAATGCAAAATATTAACGTATATTAAGTAAGTGCACAAAATAGTATTAGACAATGTGTCCATTTTTTTTAATTTTTTTATTTTCTATTGTTTTTATATGTTTTGTTTTTTGGCGAGCTAAATGACGAAAATGGAAAAATCGAATCGGTAACGGAAAGAAAAGACACACAGAAACAACGTCCGCACCCGACGAAGCAACGTTCGAAACTCGAGTCGGTTAGTGAACTTCGTGCGATTTCCAATTGGAAATGATAAAGGGGATAGCACAGGATAACATAACTCTACAAACAAAAAAAACCAAATAAAATAATAATAAGGAAAAATACTAGATACGGGGGTGCGTCTCTCACACCCTCTCTAGCTCTCTCTCTCACTCTCAATCTCAATCTATCTCTCTATTTGCATTTTGCCGGCACTGGAAAGCGAAAAACAGCTGCTGTTATTGCGGCAGGGTGTGTTTTTCTATGTCCAACCACAAAGGTCTTTGGGAGACTGGAAGGATATGTCGACGCACGACGCACGACGTACGACGAATGCGGATTGCTGGCCGTTTGTTTTGAAACGAAAGCGGCAGCGAAGCCTTCTCTCGGGCAGCTGTGCTCCCATTCACCACCTAACCGGTATTGCTAGCCACCCCCCCAAAAACCACTGACTTTAGCATAGCCTAGGTAGTCCTAACTCCAGTTCGTTGCGTTAGGTGCTGCAATAACGACGCAATAAATGACGATACCAGGACAACAAGCCGAGACACCCACTTAAACATGAATAATGGCCAGTCAGATGAATACCATACCACAAAACACCACAGAACACCACCCCAGTCCCATCCCACAGCATCCTTTGTCTTCGAATAAGCTGAGCTGAACTGACAAACAAAACAAAAACGACAGAGCAAAATACAAATTCGGAGAGGAGAGCAAGTCTTTTAGAAATTAAAGAAAAACAAAAATATTTCTTATTAAATGTTATGAATTATTACAGATTTTCACATAGTTTCATAGATTTGAGAAAGCTGCGCGTCTACTTCAATATAGTAATAGATCTATGGGAATTATATTCATTTGTAGCCCTCGACACAATCATTTATTTTCTTTAATTATGTTTTAAAGCTGAAAGCTAAATAGAAATTAAATTCATTTTAATGTGTTTTATTTAAATTAATTTTTTCAATAGCATTGCCAATTATACGTTAACGAATCACACAAAAAACTTGGAATACGAATGTTATAAGCTAATCACATAGAGCAACACCTTGCGGAACGAATGGTTTATTTTCAGAGATGTGAAACGCTCTTGACGTATGCAACACCAGCATCTGTATTAATGACAGTTGTTAGTTCATAAATATAATTAATCAAAAATTGATTTTAAAATTGAATTTAATGTTTCAGTTGGTATTTTGTATGCTCTATTTGTTCATGGAGTTAGAAGGAATGGGCTTGCGTTATTGTCTGCACAGAGCAATGAACAATTGTCATAGCTAGATGTGTTTTGGATGCATTTCAACATTGGACTACAAAATATTTAGAATCTTTATTTCTACTAAGTCAATACATAAAAAGCTTTGTAGTTAGTGGTATTTCGTTATACATCTCTCCATCCGCATTAAAAACTCGACTGGATGTTGGAGCTTATTATTTAGTTAGAGATCGATAACAAAGTTACAGTTGTTATCGATCTCTTACTAAATGCAATCATATATGTTGTTTATATTCCATACTTAATGCCATATATATTTAGTTATTTTAATGGAATATTCACTCACCTCCACATTCTCCACATCGTAATAGCAGATCGTTCGCTTTGTCAGCTCGAACCAGCGATGTTTATAGTTGACTGGGGTGAAGCGTTTCTTGTTTTGTGCCCGTTTCACCATTGAGCCACTTTTTACAATGTCATACAGATACAGTGATAAGGACGATTTGATGCTGCCATGTGAGCCATGTGAGCTCCGATGCATTTTGCTGCTCAACATTGCAGGTAAGAGAGATCGTCTGCAAAGAGATACATAGAGGGAGAAAGAGAGAGGGTTAGCTGTTAGTTTACCATAAAATGATGTTAATGTTATTGCCAAATATTGTTAGATTACAACATACGACAACGCCTCGATCCATAAATCAGTCGAAAGCGTTGTGGGCGTTCGAATTTTATGCCATTGACCGTGGCCGACTAATTGCTGTGGGTGTACAATATACATCGACGCATCAATCACAAATCAGTCAAGAATGATAGACGGAGACAGAGACAGAGAGAGAGAGAGAGAGAGGGAGTGAGAGAGTGAGAAAGCGAGACAGAGAGGCTCAACAAAAGAATAGCATATCGAGCGATTAAATGGCCAGTTAATTAACCAGTCGACCAGGCGTAAAAGGGAACAGAGCTGAAAGAGTTGGAAACTGGACTGCGGCCAGGCGACCTTGGGCATAAGCCAGTTGTACTCTGAATGCTGCTGAATTGTTGCTAGCCGAAGTGTAAGCACAAGCCAAGCAAAAATACCTTCAGTTGGGCATCGATTCCAATAACAAATAAACGAGCCCAACCGACTATGGAATAATCTGATACCAGCTGACAGTTGGGGGTGAACCTACTCCATTGCCATAACAATAACATAATCTTTAATATTCGTATGTGGTTTTATCGATGTGTGATTATCGATTATATCGCTTTGACTGATAATTTACTTTATCAGTATTTAAAGCCGTATACGTATTCCCTTATGTATGTGTGTGCAGCCTTATCTAAATATATGTAACTTCTTAGCAAGGCTTTTACTTTGGATTGATGATACTGTTTGTGGGCTTGAAAATATTTCGATTCACTTGACTTAGTCGAACGAAAACAAAAAAATAAAATAAATACAATTTTGTTCAGCACATCCCACTGTGTGCATTAATAACAACTGCATAAAATGATTCATAGCCATTCGTCGACCGATAACGGCATACATATATAAATATAAAAAATATTTTTTTTTTTCATTGTAGGCAATCAAGTGCATATATATATTGGGTGTGTTTCAATTGCAAATTGTCAGTCTACTTTTGAACCCCGATGAGTAAAGATGTCAATCAAATATGAAGAGCTTATCTTAAAAAGAGTAAGTATTTTAAATGTAAGAATGATTCATTTTATGTAAAACAAATGAAATTTGTTAGAAAATTGGAAGTGGTACCTTTGGACAGGTCTGGGAAGGCACATATAATGGCAAGAAAGTAGCTATTAAAGCAATAGAAGGGAACATCACGACAAATAAAGAAATTCAAAGCGAGGCCCATAATTTGGCAAAAGTGGATCATAAGAATATCGTCCAACTGTTTGGTACTTCGATTCACGGTAATAAAAGCTACTTGGTTCTGGAATTTATGTCTGGCGGATCGCTGTGGCATTTGTTGCATGTGAAGAAAAATATTCCATATGGACTAACTGATTGCGTTAGATGGTTACTTCAGGCGGCAGAGGTAATTATATATATGTATATATATAGACTAATGACTCATGCTATATTTGTAGGCTTTGGCTTATCTGACAGTTGTCCATCGCGATGTTAAACCCCTCAATATGTTACTTGATTCTGAGCTAAAAATTTTGAAAATTTGCGATTTTGGCATGGTGCGAAAAGAGGAAACAATTATGACAAACAAACGGGGCACGCCCATATATATGGCACCCGAGGTAATATAATATTTCGAAATTATCGTTTAATTTATATTTCCAAACTTCGTTTACAATGCACAGGTATTCGATGGCTGTGTATATACAAAGAAATGCGATGTGTATAGCATGGGCATAACAATGTGGGAAGTTTTTGTGCGTCAGATTCCTTATCACGAATTTGATTTTACCAAGTTTGATATCAATACACTCTCAAAGCAAATTAATTATAACGGTGAGTAATATATATATAAAAAATAAGTGTCTGATAAGAATAATTGGCAATAATTCGCGTAGATCTACGACCTTCCATTAAGGAACTGGCCGATGCCGAGTGCCCAAAGAACATTCAGACACTGATACAGAACTGCTGGCAGAAAAACGACGAAATGCGACCTTCCATGCAAGAGATTGTGGAGATATTGAATTCAACTAAACTATAAGAGTATACAAAACTGTAACTATATATGAATTACTCATAGTACATATGTATGCTTTTCATGAATACATAAATAAATAATCTTTTTTATAAAAAAAAAAAACTGAAGTAACGGGCGTATCCGTCTAAAGGATACTTTGATATATACATGGCAACAGGTGGAAAAACACCTCCATGTGGGCATTGGGAGAGATTGAATATTCTTCAATGGGCCATTGAAATTTTGTAAATCAAAATCTTAAATTTCGGGAGATATTCGTATGTGGTTTTCATCAATGTGCGATTATCGATTATATCGCCTTTACTGATAGTTTTACTCCCTTAATACTTTAATCCAAGAGTTGGTCTGTGAATTATCGCACTTGAACAGCATCAGAAACCGCATGCGGCTGCGCATGGAAATCAACAAACAAGAGCGACAAATGCACAAGAACAACAACAACTGCAACAACAACGACAATTGCTAAGCCAGCGCCCACCACTCCACTCTCCTCCTCCAATGAGCATAGCACTCGTCTTCATCGTATATGCGAGGCACTTTAATCAAGCAGAACGTTAAGCGTCCAGCACACTTTGGCCAGCCAGAACTATGAAATTCATGTCATGCTCGACTCTGGGACACCCTGTGCAATACAAATGAATTCCTTAAGGTTTAAGCTTGTATACAGCTCAATAGATCAAATCAATAAATACATATATAATTTATGTACATTAATCAGTCTATTAGAAATTTAATTAAAGTGTTCTAAAATTGCCCTTACGAAGTAATAAGTGTTGATTGGTGTTGCATTATTAGCCTTAATTTCAGTATTGCAGCATACCCGCTGCTGATGCTGTCAAAATTGCAGGTCATAATAAAAAAAACACCGCAAAAGGATCGCAGCAGCGGCACATAAATCTTTCGCCTGGGGCTGGAGCAGACAGAGACAGAGACTGCTTCTCTGGCTGGACATGGGGCAACATACAAGAGGCGAGGCATGTCCATGGCCATGATATATATATATATATATATTTATATATATATATATATTTATATATATATATATATATATATTTATTTATATATCATCATATATATACACATCAAGAAACACAGCAGAAAATATTTAGTTTCAAGTGACGACTTTGAATTTCGCCACGCAAATGTCTGCGTTTAATTTTCATTCCGCTGACTTATTCATATTTTTTGTTATTCTTTTTCTTGTGATTTTTTGTTATATTTAGCAATATTGTTGTCTTTCTGTTTATTGTTGCAAGTTCTGATTTTTGCCGTTTACGGAGGGCGTAGAATGCGTTGGCGTTTCACGGCGACCTTTCAAAGAATTTTAATCGAAAAATCAAAACGAGTTTGTAGCTTCAAAGAAGCAGAAAAGAAAATGACAAAAACGAACCAAAAACAAACAGCTCGAAAATAATGTGATAAAATACAATCTGATTGGTTCTTATTGGCAGTGTTAATGTGTATTTTAACTGTAAATTCTAGATGTTATATGAAAAATTCAAATGTGTTGATTACACACAAGTCTAAGCCAAGAACAAAGGTAATAAATTTTAAAGCACCAATTGCAATTTAAGCAACGACGAAAGAAAGAAAGAGATACCGAGAGTAAGCGAGTTCGATAAATGTGCCAAACTTACCACAAGTGCCGTTGATTGCAGCAATTGTAGCAACAAACAACCGAAACGAAAATAATAGCAACAAATCACTTTCGTTTACGACGAAAACAATGGAAAAGAATATGCGACGCGACCGGCTTGTATAGCATTTGGATACTGTTCGGCTAAGGCAGACGCGGTCAGAAGTAAAAAAAAAAAATTAATAAACAATTCCTCTTGGCTCAGCTGTGACACGCACACACACACACACACATGCATATGCATGAGAACTTTCCAACACACACACACACAGAGACGCAACAGGCGGCAAGACGTTTACAAATTGCGGGAAAAGCAGCAGCGGGAACAAGTGCAGCAGGCACTCTTTGAGTAGATACGTAAATGGTCCACTTGTTTATTAGCACTTTAAATTGATTACTGCCCAATACGTATTATTAAATATAAATACGGTGTTCATGATGCTGCGAGTAGCGAACGCGCCGACGCGACCTAACTTTAAAACGACAATCGATTTGTTATCGTGTGGCCGTGTCGACTGTTATCGAGCAACCTCCGCATTTTTCGAATTTCAGCGTTGCTCATTTTATCGATCGTAGCGCAATACATATACAAATTTAAATCGAATATAATATAACTATGCAGTTAGAGTGCCCCGTGCAAAATATTTTTGTTTTGTTTTTTTAGAATACTGTGAACTTAGTTTAATAAGCTTTACAATTGGAGTTTGTAGGAAATAATAATTAAATGCGCATCCCTAGTTGAAGTTCCTTTTTTTTAATTCTCCTTTTTCTGACTGGCAGCTATGCGCCAAGCGCCGATCAAATAACGTAGCCAAATCATAAATAGATCAATACCCATTTGCAGCCACGACCAGAATGGTGATAATTTGGAGCCATCGATCTCTGTCCAGCGCACAGCCACCTCTACCATGGGCAGCCGGAGACGTTCGGCAAGATAAAGGAGCTCTACGTCAAATGCCCAACGTTCCACGTGCAAACTGTTAAATAATTTTCGTGCGGTTGCACGTGTAAATAGCTTGAAGCCACATTGTGTATCTCGCACCGATCTCACCGCAAATATCCAGACAAGCGTGTGAAAGCCATGCATTAAAATTGTGCTAGGATAGAAAAATAAGTGATTAATATTACTTAATAAATTAAACTCGGAGAGCAAATAGAGACAAATTAAGGTCGATTTACTTATTTACCGAAAAAAACTACGCGTTGCAATCGACTCATCCTCGAGATGAGCACGTGAACCGATGGCGATGCCATCGTGCCGCCATTCAGGAGCCAAACTGTTCAATGCCTCTGCCAGCTTATCATAGTCGGCAAATTTTGTTGCACCATCAGCATCGGCGAAGAGCAATTGCCGGCCACGGGCACTAAGCATTCCCAGACGTACAGCTCCGCCCTTGCCTCGATTCTGGACAAGCTCCAAAACACGAAATCTATCCGCACCATGCAGTTTGGAGTATTTGAGAGCCACAGAAACTGTGGCATCGCTGCTGCCGTCGCTGACAATGATCACTTCATAGTTAAACTCCGTTTCCCTGGAGGCCTTCTCACCGAGGAAGCTCAGACACTCATCGAGCATGGCAGGCACTGCAAATAGTATACAACAATCATGTTATTAATCATCGCTCAAAAACAATAGCAACAAAAATAACACACACATCGTTGCTCCTCATTGTAGGCCGGCACAATTACGCTCAGCTCCAAGGTGGGCGGGTCATCCAAACAAGGAAATTCAATTGTTTTTATCGTCTTCGGATCTAAATAGAACTTTTCATCCTTGTGTCGTGCTATAATCGGAAACGGTTTTGTTTTGTACAACAAAACCAACACCACCTAAAAACAAGTCACAAAAATTGTGAGTAATAAAATAAAATGCACGTTATCGGTTTATGTGCCATTTACATACCAACAACACGGTGGCCAATATAAATGCGACAAGATAACAAAACAATTGCAACAGCAGTGACAACATATTGTGTGTTGTAAAATAAACGGCTATCTCGCGGAGAACATAACTATTTTGAATTAGATCAAGAATACGATACGAAAGCCACGTATTTTGTGACAACTTTTCGCTGATTACAAATTGTCCGTGTCAACAAGCGTCTATCGATTAAGGCCATAAATATCGATGTTTATGGCTATAGTGAAACAGAATGTGCCTTAATAATGCGATTAAGCCGATTTATTCGTTAAATTTAAATTTTAATTGGTTTGTAATTTTTGCGAATTTATTAACTAAAATAAATGGATTTTTATTACTACATTTTTAATGTAACTTTACTGACCTATCACAACAGGTGTGCCAATGTTTAACTTTTCAGCTGTTTACGGCGCCTGCGCTTTTTCTCTCTCTCTCTCTCTCTCTCTCTCAACGATTCTCATTCAGATACACACTAAAAGAATTTTTTCAGAATTCGTTTGGTTTTCACTTGAAATGTTTGGTTACATTTGAAAAGCATAGAATTCGCAATAAAATGAAAATAGTGCTCTTAATTGTTGGCTGGCTGTGTGTAGTCTGCAATGGCTACCAGCTACAGCTGCAGGCAAACGTTGGCGAATTGTTTACCTATAAAATTGAACCTCAACTCTTTAATTGGACACATCAAGTGATTAGCGAACAGTTTCGTTATCGGCCCTCGCTGGAGAATTATCCCGATTTGCCCAGTTGGATGCGCTATATGTATAGTCATGAGTATCATGCGGGTTTCCTCTATGGCACTCCACCCGATTCGGTGGCTGGAAAAACTCTCAACTTGGATCTTGTTGCCCTAAATCGACAGAATTATGAGACGCGTCAATTGATTATCACAATGTTTGTGGCCCACAAGTTCATCACACCGAATGTGATCCAAATGAAGATTGACAATCTGAATTGGGTGCATCTGATGGATCCGGGACGTGTGGAGAATTTACGCAACATATTTCGCAAGGATCTATGGCCGGCCAGCAAGGATGATCTAAGCATTATATTTATGGAATCCGCTGTAAATATGGGCGGACGTTTACCACTCCGCCCGCAACAGCGCGAGGGGTGAGTCAGAGAAAAAAAACATAAAATGTCCTATATTCATTTTCTGATCAACATCTAGAATCCTTTAAAATCTCTCCAACGTGTTAAATTTTTAATTACAGTGTAATTGTGCACGTTGGCAGTTTTGCGCAGTTCTCGGCACGCTTGAAGGAGCTGCAGGAGGAAGTACGTCCACTGTACAAGTTGCCATCGTGCACCTACAAGCGAACCTCTGTGCAAAAGATATTCGAGAATGTTGGCTTCAAGCTCGATTGGTGTGCCTTCAAAATGGTCGGCATAGAGTCGCCTACAGAGATACACTATCACAACAATCATGCCAGTGGCCGACAGAAGGATCATCAGCAGCATCAAATGCAACAACACTTCGAGGAGCAGGAGGAACGTTGGATTGGCATGACACGGGAGGATGTCCCTGTGCGCAACTATATCGATGAGTTTGCGTTTGCTTTTGCCATTCCTGGCATGATCCTTGCCATCCTTGTTGGCATTCTTTCTGCTGTGCTGTGCTTTCATCATCAGAAGTTGTAAGTTCTTCTTCCAAATAGATTATTTAAATAATTTATATGCTTTGTCATTTGCTATTTTTTTTGTTTTAGTTTAATTTTTGAAAATTTTTAATCTCATTATTCATATTTGTTTATTAATTTCGTGATTATTATTTTTTTGTAGTTATGATCCACATTCCGAGTATTACTTTGCCAATATTTTTCACATTTGCGAAGAGTGTTGCACCAAATCGCAAAGCGACTCGGAAACTGACCAAGACAGGTGAATTTTCCGTTTGAATTTTGAGTTTTATATTAAACACACATTAAATGACTTTTCTATTTTTTTTTTTCTTCTGTTTACGAACTAATGTATTTGTGTTTAAAGTTCGATTAATTTGGATTATCCGATGTCGCCAACGGTGCAAATGGTTCAATGCTCCGACTCAAATCCTATGCAGCCGGTGACAACGCTAAAGAGTCTCAAGGATCCCAATTTTCTGCTGGACAATATAAGCATGCGTTCACCAAGGTTTGTGGATCGTAATTAATTATTTAATTGATGTATGTGTGCCATGTCGACTCATATTCCACACACAGCCCCAACAATAGTTTATATCTGCTGGATGGTGGAGCCTCTGGTTTATATGCACGCCCCAAACCGCCACCATACAAGAGCGGAACACTCGGCCGGAATGGTGTGGACATTTGACAAACATCGCCTCGAGTGCTATACTGTTAAACAAAAAGCGCTTCATTCAATTAAAAAAAAAAAGTAACCAATACGCAAGATAGTCAACTGCAATTTGCCGGCACAGCAGTATTAGGCACAAAAATACATATTATAGTCTGGCATATCATAATCGCATCAAACTACATACATATATAGTCATATCAAATATATAGCGTTATGTGTAGCAAATTTTACTTTGATGTTTAGCTTTGTTGCAAATAAATAGTCATTTTTTAAGTGTGGTCGGTTTTTTCAAATATTTAAATAATGTGTGCGTCCCCATTTTTTAAAAAGCAATATATTGAAAGAATGTGCAACCTCTGCAGCCATATGCAAATCTTTCTTTTCTGAGCCGATCAGATCAAATTTTCGAAAACTTAAAACGCGCTACGAACTGGAAAGACATTTTATGGCAGCGACTTTTAATGATGCAGCCCTGCACATTTGACATTCGCGACGAAACGCTGCTTCTGCTGCTGCTGTTGATAAGCGCGTTTCTCCCGGTGAAAGTTGTACGTTTATTGCCTTTTTTTAAGTATAAAATCTTGACAGAAAATAATGTTATTTCGAGTGATTGGGACCCTCGAGGATCTTATCGATCAGTACAAAATCAATGTGATTCAATTGATATTCATCACATTCATCATAACGATGGTCTTGCTGGGCGGTCTAATGACGCTGCTTGAATCTTATCTGCCCAACTGCATTCGTCAATCGTTCCGTTATGGCAAACACGCCCACAAGGGCGCAACGGATGCAATTGTCAGCTATTTGGAGGTGCCCAAAGCATGGTTCAGTCATTTCTACATTTTTGCCTTGGCCTGGTCACTGCTGGCGCTCTATTTGATTGGTAGTGCCATCTGCTATCAAAATGGGGCTCCGGAATACGTGCTCCGTTTCCTGGATTTTATGTGCGGCGGACGGAGTCAGCGCCAAATGCTGGTGGATTCAAATACAGCGCTGCTGGGCTCAGCGCTGCTCGGCGTGCAATGTGTGCGTCGCTTCTACGAGACGAACTTTGTACAGATCTTCTCCAGGCGCAGCAAAATCAATCTGTCCCATTATGCCGTTGGCTATGTGCATTATTTTGGTGCAATTGTCTCGCTGCTGGGCAATACGGCGGGATTTGTGCGTGGCACACAACCGACGCAGTTTACTTTGCAAAATGTTACACCCATTCAGGGATTGTATATAGTCATCTTTCTATTTGCCTGCTGGCAGCAATATACCAGCAATTTGTTGTTGGTTAAGTTGCGCCGACATCCGAAAACGGGCGACGTTCAAACGGAGGCACATTTAATGCCCAGTGGCGGCTGGTTCGATTACATCTCGTCGCCGCACATGTTCTTCGAGGTGGTCATGTATTTTTGCCTTGCGGATCTCTTTACGCCCATTAGCACATGGAAACTGATCTTTTTGTGGGTCGCCAGCAATCAGACGATTAATGCCCTATTAACGCATCAATGGTACAAGGACACTTTCAAGGAGTATCCCAAACGCCGACAGGCCATCATTCCTTGGCTGCTCTAGGCTAGTCTTAACTATTTTTTTTATGTAAATTTTATTAAATTACATTTTTTGTTGTGTAATTACTATTTTAATATTTGCGCTTTTGGTGTGATGATGCTAAATAGAAACCTTTATTTATATTTTATATTCGCTGGACAATCGGGAGTTGATATTTAAAAATGGTATAGAAATGTGTGGTGTGGTAATTTTTAACGAATTTCAGATCTAAAATTAATAAATAATAATAATAATAAATATTTCAATTAGATTTCCATCGGAAGTCAGTGTAAATAAGATAATTATGTGATTTGTTTTTTGTAGTTAACTCAACTTGACAAAATATCTTGTAATTAGAGAAAAACCAGAAGAAATAATTATTGAATCGTCAGCGAATATTGACAAAGTTCAACCGAATAATAAATCTGAACTTAAGAGATTATGCAAATGGTGATAGGTATCATTCCTGTCGAATGATTATTTTAATTAGTTTAGTTTATAAAGTTTATGCGATAACAATTGAGTTTTAAAATCTTTCTATTTTTATTCACACTAATCTAGAGATTTCATAAATACTTTGTATGACAAATGACAATTTTTTTGTACCCTATAAAAATTGAAGAATATTAAAAACAGTAAATACTAAAAGCTGTTGCATTTTTATGAATTATGTTGTTATTTTGTTATCAATTTAGTAGTGACATTTATTCAATTCAATTCGTTTTACACACACATACACACACACTGCTTGCTGTTTGGATTTTTCTCATCGTTTGTATTTTGTTTATTTTGTTGTCAATTTGAACTATATATAAAACGTTAATAACATTCCACTTGAACTTGATTGATGATGTTGGTTGTGGGGCGACTCAGTTGGATTCTACCTGAACAAGAAACTGTAAAGCGAAAAAATATATATAAATCAATGTTTAGACTGCCAATATATAAGATAGTTAATGCTTACCTATAAGGATAACCCTGCGCCTTCGAACGGAATACAGATAGCAGAAACGAGAAGAACATGGTTAACAAAACCAAGCCCGCAATGGCTATAATCCGATTACGACTACTCGGCTTCATTGTGCCCGACTCGATGAGCAGAATCATGCCCAGCACTATCATCGCATCTGCAATAGATTATTCGTTTTATAATTGTGGAATGGGGTAACTCTTTGAGGCGGACTCACTCAAGAACATGATAATGTATGTTTCCACTACAAGTTGGCCCTGTGAAGAGCCATGAATGTAGGCGACGCCACCGTTTTGCGTCTTATGCACCAGCGGCGGTGCACGTATATGATTCCACATCTGACCAGAAATCATGGCCAAACAGAAAATCAGAGCAAGAATACCCCACATGTTCTTATTGTACAAGAACTCCAAATTATTGCGGCGTATGTACAAAAATCCGCACACGAATATGCCCAGCGTTATCATGGCAACAGTTCCCGAATAATTCGGTGGCCTAAAGACTCGTATTGTTATATCCGTACGTTCGGCAACGAATTTCGCAATGGCATCGGCGGAGAAGCCCACCCGATGTATATCCATAGTATCCGCTCCCTTTGGCTTACCCTTGGCGGGAAAATGCATGAAAACCGGTGCCGTATTCAAGCGCAACAATTGAAAAACATCGGAACCATCATCAAAATCGACGCTGGCAAAAAATAGCTTGTTGGAGTAGATAGGTAAGAAGCGATAGGAGTTTGCCACAATGGAAAACTCATCGTGGGCATGCCGACAAATCTGGCATTGACGGGACGGCGCCATAGCCGTCAGCATCACAATCATTGAGTAATTGCGCGGCGAATTTTTCACATATTCTCGAAATTTGGCACCATTGAAACGCAACAGTGACTTCTTCAAGTTCATCTCCATGAGGTTCTCCACCTTCTCCGACAGCGAAAGGCCCGTCTGCAAAATAGTAAACGAACATTATTTTAGTTGCCGGCATGCGACATCATTAGAACAGAATTTGTCAGTGACGTGGCCAAAAGGGGCAGTGTGCGAGTTTTTACCTTCATTTTACCCTGTGCACCGGCAAAATACAAACAGCCGGCTAGCACAATCAATGCGCACAGCAACGTGTTGCGCAGCAACGTCATTTTGAAACGATTGTATTGTGTTGATTTCGCTAAAAATTTCACTAATTTAAACTGTGTTTGTGGGCACAATAAAAAAAGATATTTTGTAGCGGCAGCTGATTCTGAATGGCATTTGCGTTATGGTGTTGCCAGACTACACGAATGCTCTCTGCTTCTTCTTCTTCTTAATGGTGTACGTGCCATTCACAGGTGTTGCTCGATTGAATGACAATCGGTTCATTTATATCGCGTTGTCTAGACGCGTTTTTTATTTGTCTTTATTTTATTTTAGCTTAAGAACTAATTTATTATTAAACGCACTTATTGCCATGAGCGATGTATTGAAGAGTTCGCAGGAGCGCTCCCGCAAGCGCCGTCTGCTGCTGGCTCAAACGGTAAGTGGCTCTGCTTTTATTTTTCTTTGTGCTTAATAGTCATATTTAATTTTACAGCTCGGTTTGTCCAGTGTCGATGAGCTGAAAAAAGTGCTGGGCAATGCTGATGATGCCGGCGGCATTGGCGGCAGCAGGCAGCTCAATGCGACGGGTCAACGTGATGACGAGGATGGCGGCGGTGCTTCCTCATCGAAGAAAACACCAAATGAAATAATTTACAGAGATTCATCGACGTTCTTGAAGGGCACACAGTCTTCCAATCCGCACAACGATTACTGCCAACATTTTGTAGACACCGGCCAGAGGCCACAAAATTTTATTCGCGATGTTGGACTGGCCGATCGTTTCGAAGAATATCCCAAGTTGCGGGAACTAATAAAGCTGAAGGATAAACTTATTCAGGATACGGCATCGGCGCCCATGTATCTAAAGGCTGATCTCAAGACGTTGGATGTGAAAACGTTGGGTGCCAAATTCGACGTGATTCTGATTGAGCCACCGCTGGAGGAATATGCTCGAGCCGCGCCCGCTGTGGCCACAGTGGGCGGGGCACCGCGCGTCTTCTGGAACTGGGACGAGATACTCAGTGAGTCGATCCAAATATATACATATACATTATCTCGAATAATATCTCTTTGCTTATAGATTTGGATATTGGTGAGATAGCCGCTCATCGCTCTTTCGTGTTCCTTTGGTGTGGCTCATCAGAGGGCTTGGATCAGGGTCGCAATTGTCTAAAGAAGTGGGGATTTCGTAGGTGCGAGGATATCTGCTGGATACGCACGAATATCAATAAGCCGGGCCATTCCAAGCAGGCGATACCGAAGGCTGTTTTCCAGCGCACAAAAGAACACTGCCTGATGGGCATCAAGGGTACCGTACGCCGCTCCAGCGATGGTGATTTCATACACGCCAACGTCGACATCGATCTAATCATATCCGAGGAGGAGGAATTCGGCAGCTTTGAGAAGCCCATCGAAATTTTTCATATCATCGAGCACTTTTGTTTGGGCAGACGACGCCTACATGTCTTTGGTCGCGATTCGAGCATTAGGCCGGGCTGGCTAACCGTTGGACCCGAGCTAACCAACTCCAACTTTAATGCCGAACTCTATCAGACCTACTTCGCCGAGGCACCAGCCACCGGCTGCACTAGTCGAATCGAACTGCTGCGGCCTAAGAGTCCACCACCCAATAGCAAAGTGCTTCGTGGTCGAGGCCGTGGTTTTCCACGTGGACGCGGCCGTCCCAGATAGTAGTAGTAGCGATGATGAGGAGCCACTCTTATTTACATTTATTTCATAGCTTCTAAGCTCAAACAATCGTTTACTGGTACTAGCATCTAAATCTTCGATTGGTCCTCGGTGCAGTTGCTAATTGGAATGTTTCGACTCTAAATTTAGATTCCTCAGTTTATTTGATTTTAATTAATAAGCCAATATGATCCAATTTTATTTTATCTGTTGCAGTTGTAATGTTCACTAAATAATTTAAGTTTTGCGACTTTTGATTCTATTAAATTATATGATTTTAATGATTCAAACTGATTTAGTTTAATTTTACTGATTTTTTAATATATTTTATTTAAGAATTAATTTGTAGAAAAACTATCAATAGGTTTTAATAATTTTTATATTTTACTCCTCAATACGGTTCCAATGTTCTCTAAATAATTCGAGCTCCGCTACTTTTGACTCAATTTTCATAAATTTACATACTTTATATGAAATACACTAAGTTTATGACTAATTTCGAAGTATTTTTAAATATTTTCTTATAAAGACTAATCGTTAGATATCCTTCAGAAAATATTTGAAGTTTAAATTTTTTAACCGGTTTTTGTTTTTAATTATTATTTTCAACTCAATTTATACAATCTTAATAATTGCAACTCGTTTCAAAATTGGTTTATTAATGCTTCGACTTATACATATTTTTAGTTTATTTATTTTAAATAAGTTTTTCAAATTTATTAATTTTCAGACTACTTTGTAACGGTTTTAGAAACTTTCAATATGTTCCAATTTTATTTCAGAGTTATAATTATCGAGTGATCACTGTACTGCACTGATTACTAGTAAGTTTGAGCAACAGGTAAAAATAAAATATATAAATAATATATATATATATATATATATATATATATATATATACTTATGTATGTCATTGTGCTCCTTAATGCTAGGTTTAAAGCCATTTAATAAAAACTAATTTTGCAGACTGGGATGTTTGTTCAAGTGTCGCATATAAACATCCAGTTCATCCTCATCCTCGTCAATGGAGGAGCGCCGGACAGGCACAAGGGGATTGGTTTGCTCCTCATCATGATCAGTATCATCAATATCATTGTCACTGGATTCAAAGTAGGCATCCTCTTCATCACGTTCGATTTGCTTCAGATCATCCAGCTGGGCATTGTCGTCGACGCTTGTATAGTCAAAATCGTTGTCCTGCCCGCTAAGAAATCGCTCCTTCATCAAGCCCATAAACTCGTTGCGCAGCAGTTCACGTTCAGCGGGATTATAATATTCGGCTGTGGTTATTCTCCCGACTAGTGCGCCAATATTTCGACTCGTCGAACAGGCCACTGGCTCATCATCAGCGAAGCCGCCCCATTGCTGGCGGCATGCGTCGGGCACATCACAATCGTTTAATGGTGCCGCCTCAATCATTTCTTGATCCTCCCTTTGACTGGTGTCAATCTGCTCGAGCAATTCATCCCGCTGCCTCTGCTCTAGTGTATGCATTAAGATGCCCGAGAAACTTGTATTGCGCACATCGTAGCTATCCCGTTGCTTCTTCTCTGCCTCCGTCAAATATTGTCCGACCAGCTCCTGGTAAAGCTCTGGTGCCCGTTGCATCATTTCGTGCTCACTAAAATATTCACCCTTCTGCAGCAGGTGCAGCATCGCCTGATAACGTCGATTCTTCACGCATATGGAGCGTGTGTGCAGTTTGCGATTAAAATCATCGAGCAGCAGACGAATGTCTTCGAGACTCTCGTCCGGCTTGATGGGCTCCATTATGGCCAGAGATTGTAACGCGCTCAATTGTCGTTCGTCCAGATGGCTGCCAAAACGTATAAGAAAATTCTCTCGATTTTTGTTAAATGCTTCCTGTACAATTTGTTGTTTCTCCAGCAGATTTAATTCGGGATCATCGATTTGTTGGGATTTGAAGACAATGCTTGCATTCTCCGCAAGTGACTTGAATATGTCCACAAGTGGTGTTGGTAATTCAGCTGCTTGTGAATTACTTTCGCTATCTGCGATCTCAGTTTGTGTCATTTTAATTAAATCATATACTTATTTGTAAACAAATGCTGCTTCTTTAAAAGAAAGCCATTCACTGCGAAGAGCATTAATGTTTAATGTATCGATAATATCGATGTATTGAAATATAGTAATGCATTTTGATTGTATTTCATAACAACGAGAGACTAATATTCTTTGAACTATATATTATTATTGTATTGTAATTATAAATAATGAACGAACAATCATTGATATTTGTAAGCAAATGCTGTATATGTTTCTTGCTACTCACCGCAAAACGCTTTTCTTTTCAGTATCGATATGTTGAATTTGAGTATAGGTCGATTGTACCGATGCCATTTCCATTCAAGTTTTTACGTTGCAGTTGGTTGTACACCAGCTGTTTTTTCGTTAGTTATAAACAAGAGCGGCGACGGATAATCAGTAATAATAAACGACTTCCCGCAAAAAGTTTTTATCATATACATGCGGGTTCCCCTCACTACTACAGTGCTGCGATAGCAAACGATGACTAAGAACCAATTTGGTATGAAAAAACGGAAAAGTCGCTTTGTTGCATACGTTGGGCTACACTAAAAAGCTAATTTACTAAGAAGCAACTATGACGGCCACGGATTGGATTAACTCATGGAATTGGACACAATTCTGTCCAACGGGGATAAAACCGTTCGCCAACGATACAAACGATCTGTTGCCGTGTTTCCAGGAGACAGTGCTCCAGCTGCCTGTTTACACAATTTTTGCAATAATATCCGCCTACAATTTCGGCGATTATCGCCATCAAGTCACTCGAAATGCGCTTCAATTGCAAATGTTGGCACTGCGCACCGGATTTAGTATTATTTTGGCCTTGTTGCCCGTTTGCAAGGTATTTGCGTTCCATCGCCAAGGCATCGATTTACATGCCGCCGATGTTCTCGTTGTCAGCGCCGAGTGCATCATGTGGACAGTTCATTGTGGTAAGTGAGTTTTTTGTTGTTGTGCTATATTTGATTATTATGTGTGTGTGTTAATTAGATAATCATACATAGCCAGAGTTAATTAGCTAAATGGTGAAATCGATTTCAATTCTGTTCTCTCCAAAGCCTATTTATTTCTTTCTCTTTAGCAGTGTACGACTAATTATTCCTACCGTAAGGATTACCTCTTTAATAATGTCAACAGACTGTCGTTAAAGCAATTTATTATTTATTTTCCATTGTTACTGGTATAGTTAAGATAATTTTTATAATATTTATATTGTATATAAAAATAAGATTGTTAATATAGTAAAAGTCTAGTTGATAAATATTTACTCTGTTTTAGGTTACTTGGTGACGGCACGTCATTATGGAAGACTAAGCCATCGTGGGAACCTGCTAATCAACGTATTGTGGCTGACTGTTGTGGTGCTAGACGGGATTTGGTTGCGCACAAGCCTCCAGTTTGAGTGGTGGGTTTGGAGCCTTGCCACCCTACTGTGTGACTTGAGCTATGGGGCCACATTGCTGCCAAATGGCAATGCCGTACTCTGCACTGCTGCCATGGCTGTGAATAGGGAGCACCGGGAACAGGAGGCACTGCTCACAAATCGTTATACCTACTTTGACTTTGATCTAAACGAGGCTATACTCGGTCACGCCCAGGATGAGGCCAATTGGCCGTCACGTTTCGTTTTTCACTGGGTGAAGCCTTTGATCACCAAAGGAGTCGTTGGCAAATTGCGCCGCATCGATGATCTCTTCGATCTGCCGGATGCGTTGAATATCAACCGGTTAAGTGATGGAATACATTTGGCGTTGTCGCAAACTCAAAGCATGTTCCGTGCATTGCACAAGTGTTTCGGATTCGAGTTCTATTTTATTGGCTTGTTGCGTCTGGTGGCGGACATTAGCAGCTTTGCAGGTCCATTGCAGCTGGGCGGACTGCTGCAGCAGGATATCAATGCAGCGGATAAGGATAAGCCACAGGATAATCGTGCCTATTATTATGCACTCGGTTTATTTGGCAGCACATTGTTGTCGGCGCTGTGTGGCTGCCATTTCGATTGGCGCATGTCAATGGTCAGCATGAAGATGCGCGTCGGCGTCGTCAATAGCATCTATCGCAAGGCACTTGAGGCCCGCAGTGTTCGTGAATCTCGACCAGAAGTGGCCAACTTAATGTCCACAGATGCAGATCGCATTGTCCACTCGTGCATTAGTTTCCATTCCTTTTGGAGCATACCCTTCAAACTGTTTGTCACCTTGTATCTGCTCTATGTGCAGTTGGGTGCATCATGTTTGGCCGGCGTTGTATTCGCTGTCCTGCTGATACCCATCAATCGTTGGCTGGCCAAACGCATTGGCGTCTATTCGATGGGCTTGATGACGGCGAAGGATGCCCGCTTATCAGCCACCACGGAGACAATGCGTGGCGCCAAACAGATCAAGTCCAATGCCTGGGAGCCCATATTCATCACGAAGATCCGTCAATTGCGTCAAACGGAACTTAAATTTCTCTCGAAGCGAAAATATCTGGATGCAATGTGTGTTTATTTCTGGGCAACGACGCCAGTCCTCATGTGCCTGCTCACCTTTGGCATGTCTGTGCTGCTGGGCAACCCTCTGCTGGCCTCGACAACATACACAAGCGTTGCATTGCTCTATATGCTGATTGGACCATTGAATGCTTTTCCTTGGGTCCTCAATGGGCTGATTGAGGCGTGGGTTTCGTTGCGTCGCGTTCAACAGCTGATGGATGAACCGAATTTGGATTATTCCAGCTATTATAATCCCATTATGCGCTCAACTATAGCCGATGACAAGACCACTGTGCTGCAAATCATTGACGCCACCTTCATTCATGACCAGGAGCAAAAGGAAGGCGACAACAACACCACCACCACAACAACAACTGTCTCACCATTTCGTTTGAGTCAGATTAATGTGAACTTTTGGGCAGGTCATCTGATCTGCATTGAGGGACCCGTCGGTGGTGGCA
The DNA here is from genome assembly GCA_035042345.1 of Drosophila fungiperda. NCBI lineage: Eukaryota > Metazoa > Arthropoda > Insecta > Diptera > Drosophilidae > Drosophila > Drosophila fungiperda. The sequence continues at coordinate 3,781,976 of JAWNLM010000145.1, read as the reverse complement.
AGAGCACCTTCCTCAAGGCCATCATTGGCGAGCTGCGCTGTCTCGACGGCGAGGTCTGTATCCAGGATCTAACTACCGGATTTGGCTATGTGCCGCAAACGCCGTGGCTACAACGGGCCACCATTCGCGACAACATCGTGTGGGGCAGTCACTTCGATGAGCAGTGGTACAGAACGGTTCTCCATGCCTGCGCCCTCAACGATGACATCCGCACGCTGGGCGGCGATCTCGTTGGTGTGGGCGAGAACGGCGGCACTCTCTCAGGCGGACAGCGGGCTCGCGTCGCTTTGGCTCGTGCCGTCTACCAGGATAAGAAAAGTAAGGAACAGTCTATATCCCTAGCAACCATGAAGAATGGTCTTACTGCGACTTGAATATTACTGTTATTTCATCATCTCATTTTGTGCACTTATAGTTTATCTACTGGATGATGTGCTCTCTGCTCTGGATGCACACGTTTCCAAGCACATAATCCGTCATTGTTTGCTTGGCTTGCTGAAGCAGAAGACACGGATTGTGGTGACGCGTAGCACACAGCTCTTTTTCCATGCTAATATGATACTACACGTGCAGGATGGCCAGATGCGCACCAGTAACTACATGACCGAAAGCATTGATATTAGTGACGATGAGGAGAATGAGGAGATGCCAAGTGATCGAGTGCAGGCGCTGAAGCGTCGCTGCTCCATCGATCTGCTGAGTGATAAGCCTGCCAATGATGAAGATAAGGCGGAACAGCGCATTGATAGTGTTATGCAGGAGGAGTCCCGAGAATATGGACATCTCGCTGGCAATGTATTCTCCTGCTATTGGCGTGCTGTGAGTAGTCCGCTCGCCGTAACTGTGCTGCTTTCCGTGCTGCTGATGCAGCTGACGCGGAATCTGAGCGATGCTTGGCTGGCCCACTGGGTCACCGGGACAACGGTCGATGGTCGCACGAACGATACAACGCTACAGCATCAGCTCATTCGACCGGGTCTGGCTGCGATTGATGATACTCATACAACTGGCTACTATTTGGGCATCTTTGCGGCAATTGCCATTACCAATTCGCTGGTGACACTCGCCCGTGCCTTTCTCTTTGCCTATGCGGGCATCAAGGCGGCCATCTTCATGCACGAGCAAATGCTCAAGCGGGTCATGTTCGTGAGTGAAAAAAATCGCCTTAAGTGACCTAATCACTTATTATTAATATTCAATTTTACAGGCCACGTTCAGTTTCTTTGATGTGACTTCGCTGGGTCGCATCCAGAATCGCTTCTCCTCGGATACGGACACCGTCGATGATTCCCTGCCCTTTACACTAAACATTTTGTTGGCCCAGTTCGTCGGTTTGGTGGGCGCATTATGCGTCAGTCTGTATGCCATGCCCTGGCTGGTGGTCATCATCATTCCAATGGTGCCCATCTATTTGAATCTGCAGCAGCGTTATCGCCATGCCTCGCGAGACATTAAACGCCTGTCGAGCAATACAATGTCGCCGCTTTACTCGCACTTCCAGGAGACTTTGCTGGGCCTGTCGACGATACGCAGCATGCGGGCCAGTGCGCGTTTTCAGCGCGACTTTCAGGCCAAGCTGGAGGAGAGCACCAAGGCGCAGTTGTCGGCATCGGCGGCTCAACAGTGGCTCTCATTGCGTCTGCAAATGCTTGGCTGCCTGCTGGTTGGTGGCACTGGTTTCCTTGCAGCCTTAACGGCGGCGCACTCAACAAATCCTGGCCTAGTCGGACTTTGCATATCGTATGCTTTGTCCATAACGGGTCAGCTAAGTGGCCTGCTCCATGCCGTCGCGGAAACGGAACAGGAACTAGTCGCCGTGGAGCGTGTGAATCAGTATCTGCAACTGGAGCCGGAGCATAATGCCGAGGGCAGTGCCGAGCCACATTTTGGCTGGCCCACCCAGGGTGTGCTCAGCTTTAGGAATGTACAGCTAATCTATCGCGAGCATTTGTCGCCGGCACTGCGTGGGATTAGTTTCGAGACGGAGGCATTCGAGCGCATTGGCATCGTGGGACGCACTGGCGCAGGGAAGAGCTCGGTGCTGGCTGCACTGTTGCGCGTTACACCCTTGGCCCAGGGCGACATCTATCTGGATCAAATGAATCTGAAGGCGCTGCAGTTGAGCGTGCTGCGCGAACGCATCGGCGTCATCACCCAGGAGCCATTCCTCTTTAATGGTAAACTTTGTGGTTAATCTTTTATATATGCCCAAGTTGAGAAAATCTTCTGTCGCTTTGCAGGCACCGTTCGTGAAAATCTGGATCCACGTCATCAGTACTATGACTCGGAGATTTGGCATGCCATCAAGAATTCGGCGGCGGCGACGCTGCTTGTGCAGCAGTTGGGCGGTCTCGATGGGCGTGTCGACCGTGGCGGTCATAATTTGTCTGTGGGACAGCGACAATTGTTGTGTTTGGCGAGGGCGCTGCTCAAGAATGCCAAGGTCGTATGCATTGATGAGGGCACCTCGTCGCTGGACGATGAGTCCGATCTATGCATGCAGCAGGCATTGCGCAACGCCTTCAAAAGTTGCACCCTAATCTTTATTGCACATCGACTGCGCGGTCTGCAGGCCATGGACCGCATATTTGTACTGGACGATGGGCGGATTTGTGAGCAGGGCAAGCCGCAGGAGTTGGCAAACGATTCCAACTCTGTATTCCATGGCATGCTGCGGGCGCAGGACATCAGTCTGCAAGACTTTGCTAGAATCGATTAAGCAAATTTGTGTATAGGATGGGTTTGCATCTGGCTTATTTATTGCCTTACAATCGTTAATGTGTATATTTAGTTGTTAGTTTTTATGTTTATATGCCAAAAAAAATGCATAATTGTTAAAGTGGCACAACCTGTTGAAATTACACAGTATCTCAATTGTCGAAGAAATAAAATTGAGGATATATTTTTGGAAATTTAACAAATAATTTATATATTAATTTTATTCAAAGTCGACTTTTGGTGTTCTGTAAAACTTTCATCTTGAGTAAAAAGTATTGAATGAAATTGAGAAAATACTAGAATAAGTTCAACAGAATTGCGGAACGATTTGCAATATTACTCATCCTCAATAAATTAAAAAAAAAAAAAAATTATTTCTACTTTGTCTAGTGTAGAAGTAAGGATTATTGCATTGTATTGCTTAATTCGTTCAAAAAACTCTTTAAAAAATATAAGATCTTTAATTATGTCTAATTGTAAAGCTGCTCGCCGGGCTTGCCAGTAATGTGCACAAACTGATGGAATACAAATGGTGGCTGGGCCAGCATATTGATGATGGAGCGCTCATAGAGAGCCGTATAAAGACGCAACTCCATGTTGGAATGATCCTGTCAAGAACGTAAAAGGTTTATAAGTACAATTGAATTTATATCAAATTAAATTCGGCATGCCGAAACTGGTTTATGATTAAGTATGTAATGATTCACTTTGTGGTAGTTTTATTAGTTGGTGCTGGTTTTAGTATGTGAGATTAGTATATGAGATTAGTGCCCGATGAAACTAGTGATTAGCATACATTAGTCCATATAATGGCAAACTCTTACTAATACCTGGCAGTTGATACGCATGAAAGTCCGACAACTAAAAATCAGCAAAAGATCGCATAAGAAGTGTAAAGTGTATTTGTGTCTACATTAAGTAGCGTAAATACCTTCAGATCTTTGCAAACCAAATAAACGATGCGCTTCAAATCGTGTACAGCCTGATTGATATGATTATAGCTTGCACCCTCACACTTCTGGATTATGAGGCGCACCTCAGTAAACTGATGCTGCCAACGCTCGTAGAATTCCCGAAACTGAAATAGTCAAAAAATAATAAATTAAAAACTATTACAATGTATACAAAATTTAAACATAGGGCTTAAATTCTGTAATATTTTAGAAAGCATTTCATAAATAAAGATTTACCATTTTGATACTAGAATGTATTTTCTATACATATCAAAATATAGACTATAGATTGATGATAGTTTTCGGATTATTCAACTCCGAAACCGGAAAGGTTTAAGTGACTTGTATATAAAGAGCAAACTTAAATTTTTATATATATATCAGATGGTATCGTATTTTGCAAAAGGTCTTCTAGAGCTACATGATAAAAGTTAAATTTACAATTTTAATGATAGAATACCAAATTGAACTATAGACATTAGATTGAAGATTATCGAAAAAAAAGTATTATTTCGAAATTGAAAGTATGTGAGAAATATAAATAACTAGAGCTATAAAGAGGACAAAACTCACATAGTTCGATGTGAATCGCTTATTGAAGAATTTCTCGATAGTCGTCAAGTGCATGATATGCCCGCCTAGCTGGTACAACATGAAACTCATCTCTCTGGTCGATATGCTCACGGAATCAGTGGAAGAGGATATAACATTATTCTGTTTATATTGTGTGTTTAGATTCGATTCAATCGGTTTCATAATCTTTTTTTGATTGAGTAACAGTTGAGTATTGTTGCTTTTTGTGGAGGTAGTTGGCAATATTTTTGCTATGGACGGTTGCGTCAATGATTGATGTTTCATTGGATTGTCATCCTTCTTTAGGGGCGTATAGGTGCCAGTCTTGAGATATGTCCCATTTTCGTTCACACAACGTTGTGCCTCCTCCGAGTTCTCGACCATGGCGTACATAAACAGATCATTGTTAGGCTTGGGTATATCATCATTTGCTGTATGCGCTGAATTGCCATCCACTGACTCGGTCGTTGTCTTTTTGTTGTTTGTGCTGGCGGCACTGGGTTCTGATTGCGATGCAGCTGTCCCATTATGGGTTTTATTGCTCGAATTGAAATCGCTGGAGCTCTCATTGCTGTTGATATTGATATTGTTATGGAAATTGTTGTTGTGTTTCTGCACCATGGTGTTGAGATTGACGAACGACTTTATGAGAAAACTGGCAAATGTCAATGTGGAACTCTGCCATAAATCGAAGGCAGTCATAAAACCGATCGGTAGTTCATCCTTGATTTTATCCAGGCCGGCTGAAGTGTTATAAACGTAACCCCTAAGTATATTCCAACAGTTAACGATGCGTGTGAAAACGAAAATGAAATCCTTAACGGCCCAAGCAATTCCCTGTGAATTAATATTTGACAGCACACCATCCGGACGCAACAGATCCTGTTTGAGGCGGGCGCACATTTTGTCGATCTTCTTAAAGCAAGGACGGAGCCCATACACTATCGATAGCCGTTCGGCAATATTGCTGCCAATAAGCGAGATTTCTGTTATATCCTTCAGTCGCTGCTGGGGCAATACTATCTCCGAATTGCGACGACCGTGCTGCTCTACGGCCGGCAATCTAGTGCTCTTAAACACACCCGATGTGTTGCTCGACTCTCCTTTACTACAAATACAGTAGATATAGTTTTAATGCTTTCGAATTTTATATAGCTCTCATAATGAAATACAAAATGATTTTCATGGCAAGTGCCGGAAAGAATTGTTCAACTACTAACTTATTTTAAATTTTTGTATTATGACTTACACGTCATCCGTATTCATTGCCTGGTGGTTGTATTTGCCCAAACTCGGCACATCCTCGATTTCATTGGTTTGGATGGCTGCGTTGCGATAGAGTTTTACATTCGAAAACGTTTGAGTTGCCATATCCCGGGAAAGTTGTTTCACTGGACGTTTTATTCTCCCGCCACCACCATGTGCTTGTTGTGGTTGCTGCTGTGGCATAAAGAAGCCGCCACACGATTGCTCAAAATATGTTTGTCCAGAGGCAATTGTGGAGACTGTGAAACAAAAAAAAATATATATAGAGTACTCTACAGTTGCATCGACTAAGAGCAATACCCTGTACCCTTACGCGTACATTTTTCTACCTTTATATCTTCCATATTTAAATATATAACATATCTATTTATCGATACAAAATTTATGTAATGAATAAAAATACACTGATTTTGCGTTTCACAACACTTTTTTAAAATTACCGTTTGCGTAGAATTCCTTCACGCACACGCCGAGTGCAGGGCATGTATAGTAAGCAAATAAAGAATAAAACTTACCCGAACCAGCTGCATAATATTCGGCATTCACCCGGTTCGACATATAGGTAAAGCGACCGTGCATCGGTGCACGTTGCGGACGTGTTGTGGGCCATTGGGCACTGAAATTCGAACTGCTTGGCATCATCATTGGGGGATACATCTGCGCCGGCGGAGGCATTGGGGGATACATCTGCGCCGGCGGAGGCATTGTGGGATACATCTGCGCCGACGGAGGCATTCGGGGATGCATCTGCGCCGACGGAGGCATGCGCATCGACCAGGAGCATTGGGAAATATGCGACTGCTGCACAATGACAGACCTTTGGGAGCGATCCAAGTAGGTGCTTTGCTGGTACATCGATTGCTGCTGGGACTCAATTCCCAGCATTGGCATACGGTAAATGGAAGCGTTGTAGTTGAAATTCATATTGCCAGACAACTCAAAAACAAGCAAAAAAAAAACAACAAAATAAAAAAAGCGACGACACTGCAAAAGAGTAAGTTAAAAAAATTTTTTTTATTAGTTAATTTTTTTGCAGCTGTTTTCGGTGAAGTTTTTACTTCTAATTATACTTTTACTTGACAATTCAACTAATTGGTTATGCGTGCACATAAGAAATTATAAAATAGCAACACACACACCTTGAAGGAATAAAAAATGAAGAAAATACTCACCGAAAAGATTTTTTTCAACGGACACTAACAGCAACCTTAACGAGCCGATGGCGACGGCGCAAAGCACATATGCAAAGTGGGATGTGCGCAAATTATCGGCCCAAATACAATTTAACATCTACCTATCGATGCGACCAATGAGCTGTTAATAAAAGTAGTTACTTTGTAGATTGAAAGATGAAATACGATTTTTTTCACAGTAAATGACAGATCCAAAACTATCGGCGTTTTATGCCATAACGGCAACACATATTCAAAAAAAAGTATAGTTTGGGCACACTGGATGCATTTGATGGATGTATTTAAATATTTCTTATTTTATGACATATTCGTTAATTGTATGGCATCAAAGTTGAATTGTTAGTTACGTCATTGCTTACTCAATTCATTTCGATAACAATTGCCAATGCACAGTTGACAAGAAATATTGTCCTATAATTTAAAATGTAAATTTTTCAGTTATAATGGCATCCGATTGTCTGTTAAATGCAGCAGTCGTGCAAGTAATGTTAAATGTTATCGATGCTTTCTCACCATAGACAGAAGAAGAATACGCTCATTATTTTTTGCCGAACAACAACACAAGAAATCTAAATAAAAATGACAGAAGAATCAAATTTTGCCGAGTTAATCGTAAACAATCACAATAAAACTAATGTGCGCTGTCAATATTGTAATAGTCTAATGCTAAAAGCAAAGGAGGGCACCTACTGTGAGCAGGATGTAAGTAAAAATGTAAAAAGTCAATGATTAGATTCATTTGCTAACACACCCGACAAATTCAACCAGATTGATGTGCCGCTGATGGTGCAGAAGACGGATAGTAAACCCGATGCGCTCAACACAGAGAAACTAGCTAATTTTTGGCTAGTCACAGATATGATGACTTTCGAGAACATTGGCTTCTCGCACACCGTCGATGGACGCAAGTTTCTCGTCTGCGCCGACTGTGAACGTGGTCCAGTTGGCTACCACGAGTTGGCATCCAAACGTTGTTATCTCTCCCTTAAGCGAGTGGTGCACACGGATACCTAAATTTGGACTTGACAAATTTCAAATCGCATTTATTGTATAATTGCAGTTGTTAATGCTAAGTGAAAAGTAATCGATTACAGTGATAACTCACTACCAATGTAGAACGATATAGTTACGTATCTCAGACTATTTGATTGTATTTCGGTTGTTCACTGAATTTAATATAAGTACAATTCCAATGCTAGCTCTCATACAAGTGAAAAAATTGTATTATATTTTTTTTTAATAATATTTATTGTTTTTCTTTTTCGGTCAAACATTTAAAATTGTATTGCATTAAAGAGGGTTCTTAAATTAAAATTTGCCTCTAAAAAATTTGTTGTCCTGCGATTTGTGGGTTACAATTTGAACTCAAGGGGTCTTTTGTGACCTTTTTGGTTTCTACAACATTTTTTCAGTGTTTCCCTCTACAGCTATATGGCTATCTCTGTTACACTGGTCCGGTTGCCAAGCTGTTCTTCTGTGCGTTAGATGATAGTTTGTTTAGTTTATAGTTTATATTCAAAACGATTTTATAATTTTTGTTTGGCAGTTGGTTACAACGAGTAAGTTTTTTTTTCAGTGTTCTTGCTGTGTTTGGGGGCTTTTTTGTCGCTTGGCCTCTGATGATGTTTCTCAAGCGTGTTCAACTTATCCTAAAATTTGTTTTCTTCCTTCTTTTTTTGGAGGGTTACGAACTTTGACTTGATGACATACATGTTCTCTTTTATATCATTATTAATTAGACTAAGAAATTGTTTCACTATTTATTTATTAATGCAATTGTTAAGCACATCTGCTGATTTTAAAATAATTTTTGTTTAGCTGTTTTTAATTTAATTTTTTTTAAGTTGCTTTTTTATTAAATTAAGAAAAGATGAACTCATACAAGAAGTGTTAACATTTATTTTATATGCATGTACTACTAAGTTTATTTATTTTTTTTGTGTTTTGTTTTGTATTATTTTTATTAGCCTTAGTTATAACAATTTATTAATTTATTTATTCAGTTATTGTGGGGCTTTGAATACTGTTATTATTAACTGCGGTAGGTCTTTAATTTTTTTTTTATAATACTTTTCATGTTATTTGAAAGATGTTTTATTGGCCAATTGTTTAATTTGTTTTATTTTTTTTATTTACAATCAAAGAGTTTTTAAATATTTTTGGTTTTTGGTTTTAATAAAGCTTTTGACGTTTTTTTTTACGTAGAAAAAACACAACTGCAAAAAAAGAATTACAGTGAGGTTAATGGGGTCTTAAAATGGAATCTTTATTAAATTTAAGCTTACCAGAGACTGCAGTAGCTGAGAAGTAATGAGAGTTTTTCTTTTGGGAATAATTCAGCTACAGCAAAACAGAAGAACAAATTTGTGTGGTTTGCATTGAAAAGAATAATCAAATTTGAAAAATAAAATGGATAAGAAAAGAAAAACAAACATTTGTGTCTGTAGTTGTTGTTGCTTGCTTAGCGCTGCAACCACTTGACGGCGCCCAGGAGGAGGCCAACTGTGGCCAGTAAGCCCAAGGATGAGATGCCGCTCAGGGAGGCAGCCCCATTGCAATTGTCCGTATCACAGGAGCAGACAACCTGTCGGCCACCAAAGCCGGCACGCTGATAACAATAATTGGTCGATGTTTGATTCTGGAAGCCGCAGGTGCGTATCACACGGCTATCTGGCGGCACTGCAAGCATTTACAAAAATGTTAAACAACATTATTAAGAGTTCTGGAGCCATGTAGAATTAACGGTATTTGGACTCACGGCTGTTTACAGAGAACTCAATGATCTGTGTAATCTTGCGGCAGTAGGTGGGCAATCCCTTGCCACGTGTCGAATACTCCTCCTGGCAGTCCTTGAGCAAATTGTCGGGTGGAATATCCAGCGCACAGTTGGCGTCTTTATGACTGTTGCACACAAAACACTTGATGGCAACGCCTGAAATCCGTTAGAGTGAGATAAAAAGAGGAAATTATAAATTTGCATTAGCAACAGTATCTGTTTCCTGTCCAAGTCTAATAAGCCGGAGTCAATTAAGAAAAAGTTTCCATTATATATAAATGTTATTTGTATATATGTATGCCCAAGTTGGGGCCACTCGCATACGCTTAACCTTAATTGTTTAACAACAAGAACAACAACAAACAACTAACTACAAAAAAAGGCAAGTGTAAACAAATATTAGACACTGCATTAAGATGAAAATTTAGATTGAGGCGTTGACTTAGCTAAATTGAATTTAAGGTCGTGCGCGATAAGAGATTCGCATTATTCATTCAATATATGTGTGCACATTTAGTTATTTATACATATATATTCACTGGTGGAATAATTTATCATATATTTTTTTTTTTCAATTTAACATCTCTTCTTTTAATATAGAACAGGTTCTTGATTTCGTTTGGAAATGTTGAAAAGATTTAGGCAACATGCAGAAGAGGTATCTTCGACGCTATAAGTGACATATATTATTGATAATGATCCATGATCCCAGAACTACTTCACTGCTTCCACAATATCGATGAGAATAAGAGGAAATACAACGACTAAAGACTTTGATTGATGGTATCTTCTGGTCGAGCTCACTCGACTAATCCCTTCTTGCTTGTTTTTTGTTGTCTATATGGTTTCTGGAAATATATATTTTTTTTTTTGAGCACTTTTATTATGCAATTGAAATGCGCTTTTGTATCACGCTGTGCCAAAAATGGCACATTGTCGTCAGGCAAACAGTCGGTCTTTAAAGCAGTTAGGCAGTCAGATCGTGTTTCCAATGCCGAAGATAATAGTAGTAGTAGAGTAGCGACGCCTCCATTAGTGTATGGCTGTTAAGCGTCTTGAGTGTCAGCCACTAATTAGAACCAATCTCCTCCGCCAGTTGCAGCTTCATCAACTGCTTTGGTTTGTGCTAATGGACTTCAATAACTCGTCTCCATTTGCTTTTGCTCACCCCCTTAAATCTGAGAAATACCATCCAAGAAAAAAGTGGGTTACATAAGTCAGACAAAAGTGCCAGCAGCATTGTTTTCAGAGTGCCCCCCAGCGAACAATGGAGCCAAATAAGTAAGACATCGCACTAAAAACTACCCCAACCAGAGAGCAAAAAGCAGAGCAATGACTTTGGTTTTACATGTTTCTATATTTTTTTTTTAATATTCTACACGAATCTCGAAAACTAGCAATTAATACAAAAATTGGATAATTTGTATGATAAATATGATTTTTTGCGTATTCTACTAAAAGTATTCGAGTACCTTATATGTAGACTCCATCATTACTTTTCCTATATTAAATTAATATTAATTAACTTTTATCAAATGTATTAAGCTGAATATCATATAACAAAAGTTAACAAAACTAAATGTTACCCAATTATAATAAATATTAAAAGCAAATTATATGCAATAAATTTAATAAGTATAAAAATCTTAGTTTTTCACTTCACAACCCCGTCTTGTAGCTTTTAGTATGTAATTTTTACTTTTCGTTATATAAAAGTTGATTATGGTTAATTGAAGTGTTAAATTGCATCAATTGCTCACTGTGCAAATTGATAGACAAATAATATACAATTCTGAATGTTCTGTTTCCAGTTACACATTCGGAAGAAAATTGTAATCGTTTTAAGAGTATAAGTTATTACTCTGGGGAGTGGTGTTTTTGTTGCATTTGGATTCATGTCTTCTAACTGAATGAAAGGCAGGACGAATATATAAATAACGCAGGAGTGCGCATGTCCTACATTCCTGAACACACACGCACACCCTCTCACACATACATATAATTCTGTTATAGTATATGATAATCGTAAAATGCGATAACGAGTGTAATTAAGATATAAACTTTTACTAGTTTAAACATCGATTTTGGGTTATTCTTAAAGTAGATAACTTGAAGGGTAATAATAGAGGTCAAGTACACTTCGAAAAAAATAAACGGGAATTAAATATTTATAGCTCATAAATTCTTGATTACTTGATTAACAAAATATGAACATATTAAATATAATGCAAAAAATAAATTAATATTTGTAGGAAACATATTTGGTTCGTGTAGAATTGCAGATTGCTGGATAGGTTATTAGTGCTTTAGAAATGCATATAATTAAACTATGCTATTCAAATATCTTTATAAACATATATTTTTTTATTGTTTTTACTCATAGGGCATGCGATTTAGATTTTCACATCTTTGTTTCAAATCTAACTTCTTATTTACAGATGAAAACGGTCCTTTTATTTTAGTAAACTTTCTAAATTGTACGCGTGGTGTTTTCAAGTGTAGGAAAACGCCTTGTGGAACTGCAATTTGTGTCAGGCACTCTGCCAGCTGGGTAGACTCCCAAAGATATTACTGCTGGTCAAAAAGGCGCCATTACCGCCGGCTCTGAAAAACGGCGTCAGATCGAGTTTGTCTCTCTCTATCTCTCCCTCTCTTCATTTCATTCTCTCTCTATATCTGTTTAAGTGCAGGCGCCTTACCACCGCACCCCATCGCAGACCACCCCTAAGCCCCACAGCCCAGCTGTAACTTCCACTCTGCATTTGCTCCTCGGCGTTCCATCGTACGCATTATGTAATCGTAATCGCTCTGTTAGATTTTCGTTTTTTTTTTTTAGCAATTGGAATTGTAAGTGTAGAGTAGGGGAATCGAAGGGGACTACTGTGCGTGTGTTATTTTATTTTTTATATTTTGCTATTTGCTTTGATTTACCTTGCTGCACGGCAATTGCCAAAATTAGCCCGCTAATCACATAGATGTACTGCATTTTACTTAAATTGCAAAATATGAATATACTCTACACTTTTTTCTTATTTAATACAATTCAGCAAATGTTTGCTTGACTTTAAATTTTATTCTAATTTTTTTTAATAAGTTTTTTGGTCTTATTTTCAATTGTGTGTGTGTATTTTTTGACTATTTTTTTTTTTTGCAAGTGAAATCGGCGCACGGCGACAGAACACGGAGAAGAACGGAGAACGTCACAGCGATAACAAGCGACAACTGGAACTGAAACTGGATTCGAAGACGCAGCTTGCACGGCAAATGTAATACGAATGAATGGCTGAATGAGCAGATGAGCCACTCACACTCACTCACTCGGTCAAAAATATTCACACATTCATTCGAATTCGTAGCAGTCACAATTCAGCGGTAAATTGTCCACTGAGGAGCTTTCAGCTGAGCTTTTGTGAGAGCGCATAATGCGTTGGAAGGCTCATGTCCTTGCGCTCTCGCCAGGACCTGCCAGAGAGGGTTGTCAGTGATTTCCTCAAGAGAGTTAAACTATTTTATTTATAATTTTAAGACTAAGAAATTATTGTTGGGGATATCAAATAATTATATTTCACTAGAATGACTTCCGGAGCTCGAACCCAAACCGGAGTTTACCAATTTGCTAGCCAAGTTATTTAGCCAACATCAAAGTTGAAAATGGTTTGCCTCCATTTTGTTATACAAATTAAGCATAGAGCACGATTAGTTCTACTTACAGCAAACTATTCTCAACCCTGAGCGCCACTTAATAAAATGATAATAATAATAAGAAAGAGTCACACGTGAAATTTGCTCAATTTTTATTTTATATATATTTATGTGGTGTTCCAGTATTCACTGCTGCCTCATAAATCTATCCAATATATTAATTAAGCTTAATCGTAAGTTTGCTTTTTTGCCTATCAAGTCGCCAAGTCACCAATTCATCAAGTAGCCAAGGCACCAAGTCGTCAAGTCGCTGTCCAATTGAGTTAGTTTTCTTTATTTCTATATATACATGTATATATATATATATTTATTTTTTTATTTTTTGCGATTGCCTGTCGCTTTTGTGCCTCAATCAGCAGAAAAATCGCCGAGCTTCATCAATTTTGTTTATTGCCAGTCCCTCAATCTCAAAGCTCAATCTCATGCAAGGTGCCTTGCCCTTATGGGCGGGCAGCCGTCTCGCTCACTCGCCCGGTCTCCGTCTATTTCGCTGTGTTTTCAATTAATGTCATTACCACTTTGATTGCGCGACGTTTGTCTATAAATAGATCTGGCAACTCTCGGGTTAAAGTACGCACAAAAACACCAATTGCTTCAATTTAACGGGTTCGCTTGCTAAAAGCTTAAGCCCAAAGCTTTTAAAAAAGCTACAACAACTAAAAGCTTATCAGAGACACCAAAATACTGGTATTTTTGAAAGAACAAGAAAAAATTCCCATTGATTGTTTTTGGGTGGGCAGCTCAAAGATCTCATCTATGCACAAAAGCTGAAAACCCCGTTGTTTTTCGAGGGCCCATTAAATGTTTTTGTTGTTGTTGCTGCAAAGCGTCGCCACAACTTTTTCGCTGTTAATCTTGAAAGCGTTGCATAATGAGCATGGTAGGGCTGGGTGTTGGTGGGGGGGAAGAGTGGTGTTGACTATAAGGCGAACCGGGAACTTACAACTACTAAATAAAATTGAAATAAACCGGTTTCAACAAACAATAATTTGCTCATGCACACTTGTGAAAACAAAACAACTTTGCTATCAAAAATAACAAAATAGAGAACAAACAAGAAATATAAATATGGCATTTATTTTAAATTCTCTGAATAAGCAGCGACAAAGTCAAGTCTGACGCTTATTTGGTTGAAACTGAAATGGTTGAGTTTTTATAGCCCAATACCAGTTTTAACTAACTGACCCACTGATAAGGAGGCTGGCACTCAAATCACTTAAATAAAATACTCACTCAAATGTGAAAAACAGTAATTTAAATCAACATCATTAGAAATCAACAAAAATTATGTAAAAAATTGCATTTTGGCCGTGTGAATTGACCTAAATTTCTTATCAATTCTGCATGCAGAAATAAAAGTAACAATTGCAGGTACACTGACAGAAAATGATAACACTAATAATAATCAAATACAATTAACTTAAGGAACTTTAAAGTACATTTATAAGAATTAAAAATAATTTATTTTAAAAGTGATCGTTTAAAATGAAATAAAAACAATTTGAGTGCAATCATTTCATAGTTGTGGTTATGGTGTTTTGTGTGCAGTGTACGCCGTAAAGTAGGGGAAGGTTTTCATGCGCTTCTTTCGAAAATTGTCTCTTCTTTAAATATCAGCGAACACCTCTGATAGAGTGATGATGCTGTTCTTCGCTCTCTTACACACACACACACAGCCACACACACGCACACACTCAGAGACAATTAAAGACAGACTCACGCTAATCTCAGCGCTCAGCTGCAGTTTTCCAAATCGAATCTGTTTTGAAAAACTCAACGCAAGTTTTCAGATTGATTTCGACGGTGCGCGCGTCAAGTTGTGTTCTCGAGATCTCGTCTTAATTTAATAACATTCCAGCATTATTTGTGAGTCACAATTTGTGCCCTATTACATATTTATATATATATGTATATATATACAATATATATTACATACGAGTGATTCCAATCAACAATAAATTGCATTTCCTTTTTCATTATTAATTATTTAATTAACGAGCGTGTGATAAGCGTCAATGGCATATAATATTTATATAGAAAAAACACAAGTTATTCTTAATAAGAGCCACAAACATTAGGCATCGCAACTCTTACAAAATCGTATCAAAGAAAATGTTGTAAAGTAATCTTAAGATGCGCTCTTAAGTAAATGAATTAATGCTAATTCACATGTCAAACAATTTGTGCTAATCAGTACTAAAAGCTTGATAGCAATATCTGTTCGTATTTACTTATCTAACTGTACCCTCGGAAATGTGTTCAGAAGGCGTGACAGACTTTAAATTTGTAAATTGGGTCTGCCTTTTAAAACCGGGTTTTCGGTTCCGCGCATAAATTAATAAACATCTTTTGAGTAACATTAACAAATCTCCGATAAAATCGTGACACACTAAATTTTCAAATAGCAAAAACAAATTGCAGTTTTTTTTTCTTCATTTTTTTTTTACTATTTGATCACAATATTAATTAAAGATTTTATTTTAATTTATTTTAATATTTAAAAGTAAAGCATTATTTTTCACCTATTCATTTCTTTTTTTTTTTCTTACATAAGATATTTTAGCCATAAACTAATTGACTTTGCCGAGTTCTGATAAAATTAGGGACGGCTGTCAAAAGAATATAAAAAACGTCTGAGATTAAATCTGCGGAAGAAGAGCAACACACGCACACCACTTACACACACCTTACACTCAACAATACACACAAAATATTAAACGACAAAAATGACAACGCGATTCGCCTTCATTGTGTTACTCGCTTTAATGGCGAATATCTTATCAGGTAAATTATGCAATTATATAACACACACACACAGAGAAAATAAAACCATTCAAAAAATGACAATATATTAATTCAATTACAACATGCATTCAAATCGAGATTCTTCTTTAATGTAATTATATATTTTAAGACAAGAAACTTTATTATTTCATTGTGGAAGAATTTTGATTTAAATTTACGATTTTTGCACTTTTTTTTATTGTTAAATGAAACAATTAGACATTAATGATTTTTTCTCTGTGTATATCATGAAGAAAGAGGAAAACATTTTAAGATAAGAATGTATATTATTGCATTATTTATTCTAGAATGAAGAACATCGATTTATAATCCTCGAACTTTTCATTTTGAAATTAAGTATACAGTTCTTATTTAAAAATTAGCCAGTCTTGTTTGTTATAGTGATTTTTTTCTATGAGTATGACTTATTTTTGACAAGGTTAATTGGTCGTCGACAGACTTATCTTGTTAATTAAATTGAAATACATGCAGAATTAGCCAATTGATTTGGTCATATACCAGACAACAGTTTATATCTGCTATTAGAATAAACATTTTAGAATTCATTATGTGGACGCGCTCTTGTGGAACATAATGACAAATTGGGCAGGGAAATTGAGGGGGCTTTTTATTAAGTCAAGTGAACAAATCAATGGATTGTGGAGCTCTGCACTTTATTCAAATGAAAGAGCCAAAAACACAATAAGAATAAAACGCAAATTGATCCGGTTATTCAATGGAAAACGATTGATAGATAAATACAAAAAGTATCAGGTGCTACAATACAATGTTTTTATAATGAGATTGAAATACAGCAGACTAAAACACACACGACAGCCAAACACTCGGTCTCAATTTTCTCATAATCATGCAATAAAAATGATATTATATATATGTATATCAAGTGGGTAAATATTAGAAGTGGAAGAAGAATCATTACCCAAAACGTGGAAATAATCATACAGAGGGTGTGGAGACCTCTTCCTTAAAGCAGTCATAAAGTAAATTGCAGCTGTTTGCCACAAGTTGGCCTTTGAAATATGAGAACTGACATTTGAATTTAACATTTGCGGTCAAAATAAACTTGAACTTGTAGCTTAGTGTTCGTGCTTGCCAAGTGTACGCTAATCAAAACGCAAAAGTCTCGTATACCAAAACATTGAAATGCAATATGCGATATATATACACACAAATATGCATTTTATGATACAAAACTTGATTGTGCAGTTGCTTATCTGATTAGCGCAAAATGGCAATAATAAATTAACGCCTTTCATCTCGGAGCATTTTCGAGCTCAGCACAATGTGTGGGAGAAGTTGCATGATGCAAATTGAAACTTCAATTGAGTGTTATTAAGTAACTGCACAAATGTATATACATATATATATATATATAAACATAAATATATATATATATATATACCTATACGGTTTATGCAAATGTTACAAGCGTATGCCAATTGAATGTCATTTAGTCCTTTCTTTTACATACAGCAGACACAGTGAAAGACATGTGAGAAGGTTGCAGTCAGTCATCACCGACTGCTTAATACTCTGTTAACTGTGTAATAAGAGCTGTAAGAAGTGCGGAAAAATTTTTTCTGCTTGTCTTTACATGTTAAGCTGTAATCCATATTTAAAATTCGAATAGAATTACCATAATTTCTCTAACATAAGATTTAACACTGAACGTGAGTTATCGTTAACTAAATTGATCGAAATTAATAATAAGGAAGATGATTTTCGAGCGTAAAAATAAATTTTAAGAATTTGTCTATATATATCTATAGTCATGCATACATCATTCCCGATTTAGCTTTAGTCAAAAGTGGATTGTTTAAGCTGTGCATGTTTTGTGTTTTTTTTTGCATATAAAGTTAGAGTATCTCGAGTAACTTGCATTTAAATTTGTTTGCTGCCTGCGTGTCAGCTACAAAAAAAAATAGAAAGAAAAACCAGTAGCAGAACAAGGAACAAGAAGTGCTCGCCAGTTGACATGCAATTATTTAGCCCAACTGCCAACAGGCCGTCAGTCAGGCCATCAGTCAGAAAGCTGGCTGAGTTTGTTGCATGGCATGGCTAATAAAATAATTTTGCCGTCAAAATGTCTAAGCTGATTGTGAAAAGGGCACAAGTGAAATTTTTGAATGTCCGTTGAATATATCTGTGTGGGCTCCTCTCATTGTTGTTCCTGACAAATTGCTTTTCCGTTTCACGTTTTCCTTTACCATTTTCCCTAATTCCGTTTGCCATTTCCATTTATTTATGCAGCTTGGGGTCTGCGGTGTCATCAGTGCAACACCCACGACAACGATGATTGCGAAAGTCTGCTGGTGAATACGCCACGTGTCCAGGTCGACGATCAATATCTAAGGGATTGTGCGCCCAAGGATGGACAGCAGCCGTTCTGCCGGAAGACGGTCATCCGAATGGAGGTGCAGCCGGAGGAACGGATTGTGCGCAGCTGTGGCTGGATTAAGGAAAGAGTGCACAATTCCTGTTTCACTGCCGACAACGAGGGCTACAAGGAAACAATTTGCACATGCAGCAACGAGGGCTGCAATGCTGCCGGCATCTCTGTCCCTGGTTTGGTCACACTCCTCGCCGCTCTCTCCGTCTCCTTGGGCTGTGCTGTGCTGCTGCGACACTGATTCCCTTCCCATCTCATCTATACGGAGCTACAAATCTAATTTCGACGAATCATTTTTGCTCTTTTCCCTTGGTCGAAAAAAATTCTATATATCTGAATTACATTATTTGTTCATTCATTTTATTCTGAGTGTCGATTTTTTAAATTCTTTATCATATTTTGTTTGTATTATAGACGCAAAATTATATATATAATATAAGCCCTACAATAATAGCATCTAATGAATTGTTTTCGCGCAACTATATACAAGAAAATACTTTGATAAAATCCAGTATTAAAGTATATGATTTTGTATTTTATATATGTTTATATACAATGAAAATAAAAACTGAATAAAATACATATTTTTGGTTCAGATATAAAACGAATCAAAAGTGAACACAGCGGCAAAAGTCTTAAGCCAAAAATAAATTCGAAGATATAAATAAATTGATTGTCTTCTTATTTAGCACTTTTAGGAGATAAATAATGTGATTTAATTCAAGTTGAAAGCAATTTTGTGGACAAGCCACCAAATTATTTATGAGCAGCATAATTTGGCCAAAACTCAAGGCTCAACTCAAATGCTTTCCATGGCCAGCTGTTTTAAGTGTCTGGCAATGCGTATAGAAAACAGTGATATTAATTTATTTTTTTTTTACGGTTACTAGTCTGTGATATATATATATCACTAATGTACAATTTGAGCAAGGACATTCGCCCACACGAATTGGGCCAAAAACCAGTGCTCGACCAGTAGATGCCAAAATGTCTGCCCAATTGTTTTGTGGCTCAGTCGCAGACGCAGTTACGCAGCAAAAACTACGAACATAATTTTGGTAGTTTTATTGCCGTAGCCAAGGGAGAAGAGGGGGACAAGGATGAATGGCGACAAGGACGGACGACATGTTGCCTCTGCCCCAAAAAAAAACAAAAACAAAATGCTAAGTCAAGAAAAATATGCGCGCTGAGAACAATTTTTTTTTTGTGTAATTTTCTACTTTAACAAAATAAATTTATTTGTCTTTTTTTGTTTTTTCTGTACAATAAAATTCGTTAGCAATGATTATTAATTTTATTTGTAGTCTGTTTTTTTACTCTGTTACCCGTTTTAATATTTGGCTCGTTAAATGTGCTGTTGTTTGGCCATTGCCAAGATGCGGATACAAAAACACACACACACACACATGCATAGAAGCAGGACAGAGAGCAACCAACATCACGTTATGTTTTCTGGAACTGCTTTCGTCGCCAGCTTAAATTGTTTTTTTTTTTATTCACAGTCTTTGTCTGTGAGTGCTTCGGTGTGAATGCGAGTGTGATTGTGAATGTGAATGTGACTGTGAGTGCGATTGTGTGGATGCGTGTGCGTTTTGTCGCCAGCCAGGCGCCATGTTCCAAGAGCAACAGTATCCACATCTTCCGTTCGACAACCATTCACTTCCACAGCTGCCCAACTCCCTCCTATACCATCCCACTTTGCCAGACAGTCAGCTCTATTTTATTTTCGTGGACTCTTTGGCGCCAACATATAAAAATTGATTTTCAATCCCATATTTTTTTTTTGGCTCGGCGTGCGTAATGCGATTTTGCTCCTTGGCTCCACTTGCCACTTGGTTTACTTCAAATTGCATTATTATTTTTTATTGTCTCCGCTTCTGCGAAACGAGAACTCTTTTGAAGTATTGATTTTGGAAAGTCGAACAACATGCAATGAATAATTGAAAAGATGCTTAATTTTATAGTAGTCCTGAGAATAATATATAGGAATCATATTGTGTCAACATATCAAGTTCTTATGTTGTTTGCATTTAAATATATTTTAAAGTCTTAATTCGACCTGCCCAAGTGACTTGTACTTTCTTGCTTAGAGCTACAATCGCATCAGCATTTTCAACTAGAAAGTTTTATTACTTACTTCGAATTTAATAAATACTTATAATAAAACTTGTCGAGTTGAGAAGGTCAGCAAACTTTTCTTTGAGTTCCTAAAATATACTCGACAAAACACGTAAAAACTATTTGCAGCGCATCAAATACCAATTTTTTTCTTCTTGTTATCTCTTTCAGCCATCTTTTGCACTTGACTGCAACTGCAACTGCAACAGAAGGAGGAACTAAGTCAGGCCAAATGATTGGCCGAGGGTGAAATATATTATTATTTCAGTTTACAGGTCAGTGAGCTGGCAAATTGCACTTAGCAATAAGTTTAATGACGATCGGATTAGAAACGTAAAAATGAGGTGGCATGCAACAGTTTTTATACCCTGTGCACATACAATAAGGATAAAAAGGTGTTATAAGAATATTTAAAATTATTCCTGGTAATTTTTTAATCTTGGTCAGCTGTATTCAATTTTACTTTAATCACCTTAGTTAAATAAATATAAGGTTGTGTCCTTATAAAGATATATATGAACGGTCATCATCAATATATATAATATGTATATATATATATGTCTTTTATTGCAATTGCCAATAAAGAAGTTCAGAGAAAAGGACAAAAATGCAATTCGAATGTAGCCATTACAAGTTAATTCACATCAATTCTCAATAATGCTGCAATTACGATGCGTATACGCAATAAAAATGCATATTGCTTGCTGTTGGCTCTTTGAGTAAATTGCAAACTTTTTTATTGGATACTTTGTAAATATATCTATCAATGGCATGCGGAGAGTGTGGAAGGAAGTCAATAAAATGCATGCGTTGCACGAAATGGAAATGGGGAGTTGCGTGTAAAAGTGTCAAGTTGTAGAAATTGCTAAAACATAATTTATGGGCTGACCTTTGGCCAAAAACCGGAAACGGAAACGTGCGTAAACATTTTTAATTATGTCCCGTCACCGTTGTGTGGTGTGGCATGCAATGAAAGAATCTCGTCAGTGCCTCAGACAACGCACCTCACCCACTCCCAAACACCTCCACCCCCCCTCCCCCACGTATTATGACATCAACACCAGAGTCGACGACGTCATCGACAAGTGGACAACAACATGGAGGAAGAGACTCAAATGTAATCTCGTCACGCAACAGTCACAGAAATTGGGCAACTTTGATTCAATGTTCCTTCCTTAATTTACATGTGATTTGTTCACAACACCTCTCCACCGATATTGTGCCCTGGGTGTCTCAACAAATATATTCGCAGACAAAGGTCATTTCGCCCATGTCCACTCAATATAAATCCATAAAAATGTAAATAAAAATCGACCTTGATAAATTGGCAATTAAACATTTTCGTATTCTTAATCGTCGATTAAGAATAGTTTGTTGTTGTAAGTTAAGTAAATTGCTTCAGCTTTATTCTATTTTAGCTAAAGTATAGAATTACATATCTGATATTAAGTTTCAATCTTAAATGGTGATTATTATTTATGGTTCATACTATTTACGCAGGTCAGACTATTTATTTGTGTTGATTGTATGTAAAAACTATTTTTTTACATATTTTTTATTAAGCAGTTCAGATTATCCGCATCCTGCAACTCATCATGCATCATCATCAGTTGCCTTTCAGATGAACTATGTCAACTATGCAGCCGACACCCTGACCCCCATCAGAGGATGTCGTCTAGAGGCAGCGGCCATGTCAGCGACTGCCAGGGCGACTCTGGTGATGACAAAATATTTGTCACTTTGTTATTGTATTTGGGGAATATGGCTGCAGCGCCAAGGGACATCCCGCCATGTCCACGTGCCTTGGTTTCCTGAAATTGTGGAGCAAGCAGAATGGAAATGTTAAGCTCAACAAATACTATAATAATAAAAAACTTGAGAGCATTTAACGATGCGTTTCACTCATGGGATATATGAAACACAGATGCTCAATTAAATAATTAATAGTATTCCATGTTTGGGTTCTTAGAGATTTCCACAATCATTGAATGCAATTCGATAGAGTTGCTTGTTGGTCGCGTTTTTTATAATATGTTATTTATTTATTTAATTATGTATTTAATTGCACAGCGAATCATGTTATTTTTCGGTGCAGCACAAAAGTATGCTATGGTTTTGGTAACATAGAATATTTGGTCTTTATTCAACTACAGGAAGCGCTTAAAATTGTAAATGCCCAAAAGTATGCAATGGAATTTATGAAAGTTTCATTTGGAATTCAATTGGAAAAAGTGCCTATTTATTATCTATTCGAAATAGCAAAAAACCAACTTGATTTATATCTTGTCATAGTGTACTATAATCGTTTAATTTATAATGCATTAAAATTAACAAAAATAAATACCTACACAAAATTAAATTTATCTATATATTTATAGAGCTGTGCGAGTGTTGCAAATTATTAAAATATTAAAAATAAATTATACTTCTGCGTTTATTCAAAGGTGTTTAAGAGTTTTGATATTCGGAATTATTACGTGGTGCATTTCAACATTACTTAAATATGTATTTTGCTCAGTCATGTAAAAAAAATATATTTAAATTAAAAAAAAAAACTTTTATTTTGTTCAGCAAGGATATTTATCAGCATGCCAAATATAGCAGTTTTGATTTATTTTCTCTTTCTTTTGCTGTTTTTAGGGCCCGGCCGTGACCTATACCAATCAGGGGCCACATTGTTTATGATAAATTAGAAATACTTGCCAGTTGCACTATCTACGCTGCCAAGAGGATTTTGAATGCGATAAACAAACGCCCACAATGAAGACGACAACCAAGGACGAGAACGGGAGGGGATCCGGGTTGAGGTTGGGGCAGGATAAGTTTTCGCTCTGGGACGCCACTAATTGCAACGGTTTGTTCTTGTTGCACAGTTCCAGCTATGTGTGTGTATATCTGTTGCTGTTTGTTTGTCTTGTGAATACATAATTGCATTGCGCCGCATCTGGATTGATAACTTTTAGATAAGTATTTCTCGAAAGACGTCTGCTGGGACCGAAATATTGGCCTTAGCGGATGCAGATGGCTGCAATTTCGCAATTTGAATATCATTATTTTTTTTCATTTGTTTTTCATTTATATTTAAATTTTTTTTTTGACTTGCAGCCATGTGGAAACCAAGAGGTTATTACTGTCATAGCCACTCGAGTGCGGCACCCACAGCACTAAGAGGGGAGCAAGGGCAGCGGCAGAGGGGGCAAAGGTTACGATGCACCATGGGATGAACTGTCAATTATTGTTAAAGAAAATCATATCATCTCTTGTTACTACATTACTTTTTTTCCAAACAAGTTTAATTTAAAATTTAAAACTTTTAAAGTCGATGTCTAAAATTGCAATCGGTAAAAGCATCTAAAATCACATATATTTTCTTGAAAAAAATTAAAATCTTCTAAACTGAGCTGCAAGAAACATAAAGTAAGAATTTATGATTGGATTAAGTCTATTTAATATCGACTAAGCAAACTTAAAATTAGTTTTCATTAAAGAATTAAAAATATTGCAGAATTTTATATATTTTTTTTTTGTAGATTTACCATGCCTTGAACCATTTTTCTATGTACAGTCCGACGATAACGAAATAAAAATAAATTTATGCCACAAAATGTGTAATTCTTTGGCCATAGTACACTGTGAGGCAGAATAGCGCCACGCCCACATGCCACAAGGTTCGTTTTACTCTGCCACTCGGCTCGTGCTCGTGTTGCTTGGCGATGACGTAGCCGTTTTATCCTTTGGCGCCAGCAACAGAGCACCGAAATCCCAATTCCTAAAAACAGTTTGCAATTGGCCAACGCTGGCGCCAGAACCATCTTTTTAGCTCTCAACGCGCGTCGAGCACTGGGCAAAGCAGATAATTTAAAACCCTAATCCAAAAAAATACAAAATATTAATACAGACCCATAAAAAAAATAGTTAACCGAAAATCGTTGCGGAAATTTCGGAAATATAATTAAAAGTCATAAAAATAATAAAGAAAAGTGCAAAAATGTGCGAAAATCATCTAAAAAGGTCGTCGGCTATTTTGTTGCTTTTGCACTTCCTCTGCTGTTTTACAAAAGGTGTGTGTGCGTGTGTTTGTGTGTGTGTGTGTGTCTTTTAAGTGCTCTGCCTGATTGTGTGTAAATACACTTCTCAAGTTTATCACTTGAACAGCAATTTTACAAAAAGCGCTTAACAAACTAATAAAATCAAACATGTGAAAATAAATTATCTAAAATGAGCATTAAAATAAAATACAAGTAAAAACTATTTCGCAAAATATATGAGCCTAGAAATCGTTGTTAGGTTTTACCTTTTTTACTATTAAATACTATTATTAAATGACTATTATGCACATAAATATTGTTCTAATAGTTTATAAAAATTTTACAACAACTTATAAAAACTTTGAATAAACTGAAAAATAACAATAAAAAAATTTTAGAAATGTTGCAAACTCATTTGATGTTGCAGAAATATTTATATACATTAATAACGGCTGAAGTTAAATTATAAATATAATATAAATATATATATATATATATAAATATAATAGTTGAGAACAGATATCTTGGGCACGTTGAAGAATTGATTTCCTTGCAGATCGGAAACAACCTGCTTAGATCTAAAATGCTTCCAATGTTTCGTCTGTTTTTTAATCAAAACTGAACAAGAATAAATGTTATATTTATTGGTGCTAATTAAAATATAATACAAAAAGCAGAAAATTTGAGAATTTGAAGAAATACATAATTAAAGTTGAATACAATTCACAGGCGCAGCCATAAAATGTTTTGTTTGCGACTCCAGCGATAATCCAAGCTGTGCGGATCTCGGCACCAACTCGAGCATTATACCCGAGGTAAGTTTACCGTTAGGTGCCACAGATCTTTACGTTTCCGAATGTAAGGAGTATGTACTTGAGAAATCTGGCAAGACGCTTAACCATTGCCGCAAGTAACCCATTCAGCTAATCGGCTCACGTTGACCTCAATCAAAGTGGTCGCCCAGCTGGGGGAGACACACAGTAAATTAAGAGCACATAAATTGTGAAAAACGGAAAACGGAAACCGAAATGGAAATGGAAACGTGCAACGTCGCCGTCGACGTGGTCGTTGTCGTTGTGGCCGCAAAGTGAATATATGGCCATTTTTTTCTATTCTATTTTTTTTCAATCTGACCCATTGAAAATTCCATTTGGACAACTCTACGGACGTATTTTTCAACAACTTGGCAACCTGTCATACTGTTTGCTGTTTTATGTATTTCAGTTTATTATCTGAGAATTCACAGTTTTACCTAAAAAAACGGTTTCTTTAAATTTGTTTCGTACTTTCAAGAACTAAATTTGAAATTAATCACATTTATTCTTATGACAAAATCATTTCTGACAGCTAAGCGTTTTTTATAATATTATTTATATTGTTATTAACTTAAAATTATTATAGATACTTGCAAAAAACTAACACAGATAATTCGCAAAAAAGTTTTATTATTTCCTTAAGCAGAATTGGAATTACATCAGAAATTGCTTGCTGTAATTCTTTAACAATAAATAATAGGAGATCATAAAATAATTAACAATGCCTTTTTGTTGACTTTTGATCAACTTCATTTCTGGGCCAGCGTCTGCAAGGTATTGTTGCAAGTTGCACTTTTGATAATGATTACGATACCGATAACGATGATAACGATGGTCGACATTATGATAAGATAATGCACTTAACTGAGCAATTACACAGACCAATAAACCAAGGTGAGGTTAGATGGTGTTGGGAGAAGTGCAGAGGGTCACAAAAAACACAATCAAATAGCAATCGAATACAATCGACTGACTGATCAATCATTAGCCAATGTTCGTCGTGTTTGTCGATACACAAATATTGATATTATTAATACTACGTGGAATTTGCTTGCATTCTAGGAATGCACTCTGGACAAAATGAAATCTCTGGACACCTGGCTATTCGACTTGAACAAGTTCGCCTACTTCGATAACGGGGCCAACAAATATCCGCTGATGAACTGCCAAAAGGTGGTGGCCAAAGATCGTAAGTACACAACTTGATTTATATTATATATACTCTGATACTTAGGCTTTTAATGATGATTGAGGCACATTTTTTAAAACAATAAAAATATAAATTACTTTTGACAACTGCACTCAGAATTTAAAATCCCTTTCAAATCTAAAAATACTAACTTAGAGTGGAACTGGTAATCCATTTAAATATAAAATTGTAGGATTATTCAAATAAATTATATGTGCACTTATAAACTATACAAACTGTTGGTATTTGTCAAATCTTTACGAAAAGAAAACCACATATTTTTTTTATTATATTTTTTTACGGATATATTTGCCTCAAGGAATCCCCAAGTATATTTTACATCTGTCAGGGTATTTAGGCAGTCGAGTATCTTCGACTTGATTTTCACTCTCTATATAGTAATATATAGGTGTCAATGCTACCGGGAGGCACGAGTTGTTTATGCCATCTCACGTTGCAACAGGTTTATTGGCAATTAAAACTCGTCGTTAAAGAATTGAATATACAAATTTATTCCATGTGCTTTGTTAAACGTGGCAATTCCGACTGAACTAAAGCTTTTTCCAAGGTCAGCTTAAGCCTGAAATAGAGTTTTTCTGTTAGGTAGGTAATATTTGATTAGCTGTGTTGATTATTATTAAATTTCTATGTTTTATTATGCTCCACAGCTGTAACGAGAAAGTTGGTCACCGCACGCTTCTGTCAGCTGGACACTAGCGACTCGGATGCCTGTGAGATTCTGCGCTCCAAGCTGAAGATCACCAGCGATGGCAGCAGTCAGCGTAGTCAAGGACAGCAGCGACGCCGTGAGCGGAGGGATCAGCAGCAGCAGCAGCAGCAGCAGCGACGCAAAGGATATGGCCAGGATGCTGGCGAGGAGTCGCCCGAGGAACAGTTCTTTTGTGATGTATGTAAAACGGATCGCTGCAATGGCGCTGCCGCCGTAACGCTGTCCTCATGGATGGGCGCCATGGGCATGCTGTGTTTGTTGTTGTTGTTGTTGCTGCCACGCCCACTTTGCTGCTGAAGTGGTGCGGTGTGGTCGAAATTGAGGCATGGACGGGGCTGGTTGCATTTAGGTTGAGTTACCGTTTACCATTTACTTTGTAAATATTCGAGTGCCCATTGAGCGACTGACATCGTTGAAAAAAAAAGACAAAAAAGAAGAAGAAAAAAATACACACACACAAACACACCACCTACCCTGCCCCCATCCTGCTCCTCCACGAAAGACCACCAAGCTGGCCGTTAAAACGAGCAAAGGCCCCTAGAAATGTAAGTGAAAGCAAACACACAAACACACAGATACAAAATCACACAGATACAGTTACAGATACACAGCTAAAGAGACACAGATACATATACAGATACAGTTACAGATACACATACTACTCCCATGCTCCTCCTTGGCAATCGCTTTGTGTGCGCGCAAATATGGCAATTTCAATTAACATTCAGCTTGGGCAACAACAACAAATAAGCCTGGCCATCTGAGCTATTAGATTAAGTAATCCGATGTCGATAATTGTCTGCCAAAATGTGAAAGGGTATTTGAATAATCAGATATTATTTGAATACTTGAAAATCCAAAATTATTCTTCATCTTTTGACAGAGAACTTATGCAGACAGCTTTATAATCCAGAGAGCTTAACTTAATCGACTGAGTTAGTTGCATAAATGATTTTTGGCTTTATCGACATGGCTTTGATTTGCTGATCAAAGTTTGTTAAAAACGGAACCCCAAAAACAATGAATTTGGCTTTATTGAATTGTAATTTGGTTGCCTTTGAGCAATTGTTAATGAGCTGTTTAATAATGGGATGATATATGAATTCACCAAAGGCCTTTAATTTTCTAATGTTCACATTGTAAGCAATTGTTACATATACATATATATACACATATATATATATATATATATATATATATAATCGTATTTAATATAAATATATTATGGTAACACGAAGTAACCAAATACAAATGCCTGATTTTGAGTTGGGCTAGCTTCAAATCAGTTCAAAACTGTTAAAAAAAAAACAAAATTTTTATTTAATGTTAAACTATGTTTTCTTTTTATGAAACATTATTGTATTTACTATATGTATTTTTAAGTAGAGAGAATATAAAATAGATGTGCTTGAAATGAGAAATTATAAGCAAAATAATCAAAAATGTTGAACAAATTAATGCAAAACAAAAAGAATAAAAAACTCACACTTACTTTTTGTACACTCTTTCCGAGCTTAAATCAAATTGATGAAAAACATTTATTTAATAGTTTTATAAACGATTTTCATTTGTACGGAAAGAGTAAATGAATCTTAAGAAATATGCTTGCAACATTTTCATTAAAATGTATCAACAAAGTTAAGCAATGCAAACCAAGCAATTAACATTAAAATATATACGTGAGATTAAAGATGTATTTATATGATTTTCAAAGAAACACGCAAAAACAATCAGCAAAATGTGTGAAAACAAAAACAAGCAATGAAAAATGAAAATTGAAAAATGAAGCAAGTGCAACAAATGTTAATTAAATGTGCAATTAGGAAAGTTGATCAAAGCAATACAGAAACTATTTCGAGAAATAAAGTAATATGTGTTTACGTCCCACAAAAATAAAAAACAAGTCCAACTTTATATCGTCTTTAAATCGTAATGAAAATCTTGCAAAAAGTGCGTAAAGCGTAAAATATAACATTGCGTAGCACAGTTCATATTGTCAGTAGTCATACTGCTAGCAG
Source organism: Drosophila fungiperda (assembly GCA_035042345.1). Lineage (NCBI taxonomy): Eukaryota > Metazoa > Arthropoda > Insecta > Diptera > Drosophilidae > Drosophila > Drosophila fungiperda. The sequence goes on along the minus strand of JAWNLM010000145.1, from coordinate 3,752,703 downwards.
TCTGACAGTGGTGTAGCACAATTATCTGTCTCTCGCTGTTGTCTCCTTTGGCCAATCAGCGACAATTAGAAAATGTTGGTAAGTAAACAGCGCATCGGACAGAGCTGTATTTTAACAAGTGTTATACGAGCAGTGCCTCTTTAACAGTGTAGCACAGTTTCGTTTTGGCATTAATTATTCGCAACCCAATTTGAGGTTTGATGCTTTTACAGAGTATGACAGTTTGTGTTGTTGTACTATGTACACACAGTCAGTAGCAATCAGTGATAATATTCCCATTACTCATGTTTGGGGTGCTGGCAACCAATTTCCTCCCTTTCCCCACAATCAAGCACATATTTAATTTGAAATTCTTTTGGGCGATGCTATCGTAAACCTCGGCTTGTCATCACACCTCAGGGCAACATGTCTTTTTTTTAGTGTTTTGTTTTTTTCAGTAAAAATGATTTGCCGCACAGACAAAATGGAAACGGCAGCCAGCCCAAAAAGAAGCAGCCCCACACGACGTGTTGATATCATTGCGGCTGGTTCAGTTCAATTTACATTTTCGGTAGCAGCAGCCCGAAGCTTCTCGATCCACTTCCAATTTATTCTAATATTTTTACATAAAATTTGCAAAATGCGGTCAACTTTATTGCTGCTGTTCTGGGTACTGGTGGCTGTGGCTTGTGGCTCCACTTCAGGTAGGTAGCTATGTATGCTGCCACCGGCCGGCAGGTGGAGCTTGCATTTTTGCTTAATTGGAAACAGTGTTTTGAGCCAAAAATTCAAATTATTCAAAAATATTAAGAAATTTTCGTTTTCCATTTAACTGAATTTAAAAAAATTGAGCCCATTTTAGTTAAATATAAATTAGTATAATTTTTCATCATTAAATAAATAGTATTTATTTTTAAATTAGATTGTTTTTTTGGTTATTTATTTTATATATAATTAAAATCAATTCCTAAGCGCAATATTTTATTCTTGTTTGCAACGAGAGCTCTGCAAGAAAGAGCATATAAGAAAATCATTGAATCTAGAGTAAATTCTTCAACAGTTGATGACGTTTTCCTAAGTTTTTTCAAGTCATGTCATCAAAAAGAAAACATGTGCAATTGTCGTTTTGCTTAGATTATTTTACCTAAAATTTCGACGGAGAGAGGCAGAGCAATAAACAATGTATGCTTCATTCAAGTGTAAAACTTATGAATAGAATAAATAAATATTTAACTTATCCCATTTATTCTCAAATGAAGAACACGGAATCCACCATTTTGTCTTCTTAAATACGCATTCTTGTTTTTAGCTTGAAGTATGACCTGCAATGTCATAAGAAATTCTATTAAATAGAGTTATCCAAATTAATTCTAGAATTGAAACTGTCGAAAATGTAGACAGCTGCCTCTTTTCCCATTCCGATCGTTAGATAATTTGATAATAAAATATTGACGTATTCATAACGAACTCGATTTCAGCGCTGCGTTGCTACACATGCGAGGATTGCGATGAGGAGTCCCACTTAACGGAGCTGACAGAATGCATTATGCCCTCAATGGTCATGGGGCAGCAGCAGCAACCGGCGGGTGCTGTTGGATCAGCAGCTGTTGTACCAAGTGCTAATCCCAGTGCTGCTCCGAATCCGGCACCAGCATCTAGTCCCGCAGCCACAACAGCACCTGCTTCATCTGCAGCTGCGCCTGCTAGGCCTGCTGCTCCTGCGAGGCCTGCTGCTCCTGCTAGGCCTGCTGCTCCTGCTAGGCCTGCTGCTCCTGCTGAGCCTGCTGCTCCTGCTAGGCCTGCTGCTCCGGCTGCAGCATCTGATGGCGACGATGAGGAATATGAGAGTTACGAAGATGAATCTGCGCCACAATCCACAGTGGGCATTATGCCAGCTGGTCTGGGTGCTGCTCCAGCAGCACCAGCGGCAGCCGCTCCTGCAGCAGCAGCGTCGTCTGCCTCTGAAGGCGAGGACGAAGATGAGGATGAAGATTACGATGAGCGAAGACGCAAACGCATCGCCAGTCGCCAGTCAATGGGCAACATTCAAATAGCCGTTTGTTATCGGGCCAGTCTGAGACGTAAGTAAAACCAGAAAGAAATTAATTTTTGGGCACTCCGAAGATAGCATACACTTAGCGAAAAATCCTACTGAGCTTTAAATATTCACTATACTTTTGACGCTAAGGAAAACTCTTATTATTAAACGTATTATCTTTTAAAATTTAGAGTTGAAGCGTGCCTAAAAAATTTTTGTTTTTACTGTAATTTTGTTTTTTACATTTTACACAGAAGTTAAATTGTTATAAATTAACTTTATGAGTGACTCTTAAAACTAACTTAAATTTTTCAAATTTTATGTAGATTTTTTTCACATTAAATTAAAAACTGCAACGATTTTCATAAAGAGGTTTGGCTAAGATATTAGTTAAGAAAAACAAATTTATTTTTTCTAATATATTTTATAGTAATAGATTTGTGTAACTGTAAACTGACTTTATTGATTGAATCAACTTTGTCTTTCAGTCAACGGCACAGACATAACGAATCGGGGCTGTACACTTGTCGTGGAGAACAATTTGACAGACGCCTGTAATAACCTGTTCAATGGCTGGCAAGTTGTCGGCTGTCAGCTGTGCGAATCGAATGGCTGCAATGCACCCGTCCGTGAGACAATCTCATCCCCGTGGAACACAGCCAGCAGCTGTATGTTGGCAGAGTGGAGAACAATGCTGGGAATGATGGCACTGCCTTCCCTATTGATACTGCTCGCCAGAGTGTGTTGAATCTGAATCTGAATCTACACCTGATAACATAAATGTGTATAATCTATAATAATAAATAAATATATATACATATATATATATATGTGTGTGTCTGTATGTTTATGTATCTTTGTATTGTCATCGCAATCTTGTCAGATTTATGAGCCATTACAAAATCTATTTCGATCAGTATTTTAGTTGGTGCGTTGTGATCTATTTTTGCCTAATTGTTCAATTGGCGATAAGAGTCCGATTTATGTTCGTGGGTGAAAGTTACCCATCACTGGCACTGGGAGTGATTGACTAGGCTGATACCCTGGAATGGCTGATTATCGCATTTTCTGAGCAGCATTAAATAATATCGAATATGCAGCAATTGATTGGTTTTCTATATATATATTTCTTCATAATTTTATAGATTGGCAATTGTCACAAGACTCAGGAATATTGAGAATTGTTCTCTCATGTATATTGTCCAGATTAGTATTTATAGGTATATATCATTTCGAGTTTTGTGTTTTATACATTTCAGGAGTATCCGCTGTAATCCCTGTGGTGCACTCAAGTTATGATAAATATTTGAATTTTGAGGTTTCTGTGATCAATGACGGCATTACATATGTCCAACTCATATAAAACCTACTGAGTTTAAGTGAATGGGTATTGAAGATAATTAATTACGATCTAAACCCGATAACGATGACGCTGTGCATGACCAATAACATGCGAATTGGGATATGAGTTCAAACATGGGTGGCCCCGAGTCCAACAAATTGTGACTTCATTTCTAATGCTGTTTATTGATGGCTAATAACTGACGTTGATGATCAACTGATACCATTAGGCCTCAAGTAGGCAATCACTGCCCCTGCAAGTTGAGCGATTTACAACTGGCGACAGAATGAAATTTTAGAATGCGATCGATTTACTCATTGCGTGATAAAGAAATCTACCCGATTTCAAGAAATGTCAGCACCGAGAAAGGAAACTTGTTTCCCACAGCAAAACAGCTGCCAATAATTAGCAATTGCCAAATTTGTGATGCTGCTCAAAACTCGTACATATAATATATATATATATATATATATATATAAAAAACGGGCTGGTATCAAAATTGCTTCCTTGTTTTATTTTTGCAATATCTACAGTTTCCGGGACGTTTGTTTTTTCTGTTTTTGGGTTACAAAAGATTGTCAAATACTAAAAGCAACTCATCTGAGTAATCAGAGAATAAAAAATCCAATTATGTTATAAATGATCCACGGTGATCGACTACAAAATACCCTTGACAAATTAACTCACATTTAACGCTGCCTATTATGCTGTCCTCTGTCATGATTAGATAATGTTAAAGTGCTGAGAGCCTCTCAATAATATGTTAATGTATATTTTGTAGGCTACAACGTTAAAATTGGAAAACATTTTGTGATCGATAATCAATTTTAATCAATATTCGCAACGTGGTTATCCAACATAGTTTCATTAATAAATCTTTAATTATATCTAGAACTTATAGTTTCTAAGATCGGCTTCTTGATAGGAACTTTATTATATCCCTTATACTATTTTATAATGGGTGTAGAACATAAGAATAAATGCATTCTATTTGCAAAATTGAATTGTAAATCTTAGCTTAAAATTTAGTATTCTTAAAAATAACAATCACGGAGAATTCAAGTTTGATTTAAGCGTTTGAAAGCGTCCGAATTTATTTACTTTTGATTCGTTTTGCACTTGAATCGAAAACATTTGTAATGGATTTTTTATTGCTATTTTGTTTGTACACAGAGAGTGTAGTGCTCTGGGAGATTTATTTACGTGATCTGGATTTACGTGATCTGGTCAGCAATTGAAGACACCAAGTTTTATTTTGATGTTAATTTCGGGTTTTCAGTCAGTTATCTGGCAGACAGCGTTATGCTTCTAAAAAAAAAGGTTGATGCGTCAGTTTAACAGTCGAGAATATAAAATCCCCATTTCAGACATTTGGCACGAACCGCTCAAATATATGGAACCGCTATTATATACGGAGTACGCACGATCTAAAGACCCGCAGCACAAAAAATAAAATGATATCAGGGCCAAACTTTTCATGTGACCTGAGCTCATCATCAAAGCATGTACATTTTGAAATTGTAAATCTGAATTTAATATTCCATTCTTGAACTAAGATAGGTAAATATGTTTTTTTTCCTCTCCGAGCTAAAAACTCGGGCAACTGAAATAGGTGTAAATAAATTGTATAAATACAAAAAAAATAGCTGTTAATTGCATTATTTATTTATTTTTATATTTGAAATCGTGTTTTTGGTCAATTTGGGTGTGCTTTTCATGTTGAGTAATACCAATCATGAGACTCGCGCACAACATGAACATTATTATGTAAATTACAGTCCAAGCAATGGGGATCAGAATAATTACTTATCCCCAAAAAGGGGAACGTCCCAGTTTTGCAGTTGTGGATATATTATTGCTGCGAAGAACAGGCAATAATAATTCCAAGCTAAGTAAGCTGTAAATTAGCATATCGCTATAAAATATATCGTTAAGAACACCATATATATATATATATATATATATATATATACAAGTTGATTGGCAAGTAATTCCGTGGGGAATAATTAAAAAAAATCCCAGTGCTTGAATCATCTTAAATTGCGGAAAATCTTTAATCGGCTTCTCTTCGCGGCATGGAAACATTAAAAGCAAAAGTGTATCATAAAAAAGAGCGCAAAGTAAAGAATGATTGTGCGACAGGGACAGCAAGACACAGAAAGACAAAGAGAGGAAGAGAATTTTACTTTTTAACAAAATTTCGTTTATTGTATTATAAATTAATTTGTTATCAACAAAATAAATTTATACGCACACATTCTAGCCAAACGACACGGGTTTCCCCCCTCTTTCTCTATCATTTTCTATCTATCTCTCTCTCTCTCTCTTTCGCGCTCGCTCTCTCGCCCGCTGTCTCTTTCTCGAGCGTCGAAGCTGTCGGCATTTGTGTCGCAGTCGCTGCGAAACTCGCTTTTAAAACTCTATAAAATGTCTCAAACAAATCAGAAGATTTTCAGTTAAATTCCAGAATTCGCAAACAGCAGTCGCATAAAACATTAACAAAACCAAAAAGTGCAAGTGAAATAATTCAATTTGCATAAATCGTTTATAAAGATTTATTACAAATATATAACAGCTATCATTCTGCGGATTATAAAATATATAAATATAAGCAAGATGCGTATCAACAGTGCAAATAATTTGAAGTTGACCAATGCCTTCATTTTGCTGCTCGTCTTGCCAGGTAAGAAAAAATTCGACCGTCCGCAGGACTCCCAAGTGTAGTGTGATAAAAAAGAATGTGCCAAAAATAAATAAATATATCATATATTCTTATCTGATATGTTGTTATTTACAAAGTATTATTGTGTCGTGTACTGTTAAAATTAAAAAAAAAAACAACAAAAGAATATACAATACATATGCAAATTTCTAATTTTCTCAGCGTTAAACAACAGCGAAAAATATATGAAAAACAGAAATCACACAAAATAAAAAACCAGCAATACAAAATTGTAGTTTTTCTATAAAATGTTATAAATAATGCGAAAATTGCTGGCAATTTAACGTTCACTTTTTTTTTGTAAGAGGCGGAAATAAAATACACACATATATATATATATATATATATAATAACGATACTTAGATATGCCCACCAGTTGTGATTGCTTATAAAAAAAAATGAGTGGTTAAATAGAAAACAACTATTTTTTTTGCGAAATCCATTCAAGTTTTAATTGTGTAGAAAATACAATTACAAAAGATAATCGTATTTAGTAGTGATTAACCGGTTCAATGTTCTTTTTTTCCTCACTTTTTCGATATATTTTTAACTCTGTCAAAATTGTTATTCGTTTTTAGATTTTACTGAATTACTATAATAATTAGTGTTAGCGACGTTTATTTAATTTAATGTGGCTTACTGACAATTTAAATAGAATTTTTCAAAATTTAAAGTTTTTTTTATTTACTTGAAATGCTATGCGACATTTTTGCTTAACTCTTCTCGCTCATGTTGCAGGCAGCTATAATTTTGGCTCGATTCAAATGTGATTTTATTCCAGTTGATTTTTTTAAGTCTAGTTTTTGACATTGAAACTGCGTCAATTGCTAATTGAAAAGCAGCGATTTCCAGTTATACTTTGGCTAGTACTAATGTTAGTACATACGTATATATATATATATATATATATATATATACTTCACACTTTTTGCAGCAATAATAAAAACTGCAAAAGCGAAAACAACCTGTTCAATTGATTAGCACCAAATTAGAGAAGAGAAAAAATAACCTGAAATTCTCAGGTATTAGTGGAAAAATGTAAATTACACTTGCACCTGATGCAAAACCTTTTGCAGATGTTTTCGTTAATTAGTTTATTTTGCAACGTGGCCAATTAAGAAATGGCAAGAGCATATTAAAGGTTTGTCCGATTACGAGCCAAACTATTATTTTGAATTATTGACACTTATATTTTGCGCACTTGCAACTTAACTCATTAACGAAACTTCCGAACAAATACACACACATACATATATGTATATATATATATATATACATATATATGTATATATTACAGTAACTGAATAAAATTCGCAGTAATTCTTAACGTAACTGGTTTTGAGACAGTCGCACGTATAATGCAAATGAATTTTTTATCGCATTGTCTGTTGCACACAAATGATCAAATTATTATTATTATTTATTGCAAGAGCGAGAGAAGTTCAAGTGTAAGTAAACCTACTAATTTTTATACGCTTTGCTTATCACGTGCCATTTATGCCACTGTCCGGTTCCAGGCCCGTCGTGCATCCATCAATCAATTTGGTTTATTAATTAATTATTAAGTCAACAAACGATAAACATTTCTGCATATCGTGTTGCAGTTTTGCTTGTGTTTTGTGAGCAATTTATTCATATTCAAATTTCAGTCGATTACACTTGTATATTGCTTGTTTGGATACTTTAAATAAATGGATATATTTGTACTGTATTTATTCGTTTTTGCCAGACAAATAAACGTAAGCAAAAAATCTTTGATGCAGAAGATGCACACAAGTTTGTGGCAGGGAGAAGGGAGTTTCTCCCCAACACTAGACTAGAACTCTCGACTAGAGCAATGCTTACTTGTGGTTTGTTTTTTTTTCTATTCTTGTCAAATTAGACAATTGAAATAGAATTTAGATGAGCAATGGCTAAGCCTCGAAACCGTTGATTCACTCAGTCAGACACATAATATTTATCTGATGTGCTATTTCTGGGACTGATAACTCAATTGACGCAATTACGTTGGCAAAATATTTGCTGTTATTATTAACGCTACATGCAAACGGTAGTTGTTCAATTTGCATGGCAGATAACAATGGGTAAAAAAAGATGACGACTTTGCTCCTATCATCAACAAAGAAATAATAATGTGCTAATAATACGTTAACAAAGTATTTGATCCCTTTGATTAATTGCCAACACATGGTTATCGACATTGATTTCGACTTCGATTTATCATCGTTAATCGTTGTTCTGTTTGGCAAAGCTGTAAATTGTTTTATTTGAGAGTTATGCTAGTTTTTTGGAAAATTTGCCAGTGATCGATTTCCATAAATCTAAATTTTGTGTATTTAAATGCAAAATTAATTATAAATAAAATAAGCTGTACTTATAACTATCAACAAAAATAATAGATATGTATATGTTAGATGACAGACCCCCCCTTTAAGTAAAATACATAAAAAGTCTGCCAGTCACGAAGCCTTATAGACAACAAAATTATCTTTCATGAATTTCAACAAAAAAGAACAATTTTTTGTTTAACTTATTTGCACAGCTTGTCTGGCGGATCTGAAGTGCTATGTGTGCGATAACTGTAATGAGGTGACCAAGGATACACAGATGGTGTCGTGTAACGCGGATTTTTTCAATAATGTTGGCAACACGGAAGCTTCAACATTCGAAACAACTACAGCACCACCCACCACAGCCGCAATCACCGAGATCCCCGCATCCACTGAGTCGACAACATTGAGCACCAGCACCATGGACACCACCGCAGCAGTTACAGAGGAAACAACCACACAAGAGGCAACCACAGATGAGACCAGTACCGAAAGTACCACAACCACTGTGCCACCACCGCCCTCGGCTCCGACAGTCGTTCCGATAGCCACAACATCGGCGCATCCCACTCCGGCAGATCTGGGTTCGGTTCCGAATGCACGCCGGCGTCGTGCACTGGCCGAAACTGGCTACAGCTATCACTGCTACACAATTCAAGAAGCTGGTAAATAATCAAACACTAAATCAGAAAAAAAAAACATTACCCTAAAATCTTGAAAGTCCTCTAAAAACTAAAAAGTTTTCCTCTTGTTACAAATTATTTCTAATAATAATTAAAAAATTATCTTTAGATACATATTTAGTATTAAGGCAAAGTTTTATTTAAAAAAAAAAACCAATAATTTATCTAAATATTCGAACTTTTTTCTGCGTATATTTAGCGATAAAAAATTAAACTGAACTAAATCCAACTTCTCCAATTTACAGAGAATGTGAGCAAACGCGGCTGCGCTCGTGTGGAGCCACTGCAGGCGGTTTGCACGGAAGTGGAAAAGGATGGATTTATGCCGAAGGGCAGTACATGTGTGCCTTGCAGCATGAATGCCTGCAATGGTGCCACATCTGTGTTGCAATCATCGCTGCTGGTGACGATTCTACTCAGTGTTGTTGCCGCCGCTTTGCAACGTAACTAAACACATGGAAATGGAGTACAAGGAGCATGAGAAAAAGAAGGTGTAGAAGAAGAATCCTAAACCGTTTCACCGCCCACTCCAAATCCCGGTGTTATCTAGTACATAGTGCTCATTTCTTTAAGGAACACAAACACTCACGGTCATCACAGTAGAAACCTGTTCTCATTTGTTAAGTCCAGCGACATTTTATGTAATTTCTAAGCGAAACACACACAAAAACCACACGAATATCTAATTATAAATATATACTATAACCTATACTGTATATATATATATATATATATATATGATCTAAAACTAACCAAATGTGAAGCATAAGACAATTTAATTGATATGTAATAAACTATTTGTACATTAAATATGCATTCAATACATTTTTATGGGCTCGCGGGAGAAACATTGGTGAACAATTTATACAAATAAAATACAATTTTAATCATCATGAATTTTAAATAAATTTTAGATCGTCCAAATATCCACTCAAAAAACACAATAGTTAAAAATAAAAAATCGATATATATTTAAAAATATTTTCTCGTTAAAAAAATCAATTTTATATAATATTTTTTTTTATTAATTATTTAATTTATAGCTCTAAACGTCTTCTTTATTAAAAGTTGTGTAATTGCGATGATAAGTACAATAAACACTTCTCATGCTCCACTTTATGACTAAACAAATAAATCAAAATTAACAAAAAAAAAAAAAACAGATAAAACGTAATTGAAAAAAGAAAAAAATACAAACAAAGTACAACAAAAAACAAAATGATTGTTTTTTTGGTCGAATCACTTGTAGAATATGGGTCTGGGTCAATGTCACGCACATGTTCACAGTAGTATTCCCATTGCGCATACGCCGCATTGTGCAAACAAATGAAGGCATACTTTTAGGCCATCATGCACAAATGCTAAGTAAATTTGCCTAGCACAAACAAAACCAAAAGCAATCCGGCCCAGCCGAGAGGTTCCCCCAACAAAGCGATAAGATAATATTTCAATAATAAAAACAAAAAAAAAAAACAATAAATAAATAAACCTGGCGCTTCTTTATTTATGAACCTTGCGTACGAAAAGTTTGTGCGCCGGCAACAAAAAATTGCTACCAAATGGTAGTAAATTAAGTAATCGTAGATAATAATTTCAATTGTTGATTTTTTTTGTCGCAAAAATTACAAATTAAGAGATTTATTCAAAATGTATCTACTACTTAAATTATGGCCCATAACAAATATCGATATAATATGTGTAGAGATAGTTGAAATAACTATATAAAAAAAACTACTGCTAAATATGCTGATACTAATAAATAATACTATCTGATAACAGTTCCCTAATAACTAGAAGAGTTTATATCTCTCGGTATTTCAGAGCTACAGTTACCGAACTTAAAAAGGAAGATTGCTAGGGATATACTTTAATAAATTTTTTTCTACGCATTTTTAAAGCCAAACTTGAAGAACTACTGGGAAGTTTCATCAAATATCGGTATTTTTTGTCAAAATGGTATTACTTACTCTTATCAGAGTATTTCACAGTCGGTTACGACCGACTCTCTCTGTTTCTCTCTCTCTCTCTCTCTCTCTCTCTCTCTCTCTCTCTCTTGTTAGTTTTTTTTTAACAGCCTGGAGTGCCTGCGCTTTGGCATTGAGACCTATCTATAAGTGGGCTTCCATCCAAAAGTCGGGGAACATGACGAGGGCAGCCTATTAAAAGTGAAAGTGTCAATTAATTATGGAACTTTATCATCATTGATAACGAGTTGGTTGCAAATTGATTGACTTTGATTCCAATGAAACTTGTTAACCCCGTTGCAAACTAGAACATTTATGAATGAAATTTCAGATTTGGTCAACTTAATTTCGAATTTACGTTCTTTAACTGCACCTCAACATATTTTGAAGTGAAGCAAAATTCGATTCAATTAAATTGTTAAATAAACATGAAAAACAAACCAGGAAAATATTTACTTTCTAAGTGATTAAATTTTATGACCAGAATTTGTACAATTAGTTTACGAGTTTTTGTTGACATTGCGCAGACAAAGGCTCTTTGTCATCAGACTGTCCAAATATCGTGAATCATCACTAATAAAAAATAATAATCGGGGAATAACAATTAAACAGTGCTACTAGGCTAGGAAGGCAACCAGATATGTATATATATATATATAAATAAATTAATATAATATAAGTGAATAATTTATTTATCAATTATGAATGAACGAAAATACAAATAAATGGTGTAAAGGCTTTACAAAGTTGAACTGAATTCAATTCACTTTTTTCATCAATTGAATTTAATTGACTTGTCGTAAAAAATCGTATTTTTGTATTGCCAATAACACAAAGGTTTGCCTATTTCGGAGCATTTACTTAGAAAAAGAAAAATTAAACCAAAATTGAAATCGATGAAAACAATAAAAAAATTTTTGCTTCATAATTTGTATATATAAGTAAAATAAATTCTACAAATCTGAAAGCTGTGTTGACAATGCCAAAAATATGGTGTTAATTAATTAGGTTTACATTACATTATTTTTCGTCATAGTAATAACCTTCGTTGTTAATTCAACATCCTGCGGAAGTACGTTCCAATCAAAAACCCTGGAATTTACACACACGCACACACATAAATGCTTATCGGCGGCAGAAGAGTGAGCGTATCATTAAGTTTATGGGCGATGTTATCGGTCGAGTCGAGAAAGGGGTCCTAAATATCCACACAACAAGCCAATACTGATTTCAGCAAACGGTGCACTCTGTTATCAGTAATATTGGCCCGACCTATTCGACCAACCCATGAGTACCACCTACCTACACACCTATCATATCGCTCCGACTCTGTGTGTGCCAAGTGTGATAAAAATGAAACAATGTTAACAATATATTTAAATGGTAGTTTGCTTTCAAGTCTCAAACGGTGCTGTTGTCTACTGGCGCTAAAAAAAAAATAAATTGTTTTTAAATATATATCCTAATATATATCACTTAGTCCTTAAACAAAATGCGTTTTAGTCTATTGGTCTTATCGCTGAGTGTTTGTGCCGCCATTTGGCCAGGTGAGCAGTACGCGATTTACTAGCGTTTAAAAACGCGCACTTTAAATTGCAATAAAAGTAAATCCTCGAAGTTGTGAAGTGCATTTAAAACATCAAGAAACTTAATTAAACTTTATATATGTCTCAGTTTATTCAATTAAAATATAGTTAAAAAAAAAAAATCAAACGAAATTAATCAAAATATTTAATATTCAATCATTATTTGTATAATTGTGAAATTGCCAACGAAACTGTGCCATTTGTAAAATTGATGTTTGGTCGACAAAAATAAATACAAAAATCCTTCAAGTGCAATACATCAAATACAATCAATCACATAAGTAATAAATAAAAAAAACAATGTGCCATCGATCGAATTAATTTCTTATTTGTCTAATGTTTCATGAGCAATGCTATTAATGTTATGAACAAACTACACTAGTTGTTCCTTCAGCACATGTCTTATCAGCATGTTGTACTCATTTCAGCGAACTAAAGAATCACGGCCATGCCCATTATTGTAATTAGTTCACATTGGAGTTAACATTACGTATGCCGCAAAAATGCGAGGTGAATGAGGTCCCAAATGGTGAATTAAATAACAACAACGAAAAGTGCGACAAAAAAGTTAAACAAAAACAATTAATTCCAATATGCACCTGAATTATTATCGCATTTAACCAACAACAGGAAATATCAGTTTATTTTGTTTATATATTTATTAACAAATATTTAATAGATTATTTTAAAGTATTTAGGAATATAATTTATTACTAGTTTAAGTTTCATGAAATTCCAACGACCAAAACACAAAAAAATATGTTTAAATATTTTCTTTTTTTTTTGTTGATGACTTTTCGAATTGAATTGCATTGTGGCTTTTTTCCAATTAAGACCTTTGTCCCAGAATTCCTAAGCCCACAAAAGTCAAAGACTTTCGAGCTAAATTAAAAACAAAGCGCGCTGAATCATTGCAATGTTATCGCTAGAATTTGCTGCAAAAACGCAATACGATAAAAAAAAAAATAATAATTTTAATTGAAAATACTTCTTTTTTTCTAATTTGTAGCAAGCGCGCTCAAATGTTATGAATGCAGTGGATCTGATTGCGAGGATCTCGATAGTATGCAAGTTGTTAGTTGCAATATAGATGACAGCCCGGAATCGACAACGCCCGATGATGTGTCGGAGAGCACTACTGGTTCAGCGTCAACCAGCTCGCCAAGCACGACCGGGCCGACAGAAACCACAGCTGTACCTGAGGGCACAGATTCTACAACAGATTTGACAACTGATACAACTGGCGAGATTGGATCAACCACCACAACATCAGAAACCGAAGAAAGCTCAACAGTTGACACCACAACTGAACCAGCAGAAACCACACCAGGTGCAACAGAATCCACAGATACCACACCGACTGTTGAAGGATCTACGGCTACAGATTCGACAACTGTTGACAACACAACTGCACCAGAAGAAACCACACCAGGTGCAACAGAATCCACAGATACCACACCGACTGTTGAAGGATCTACGGCTACAGATTCGACAACTGTTGACACCACAAGTGCACAAGTAGAAACCACACCAGGTGCAACAGAAACAGCAAGCATTGAGGGATCAACGGAATTGCCAACAACTGTAATAACTGGTGAACCTACTACAGAATCAGTTGCTCCAACAGAATCGACAAATGAAGCTATACGAAATGTTGCACGTGCCGCTGGATTGCGATCGGTTCGAGCACGTCGCTCTCTGGCTGCCCAGGCAGCCGATCAACTAATCCGCAATTATCGCTCCCTGGAGTCAACGGGACGTGCCACTGAATATCGAACATCGGCCTGCTACAGCATCGTCAAGGAAGGCAGTGAGTACCACAAACAGTCACAATATGCTTAATAAATTCACAATTAACCCAAATTACAAAATTTGTACTCATTTGAACAGCGATGCAACGCGGCTGTGTAAAAATACCGTTGGATGAAACCGCTTGCCAGGCGGTGCGTGAAGTTGTCGGTCTGCCGGAGGACTCGGCTGGTGATCTCTGCGATGTTTGCCAAACGGATCTCTGCAATGGCAGCGCCACGCTGCACATCTCCCTGGGATCCCTGCTGCTGCTGCTTGGCCTGGCTCTGAGGAGCGTCTTCTGAGTGATGCATTCGCATTGCTCAGCTTTATGTTAATTTTGTATTATATTTCGTATTTGTAATCTAACAAAATAATAAAAACAAATTCAAATCAATTAGTAAAACGAAATCATAAATTATTTTGCATTCTTTTATTGCTCTAAGCAACTTAACACTCAGAAAATAAATCGGCATCAAAACTGTATAATTTTTCGTGTGTTTTAAACAAATTTCTAAATATTTTATTATTAAAACAAATATATTTCTAACATTCAAAAACAAGTGGTAAACAACATAGCCGTAAAATAAGCCATGTTTAACTATATTTTAGAGAAATTTATCCTGAACTTAAAATGAAAAGCTCGGTTTTTTAGAAAAATGCTTTCTGAATAATAAAGTGAGTTACCGCTGAAAAGCAAAAGTATCGCAAATTTCTACCATTTCTTCTGAATGTATGAACTGATATTCAATTTCCAAATATTACGAATTTAAAATTCATTTAAAAAACATTGATTTTATTGAGGTTTTATTAGACTTGTGTTAAATAATGAAAGCCACTTCAAAACTATTGTAGTAATAAAAGTCAATAATATTTGATTGCCTAGAAGATTTATTGCCAGATATGAGGATAATATGCCTTTGGTTGAAAATCTTAGTTATAAACGACATTGTTTACCTCCAATCAGGTGGGTTATCAATCGATAAATGTGAAGAACAGCATTTAGTTACTTGTATCTTATAGATTCTTATCTTAAGTGCTTTTCATGAGTAAATAATTGCTCAGATATATGACCAATTGTCATGAGATCATCAGAAAAAGGTGCGTTTCCGCAGAATCGTATCTAATCACAGCTAATGTTATAGATTGTATATGATCATATTCAACCTAAATTGCATCAAATAGTTAGACACTTTTTATGTGTTATAATGCATTTAATTTTACTGCATTTTTAATGGCTTACTTCCTACTTCAATTATCTGACATTTTTCAGGGCCACAAACAGTTTGACAAAGTGATTCCCTGAAGCTAACTTTTGAATGGTTAGTAGAATTTTTTATCTGGCCTTAATTTGTACATATATGAATGATATATGTAGGCTAGCAAAGACTGTGCTTCTTATCTCATCGAAAGCAAATTTTGTACAATTCATCAAAAATATGTCTGGGCAAATTATATATAATATATATAATTGAGTATTTGTTGTTTCTGACTTGGGAAGACTTATCGAAAATGAGAATTTATATAGAAAATTTTAAATACTTACTTAGATCGGCTACCCCAGAAATCGCCTATTGATGGTGATCAAGAATTTATACAGTCAATGAAGTTGAAAATGATACCTCTTACCTATCAAATACTTTTGTACAACTTCAATATACTCTCCATGGCATTTTAGTGGGTTTGAAGCGAAATGGGTCATCTAAAATCTCAACTGGATGAACTTAAGGTAAGCACATATGTAACTAGTCGCAATCCCATCCTTATCTAGAAACCAAGTCAACCTGAAAAAGTGTATCTATCCCTGTGGTATACCCACCTATAATTGGTATAGGGTATAATTAGCATGTGCTCAAACCGCAGCAAAACTTGCAGATAGCTTTGGAAACTTTGCAAAGCTCGACCAAAAGTTATTGTATAAAACAAAACAAAAAAAGGTTTGTAGTGCTATATTTATTATCGTCAATTTACCATTCTTATCAGTGAAATGTTATTGCATATAGATAACATTAAACGGTGGGGCAGCTTTTTATTTCAACGTGTGTTGAAAATTAATGGCCAGAAGCCACTCAACTAGCAAAGAAAAACAGTTAAGCAACGACAGTCGAAGGCAAGAGAACATTTAAAAAAAAAAGAAACTAGAAACCGGGTAACACTACTAATCCATATATTCCAAAAAATCGCACAATGGTGAGCCATAAATTGTGCACTGCTCTGATAGCGACGCTTATCACAATCGGTTTCAACAGCTGCCAGGCGCTGGGTAAGTTATGATAATTAAAACAAAAAAAAAATAAATAAAAATAAAGTAAATTATAGAAATCTAAAACAATTAACATTTTTACTAAACACAGATTGCGCCACCGGACCACCGGGAAGCAATCCAACCACATGTGATGCAAGTGTTACACAGTGTTTTATTCAAACAGGTAAGAGGCCTCCAATTTAGGTTTAGGTTGGGTGACTCACAAGTATATATGCCAAATGATAAGTAGAACGAGTTTTTTTTTAGACCAAGTTCATTTTATTACTTATCAGTGTGTGCATGGGTGTATATGTGTGTCTGTGAGTGTGTGTGTAGGTGTGTGATTGAAAATGGTGCTCAAGTGTCGATAACAACCAATTTATACAGCTAAGTAATGCTTTTACTGCGCAAAATTAGTTTTTTGCCATTAGCTGGTAACGATTATAATTATTTACTTAAAGGATTCATATTGCTTAAAGTTTGATCACAAATATAACGGTTTCAAGTAATTATAAAGAAGTCGATCTCAGGGACTAAAATAACTAAAGACTTAAAATTAAAAAAAAACAAAAAAGTTGCTCGTTTTTCAAGTTTATATTCTTTTGTCGATAATGGCACCCGTTTCGCAGGCTAATTATCATCAAATTTTTACGGTAAATAGAATCGTATTTCCATATTTTGTTTCGTGACTCTTCCGCGTCTGGGCAAACAATGGAAAATTAATAGAACCTGATAACAATTTTCTTTGGCACAGTCATTTAAGAGCAAATAAAACTAGAGTCTGTGCTTAGATGAATTTATCCTTTTGGGTATATCTATCGACTTGTGCATTCCAAATTGTTAATACTAATATTCATAAATAGTTTAATTCTATTTTTCATATATCAAATATGTGATATATTTATAATGTGATAAAATAATATTTAAAGGTATACAAATTATATAAGACATATTCCATTGTTATTTCTAATATTTATTTATTTGATTTAAAATGCAAAGCATGGTTTGAAAAAGCATGGTGCCGTAAAAATGTGATTCAATTATTTTTTTAGTTGTTTAAGGCATTATTGAAGTTATACGAAATATATTTTTAAATTAATTTTAATGAATCATAGTTGCAATATTGTTAAATTAAGTATTACTTCAAATTTCAAAATTTTTAGCTATTTATAAATAATCTAACACTAGGGTTAAAAATAATATTAATGTATATTAATAAATATTTAAAGTATAAAGTTAAACATTCAACTCAAACCCCATTTTGAATTGTAGATGCCGCTGGGACTGTAACGCGTGGATGCCTCACCGCCAGTACAACGTGCACCACACCCAGCTGTCAGCAATGTAACACAAATAACTGTAATGCGAATCTTACGTGCAGGACATGCGCTGCCACCGATGTGGCATGTTCGACGACAGACGCCAAGTCATTTGGCAGCCAGATGTGCACTGCCACACAGCAGTGTCTCAATCAGCTGGAGACGAACGGAACTGTCAGCCGGGGATGTGGTATTCCGTGTGGGGCAACAGAAGCCAGCAGCTGCAAAGGCTGTACGACAGACAACTGCAATGTGGGCATATATCCGGCGAATCGTCGCGAATGCTATCAGTGCAACGGTGCCAACTGCAACGTAGTCGATGCATCTTCGCTGTTGCCCTGCTCAATTTATCAGACGGATCAAAAGTGTTATACGATCGGTACAAGTGACACAACGATGCAACGTGGCTGCAACACGGATCCCGACAATAAATGTGCCGGTACCACGCCCGATGCCAATTGTGTGCTGTGCGACAACAATAATTGCAATAATCGTCAATACCAGCAAGTGCTGGGCAAGTGTTACAAGTGCAACGATACGGCAGGTTGCGTCGGCAATCAGTCAACTGCCACGGCGCAAAGTTGCTCCGCCGTAGCTTACACACAGCCAGCCAATAGCTGTTACACCCAGCGGAATGCCAATGGAAGCGTTGAGCGTGGCTGCACCAACGAACTGACCACCCCATGTCAAGAAGCAAATGGCTGCATCACGTGCACAGGCGACTCTTGCAACGTCGCTGAAAGTGCCTTCAGTTGCATCGTCTGTCGCAGTGATGATTTTCCCGGGTGTCGTAATGCTGAGTCTGGGGTGCAACCGTGTCAAACAACAACCGGCGATAATGCAAATATCTGTTTCGCTGGAGAGTGGGGTGAGTCATACACACATACACACATTCCACTTATGCTATCATTAGTGTGTGAAAGAGGCGTAAAAATGTGTTTTATTAAATTCTAATAACAATTAAATTAAGCCATCACAGCAAATTTTAAAACAATTTTGAACTTAAATCGAGAGCAGCAGCATTCAATATTGTTTTTAATTTTATTACATTGCGTTTATTATTATTTGTTGTTTATTTTTTCATTCATTATTGGTATTTATTATTATTTTTTAATTTGCTAATATTTTTTTGTGTGTATTGACATGAAATATATAATAAATAATACATAAATTGTATGCCATTTTTGACAAATTTAACTAACATTTTTGGAAATTAAAAAAAAAAAATAATGTATTAAAAAAAATGGGTTCAAAATTAAATATTGTATTACAAGGAAACTTGACTTGATTTTTCGACAAGCAAATTAAATCTATTCAAAATAAATCATAATTTTGAAATAATTTTCGACAACCTAAATCCAAAGTTATTTTGAATTAAATATTATATTAAATATGCTTAATGATTTTTGTGTGCGCTTAATGCACTCTGAGTTGGTATCTTAAAAGTTTTATTTTAATTCATCCAAGCATAATTAAATTTATTTGTATCCATTTATCCACAAATATTAATAATTTATGTTATTTTTTTCACAGATGGCGTTGTGCTGCGTGGCTGCCTCGCCGATGCTGGTCCGCTGTTGGTTTATCAATGTAAAAATGACAAGGACGATCGCTGCACAACTTGCAATCAATCTGGTTGCAACAAAGAAGCTTTTAACGGTGCCTCCACATTGCCGCACATGGGTGTCGGTATGCTGGTCGGACTGATCTTCATTGTCAAACAGAACTTGTAAACTCTATCTATAAAAAAAAAAACTGTACATACAAATTCTATCTATAACAAAATGACAGCGATATACAATCAGTCAATGTATTCCATGAGTCATAATAGGAAAATTTATGACTAAATAAAATAGTTGAGTTTAGTCGCAATCCAAAATTGAATTGCTTTTATATGTCATCTTAATTTAATTTTACAATTGGACCAGTTCTACGAAATGAAATCAATAAATGGCAATGTATATGATTTAAATATTGTTTTTTTAATATTAAAAATATATATATCCGCATGAATCATTATCAATGATAAGGCAAATCGATTAATCAATTTCACATATTTTTGATACATATATAAAATAATGGGCTATTCAACAAAAGACTGTGAAACACAGAAATATATTGCTTATAATGATTTTATGTCCTGATAATTGAAATTGTCAAATTGGTATTCCTAAAGGTATTAAAAATAGTTTAATCATTCATTTCTTCGATAAGGGTAAATATTTAATGAATGAATATAAATAAAATACATACAAACAAAAACTTATTTGCAGCTGTGAAATATAGTTGAATTTATAAAAGTAATTAAGGTATTTTATAATAATTAACACAATACTTATTAAAATCGAATTTAAGTGCATTTCTAAACGTAAAGCAAAGAAGCAAATAGGCATAGACTCCAGATGCTTAGGCTGCCCAGGAGATGAGCTGAGCCAGCGTCAATTGAATCCTTGTTGCAAAGCACTTCCGAACAGATCAGACACAGCTTCTTTTCCTTGCGACAATATTTGTCGCCCTCCTCCGTTAGATCCGATGCACATCCTCGCATTATTAGCTTCGTGTCTCCTGGAAATGAAAGTGTCTATATAATTTATTCTATAATTATTATGGGCTAAAAGAGATATAATAAAGTGTGCAGAAGCGCAATCAGGGTTTTCAGTTGGAATATAACTCATCTGTTCACCAAAAGCATTTTGGATTTGAGAAACCTCGAAAAAAGTCACTCAGATTCTAGATTGTAAAGTCTCAGTATAAAATTAGAGTAATAATGATAAGAAGGCAGTGAGAAAGAGAGAGATAAATAGAAAGAGAACGAAAGAAAATAAGAGAGAGAAGAAAATCTCTGCATCTTTGAAGTAAGTTAAATTTAGAGCTTAAATTAAAATGATCAACTGCTGATGACATTCATCAAGATCGTTTAAGAAGTTTAAAGTTTAGCTTTTACCGAATCGTTAATTAAACAAAAAAGCTAATTTTAGAGATTTAAAAGACATGTTTTACTTACATTTCGTACAAAAATGTACTCATCCCGAGTTTTCTTTACTAATTTACAATTAAAAATGAACAATTCGCAACTTACGCTTGAGCATCGTGTAGCAACCGATACGTTTGCTTCTCGTGGAGCACTGTTGTCGCTCTGTGAGATTTAGCTGGCAGTTACCCTTCCAATCGCTGGAGCAGGCGAAGCAACTGTGTGGCACCGTTATATTCAATTGCTTCGCATCGATCTCAGCTGTTGCAGTGTCAACTGCTGCAACAGTTGCTGCTGTTGTTGCAACTTGTGGCATGCCGGGCGCTTGCGGCACTGCATCGTCCTGATAGTCCGATGTCGTTGTAATTTGCAGATCTGCCTGCGATTCGGCTTCGGCTGCTGGTCCGCTTTTAGAGTCATTTATTGGTTCGTTTGCTGGTTCGCTTGCCGATTCGTTTGCTTGATCGCTTGCCGGTTCATTTGCTGGTTTAGGTTCTGTTTCGATTTCTGATTGCTCCTTTGGTTCGTTTGAAGGTGCATTTGCTGGTTCGTTTCCTGGTTCATTTTCTTGTTCAATTGCTGGTTTATTTGCTGTATCTCTTTCTGTTTCGCTTGAAGGTTCATTAACTGGTGCGTTTGATAGTTCATTTGCTGCCTCGTCTGTTGCCTTAGTTTCTGTTTCGATTGCTGAGTGCTCCTTTGGTTCGTTTGAAGGTGCATTTGCTTGTGTGCTTTCCGGTTCAATTGTTGGTTCATTTTCTCTTTCTGTTGCTGGTGCGCTTACTGGTTCGTTTACTGGTTCGCTTACTGGTTCATTTGCTGGATCGCTTTCCGTTTCCTTTGCTGTTTTAATTTCCGTTTCATTCTGCTCAATCGAATGTTCCAAATCTGTGACGTTTTCCGTTTCTTCATTAACCGTGATCGTATCCACCTCCGGTTCCAGCTCCTGTTTCAGTTCCTGTGCCGCTCCTTGCCACAACAGCAGCACAGCGATTGTCATTAACCAACTTAGATGCTTAACGTTCATCATTAATTTGAATGTTAACCACTCGAAAAATAGATAAACGATAATCAGTATTAGCAACAGCAACGAATTCGATGCTGAATTTCACAAGAGCTCTGCAAATAGGAGAATGTCTAAAAATGCGACTGGTTTATTGAAATAAATTATTATGTTCCTGTTACGTTGCCGACTCGTGGCCAACTGAAGCAAGGCCATCGAATTGCTGGCCATATGTCGCTGATTGTCACGCAATTATCCCGCTCTAAATTAAATCGATATATGTATATATTTATATTAATATACATACCACACCGTCGACCCATTTAGCTGACCCTAACATATGTACTCATTATAAACTCCAGGTCATCCTGGCCACGCCACCGACTCCTAAATTATTAAACATGTGAACTTTTGGCATTGCAAGACTGCTAATATATACAAACAAGCAGCACAATGATATATCCACAACATGTCCATTTGATGGATGTATCTCTTCTGCATTCGATATACACTTCGAAAAACAGCCAACTATAAATTATTAATTTAAAAAAAAAAAATAAAGATACAAACATAAAAGCACACAAAAATTAAGGTCTAATAAGGAAACGAGAATCGAGTTGGGTGTTAATCAGAGTTTTGGTTGCGATTTTGGTAAAGCATAAAAATTTGGGAAAGCATTTTGATATTTTCTATATCTTTTTTAAGGTATTATGTTTCCTATTGGCTCCTGTTTCTGTATTGCAGTTTTAAAAATTTTTTCATTTATGTTCTGATTTCAATTTCAATTCTGAATTACAACATGTAAAAATGCCTCTAATAAATCAATATAAAGTCACAGATTTTATCTAATAATCTGATCTTAAAATAATCTATTTTACAATGAGAAATTTTTGAGAGAGAATTTTGTTTTGTTTGTTTTTTGCTCAGTGTACAACGGACAGCATGTAAATTCAATTTGCAAGTCACACAATTTAATTTATTACAATTAAAATATTAACAACATGCAACAAATTAGCTAACTCTTGAAATCTCTGTAAAATATATATGCGGCTTTGGGAATGTCATTTTTTATGAATGCTAAAAATCACGCTGTTTTTTTATAATATGTGAAAGCTTGCCAAAGGCAGAAGGATTCGTCTCCAATCCCATAAAGTATATATATAAGCAGAGCTCAGACGCTATAAGAGAGAAATTTAAAAATATATCAAATAATTACACATATTTTATAGAAAGTTAAATTTTATTTAATTTTTTGCAAGTTGATTTCTGATAGAAGTAACAAATACATTTGCAAGGACAAAGTTTCCCAATTAATATTTAAAAAAATTCATTAAGTTTTATTTAAGAAAATAATATCAGCAAATCTCTATTGATAATTGACATATAGGCTAAGGGTATCTTCTCGTCAAGCTATCATATCAGAGCACTCCAACTTGTTTCTATTATATCTATGTAACTTATATTATATACTTTTAGAATGAGACTCTTCAACCAAACTATCAAAAAAAAAAATATTTAAGAAATTAATTACCTTAAAGCTTATTTCACTTAATGATATTCCAGATGAGAACTATATAGTGAATGATATATATGAATGTTAAATGTAATAAAAATGTTGATATTACAAAAAAAAATGCCATACAACTTTTAGTGAGAGAATTCAATGATTAGAAATGCATTTGATTATAATTGTCATTTTTAAAAATTAATTTTGCTTATCCTTATCGCACTCGCTGATAATTGCCATTGTTTGACACTGTGCAAAATTTAGATAAGCCATAAAACTGTTTCGATCCTATTTGGCTAATGCACAAAAGGCCCAAAGCAATTCAAAACAGAAAGTTTGCTGCAGCTGTGCAAAATGAGCCATTTTCAGATTCTTCTACAACTGCTGTTGTTGGTGTCATGTAAGACCAGATCCAATTGTTTGAGGCTAATGCCTTTCCAATAACTGTCGATTACGAACATATCTAATTATAGGCCTCACCAATCAGTTAACTTGGGCCATTGTCTGCTATCATTGCGACTCCATCGCGCTGCCCGAATGCGCCCAAACCCTCGGTGAAGTGGGACAACTGCCCTTCAAACAGTGTCCCACCGAACTGACGTGCACCATGTCAATTGGTACGTATTCATAATCAATCAGAGATTAAACTGTTTTTAAATACTCTGGTGAATATACTATATATATGTATACATTTATGTTAAAGTGCAATTTTGAAGTGATTTGATGGCCTATGAATGCACCTCCTTAGAGACTTGAAACTAAAAATATTTTGTCGTCTGTGCCTGCCTCATAATAGTGTTAACATTTTGGAGTTGTGTCCACTTGGAGTAACAGGCAAATCCATAAGATTCGATCAACTCTATTAACACAAAAATTTTATTTAACACTTTAAAGCTAGGATCACCAAATTAATATTCAAGAATTCTAGAGTGAAGATTTTTTTAATTTAAAAAGAAAAATATTTAAAAAGCAAAATAAAAAAAAAAGTTTTAAATTTCTTTGAAAGTTAAATTGTAAAAATTTTAGCTAATATTTAAAAATTCTATTAAAAAACATTCGATTTAATCTTTAAAAAACGTTTCCATCTTTTTGCAGTGGGTGCGATAACGTATCGTGGTTGTGGCGCCGAAACGCCAACCATCGAAGCAACCTACTCCAAGCGCTGCTCCAGCAATCTGTGCAACTCGGGCGTTTATCCGCCCGGTCGTCTCAAGTGCCATCATTGCGCTGGCGAGGATTGTGTGGCTGCGCCGGCTGGCAAGCCGTTGCCATGTCGGCAGCACCAGGAGGAGGATCACTGCTATACCGAAGTGAGCAATGCAACTTGGGCATATCGTGGCTGCAGCTCTGACAGCAATCATACGGCAGCTGCCACAGCTCAGCTCTGCGAGATTAATGGCTGCAATGAGTCACAAGGAGCGTGGACTTTAAGCTGTGTGCGATGTGATTCCCAGAGTGGACTTGGCTGTAAGCGAGATCTCTTCCAGATGGGCAGCATTGGCTGCAATATTAGCCAATACGAACAGTGCCAACAGCAGATGCTACTTGGCCAGGAGCAAGAACAATATTGCTACATCTATAGCCAGCTAAATCGTGTGGTGCGCGGCTGCTCCGCAGAGTTGCCGTCGCAGGAGGAGCACCTGTCTGGCACTGTGGTTAAGTGCTCCTCGGTGGATAATTGCAATGCAGGCTGTTTGCCGCAACCAAATTGCCTCGTTTGCAATTCGGCAGAGTCGGAAAATTGCCGTAGAAATGCCAGCGCATTGAGCAGCAGCATTTGTGGTTCGGCGGAGGCATCATCCTGCTACACCTGCGAGCAGCCATATGATTGGACCATCCAACGTGGCTGTGGTAAGCCGCCTCCGTTGGACAACTGTTACGAGTGCGCCGGCAGCGATAAGACCGCCTGCAATGTGCTCGATTTTACGCGTTGCTATCGCTGCAGCAGCTCAAATGCACCCGGCTGTGCCAACTGGGAGAAGCCCGGAGGGATTTCTATCGAGGAGTGTGCGTTGCCAGCTGCACCTTGCCTGGTGGTTAGTTATGTCAATGGCACCACCGAACGTGGCTGCCAGCGGCCCGACTTCAATTGCAGTCTCTCAACGGTGTCCAATTGTCGCAGCTGCGAGGGCAGCTTCTGCAACAAGGGCGCGTTTCCTGAGCACAGATTGTGGTGTCATCAGTGCCAGAATTGCGATGAAGTCGATATTCGTGGCCAGAATGCGTTGCCCTGCAGCGCCGCGGCCAATGAGCCGACGGATGAGCTGACCGCCTGTCTGGAGTACTACGATGAGCCGAGTGGGCAGGTGATGCGCGGCTGTCGCTCCAATGGACAACTTTACTACGAGTGCCTGCTGCGCAGTCCAAAGAACATCGGTTGTCGCCTGTGTGGCAAGCATGGTTGCAATGCAACGCCTGGGGCTGATTTGCATGGCATGCTGCTAGCGGAGGAGCAGCAGCGTGGAGAACTCTAAATTTATAACTTTGTTCTATCTATTTCTTCGACTCAATTCTAAAATTAAACTGGATTAAACCCAATCTTTAATAAACATTTACTGCACACAATATCCTATTTATTTTGGTCTAAATATGAATCTATATTTAAATATTCATTTAAATATATTTAAATAGTGCTAAATATTGATTTCTACTGCTGTTGGGCATCGAGCTCACTTGGCCGGGGCAGCTTGTAGCCTGGACTCAAGGCGCGTCCGCGATGATTGAATGTGTAGAACGATGGGAAATTGCCAAGTGTATCCCAGGTGCGCTGTTGCATATCAACTGTTGCTCGTATTTCCTTAAAGTTACCAACAATCTGTATAATATTATAGACGACGAGCACCAAGCTGATCACCGTTTGCAGAATAATCTGTAATTGATTTACATTAGTTGCAGCTAAGATTTACTCTTTAGATACTCACATCAAGAGGCAGACTGGTCCACTCCTGCTCTGTAAGCCGCAAATAAGTGCGATCTATTTTAAAAAGAATTACAATTTACTATTTAAATTTCAATGCATTTTCAGCGTGCAAAGGTTGACACAAAAAAATAACAACTTACGATGTGCAGCGGAAAAAGCGGCATGCGCCAAACTTGCAAAGCCAGCCACCAGTAGTAGTTTGTTAAACAATTTGCTGCCCATTCTGTCACTAAATAAACACGAAAAAAAAACTTGTATATTGTTTGGAAGTTGCAGCGAAAAATAAATTAGTTTAAGTGTGTTAAAGATGTCAATTTGCCAGTCACGCGTCAACGTCTGCCGGCGGTCAGCTGTTCACATTTGTGTGGAGTTTCCAGATATCAAATCATTCACAATTGTGACTTGCCAGTCACACATCAGACAAACAGCTGTTCACATTATTTACTTGGGGCTGCCAGATCTCAAACTAATGCGAATCACTTGCACATTCACAATCGTCACTTGTTTCGTTTGCTTATTCGCCGTTCATTCGTTTCTGTGACTTCGAATGCTTTTGATGTTTTGCGCGCTTTGGTAAGAACTTGTCAAAAAATTCTCCAGTTATAAAACAAACTGCACAACTCAACAACCAACACCGGTCTTTTTTTACGCGCGCTTAAAAAACTATTTTAAACTCAAGCGAAAAATACAAAAGCCAACAAATTCCTCGATAATAGTGTGAGTGCGTGTATTTGTGTGTGTATCCTTAAATCCTCGCTGCTGCCCCCGCACAACAAACTGCACACAGGGTGTGGTGTGTGTTTTGTTTGAGAAAAA
Organism: Drosophila fungiperda; assembly: GCA_035042345.1. Classification (NCBI taxonomy): domain Eukaryota; kingdom Metazoa; phylum Arthropoda; class Insecta; order Diptera; family Drosophilidae; genus Drosophila; species Drosophila fungiperda. The sequence continues at coordinate 3,725,490 of JAWNLM010000145.1, read as the reverse complement.
TTCCAGCACAAGCGCAAAAAAAAATTACAAATTAAAAAAAAAAACCATGTCTGTCTCCTCGAACGCCTCGTCCGCTTCCCGAAACGGGAGTGTCGATGATAGCACAGCAACAACAACAACAACAAACACGGAGGGCTCCGAGCTGACGCACATTTTGAATCGACGCCAGGAGATTATGGATTCGCTGGAGGCGGGCGTTGAGGTGCCGCGTAGCTTCAAGGTGGGCAATGTCTACACCGAATTCCATGAGTTTTCGCGCAAGCAAATCAAGGACTATCAGAAGACATTCAATACGTAAGTGACAATGCATAGATACATATACTTTTATTTTATTTTCATTGATATAATATAATACATAATATATAAACAATTAATTAGTTTTCAAATTTAAAATAAATAATTCAAATTTTATCTTGTAGTTGAGCTAACTTCGTAATAAAAAGTTTTTAATTAAAACATTATTTGTAAATGCTTAATTCATAAGGGAGTTGAGCTCTTCATATATAAAAAAAAATTAACTTAATTTTAAAAATTTGTATAAATTCTTAAGTGTTTTCAAATGTATATTCGTTATTGACTTAAAAGATTAACCAATCAAATCAACTTTTATAACTATAATTGCATCAATTGCGAAAGTGTATGTTGTAGTTGTTCAATTCTCAAGTTGTTTACCCCTAAACAGCTAGACAGCTTAGTTTTATGATTTACCCAGTTCCCAGCCTCACACAGCTTACAGCTTGACAACTGCCAGCCCCAAAAAGGCCAAACCAAAAAGCTTTTGTGCTTAATTGGCAACTAAATTGCATGTCTTCCCTCGTCTGCCCAGATTCCCCCTCTGAGATGCAATGGAGCATGAGTCACACCAAGTGACTTTGTCACACTCACTTACTGTTCCACACACACAGAGGTCGTTTAAGTTTTCTATTTCCATTGCCATGAGTCAAATGCAAGCGCACTACTTAAACGAGTGTAAAATGAGTAAATATTTCCATTAATATTAATAATATTCATCATATCATGCGATGCGGTTATCGATTGCCAGACAGACGTCGGTCAATCAGTAAGGGGCTCTGACCCGACATCTCGTCAACCTACCTAGATAGAATTACCGATTTATACCCTGTAATTATTAAGAAGTGATTTGAAAATTGATCAGATGATTAACAAAATAAATCAACTATTTTTTGTAATCGGAATTTATAATCATTTTATGTGAGTAGTAACAGAGAAAAGAGAAATTATGATTATATATTATGCTATTCATAATATATAAATCAAAATCATTAATTGTTTATCTGCTGTTGTTTAGCGAAGTATTCTATTATATATTAATCCTAGTGGGGAATTGTTTGGCTGAATCTCTTACCTTTAGTTCTAATTAGAAAACAGGATACCTCTCAGTCGAGCATTGACTTTACTTTATTTATAAGAGAGACTATTCCCATTTGAGCAACGATCTTTAATTGTATACAGATCGCCGCAGGGCTCAGCTGCTTACAGGATACCTCTAAGTCGAGAGTGCCCACTTGTTCATCTATAGGTGGGCGTTCGGTGTCTCAGCTTACCACACGCTTACCACGCTTGTTGCATCCGCTTAGCGATCGCATTTCGTTGCCCAATGAAGCGAAAAGCGAAATTGTTGCGCAATCTTTTCTTCAAATAGCTAATTCTTAAAGCAGTTGATTTTAACTAATAAATGCCAAGGTATTTTTTGATATCTTAAGTGTATATATATTATATATATATATATATATATACATTTATATATTATATATATATATATATACAGTTTATATATACATATCTCATGCACGTCCCGTTGATAGCACTTATCTCCGAGTTTATTCAAATTTGGATTGCTGATTACGCATGGAAAATCATCAACAACATCTCTCTGGCTCCGATTCATTGTTCAACTCAATGTATATATATATTTACTTTTTCTTTACTGAAATAGCTGCAAGTCTTACGCTGTGCAGGTTGTACAGGTTGCTCTGGCAATTAGCAGGCATTGTTTTTTTTTTCTGTTTTTGTTTTTCATTAACACGTTTAAAAAAAACCTGAAGTGTTCCTTAGTCAATAACTCAACACTTATTTGCCTAATCCACAAACAAATCCCTATTTGGCACTTTATCAAAAACGACAGGGAGCAACAGATGAACGTGCTCTGAAATTATAAGCGCAAAGCAAGAAATTCTTGCATACTACGTTCAAAAATGGAATGTTATGTCGAAAGAGTATATTTTATAAATAACTTACAACCTTATTTAGGTTTGGTTTACATAACATAAACTTCTGATTGGCTTCCATTAAACATTTTAACAGGTTCCATTTGAGGTGGTCTTATCTATCAATGAGGGGGATGAGGTGTAAAAATGCCTTTCGACATCTTCACTTGCTCTTTTAAAGTTGCTTTTGTTTTTGTTATTGTGTTTATCAGCCACAAAAAAAAAAACAAAAACCGAAACCGGCTATGCAGCTTTTTTGGCATTTGGAATTCGCATTCCATTTGCCGCTTCTTTTTTTGGTATGAACATTTAGCACATATACTTGAACAAATATTGTAAAGCATAAGAAAAAAACTTAACGTTGCAAAACAAATATTCTGAGTCACAAAATGTTTTGTTTTTAAGGAAATCACCACTGAATCAGAGCACTGCTAAACAATTACAAACTAAATATACATATTTATGAACAATATACAGCAAAATTCAAAAGTTAACGACTACAATATACCCAGCAACCAGCAGTAATCCCCAATTAGTTCAATGTAATATAAAAAACAGAATTAATTTTTATAACTATTTATGTGAAAAATAATAAATATGTCCAATCACACTTTAAATATTCAGATGTATGTAAGTATTGATAAAATGTAAATGTGTTTTTCATTTCCTAAAGACGATAAGTTAAGAGACGTGCTGATATTATTCACGACCCAATTGCACATGCATTCGTATAAAGAAATATACACAAGCACAAACATACAAATAAATACAGTTGCAATTGTTTATAAGTAGGAAAGCAGATGAAGCAAAGATGAAAGTTAAGCGAACATAGAGGAGGAGGAAGAAGGGATGATAAAGGGAGGGGTGAAGAAAATTGTGAATTTGTTGAGCCCACGCTCCCGCACTCGCTAATCGGACACGCAATGCTAATGTAATGTGTTTTATTATAGCGTCGTAATTGTTTGTTGATATTGTTGTAGATTTTAGTTTCCGGCTTCATATTTCTTTCTTTTTTTTATTTTTGTATTTTTGGATGCGCCATTTTCAGCACGCTTTTCCGGGTAAACGATAAAACCCAGACGCCATCGCCGCTTTATCTTATTGATTTTCATATGTTTGTATACACATATAATCTATTTAATGGCAACGCCTTAAGAACATAAATAATCACATACAGACACATATAAATTATGCCTGGCAACGTCTGTCTGCTATTGATAAGCTTGCCAAATCCTTAAGCAACCCAAAGAACTAACCACCATCAATGCAGACGCCTCTCACTCTTTTTTATTTTCTCTCTCTCTTTACTGCACATTTTGCATTCTGCATGGGTTTCGCTTATTGCGTTTTCAACTTTATTCAGTTCACACAAAACAACAACTGTTACGATTAGAAATGAGCGCAAGTCGTGCTTTGCTCGTGCTTAGAACTAAACACAAATATAAAACTCTAAGAAGTTTAAAATAAACCAGTTTTAAAGTTTTTTTTATTTCTTTTAATTTTTATACATCCAATTTGTTCAGATGCTGTACATTTTGAACAAATACATTCATTCGATACACAAATTGCGTTTTGAACATGCTCACCACTAGCATCGATGTCATTGCCATGTCGCAGCAAGCTTACAAATTGGGTTCATGGCAAAAGTACAGCATAAAAGAACATACACATACACATGCAAACTTATGCATTTAAATCTGTTACACGCACACGCACTTTACAATTGAAGAAGGTGGGGGAAGGGCGGGTGCTTTTAGTTCGTGTGTGGGCTTCACACGTACATATATCAACTGGCGGGGAGAACTTTTAATTAAACCACAATCACAACCACCACCCATTATCACTGAATCATAACCCTCCCCCTATTTAACGAAAGGGTTGTTTTTGCACTTTTTGGCTCTTTAAAGCACTTCCTGCATAGGGGAACAAAAAACCACACATATGTACACACACGCACACATGCATATGCGAAAATAATCATACCTACATATGTATATATAACAGGTTCATTGACATTTTGCATCTGAATTTGTCATTCATTTGATGTGTTTACATTGCATTTACACACAGCCACATACAATGCTTGCTGTTTTTCCTCTCTCTTTCTTTTTCTCACATCTGCAATGCAGTCGCATGTAGATGCAGTAAGCGTCAATCGATAGCACTCTATTGTGAATGGACTTTGGCTATACTTTGCCAAAATGTACGAATAATGAATGCAGTTGGTAATTTTGCAACTGGCGACCAACTGTCTGGCAAACCAACACGACAACAACAACAACGCGCAGCCATTATGACAGAGCGCGCGGCCGCACGAATGCCAGCGCCTTTGTGTGTGCGCATCTGTTGATTGGCAGTGAAATAAGTAAATACATTTAATATACTGTAGCTAAACCAGTATTATTATGCTGTGCTCAGTGACTAGTTCCAATGTCAAATGTAGAATGTGTCAATCGAGGAAATACCAAATTAAATATAAAAAAAAATATACATATAAAAATGGTGATTCTTTGTGCTTGCTGCAATTAGTCATTTCTACAATTTGCTTATCAAAAGTACTTTCAACCAAACTGAATAATTTGTTCTTCAGTTAATTGTCAGCACTGACGCATAGAGCGCTTATTCTTCTTGTTGTTGTTGCTTCCTGTTGCAACTAAAAATACACACTACGCGACCCACGCAACGTTTTTTTATTTTATTTTGCTTTTGCTCCAGTTTTGTAAGTCAAAATATAACGGCTCATTTTGTGTGAATGTTTTGTCTAAGATTTTTGCTTGACGCAGAAGAGCAGAAGACCTTATAACAAAGTTACCATGGTATTTGATTATTTTATTTAATGAGTACTTTACACTCTTGTTATAATCATACATATCAAACTGAACGATGCATTTAAATAGCTGTTGATTTTTATTGATTCTTTATGCACACCGCACTTCACACAAAAGTTTTAAGTACAAAAGAAGTTTTGGGGAGGTAGGTGTATTTTTTAAACACACACAGGTGCATTTCGGTTTCGAAATGAAAACAACATAAAAATTGTGTATGCAAGACGGCGTCAAGCTGTGTACATTATTATTTTTTTCAGTTTTCTTTACTATTGCTGTACGAGTTGAGTTGACTTAATACAATAGATAAAGCGACTTTGAATTCCATCAAATTCAGCTCTGCAATGCGCATTTTAACAAAGTTATGTGCAATAAACCGTTACAAAAGGTACAGTGACAAAAAAAAAACAACATAAAAAAGTTCAAGAACATGACGCGTTGTGACTTGCTAAAAGGCGTTGGTTGGCATTAACCCGCTTGGGACATCGAGCATAGAGAGATGAAAAAAAAATAACAGCCAAGCTAACATGAATTCACAATTGCTTGCTACTACTACACACACACATACAAAACCACGTTCGATAATTGCAAACTGCTTTGTATGTTAAGGTACTCAAAAAGGCACAAATACAACACTTGAAAAAACATGCATTTTATGCATGCAATAACAACAGTGGCCAGCTGACCCCGTTATTTGTTGAACTGTACACTGTATGTGTATATGTACGTATGTCTAAATAAAACAAGAAAAAATCGCATGCAATGAAGCATTTATCTATGTAAATTTAGCTTCTTGTTATGAAATCACCGAAACGAAAATATTTTGAAATCAATAACAGAAATCAAATCAACTCTTGTTAAAAACTGCCATATATGCATGGTAGGCAGAGTGATACAGAGCATGCGAAATGAAGACATTTGAAAATCAATAACAGAAATAAGATCAACTCTTGTTAAAAACTCTGTGTGGCGGTGTGTGTAACGTAGGCGGCCAAATAAAATCATAATGAAAGCGGTAATAGAAATTAGATCAATTCCTGTTAAAGAGGGCTTCAGATTTCCAGATTACCTGCAGGCAATTAAAACAAGCCGCTCAATTCACAATTATATTAGTTCATCAATTAAAACAGATGGTTAAAAGAAAACACAAAAATACAACGTAACTTTACTCTTAATGAGCATCCATCTGTGTGTTAAGCGAGCCAGTTAATTGAAAAGAAACCACAAAGTAAAATCAACAATTGTAAAAAAAAAAGCAAAAGTCTCGACGACAATTGTCAACATTGACGCAACACAGTCAATTGAAGTTAATTAAATGCGAGCAAGCGCAACAAGCAGCAGCAATATTTATCCAACACTGTTTAATGCGTGGTGACACCTTCGTGTCTGTTTACTATTTATGCCTCTTCTTGCCGTCTGTCACTTTTAATTACTTTCACTCCATCGTAATTTGTCATCGATACAATTAACAACGAAAGCAAGAAAATAACAACAAACTATTTTGTTTGCATCGTGTCAGCTTCTTCTAATATGAAAATGCAACTGAAATTGAAAGTAATGGTTTTTAGCGTAACGTAATCATTTTAGCGTAATCGATTGCGCTATTATTTTTTTTTATTACTATTATTTATGTACAAACTTGTCGAAAAGTCAACTTGTCGCCTGTTTTTGTTGACTGTTTTTACCCGCCTTGCGTTGGCTCGGCTAACTGGCTGTATCGGTAATGACCAAGCTTGTCTTATTTTTAGACCAACTCGTTTAACTTGTTTCGAGTCGTATCCTTTAGCGTTGCAAGGTCGAACTTTTCCGCAACATTTGTGGCATCTGTTGCGGCAGATGCGCAACACGCGACTTAAACAACAACAACAGCAAAAAGTAACCACTTGCGTTTTCTCTATTTTAGTTGTTTGAATTACGTGATTAACTAGCTAAAATATATTTCTATTTACATTTTTTCGCCACATTTCCTGGCCCCACACCCAAACACACACACACCCACACACACAATTATTCCAGGAAGTCGCAGTTGAACTCTTGACTCTAGCCGAAAATTTATTAACAAATTACACTGGCTGAAAAGTTGTCGCTTTAATCATCTTTAATGAAGAGACAAATGAAAAATAAATTCAAGTTGTCAGTTTTTGCTACATTTTAATTTTGAAGATCTCTTGTTTAAGCAAAGCTCATAGATCAGATTAAATAAATAGTCCCTTTCAAAACCACAAATTCACATTCCTTTTTTTTTTATTTTAATTGGCCATTTTAAATTTATTATCGAATATTTATAGGCAAAGGTTTCAATTATCATATTTATATATAATAATATATTATATATAATTTACATAATTATATCCTAAGCCATTAAGTTACAATTTGTATAAAAAAGTTATGCAAAATAGAGGCGGAAGAAAGCAAATCAGAGAGCATAAGCTATATATTCCTAATCAGCATCAATCGCCGAGTCCATATAAACATATTCGTCTGTCTGTTTCTATGGGAAATAGCTCTTCATACACGTATGTCAAAGCTGGCCGTATCGGCGTACTATATCATTCAATTGTCGTGCCTAATAAGTGTACTTGTTTAAACCAAATTTTTATTAATGCCCTTTAAAAACACCCACCGATTTTTTTATTATATATTATATTGGAAAAACAATATTAAGCAGTCAACAATTGCTCGCATTTGTGCAAACATGAAATTTATATGAAATTTAATTATTAACTGATATTTTTACGTACATAAGTAATTTTATTCATTCCTTTTATATTGTCATTCCGCTCTCACCTCACTTTCTCGCTCTTGCGCACATCTTCAGTTTTCACTGGCGATTATTTTTTTTATTGCCAAGTCATGCAGAGTGGGCCACAAATTGTGGCATCAAATTGGGTTAGCTGCTTAGACTTTTTGCCATCGCGCGATTTTATCGATTAGCCAAACGGGGCAATGACCACAACAAAAAAAAGCGTCCTCGAACAACCAAAATGACACTTAATTTGCTATTGTTAGTTATCTTTATTTAATTTAATTTTATATGATTTTTTTGCAGCTATGATACGGCAAGAGATGGTTTCTTGGATCTGAACGAACTGAAGTATATGATGGAAAAACTTGGTGCACCTCAAACTCACTTGGGCCTGAAGCGGATGATTGCCGAGGTCGATGAGGATCACGATGGCAAAATCTCATTCCGTGAATTCCTATTGATCTATCGCAAGGCGCAGGCCGGTGAATTGGACAATGATTCGGGTCTAAATCAACTGGCTCGACTCACCGAAATCGATGTGGAACAGGTGGGCGTGAATGGGGCAAAAAGTTTCTTTGAGGCGAAAATTGAGCAGCAGCTGCAATCGAATAAATTCCACGACGAGATCAGGCAAGAACAGGAGGAACGACGTCGCGAGGAAGAAGAACGCATTCAGAGACGCCAGCAGTTTGAGCAGCGTGCAGCCATCTTTCAATAGAGAGAGAGAGAGATATACACATCTATATCTATAAATATATATAACTTGTAGGTTAAAGAAAATGCTAATTAGCACACAATTAGGAGCAGGACTTTGATACACATGCATTACATAAATATATATCGCATCACTTGAATATCGAACTAATCACATCTATAATAACTATATACATATATATCCTCTCAACGTATAATGAGCATACCAAAAGCATAACTTTTAGTTACATATATACATTATTTAAGTACAAAAAAAATCAGAATTATATATTTTGTGTTTAGGTTTAGTGTTTTATTTTTTGGTATTGCGTTTTTCAATTTGTTACATTTTCTTTGCTTTTAATTTTTGTTATTGTTAGTGCCATTTTCTTTATTCGGTTTCGATTTTGCAATTTGTTAATAAATATTCAACACAACCCACACATGTTTAAATTTCAAATAAAACAAAACAAAGTAATATTTTTATAGCATTTTGTACATATTTATGTTGAAATTTGACTTGAAATTTGTACGAAGTATGAAAAAAATAAATATATATAATTTAAGTTGAAAATTTCAGTATTTTTCTTCAGCATACATAAATAAATAAAACGCCGTGCAAGCAATATTATTAATATGAGTATAAAAATATGTGTTTATCAATTAAATGAAACGGCAATTACTATACTTACATATGAATTACTACTGTATATAGTGCAAATAAAAATATATATGTGGAAAAAACGATCGACAATTTTTTTAATGTTGATAAAAGGTATACAGTTGATTAATATTATGTAAAGGCATAACATAACTTGCTAAACATTTTAAAAGCTGTTAAAAAATTAATGTTGTTTTTGTGTTTGCTGTGTAAATGTAAAATTATTTCAAGAGAAAATTCCAAATAATGCACTCAAAATAATCCTCTCATTTAGTTTTCTCCATTGCTTCTTCTTTAATTAATTTCTTTCACTTTACACAATTTGCAACACAAAAAAAATAAATAAAAGAGTCACTTAGTAGGCATTATTATTGCTAATAAAGGCAATATTTTTGATTTCTTTTCACCTCATTTCGATCGTTACTTTGTATTAATTTTCTTTCACTTTATACATAACACAAAAAAATACAAATTAAAAAGAAAACCTATTTAAGATACTATAAAATATTTTAAATTTGTTTAAGCGCGTCGCATATTTGGAGAGTTTCTCTTTTTAAGTTTCGCAGCGAGACCAAATTTAGCTTCCGCCATATTGATTTATAGATCTCTCCAACGTTCTCTATCGCCCTCTCTTCAGCTTTTCTCAACAGTTGGCTTGTCCTGCGTAATGCCTGTTCACAATGTGTATGCAGGTGTAAGTGTGTGCATGGACACCGAGTAAAAGAGAACTGAAGCGATAACAGCACCAGCAAATAGCAAAAATAAAATTCATTTACAGTTATGCGACTATTTTCTAAGCTTGGGCGCCTTTTCAGTCATTCTTTGTTAGAGCCTTAACCAAATATGTTTAGATGGCAGAGTGACCATTTACTATATAAGAAACACCCTCCATAATAGAGTGACCCAGGTTGGCAGTTAAGATTTTGGTTTTTGTAAGTAAAGTATTTTTAAATTGATATTTATGTTCTAAATAGATTGCTTATACCAAAAGGAATATAACTAATGCTGAGCAGTCTTTGCCTGCTCAGTTTCGTTGGCAATGGCTCCCCGTCGCTGCGAGTGCCTGCAGCGTAGCATGTCGCCCTTGAGAGAATATCGATGCTGGCACACAGGACACTCGTGCGGCTTGAACTGCAGATGATAGCCCCTGATGTGCTGGGATAGACCATTGCGACGCTTGAACACACGCTCACAGATGCTGCACTTGTAGCGTCGCTCCGAACTGTGCGTAATCCGATGCTGCTTCAAACCCGTCAACGAACCAAAGATCTTCTGGCAAATGCCGCAACTGTGGTGGGTCCTTTGAGCCGCATGCGAACGACGACGCTTGCCAGATTGGTGATTTCTGCTATTGCTGCTGCTGCTGTTCGCCTGTCTCTGCTTGCACTTGAGTTCGTGCCGCCGATAGACGCGCCAGTGGGTGAAACTGATGCTCTGGCAGTGCCGGCACTTGTAGCTATGCAGCCGAGCATTGCGCAACGGCAGCGATTGGCAGATGTAGCGCATGTGCTGACGCAGCCCGAGCCGTGTGCGAAACAGTCGCAGGCAGCCAAAGCAACGCACGGCAAATGTGCGTTGCGGTGGCACCACAAAGTGTCGCCTCCTGCGACGATGCAGCAGCAACAGTTTCACGCTGGCAAAGCCACGTTTGCAGCGTCCGCAATGCAGTCGAGGATTCAGTGGACGTGGATGACGCTGATGTTGATGTTGTTGTTGCCGCAGCTGGCGGCACTTATGCTGCAGCCGGCGGAAACGTGCCGCCAACTTGGCATAAGCCAGCGGCTGCACTGTGTCGACCGACTGCTGATGGCTCACTGTCGGTGGCATGGTAATCAGGTCGTTGCAATGCAGAAAACTACGCTGCATATCCAGTATGTCGATCTTTGTCTTGGCCGGCAACTGGGCAGTGGGCCACCAATCCGCTTGCCAGTAGTCTACAGCGGCAGCAGGTAGCGACAAGGAGCTGCTGGCCTCCAGCTTGAGGGAGCTGCCAGCGTTGGAGAGACTGATGTTTAGAGGAGGAACGCTAACCATGGGAGCTGAAGGATCAGGCAGAGGAGGAGGAACAGCAGCAGGAGGATTAGAAGCAGATGCTGGAGGAGCAGCAGCAACTTGTGTTGAAGGAGGTGGTAGAGCTGGTGGCGTCTCTGTGGGTGTGCCATGTGTCTGTGCATAGTGCTGCTGCAGACTCTCCGCCGTAAAGAATTTATTGTTGCACAGGCTGCAATCGTGGAGTCGAAATGCCGAGGATTGCACCACACTATCGTTGAGGACGACAATGTTGGGCTTGCTGCTCGTCGCTGGCGGCGGCAACAGTTCACATCTCATCGGATTGGGTATCTGGCTGACATTGGTCACAATTGGCTTGCAGCTGCGCGTCTCACTTGGCGCAATTGAAGGAGGAGGAGCAACTGGTTCATTCAACTCAATGCCCTCCACTTTCTCCGTTTTATATTGCTGCAATGGCGGCAGCTGCCAATCCTCCTTGGCGTAGTTGTGCTCTTCCGTGAGCAACTCCGATTGCAGCAACTCCTGCGCTGTGGGCAACACAGACACGGGCAGTGGCACATCCGCATCATCGGTTATATTAATAAATGGATCATCCAGATTAATAATCTCCATAATATCACAATTGTTGATGATGTCCTGCGGATTGAAATCACAGAATTGAAACTTCTGCTCGGTCTCATCGTGTGGCTCCGCCTCATGATCGCAACACGCCTCGTCGAGGCCCATGTCCAGCTCGTCGGGAAAGAGATTGTCAAGACTCTCGCATGCCTCCTGCTTCACACGCACCACCGGTTCCTGCTTGATCTTCAGTTGGCGCCGATATTTGCGCTGGAGTTCACTTTGTGCCAGCATAACCACATCACAGAACTGCGAGAAACGCTGCAGCTGTCGGCAGCAATCACCGCAAATGTCCTTGGGCAGCGGCAGTGTATCGTCCTGCAGGATTTGCAGGGTGGGAAAACATTTCTGGATCATGCCAAAGAGCTCAAAACTCTTGTCGAAGGACACACAATTTGGCGCCATGTTGCCACAGAAGCGACACGTGCTCTTGCTACAGTTGCTCATTGGTGTCTCAATCGTTGTTGTTGTCGCCGGCTGCTGCTGTCGCTGTTGCTCCGCTTGCAGTGATTCCGCATCCTCGGGCAACAGTCGCAACGTGGGCACCGCATTCTTTTTCAACGTTTTGCGATTGTTGCTGCAGTTGAAGTCGGAGTCGCTGAAATGACGACTGCACACCGCACTCCACTTCGAGGGCATCCATTGGCCACTACGCTGTGTGAAGTCCTTCCATTTCTGCAGCAAATCCTTGCGCTTAAATGGAAATCTGCAAACGTTCCAAATTAATTATTTGCTGTTGAATTCATTTTTGTGCCTCGTTTTACCTGTGAAAGGAAATGCTGCCGGTATGTACATATTTGTCGCTGCAATTGACCACCGCACAGTGTGCGGGCATTTGGCATTGTCTTGACAAGCTCTTCAGTCTCTCAAATATGTTAAAACTTTAAAAATTCGTGCAATATATCAGAACTTTCTTGTACTGATTGCTTCTCCGCCTTAACAGCATCAATAATGTTAGCATTTGCAGTTTGCAAGAACAGCTGTTTTCAGCCAATGTTCAAAAGAGAACAATTGATACACTGTTAATAACAGCAAACTGTTATAAATGTCTGGCAAATTAATCGTTAATGCGCTATTTTAAGACCATTAATACAGTTCAGCTCACGCTGCGAAATGAACTGGTTCGCCGCTTATCAGTAACAGCTGATCGAAGAAGAAACACCCCAGCCACCCACAGACCGCAGCAGCAGTTGACGATCTGATGAGTGGACTTCTTTAGTTAAATAGCAGTTGTGTTGCTGGCATTGGGGCAGGCGCTTTTGAAGTTTTGTAGCTGAAGAAAAGACCCGCATTGGTCAAGGTCAAGCAAGGTCTTTCTGCGTTCAGTCAAAGCATACCAATAAAAAATAGCGAAAGTGAAAACTAATCAAAATAAAAATAATATAAAATGGCACAGCTGATGATAAGAAAAGGCGCTTCACTGGCAGCAGAGCGCTTAAGTCCTTTTGCCGTCCAGCGACGCTGGCAGAGCAACAACAACAAAAACAATAAGTGCGATAAGATTTTTAAGAAGTGTCAATAAGAGGAAAAAAAATACATGAAATTAATTATATCATTTTTGCAGTGATTACGATCTGGTTGTTGTTGGTGGCGGAATTGTTGGCGCTGCTTCGGCACGGGAAATCCTGCTGCGTCATCCGACGCTGAAGATTGCCGTTCTGGAAAAGGAACCCAAACTAGCGATGCACCAAAGCGGTCACAATTCAGGAGTCATACATGCGGGCATTTACTACAAGCCGGGCACGTTGAAGGCCCGCCTCTGCGTCGAGGGACTGCATCTGGCGTACAAATATCTGGATGAGCATCAGATACCTTATAAAAAAGTGGGCAAACTAATCGTGGCCACCGATGAGAAGGAGGTCAAATTGCTGGGCGATCTCCATGAGCGCGGAATCAAGAATAATGTGCCCGATTTGCGACTTATCGAGGGTGATCAAATCCAGGAGATTGAGCCAAATTGTCGGGGTGTCAAGGCCCTGCATAGTCCACATACGGGCATAGTCGATTGGGGTCTGGTCACTCAGCATTATGGTGAGGATTTCAAGCGTGCCGGCGGCGATATTTATCTTGACTTCAATGTCAAGAAATTCACGGAATCCGCGAGCGATGGCAGCGCCGACTATCCGGTGACCATTCATGGCGTAAAGTCCTGGCAGAAGGTGCGGACCCGTAATGTGCTCACCTGTGGCGGCTTGCAATCGGATCAGTTGGCCGAGCTGACGGGTTGTCCGCGCGATCCACGCATTGTTCCGTTTCGTGGTGAGTATCTGCTGCTGTCAAAGGAGAAACAACACATGGTCAGGGGCAACATTTATCCGGTACCCGATCCACGTTTCCCATTCCTCGGCGTCCATTTCACGCCTCGCATGGACGGCAGCATCTGGCTGGGACCCAATGCAGTGCTGGCCCTCAAGCGTGAGGGTTACACGTGAGTAAATTCCTTTCAGGTTGAATAACTCTAAAAGTTTTATCTAACGGATAACTCTCTCTTTTGCAGCTGGGGCGACATTAATCTGTTCGAGCTGTTCGATGCACTCCGCTATCCGGGCTTCCTGAAAATGGCCAGCAAGTATATTGGCTTCGGTTTCAGTGAGATGGCCAAGTCGGCGTTTATCAATCTGCAGGTGAAGGCACTGCAGAAATATATACCCGATATCAATGAGTACGATATCCAACGTGGACCGGCGGGTGTGCGTGCCCAGGCTCTTGATCTGAGCGGTAATCTCGTAGACGATTTTGTCTTTGATCGAGGTGTGGGCAGCGGAGCGCTGGCCAAACGGGTGCTCCACTGTCGCAATGCTCCGTCGCCGGGCGCCACCAGCAGCTTGGCCATTGCCAAGATGATGGCGGACAAGATCGAGACGGAGTTTTCCATTGGCACGGCCAAGTAAATGATGACTTACCCCACTTCCCCCACCATCCACTTCTGATCCGCACCTTCGATCTGCATTTCTCACCATCAATCTCAATTTATCTATGTGAAGCATAAAGTTCCGCTCGTTGACCAAAAAAAAAACCAAAAGTTATTGTAAATGTTTTATGCTTTTTTTTGTTGTATCACTGTTTTTTACATATATAATTCACCGTTATCTCTTTTGTTATTCTCTTATATATAAGCATTTGTGACGCAACGCTTTTAACTATTATTTTATTTAAACAAATCTTTCAATATTAAATCTTAGAAAAAATTGTTAAATCATTTAAATCTCTCTTTTAATAGATTTGTATTGATTTCAAAATTATATATACATCAATCAATCAAACTCAGTTGAGTTCCAAAATGTGCCGTTTGCCCTTTTCCCGCTTGTCCTTAATGCCCATCACTTGAATCTGCTTGGGCAACTGCTCAGCAGCTGCATTGCTCAACATTTGACGACACTTCTCATTGATGATCTTCAATCCATTGGCCGCATGCTGCCGCATTTGAGGATCACACGATTCGGCTGCTTCGATGACACGAAGCAGCCTATAAATGGGCAATAACATGTCCTGGTAATCGAGTAGACTCTCCATGCCAGCCAGCAGCTCGGCAAGCGCGAGGAGAGCACCACGCTTGGCAGGCCCATAGCTTCCGGTGCTTAGTTCTGTGTCGATGAGCTGCAGCAGTTCCTCAAAAAAACCGTGCACCTGGTAAGTGAGCAGACGGCACAGCTGCGCCAGATTCGCATACGCCGAACTCCTGAACTCATTCAGCGGCGAGCGTGCGGCATGCAGGAAACAATTGAAGAGCACAGCCTTATAGCGATAACAAAGTGTACCTGGAAAAAGCAGGCATACAATAGTTAAGTGATTGCTTCTTTTGGGAAGTGCTCCAATTAAAATAAGGTTTAAGGACTCACCAATTTCATGGGCTGCCTTCAAAATTGCCTCACCCACAACCAGACGATAGTCAAGATCGGCTGTCTCCGTCAGATACTCATCGCTGAGCGTGTCCAGCACCTCCGATTCCCGTATGTGAACCAGAGCGACAAACAGACGCACACAATTGAGGAACGTGTAGGATTCCTTGTTTTTCAGCGTGCTCAAGGCCAAGGCCATAATCCGTGGTGTTTGTGATATAAATGTGGCATCCTTTTTATGCAGTGCATCCAGCATTAGTTGTATGCCATAGACTTGTAAATGGGGCTGATCCCGATTCTCCATGAGCTCACGCGCTTGCTGAAAGCTGGCAAGTGCCGCCGGAGTGGAGCACAGTTCACCTCTGAGCAGTTCCAGCAATGGTAGGAGAGCATTTCTCAGCAGAAGATTATCGGTTTGTTTGGCCAGCAATTGTTGCAGTGGTTGCCTCAAGCGTTGCGTGCTCTCCGCCAGCTGCAGTTGCTCATTGTGTTCGAGCAACTCTTGCAGCAGCAGCAGCAACATGAGCAACAGCGTCTGTTCGGCCTCCTCATCCAGCTGCACCAGAAATTCAGCGAGCAACTGTATAAATTGTTTGCTATGCGTCGCCGCAAGCTGTGCCTTGAGCGGCTCATTTCCAATCAGCTGCTGGAGTCCCAGAAGCAACTGCAGCTTCAACTGATAATTGCGTTGCAAGAACTCAGCAAGTTCTGTCTCGGTGGCAAGCAAATCTGTCCTGATTTGAGTTGATTTTTTTGCTGCTGCCAGCTGTTGGAGCACGAGACTAAGCAGCGCCAGAAAAACTTTGCAGGTGAGCGCTTGATCGCTTCCAGCCATTAGTAAAGTGGGCAGAATGCTGCTTGCAGGTTGCTCCTCACCAGACTGCTGCTCCGGAGACACTTGCACCTTAAACTGATCCGTCTGCACAATTTTGAGACGTGGATGCAGCGCTTGAAATGCTGGCAAATCCCATTTGTATAGACGAAGCAGCAGTGACGGCAGCTCCTCCATCGGCTCCCTGTTATCCAAACAGCGTGCGATGAGAGATGCCAGTTGCTGGCTCTGCTGCTGTAGCTGCTGCGCCGGCAGCTGTTGATGCACCTGCAACAGTAGCGGCATAAAAGGCACAAGCAGCGCGCTGGGCAAACAGGCAACGCTCGAACTGCAGAAGAGCTGCTGAAAGAGATGCAGCCGCCCGCATAGCTCCGCCTCGTCCCACACAATTAGGCCATTGAGCAGATCCGCTGGCGATGTCAACGGTTGCCAATAGGCTATTAGCAGATCCTCAATACTTGCCTGGTTCTCCATACGCAGCTCGCAGAGACGTCTCAAGCTGAGCACACCAGCGGGCAGACTATGCACAGGAGCCAGTTGACAAAACTCAAAGATCTGGTGAACTAACCGCAGCTGTAGACTGGCAGTGTAGCCACGTTGCGCCACAATATTGGCCATGATCTCGGCGCTGCGTGTGGAGTCCAAATTGGAGGTAGATGATGTCAATGCCGCCAGCAGGCTGGCAAAGCCATGGGGCAGACTTAGTTTACTAAGAAGCTGCTGGTGCAGCTGCTTGGCCAGAGGAGTGCCTAGTTGCGGTGTCGCCTTCAGCAGCAGCACATGCCGAAAGTAATCCGCCTTGGACTCGTTCTCCCAAAGATAGGCAAGCACTCGATTCAGGTGGACTGCCTGCTCGGGGTTTAGCTGATCCTCCGTGCGCAGACTAATTATAGCTGCTAGCAGATCACGTTGCACCAGCTCCATGGCATTGGCAATGTGCAGTTGGCGTATGCGCAGCAAGTGTACAAAAAACTGAGCACTTAAGAAAAGCAACGATGAATCACAACGCAGAAGATTATCTCCTTGTGCCTGCTGGAACACTGGTGATTTGTAGAAATCCTTGTGCAGTTGCATGCGCAGCGCATAGTACGCTAACTCCTGTGACACCTGAATGCACAGCTTGAGATGTGCAACAGATATTAGATCCTCCTTGGCATCACTGTCGAAATTAATGTTGTTCATCAGCGTTAATAGCACGTGCTGCAGTCGTACTATATAACAGTTAATACTTGTATCTGTATTAATCTGAGGGGCATTGTCTGCGGTAAGTTGTAGTCCTGCCCACAATTCCTGCAACTGTTCTTCCACATCCTGCGGCACATATATCTCCAAGATCCTCAAATTTGCCACAAGAGTTGTTTGCAATTCTGTTGCAGTTGCCTGGTGCTTGCTTGCTGCAACGTTAACAACGTGATAATAACTAGCAATACATTGATAAATAGCCTAGACTTACGAAATGCATTTGCAAATGTTAAATTCTCCAGCAAAACAAAATATTTTGCAACATTAATCATTGCGCGCCAAATGAATTTCACACTAATTTTTGCATTCACATCAGCTGTTACCAGAATTAAGTGGCAACGCCAAGATCTTAATAACATACTAATAATATTTAAAAAAAAACACATAAATAGGCACAGTGTCGCCACAATGCATTTATCAAACGTCATTTAATATCATTAATATTTTTTTAAATGAATCATTACATTTTAGCATTTTCATCAGCTGTTGTAATAGCTATGTGGTAGCCTGCAATCGCTACCACATAGCTATTACAACAGCTGATGAAAATGCGGCAGGTGTAATGCCGGAATGACTCCTATTTATCTCAACCAACGAAAATGAAACTTCTGTGCAAAAAAACAAATTCGTCACCTATTATTTATATTAATCTAAAGGTTGCATTTTAATTGCATAAATGCTGAACTTAATTAGTAAGTTAGTGCTTACTCGTGCAACTCATTATATGCAAACTTGTTTTCTCAATGCCGCGGTCGATTGCAAAATCGTTGCACAGCTCTAGTTTGTATCGGGTGGCAACCTTGCACAGCGAGTTTGTGAAAACCAATTTAACTGCAGCTAAAATTCGTTCGTTTTTTTATTGCTGCTAAATATTGTAAATAGTTATTCGGCTTTCTTGTATATAGACAAAAGATAATGTGCAGCATCAATAAATAGCAATAATTCCAAAATTCAAGTATTTCATGAGCAATAAATATCTTGCCGTCAAATCTGTACGTGTCGAAGCAGGAAAATCGAACAACTTTCTTTTCCCGTAGTGTGCGTATGTGTGTGTGTGGAGTGTTGGTGTGCGTTCGTGTGTTTATGTGTGTGTTGTATGGTATGCAAAAAAGCGCAGCGTAAAAAAAATTTATAAAAAGTGCGCAACAACTAAGTTGGAATATTTACAATAATTATTCGGCTAGCGGCTGCCTTGACACGCCCAGTGTTGCCAAACGCCTACGCAATTAAATACACACGAACAGACAGCTGTAGTTGTCGCTGCTGCTGCTGCTGCTGCTACGAGTGGTAAACAAACAAAAACCACAACATCAAAAAAATCGAAAAATGAAGAAAATCCTGTCGAAATTCGACAGAAATGAGAAATTGGAAAATTCGCACAACAGCTCCTCATCCAAGGAGACAAACAGTTTCGTTGGCAAGGTTTTCACAGTCGGTCGCGTCACGGTCACCGTCGAGGATGTCTTGGCCGAAGGTGAGTCTGTGTATGTGGTTGTGTGTTGTGAGTAGGAGTGTGTGGGGGTCTTATCAATCTAGTTGTGTATGTGTGTGCTTAAGCATTACAACTTTTCATACGATTAATAGTGGAAAGTTGCCAGTGCGTCAGATAAGATTTTAAAAAATATATTTTCAATGTGGGGCGTAAACAGCAGCTCTGCCCCTTGTGAAATTGTTAACCCCACTTATTGCGTGCTGCGGCAGAGAGAGGGACAGAGAGAAAAACTGTTCGTTTTCTGCTCCATAAATTAATAGAAATTCAATCAATTAATTAAGCCAATAAAGTACAAACTACTATTCTTTCCTGCAGCAGCCGCAAACAACGTTTTCATTTGCAAATGGCAGAGTTCAGTCAACGCAAGGCGGCCGCATTAGTGCCAACTTTTCAACTAGTTTAGCTTTTTAAATATAAAAAGATTAGTAAAAGTTAAAGCTAAACTCTAATAGAAAAAACTATAAGCTAAAAAGAAGCTAAATTGGCAACACTGACAGGCTACGGGGATATATTGCCTTTTGTCCTTGAATTGAAGTGAATAATATTCTGCACTACTGCAAACGACGCCCCTCAATTGCTGAGTGCTTTGCAAATAGGTTGCCACTATTTTTAACAGCTGGAAGACATTTCATGTAGATGTGTGTGTGTGCGTATGCCTGTGTGTGCTTAAAGTCTCCTTTTCACCTTTTACGCTTGGCTACAGTTATTGATATTTTATTTTCTTTTTTTTTTTTTTGGTTATTTTTGCAACTTGGCAGGCAAATATGTTTTTCTTGCTGCCAGATGTTGTTGTTGTTTGCAGTTGTTTCGTTCGACAATTAAATGGCCGCGCTGTCAGCTCAATTACGTTAGTTTTGCACGTAAAAACAACAGAAACACCTATTTGTATGACTAAGTGCAAGAGGTAGAGCAGGCTCCAAAAACTTAAGGAGTTTACTGCTCACGCCGCTCCCTCATCCCCGTTTCTACCTCTATTAAGTGGCACCTGTCGCTTTCGCCATCTTCGTTTCTCGTCTTTTTATTGCGTTTCAAATTGACTTCTCAAAGTTTTCTCTCGCTGCTGCTTCTGCGTTACAATTGGAATTACAATTTGTTCATTGTTATTGTTGTTGTTGGTCGCTCACAACCTTCAGCATTGATTAACATTTGACGTTATAATTTCACAAGCGCCAACTAAAAAGTCTAATGAAAATCGACTAAAGCAATACACAGTTATAGATACAGTACTGCTACTGTTTCTTGTTATATTTGTGTCTGTTGTTGCTGCTCCCCTAAATGATTTTTATTATTCTTGTCATTGCTGCTGTTACTGTTGTTGCTGTTGTTATACGTGACCTTCAATAGTTTTGTACAAATGTACACATGTACCCATTATGTTCATTTGTATGTACATAGATTACGTCGCTTTTTATCGTTCATTGGAGTGAGTTAAGAGCAGGAAGGGGGAAGGTGGCTGCGTTTGTTGTGTGTGTTTGAAAACCACTTCTAATATGCTGCATAAAGAAATACCCTAATAATCTACATAATTTGCATAGCTAAGGCAATTTTTGATAAGCTTTGCTTGATTAAATATATATACACGTATTAGTATATATATTTGCCAAAGTTGGGGGAGTATTAATCTTAATAATACATAATTTTATAGAGATAAGCAATAATATTTCATGCTATGTGAAACCGACTGTTATAAACATAATTCTTATATGCTGTTATATGCTAGTGATAAACAGTAATATTGCATGCTATGTAAATTCAACTGTTATTAGCATGGTTGTTAAATGTTAAAATGTTAATCATTCAAATTCTATTAAATGCAAACTTTACAAGCTAGTTTTTAGACTCTTTTTTTTATCTTAGAAGCAAGTTACTTGATTGGTCTCCATTGTGTTGTTATTCCAGCTGTCAACTGTCTAGACTTTAGACTTTGGATAAACACATACAGGCACCCACGATATCAATTTACAATTTAAAATTAACAATAAAAATATGTTGTATTACAGGCGGCTTTGCCATGGTTTTTCTGGCTCGTGGAAATGGCGGAGGAAGTACATCAGCAACAAAATACGCACTAAAACGTATGTACGTCAACAATGAGCACGATCTGAACGTGGCCAAGCGTGAAATACAAATTGCCGTAAGTGGCTGATAAAATCTATATTTATATGTAGAGTTTTAATTTAATAAACTGTTTTATCTCTGTGTGTGTGATTTTTGTGTAGAGCAATTTAAGCGGACACAAGAATATCATTGGGTACGTGGACTCGAGCATTACGGCCACCGGGAACGGAGTGTGCGAGGTGCTGCTCCTGATGCCATACTGCAAGCATCACATGCTGGCCATGATGAATGCTAGGTAAGCTATGGCCATGACTCAAAATTGGTTCCTTATGAATTCTCAGGTGATTGCCAGGCGTCAAATTGTTAAGAAGAGAGAAAAAATATGTGCGACGATGCTTTGGAATATGCTGCACAGATTGGGATATACAAAAATATCACGAATTTCGCTGTTTTATCTTTCGAAAGACACATATTCTTATCAATTAGATTAGGAGCATTTGAAACATTTAGTTCTGCATAATTTTCTAGAATTATAAGGTTCACCAGTATAAGATAGAACCCGTACCAAAATCAATTTCTATTATTAGCTTACCTACTAAACGTAGTTGTTTAATTTTTAGTTTAATTTTTTAATTTTTTAATAATCTTCTTTTGTTGCAACCAGAATTTTCTTATTTGCTTTCTCTTCAAACTTCTAGCTCGAACTATGCTGCCCAGAAACTATTTCCGATCTTATATCCAAATTAAAATTGCTCTTAGTTGCTATAAGTTGTGCTTATACTATTTGTTTTAGTAAAGCACAGTCCGTTTTAGCATTTAACGTTCGAGTTATTAATAACTTACCTGCAGGCGACACCTTTAACTGTACCCAAAAAGTATAGTATATATAATTACTGAACTAATTAATAATTGTTTTTTTTTTTGTTGCAGATTACACGTTGGCTTCACCGAGCCCGAAGTGCTGACCATCTTCTGTGATATTGCCGAGGCTGTCTCACGTTTGCATTACTGCCAAACGCCCATAATTCATCGGGATTTGAAGGTCGAGAACATTCTGCAAACGGACGCCGGCAATTTTGTGCTCTGCGACTTCGGCTCCGCCACGGCTAAAACGCTAAATCCGCAGCAGCATGGAGTCACCGTTGTCGAGGAGGAGATCCAAAAGTATACGACGCTATCGTATCGTGCCCCCGAAATGATCGATTTGTACAGTGGCAAGAGTATAACGACCAAGGCGGATATCTGGGCCCTCGGCTGTATGCTCTACAAGCTCTGTTTCTTTGCCCTGCCCTTTGGCGAGAGCACGTTGGCCATCCAGAATGGCCAGTTTGCCATACCCGATAATTCCAAGTATTCGCGTGGCGTTCACCAGCTGATCAAATATATGCTCGACACGGACATGGAGAGGCGACCAAATATTTGGCAGGTGTGCGAAGTCGCTTTCCGGCTGGCGGGCAAAGATAATCCAGTCCAGAACCTGCACGTAAGTTAATTGTTATTAAGCACAGCTTCTTTAACTTATTAAATTCAGTTTATTTATTTACTCAGTGGACTGAAAAATATACATAAATAAAATTTTACATTTTACATTTAAATTTAAAAAATATAAGTATTTATATTTATTAAAATAGAAATTCAGGAAGAGATTTGTTTCAAAAAGCTCTCTTTGAATTACTTTTAAGTATAAAAAACTTACTTTAAAATATCTTTTTTTAAATTTAACAAATTTTCAGTTTATGTTGTTTAAGAACAGTCCCTGATCTTAACAGAAAATGATGTTGCGTAAGAGTGGTTTAAATACATATACATATATATACAATATATTTATATATATATATATATTTGTCTTGCAGAAATCGGCAATGCCCAATTTTGAGCAGTTGTTGATCCCCCCCTTTGAATCGGAGGCGAAGCGGATTAATGCCGCCGCCAAAGCAGCTAAGCCACAACAGAACATATCCCTTGTGGAGGCGGGCACGAGTGTGGCACCACGTTCCCGTCCAAAGGGCTCGACAACGGTGCATGGACAGAATGCGCTGGGATTGGGGCTGCCACCAAGTCCATTGCCGCGACAGGGCATCACATCGCCACAGCCACAGCCACAACCAATTGTTGAGCAATTTCAGGCGAATTTTCCAGCAATGCCCGCTGCAGCTGCAGTAACGGGAGGAGCCGCAGCAACAGTAACAGCAACAGGAGGAGCAACAGCAGACGCAACAGGAGGAGGAACAGCAACTATGCCGGCAACAGCAGCTGCAGCGCCAACAGCCGTTAACAGTCTGTTCGAATCCAGCGCGTATCCGGATCCATTTAATGAGGCTCCTGTAGCAGCAGCAGCAACTACAGCTGGTGTTGCAGCAACAGCAGCAGGCGTAGCATCAGCAGCAACAGTATCTGCTGCTGCTATTGCAGCTACCTCATCCGATGCAGCTGGCAGCGAACTGCAACCTGTGGATGCAACAGCAGCTATCAATGAATTGGGTCTGCCGGGCACGCCCACCAAACATATGCTAACACCGCCCAGGGGAGGGGGAGGAGGCGGTCATCGGCGCAATGTCAGCGACACCTCGGCCTTTAATAAGTAAGTGCCAAAACTACAGCTACTCAATGTGTGTGTTTTTCTATACCATGAACCCTCGTTGAAAATGTGTGCAACAAGTAGAAGAACTAGTTATTTACATAAAGTATTGGTATATATAAAGTATCTAGTCACTGGCTAAAAGACCTAAAGAGCAGTTATCGATAACTGTTTCAAAAACTAACATACTTAACAGCTGGGTTCATAGTATCGTATTCGAGCTCACTCGACTACAGCTTCTTAACATGTTTTTATTTGTTTTGCTACTTCTCGATGTATTTCCGTTTGTGACTTGCTCTTTTCTTGCTTTCACTCTTGTTGTGCTACCACTGTCTACTGTCATTCGAAACTTAAGAGCCACAAATGACGATGACGTCGCATCGCAGAGTCGATAAACTAAATATCTATTTATTTTTTTAAGCCTGTTTATAAGCATTCCATTCAATTGATTTGCTTTGCTATCTTCCTTGCACCTTTTTTTGTCATCATTTCACTTGCAAAAAAAACTCACGTTGCACATTATCAGAACCTTTGCCAACGAGACGAGTCAATTTTTGGCGCCGTACAATAACAACATGGCCATGTCAATGGGAGATGGACCGCAGAATGTGGCAACACTAGCCAGTGCCACCTCCAATCCGGGCATCTATGCCGGCGGCAGCAGCACAACAGGCTCCTTCTCGCTCTCCAGCAATGAGTTGGCCAAGCAGACGACAATGGATAAGCGTGTCGAGGCCTGGAATCCCTTCGAGGAGGAGCAGCCCTTCAGTCAAATGACAGAGGATCACATATTTGAAGCGGAGTTCGACAAGATTCGACAGCGCGGCAGTCAAGGCAGTAAGTGAATTCAAATACTACACATACACTTAGAAAAAATATCCGCCTGAAATCTAGAATGTTTTTGAATCTAGAATGTTAATTTGTAAGTACAAGAAAATCAATTTCTGAAATGTAAAAAGGATTAGTTCAATCGACAATTACAAAAATATGGTGTTTTGTATTTATTATAAATATGGATTTGTGCACAGTTAAAAAAATCCCAAAAATTAGAACATTTTCTGTAAATCTTAGAAAAATATTCGTTAAAAAGAAAAAACATTGTTTTTTAAAGTATATTTTCTAATGTTAAGTTACCCTTGAAGCCAAAAGTAAAGTGGTGAATATTCTTAAATTCAGGTCGATTTTTTTTTTGAGTAAAATAAAACAAATAATATTAATTATTTGGTTTTGTTGCAGGCATCACGGCCAAGTCGGCATCGACCACATCCACACTGACGCCGACGGAGCAGAATGCGACTGTTGCGACTGTAGCATTAACAGCCGCCGCTGCTGCTGTTCCTGTGCCTGTGCCTGTTGTGGCAAGCGTTGCTGCTGTCTCGCCCAATCCTAATCCAGCAGTGGAGGATCCATTTGGCTCGGCACCGTTCAGTTTGCCCCCGGGTCTGCGCGAGAAGGCGAGTTCGCTGCGCAAAACTGGAGGTAAAGCATGAAATTTTGAATTTAATTAATGTTGCAAAGCCAGAAATACGTTTAGTTTCTCGATTGTTGCTTTTGTTTGTTGCTCTCAATCTCTCGATCTAGACAATGAAAATGAGTTGAACGTAGACGTAGTCTAAAATACCCATCCCACAGTAGAGTAACAGCAACAGCAACAACAACACCAAGAACTACAACAGCAACAAGAACAACAGCAACATCGACAACAACCGGCAGCTACATCAACAACGACACGCAACAACAGCAATTCGCCAACATCTTTAACAACAAACAATAATAACAGAAAAAAGGTTGCGCTGATCTTTTAGATTATGCTTTAGCTTTCAGTTAGATTTTGAAAGAGAACATAGAGAAGTGAGCGGGAAGAGAGAGAGAGAGCGAGTGCGGGGATTGGGTGGGTTTTGCAGTGTAACAAGCTTTTAGAGTGCCATAGAAGCGACCTTAATGATTGATCTTCCTTTCATTACTTACTTAAAAAAAGGAGTGTTATTTTTACATCTGTATACGTATATATATAAATAAATCGATGTATCCATATTTGTTTTTGTATATATTCAAATGCACTCAAAGACTAATCTATATTTATAGTATCTATTGACAAAGAACTTAAATCTACTTTTCTTGATCTATTAACTAAACTTCCAACTCCAATCTAAGCGCTTCTAACAAAACAAATTTTTGGTGCTGGTTCTATGCTAGATAAAACAAAAATTATTACTTAGTAAACAGTAACACGTAATCTAAACAGTAACCGTAATTCGTGGTTGTGGTTTTATTTTTAACCAAAAACATAAATTTTGAACATAAGCTCAAGCAATGTAATTTTTGTATAAAACTCTATTTGATTTGTATGTCTAACGGCTGTTAATAATTAATATTAATAACAGCGCATTAATTATTTTTTATGTTGATGCAACAAATGTGTTGCGTTAATATAAGAGCGTTTTAATTGATTTAAATTCAGCCTTTCGACATATACTTTAAAAATATTGTCGACTTATTGCTATATAAATATTTCTGTGTGTTTTGTAAACTAAATTAAGCCTAATGTGAATTGATATCATATAAAAAGAAATTGTGGTTTTTGAGCAATAATTTGCTGCATATCAAAATTAATTACTAAAAAAAATTGCAATTCTAAATATTTATGCTAATAAACTAAAGATTATTGATTAGAGATAAATCAGCTACTGCTCAAAATGACAAAATTAGTACATATTACAATATTATTTTAAAATTCTTTTCCCTTTTTTTTTATCATTTTTGGCAAAGTTCGAGTCAAGCTGCGTTCGTTGCGGATGTGGCAGCAATTAAACAAATGATAAAAAAGTATTGTTTATATTATTGATCAATGAAGTCAATGACCAATCAATGTTAGACAATATATATATATTATATATATATTTGCACAACAGTCCATAGGCAAAAGAGATTATTCGTTCCTTAAAAAGCGACCACAGCAACAAAACTATTTCAAAATGTTCAACCTAGCTATTTAATACAAAAAAAAAATCCTGTTAATACATGTACATAAATGTTATGATAAAAACATTAAAAAACTTCAAAAAATTTTAAGTATTATTCCAAAGAGCAAATTTCTATAAAATGAACAAATTTAAAGAACAAGCGCAATAAAAGTAACAAAAGTCAGGTAAACACGCTATTAGCAAAGGCAAATTAAACTCCAGATGACAAAATATATATAAATATATACACTATAATTATATATACATATTAAGCACAATATATATATATATATATATATATATATATATATATATTTATGATATGAACAAGTTGAACGAGAAAGAAAGCAACGCGGTGCGTTAATTTTAAGTTAAAGAAGAAAAAAATCCACAACAATGATGAATTTGTATGAAAGTTAAGCAGCGTTTTAAACTGATTTCAAATGCAATAAACAAAACAAAAAACCCAAAACAAAAAACATATTGAATTAGCTAATTTAAGCAACCACTTCAATTTAAAATGGGAATTTCAGTAACAATTTACTAACACAAGGGCTATGCACAGGGCAGCTATACCTAAAAAAAAAAAGTTATACTTAAGTTTAATCGTACAAAATATTAAATTTTTTTAAACCATTAAATATGGTCAATATTTGTGATTTATATGTTAGTATTAATATTAAAACTTTCTACATTTACTGTATTTAACAGTTTTCTATGTATTTAATTTAACTTCTTTTCCAAACTATAATCGATTATTTCACTCTGTTCTGTAGTAATATAACAGCGCTGTAAAATGATCATAACAGCGCGCTGTTCATGCAACAAGTTTTATGTTAATGTAACAGCGTTGAAAAATATTACTTTTATTGGCAGTATTTTAGCATTTAGTTCGATATACATATTAAATCAGTAGAAACTTCAAAATTCACTTTCAATTTGAATTTAAATCACCTAGCTGTATTTAGCTAATCATAAATAAAAAGTTATTGTAGTGTCCTGTGCATAGACCCTTAAGGCTCATCTATATCCTTAGATCATCGTTTAACTCACATTCAAGGACGACATCGAACTACAGCCATCAAATTCGCGATTTCCGCGTCACATTTCTAACTAATCTTAAATGTTAAATACTCGACAAACCACTCACAATCAAAAAATAACACTCAACAACAATATATTTTACCCACATGCATTAACACTAATGAACTCCTCAAGCACTCAGGCATCGTCCCAAGAAATACAGAAAGAACACCTACAAATCCCCTTATCGTAACTAGTCCGTAAACTCATTACCTTACTGCATAAAACGTACTTGATCTCATCCACA
The DNA here is from genome assembly GCA_035042345.1 of Drosophila fungiperda. Taxonomy (NCBI): domain Eukaryota; kingdom Metazoa; phylum Arthropoda; class Insecta; order Diptera; family Drosophilidae; genus Drosophila; species Drosophila fungiperda. Next base: position 3,697,375 of record JAWNLM010000145.1, on the reverse strand, counting down.
GCTAAATTCATCGTTAGCTGCTCTTCGGGCGGAGTTACGCCCATTGCCACAGCTGGCGGCAACCCAATGGTCTCCTCCAGCTCATCTAAGTGGCTGCTATCGCCCACACTGGAGGAGGATAAGACTTCGCTAATTGGCAGCAGACTGAAAACAGATTCGGATGACATTGGAGGAGGCGGTGGAGCAGGAGGAGGACTACAAACGGAGGCAGCTGTCGGTGGTGGTGGCTTTGTCAAGCTGCCGCTGGAGGATCGCAACAAATACGAGAAACTGCGCAGCAATGATCAGCCCACATCGGATGATTCCGATTCAGAGTTTTTTCAGCAGGACAGCGATGAGGGCAATAAGAAAGGTGCAGCGATCTTCAAGCAGATTGTGACCAGCAACATACCCGAAACCATACACAAAATACAACAGGTTGCCTACCACAATATGGACAAAACTACGCATTTGCCCATCGTGAAGAAGTTGCGCCAAACGGCGACCACAAAACGGCCCTCATCCTCTGCCCAGCAGGCGGCCCAGCAGCTGAATCTAATGGCAGCCGCAGTGGCTGCTCAGGCGGCACAAGCCGCTGCTGCGGCACAAGCGGCACAGCTAGAGTCGGATGACGATGCGGATTCCATTGGATCGGCGAGTGATTTGCGAGCCGAAGACGATGATCTGTTCGATGAGAATCCACGTGCTGGTTCGCTGGCCAAGCTGCGACGTCCACCGCCTCTCGACATGGACGGGATCAGTGAGAGCGTGAAGACTTGTTCCAGTTCCGCATATCATGCCGAATGCGAGAGCGTCACAACGCACGAGGATGATGTACGCAGTCGAGTTGTGGTCAAGGTGCGTCTACGTAAAAAGGATCGAGCGGCGGCAGCTGCTGCAGCAGCAGATCCCAATAACGCCTCTGCGGCGAGTGGTGGCATCAATATCAATAATGATGAGCTTAGTCCCACATCGAGTGATCTGCTGCACAAGTTTGGGGATCGTCCGCTGCTGCTGGACGATGAGCTGGACTATGGTTCGGCGGAGAGCAAGAGCAGCAGCAATGAGTCATCTTCCACACAAGCTGTAGGGGCTGCAACTGCAGCTGGAGCTGCAAACCAGGCGGAGCTCAGCGACGAGCTCGATGTGTTTGCCATGGCGCCGTTCAAGCTGCCCGTGGGTAAGCCGCCCAAGCGAAGACCCAGACCCAGCGAGCCGGAAATGTGGACATCGACGCCAGTCAAATCGAGTCAGCCCCCGCCAACTGCTGTTGATTGCAATTTTGCCAAGTTTCCAGAGCCGGAAACAAAAGTCGCTGCACCCCAGCTGGATGAGTTCAATGAGCCCATCTTTAACCCGTTTATTGGATCTGCTGCAGCAGAAGCAGAGGTGGAAGGAGCAGCTGGAGCAGGCGGAGGCGATGGGGATGGCAGCGAGCAGCGGGATCTCTTTGGCTCTGAGCCATTTCCACAGGTAATACGCAAATGTGTCGTTGTCGAACAGCCAACGCACCAGGTCCAAGTCCAGCTCCAGCACTATCCCAAAACCAGCAACAACAACAACAACAATATTAATATGCATAATAATAATAATATTAAAGTAATCCCGGCCAGCTGCTCACAGCTGGTGACAATCAATCATTCGATTATAATAAATAAAACGCCCGAACCACCTCCGCCGCTGGCTATCAATAATAATAATCACAAGATTAACAACAGCAGCATCAGTAGCGTCTATGTGAATGTGCCAGCCGCAAGCAGTTGCTCCGCCAGCTCCTCCAGTGGTACCAACAACACCAGCATCACCTCAACCAGCACACAATCAGCTCCAGCTCCAATTCCAGTTGCAATACCAGCACCACAAACCGCACCCGCAATTGCCGTGCCCGCACAACCTCAACCACAATTACAACCCACACATTTGCAACCGTTGCTGGCCATTGCTGATAATGGTTTTGTGCAAATCTCTCAAGATCGCTGCTCGGACTTTACACCGGACGATGAGGAGGAGCCGGTGGTGTTGCGTTGTTCCTCCGATCTGGTTGCGGATGGATTCAATCAGATCCCGGCACCGCCAACTGTTAAGCCCAAAAAGGAAAAGTCCCATTTGGCTGTGAGAGCCCTGCCCGCCAAGCTCACCCAAAAGGTTAAGGGGCATGCGTATAAGAAGGTCAGCGCTGGCGCTTTGGGCTCCACCTCATCGTTGAGTTCCGGCAGCAAGCAGAAACATCAACGTCTTCAATATCAATCCCATGACGATGATGATGATGATGATGATCATGCGGCCGCCCAGGATGAGAATCGCGTTAGTGGAGGAGGAGCTGGCAGCAGTCGCAATTTTCAATCGAATACCATACAAAACTCTGCAAAGACTGGCTTCAGCAATATGAGCTTTGAGGATTTTCCATCGGATCAAGAAATCGATCGCATGTCCAAAACAATACCCTTTGAGGTGGTGCGCAAGGAGAAGATGCTGCTCGAGGCCGAAAAGAAATTTGGTTCACTCAAACGACGCAATAATCTCTTCTCTTAGAGAAAGAGAGGGCTGTTATCGCTTATCGGTTATCGATAGAGTAGTGGTCGCTCCAACATTGAGATCTTTCAAAAATATCATTCGTCTTAAATTTCTTTGTTTATCATTATTTTTTTTTAGAATATAGTTTGTTTTGAAAAGTATTTGTTTCTAGAAATTCCAACATTTATATTCATCATAAAAATAACAATAATGCTATGTAAAAACTTGAAATTTAATATAGGTATGAATTTTGTTTATATTATTTGAATAATTCAAATTTTATGTAAACTTTAACTTGTACGTTTAAAAACTATTATGTTTTACACACCTGTTTTCTTAGGTGTATTGTCATTCCAAATCTTGTTAAGCACTTGAATACATCATATTACTTAAAGTATATAAATAAGTTTATAAAAATATTTTTTAAATTTAATATTGACACAGATTTGAAGCGATCCAATTATCGAGCGACCACAGGAAAACTCCAAAGAAATATTTAAATTAAAAAAACAGAGTAGAGACTGGGACAATATTAAAATACACAAAAAAAATGTTATTAGCCTGATTATCATTCGAATGGATGATAAAAATCTTAGCTTTTTTGCTTATTTGAATTTTTTGATATTCCGTTTTGTACTTTTTTTTATATCATTTGCACTTTCGCACTCATTACAGTAAGCAGAGCCGCCACACACACACACACAATGAACTTCCATGCACATAACCCGATACATACATACATACAACCATACATACATAAATATATATATATAGCAAATATACCGTTACAACGGCAGATAATGTATTTTTTGAGCAAAGTATTTCTCTGATTTTTTAATCAGAGCACGAAAACTCTTAAAAGAGATGATGATAAGCGCAGCTGACCTAAACACGGGAAGAGTAAAAGTATAAATATGAATAACAACTAATTAACAATTGATATCTATACGAATACTGTTATTTAGTGAAGAAAACTGTACATTAGATATACGTATTAAATATATATATTTATTGGCACATTTGAGCTCATGTTGCAAATGATGAACACAATAATGGATTTAGAATTTATACGATGCGTAAGTTTACCAAAGTTACATTTATTGTTTAATATGGCATTTTCCAATTTGATTTGCTTTTGTCAAATTTACTATTATTTATTAATATATACATACCTATATATATATATATATACATTTATATACAAAACATCAATGTGATTATATTACCCTAACACCCCAAAAAAGATCAATTATAAACAACAATAACAATATATATTTACTAACAGCCGTTGAAAATATGGCAACAAATATTTAAACTAAATTCGTACTCAATTTGTTTATGAATATGTATTATTATCGACTATATAAATTATCAATATGTATTTATATATAAATATATACTTATTATTCTCAGCGAATAAATTTGTTTCTCCACAATTCAAGCAGTTTACTGAAAGTTTTGTTTTGTGCAACTGCACTGTAATAAATATGGCTAAACGACAGTGTTGGTATTTAAGCACTATTAGCAAGAAACCCCACAACTGCATTGGAAATAAACGCAACACATCGCAAAAAAGGTGTTTTTTTTTATTTTTGTTTAGTGGAAAATTTGGTTTAACATGGCATTTGAACGCAACATTAAAACAATTTGGGTAAAAATCTAAGCTAATTAAAGTTCTGTGCAAAAAAAAATGTGGCGCTGAAAGGCGATAACAATAAATATCTAATTGGGCCATATCCTTGTAACTCATTCAAGAATTAAGGGTTTATCGATAAGCCCAAACTTGAACTTGTAAAAATATCACTCTTAGAGCAAGAGCAAATAAGGCGATAAAACCAAATAGTTTTTAAATGGGTGCATCTAAAATAAATACATTCTATAAATAAATATATGAATAATAGATGCACCCCTTATAACTGCGCTTAAAAGCATTATTTAATATTACAGCTACAAGCAAATTGTACAATTTTCTGCATATATATTTTTTTTTTTGCAACGCAGCTGTCACCAATTCCAACTGTACATTTATTTTGACTGCCGCTGTTGTCATTTTGTAAACAGAAGTCAGCTGTGCGGCGAATAGGTGTAAGGTATGCATGACAATACATAGTTAAGACAAAATAAGAATAGCACACACAAGCACAAAGAAAAAATAAAGTGTGCGTGTTTGTGCTTTAGTAAAGAAATGTTACCAGCACCGATAAATAACAAAAAGGAAAAGCAAGCGTGTAGAACCAAACAACAAAACAAACTAAGCAAGCACTGAGAAACTCACGTACGTAAATGTCGAATAGATATATATAAATATTATTCACTTCTAGTCAAACGATTATAATTTGCAATCGCATTTCAAGCAGAATGTTGCCCGCTACAATCGGAAAATGGAATATGGAAAAAGGAGAGCGCATTTTGGTGAAATGTGGCGGCTTTTCCAGTCAACTGGCGCGCAACGTGAAAGAGAAAGTTGATGGCGATCCCTTGTGGGGCTCCCGTTTCGATTGCACACAGCCCGCTGCTGTGATCCAAACACATTTGGACTTCTTGCATAAGGGCGCTGATATAATACTGACCAACACGTATCAATCCAGCGTGGAGGGCTTCATGAGGCATTTAGGCAAAACACGTGAGGAGAGCATTGCGCTCTTTGCGATAAGTGTTCAGCTGGCACACGATGCCAAATCTCAATATTTGGATGAATTGGCTGCAGCAAATAATGGAAACATTGACGCCGATAAGCCCTGGATATTGGCCTCAATTGGACCGTATGGCGCACATTTGCACGATGGGTCCGAGTACCAGGGCAGCTATGCGAATCGCGTCAACTACGAGCGGCTGCAACAGTGGCATACAATACGCATCGATACCTGTCTGCTGGCTGGCGTGGATGGTTTAGCTGTGGAAACGTTGCCCTGCCAACTTGAGGCGCTTGCAGTCACAGAGCTCATCCTGAAGAGATCGACAACTGCAAAGTTTTGGGTGTCTTTTCAGTGCAAGGTGAGTGTTGACTTTTAAAATATATAATCATATATTTGCATAGATCCTTTCGAAATCCCTTCCATTTTAGTTTATAAATTAAATATATACACTTGTAGTAAACGTATTTCTTTTCACCCAAAGGATGAGCTGCATTTGGCGCATGGTGAACCGTTTGCTGCGGCTGCTTTGGCCGTTTGGCGTCTCGTGCAGCAGCATGAGGCACAATCCCGTTTGCTGGCCATCGGCATCAATTGTGTGAATCCCAATTTTGTGACGCCGCTGATTGAATCATTGCGAGCTACCATGGCGCAAGAGGAGCTGCCGCCCCTTGTCATATACAGCAATCGTGGTGAGGTGTACGATGCCGAGCGTGGCGAGTGGACGGGTACCGGTCTCAATTTGGTCTCCTATGTGCCCAAGTGGCTGCAGCTAGGCGTCCGCATCGTCGGCGGCTGTTGTCGCGTCTATCCGGATGATATACTCGAGATACGCAAGTGCGTTGATAGCATTGCTCAGCAGCGTCAAGCGGAAACCTGAACGTACTTAAATCCATAATTTCATATCATAATTGAAGATCATTATTAATATATAAGTGTTAATCTGTACAAATAATAAATATATATATCAATGTTTAAATTCAAAAGTACAAAGTTCCTAAATGCTGTTGCTTACTTCAACAAAATGTGTATTTTGCTAGCTTTTAAAACTTTTCATTAAAATTGACCTAGATCAATACAGATTATAAATATATAATCTGTAGAATTGTTTGCTGTTCAGTGGGAAAATTGGAAGCTGCCTCTGATTAAACGGTTTTTTTAAATTTAATAATCTTACACTGCGCCCGCAATAAAAATAGAGTATTGTGGTCTAATGAGGCATTCATTCGTCTAATAATGTTATTGAATTAGTGAATTTAACTAGAGTTCCATATTGTCTATGCTCCAGTTATCTTAGTTTATTGCATTTGTTTTGGTTCTTTGGTTTTCTAATTATTTTGAAGTTTAATTTTTGTTAAAATGCCAGCAAATTTAAATAAAACTAAGTGAACTAAATTATTCAATATTCCATACATTTATTAAATAATACAAAATTCTGTGCTATTAGTATATAGTAGTTTTATAATAGTTTAAATTTGAGTATATTAAAGTAAACCAGTAATATTTAGTATTTCTAATATAAACTATTATTAGACTGCAAACAGATAATTTTTTCGCTGCTAAATTTTGATTGAAAAACTTTTTGCTTACTTTTTGTTCGTTTCGAGCACGGCTGCGAAAGAAACATATATCAGCCATATGTTCAACGTTCCAGTTCACACGACATTGTGTATGGTGACAAAGTCAGCAAAGGTTATCAACCAAAGCGAATTCTGCCGGACTGTCAGCTTGTCCGATCCAGACATCTGTTGGACTAATCTCTTTCAGAGCGGTTTCTAAGCAAAGTAGTAGGTCTGATTATTACCAGATTGATAATCAATTGATTTGAATTGAGCTATGGTAAACTTTTCCACTAGCTTATATTACTATGAATACTATAAGAATCCTTATTATACGGAATATTCTTTACCTATTATTATTGCATCAGATTTCCCCACTTTTCATTAAGAATTCAGGTAGGCCAAAATCACTTTCGAATATTTTGACTTAGTTCTAGTTAAAATATGAATGGAAATTAAAATGTTAAATACATAAATACAGAGTAAGTGATTAATAAATAGTGGCATATTTTTTAATGGATTTTTTTTTATTAGGTTTATTTTTTTATGTTCGATTCTTAATTGTTTAATAGTTACACAAAGAAAGGTAATTGGACTAGTTCTTTAGTTTAAACAAAGAAAGGCTGATATCACATCAAATAAAGAAATGATAAGGAACATAATTAGAAGAAGAAAGCAAAATGAATAATTTCAAATAAAATTATATTGTATCAGATTTCTTTCCCGTTCCCCTACCACTATCCGGGGTCAGTTGTTATTTATACTTTGTTACTGCTGAGCAGAATGTTATGTGTGATAAGGGCAGCCTATAAAAGGCAGGCAGTCAACATTATAATCTGCCACATTTAGTTTAAACTTCAGACAGTGCGGAATATACATATATATTATATAAATACACTTGTTATTCGATCGCTTAGCGAATTTCTCACAAATAACAACCTAATCAATTACATAGACCTACTTAATCGATTTTCAAGGTGAGTGCTTTGTGCTTAGCAAAAATCTACCATTAATTGCTCACAAACAAATGTGTTATTACAATTCTTTGTTGCTGTTGTTGTTGTTTGCTGAAGGAAGCAAGTTCATTAAACTCTCGACGCAGCTGCTGTTTATTTAAACCAAGGGCTGTACTTCAAAAGTGATTTCAACATTGCATACTTCGCACGTTAAAAATTCCTCTTATATATTGATAGATAATTGGTTGACATTCAGTTAACAACTATATAATTTAAAAAAAATTATAAAAAATAATTTTTTTTTTACGAATTTCAATTTGATAAAGTTTTTCAAGAGTACAAAATAGCAAATAAAAAACTTTGCTTAAGAATGAGGATTAAGAAAATTATTCAAAATTGTTCATTCTTAAAAAAAGCACTCAATCTAAATATATTATTTTAATATTCTTTTGATACGTTTTTTTTATTTTAAATCAAGTATTGATTTTATTTAAATCAAGATCAGTATTGAACTTGATTATACATTTGATTTTCTTTCGGTGCACTTATTGGGCTGTCAGGTGTCAAGGCTCACATCGCAAGGGTAGCAACAAAAAGTGTTTTGTGGTCGAAGAACAGATGGCTTTTTCTCTTGATAAGAATCCATTACAGTGATGTAAAAACATGTTATCAGCGAGACTTGCTATTAATACAAATGGAATAACAAATACCCATTCCCCATTAGCATACAATCCTTGAATTATGGTTCTGACGCGATTGCTAGTTAAAGATGGCGGCTTTGGCACCCAGATGACCGTGCATGTGGGCAGCACCGTTGATGGGGATCCGTTGTGGAGTGCACGCTTCAATGCCATCAATCCGAAGGCCGTCATCAACACCCATCTCGATTTTTTGCAGAGTAAGTGATTAACATACATATTAACATAAATCTGTTAACAGCGGCTTACATTATCGATTTGTTCAATAGATGGCGCTGATCTGATACTGACAAACACATATCAGACAAGTGTCGAGGGCTATATGGAATATCTGGAGCTGGATGAGCAGCAAAGCATTGAGCTGATCAAGAACACAGTGCAACTGGCGCATGTAGCCAAAGAAAAGTATCTAACCGAATGCTTTGAGGCGCAGGTGGAGGTGAACGAAGGTGAGTAGTAAATTTCAAAAATTACTGACAAAATGTCAAGCTTTTAAGGCAACACAATAACAATGTGAAAGCAGTTTCCTTGCCTTTAATTCCTAAGATATGACTTTTATAAAGAAGTAAAATAGTCTACAGTCACAAAACTGGTTAAATGCTAGTCTCATCGAAAGGTATTTACTTTTAAGTTGGTTAAGGTAAAATTGCAAATATTACTACATAAATTGAAAACTCACTTTTAAATAAAAAAAAAAACTCTCTTTTAAATATCTAAAAATGGAAATCATTGTCTTGACTTCTGAAATTCTTTTGACAATTTAACATGGCGAAACAATGAAACTCTGTTTTAGATTTGCACCACATGTTTTGTGGTCACACAATTAATAATTAATTAAACCACGAAAATACGAAATATACTAAAATTGCTAGGGTGAATATATTTTTACAGGTTACCCGCTGATTATTGCCTCGATTGGACCATTTGGCGCTCACCTGCACGACGGATCCGAGTATACCGGCGAGTACGCGGATTATGTAACACCTAAGACCATAACCGACTGGCATCGTGTCCGCATTGATACGTGTCTGGAGGCCGGCGTGGATGCGTTGGCTATTGAAACGATACCGTGTCAAATGGAGGCAGAAGCATTAGTCGAGATGCTTTGCGATGATTATCCCGATGTGAAATTCTGGGTGTCATTTCAATGCCAGGACGAGAGCAGGCTGGCACATGGCGAAGAGTTCGCTGACGCTGCAAATGCGATTTGGGAGATATTGAGAGAGCGAAAGGCGCTGAATAATTGCCTTGCAGTCGGCGTAAATTGTGTGCATCCCAAATTTGTGACGCCGCTCTTTAAGAACTTGAATGGTGAGCGCAGCGTGGATGAACAGATTCCATTAGTGGTCTATCCGAATAGCGGTGAGGTCTACGATGTGAAAACAGGTTGGCAGGGTCGTGAACATTGTGTGCCTCTCGAGAAATATGTACCGGAGTGGGCGCAGTTGGGCGCAAAAATCATTGGCGGCTGTTGCAGGACCTATGCCCGAGACATTCGACACATTAGCGAGGCCGTGCACGCCATTAATAAACGTAAATAAGTTTTTAGATTAAGAAATTCATGTAAATATATGTATTTAGATTGTAAATAAAAGCCAAACCTAAAATAATCATATCTGCTTTTCGAGTTGTGATCGGAAAGATTGCGCATTATCAAGTTCGATATCGAGTTTGAGTTTCTTCAATAAATGGTGCAGAACTGAATAAAAATCTTTTTTTATCTGCTCAGTCTGCTAGTCGAAGAATAGAATTTATAATGAAAAATAAAATTATGTATGCAAAAAAGTTTGATGAATTAAAAAAACAATCGTTTTCTAATAGTATATAAATTAGTTTATATAAATATTTTTTAAATTTAATATTGACACAGATTTGAAGCGATCCAATTATCGAGCGACCACAGGAAAACTCCTAAGAAATATTTAAATTAAACAAAACAGAGTAGAGACTGGGACAATATTAAAATACACAAAAAAAATGTTATTAGCCTGATTATCATCCGAATGGATGATAAAAATCTTAGCTTTTTTGCTTATTTGAATTTTTTGATATTCCGTTTTGTACTTTTTTTTATATCATTTGCATTTTCGCACTCATTACAGTAAGCAGAGCCGCCACACACACACACTCACAATGAACTTCCATGCACATAACCCGATACATACATACATTCAAACATACATATATAAATATATATATATAGCAAATATGATAATGTATTTTTTGAGCAAAGTATTTCTCTGATTTTTTAATCAGAGCACGAAAACTCTTAAAAGAGATGATGATAAGCGCAGCTGACCTAAACACGGGAAGAGTAAAAGTATAAATATGAATAACAACTAATTAACAATTGATATCTATACGAATACTGTTATTTAGTGAAGAAAACTGTACATTAGATATACGTATTAAATATATATATTTATTGGCACATTTGAGCTCATGTTGCAAATGATGAACACAATAATGGATTTAGAATTTATACGATGCGTAAGTTTACCAAAGTTACATTTATTGTTTAATATGGCATTTTCCAATTTGATTTGCTTTTGTCAAATTTACTATTATTTATTAATATATACATACCTATGTATATATATATATATATATATATATATAACTAATTGCGAGTAACAAAATTTATATAAACGGCCAGCGGTGGAATAATAGTCACGTACACTGAAAGGTGATCCGAAGAGCAAAAATAAGACGACGACGTTGTTTGAGGTTCGAACACAGACTGCTGCCGAATCGCTTTGGCAGGTTTATTGAAAACTTCTAAATTATCTTACAGCTAGATACATTTATTCTTATCCTACTTAGGACATTATCTAGTTACATATTTACTGCTGCAAATGCGTCTAGACTCATTATCCTATCAGTTCGGAGAATTCTTATCCTACTTAGGACCTTATCGAGTTACATATTTACTGCTGCAAATGCGTCTCGACTCATTATCCTATCAGTTCGGAGAATTCTTATCGCGGAACGTTTTATTACGGTCACTATGGGTGCCGCGTACGTGTCTTTTCACTTGTTTACATATCTTCGCGATAAGAATCCTCCTTTGTTATCTTAACATTGTAAGATTGAACATCCTGGCCCCTGTTAAAAGGCTTGCCTTTTAAGGATGGTTATACATGTATATATTTAAAATTTTATATATATATTTTTTTTTTGATATTATTAAATGTTCTAATTTAATAATTGAAATAATTAATTCTTAAGATTATATACCCTGGCCCCTGTTGAAAGGATGGCCTTTCAAAAAAAAACATTTTGTTCTACTTAAGGAATACAATCTTTTGTTTTCATTGTTATACATAATAATTTGAATAAAATTATATATTATATTTTACTACTGGTACTATTTTGGATATTATATATTATATTTTAAAAAATAGCAGTTTAAACATATGAGCCCAAGTATTTTTTTTTTTTTTTTAAGGATAATATTTAGATTTGAATACGAACATATTGATTTTTCTATTATCTTATGTGTGGTAAAGCTATCGTAGCAGGCAGAAATTGGGCAGGTAGCTGACAGACTCGTTTGAACAAAATGAAGACAACCGCGGCGATTCCAAAGAGTAGTAGTCCGGTCGTCATGCTGATGCCGTAGTGGGCTACGTTATGCAGGTCCAGGTCGACAGGGAAGCCTAAGATGTGAGTTTGTCGTGGAATATCAGGTATATTAAAGGATTTTAGTTCGCCTTCTACCTTAATATGATTAACCGCAGGCAATTGGATTGATAAGTTGACTTGAGGTACCCAAAACTTTACATCAGTTGTCACGTCATCATATGCCCACAGATTGACTTCCTCGGAGTGTAAGTAGCATTCAGGGTCAAGCTGAAGAATACCTTGTCCCGATAATTTTATAGTATTTAGTTTGTTTTTTCAAAAAACATCTGCAGCAATCTCCGACGGTATTGAATAGAGCCATGAGTTTGGCTTGATGAGTTGAGCCCAGAAGTTTTGCGGTTGCCTAATGTCGATAAAGCATGTTGTTGGTAATGTTGTCTTTTTAAGTAGCAACAATACCTCACAGCTGGTTGAGGCTCTAACGTTGTATAACGGATGGTGTTGCGGACAGAGAATTAAGTCTTCCATCTTATTGCACTGATCCCATTTTTCGTCAGTTATTCCGTAGTATACTGTTCGTTCGTCATCCATTAGAATATGCTTATATTCCGACTTAATGCTCACAAAACGATTGGTGTGCATGATCGGAAGTGGGTAGATTTTATAAGCTCTTAGTTTTTTGTTATTTATCAAGGGAATTTTTATATTAAACAAAATTGCGGAGCTCATTGTTCGAGACGTTATTGTCGCCATTTTCTGAATTTCCAATTGGGTCCATGATTGGTCGTCTGGACTCCTTCCATGGCATAGTGTTGATGGCAGCGAGATTCTGCATCGAATCCTATTTGCTGGATCTAACGGCGATCGGCATCAGAGTGTCAAATACATTACCGTTCGTGTTGAAGGTATCGGAAATGATATTATGCTGCAGATGCTCAAAGGCGTCCATCCCCATGGCTAGTGTTTCGATGGCGGCGAGAAACTCATCAATTATTTGTTTGTCTAACCTATCAGCCAATGTATACATTGTTTGGTTGATGGTTTGAAAATTCTTCCAGATCACGTCATTCTGCTTTTTTATCATGTTGGCTGTGGCATTTGGATTGAAGATTGATTTCGTACCAGGTCGAGTAAATAATCTTCGTTGCTCCTGCTTTGCTTAACCTTTCTTAGTAGGCTATCGGCTTGTTCTTTGTCCATTAACCCAAATACAGAATTATACACTCTACCCATAAAGGGCAAAAGAGCTCTTGGCTTGCGTAGTTTCTTTCTTATCTGGTTTTGGGATATTATATTGTCATTATGACGAATTCTTTCTAGCTTACTTGCTAGTAGCGTCAACATAGATTTAGTACTCATATCATTGGGTTTATTTTTGATGTCGAGCACTTTGACCACGATGCTTCGACGCGGTATTTAAAAGCCCAATAGTCATCCAGGTCCACGTGAACTATTATATTAAATGATGACCTTGTCAGCCCTACAATACCTTCATTTTCGAAGAATATTCCTGCGCTATTGTTGATTGGTTCTACTTTCTGATACATTACATTATTAAAAATACTTAGATAAGTTAATATATATATAAACATATTTTTATTCTTAACATTTTTTCTCGTTTGTGGCTCATATGTTATACTGTGTTGTTTTTTTTCAGTACTTTTTATAGCATGTTTTCATTGTGCTGCTTGGCTATACATTTTTCATTTTTGTTTTCAAATTGTGCTGCATTGGCACATACACTATTTGTTATTTTAATTTCCTCCTCGATAGGAAAAGGACAAACATTGTGTGTCGATCTTAGCGACACTCCATTGCTGGTCCTTACCTCTATCATTCTGCAAAGCCCATCTTTTCCTATAATGGGCTTTGTCACCCTGCCCCTTTTCCACGTGGCTTGGGCAAGATTTTCTTCTTTTATTAATACTAACGTACCAGGCTTTAGGTTTTCTTTTATATTACTCCATTTGTATCTTTTTTGTAATTCGGACAAGTACTCCAGAGACCAACGTTTCCAAAATTCCTCACAATTGGACTGTACCGCTTTCCAATGATCACGCAGTCCCTTGTAAGATCTATTATTTTTTGAATCTAAAAGCGTCGTCCAAGCTTCTCCAAGTATAAAATGTGCTGGAGTAAGTACTTGAAAATCGTTCGGATTATCGGACAATGGAGTTAATGGTCTTGAGTTTAAAATTGCTTCTATTTGTGTCATCAGTGTAGCTAATTCTTCATAGGTCATTATTCCTTCCGTTACTCTATCAAAATGCTTCTTTACCGATTTGACGCAGGCTTCCCAAAGACCTCCAATGTGAGGTGCTCTTGCAGGAATATTTACCCACTCAATCTGTTGTTCTGCACAGAATTCCTTAATTTTCGCTTTGTTTTCTTTCGTTTGGAATAGTTCATAAACTTCCCTTAAGGCATTGGCTGCGCCAATGAAATTTGTGCCATTGTCACTATAAATTTTCTCTGGGCAGCTACGTCGACCTATGAAGCGTTTTAATGCCCCTGTAAATGCAGCCGACGTCATATCGGATACCACCTCTAAGTGAACTGCCTTCGTAGCAAAGCAAACGAATACGCAAACATATGATTTGTCTATTCTCTTGCCCCTAATCTTATGGTGAATCATTATAGGCCCCAAGAAATCTATACCTATGTTCAAGAAAGGTCTAGTACGTATAACCCGATCTTTTGGTAAATTACCCATTAATTGATGAATCGGTCTGGGTTGTGCCCTAAAGCATCTGTAACACTGTTTTACACCTGAGACGTTAATTGTTTCCCTCTTACTGGCCAAAATTGTTGTCGCATTATAGCTAACAATCCTTGAGGACCTATGTGCAAATGTTTTTTATGCAAGTATTCCGTCAAAAGATGTACCCATTTATCTCCATATGGTAATAAAATAGGGTGCTTGGCTTCGAAGCATAGATTGGAATTTTGAATTCTACCACCGACTCGTATTACACCATCTTGATCTATAAAAGGTGAAAGTGATTTTATAGTCGATTTTCCTGGCAAGCTCTCTAATCCCTTTTTTAGGCATTTATAATCCCCACTAAAATTACCTTTTTGGATAATGCTCACCATGAGTTGCAATGCGCTTTTCCTATATTCAATAATACTTTTATTGTATTCTTTTCTACACTTGGCAATGAAAAGAAGAACATTGGCGATTACATTCTGCAAAAATTTAAAATTGTTTTTTGTATTAATGTTTCTTAACATTGACTCGCTTTTAACTATTAATACTTTCACACTATTTTTTACCTCTGGGATCTCGTCTACTTGAATTTCTTGATCAGTAGGCGTATAGGTAGCATTTTTCAAAAATGTAGGTCCTTCAAACCACATATTATTTCCTACTAGATCTTTAGGATATACTCCTCTAGATATTATGTCTGCAGGATTTTCTTTTGACTCTACGTACTTCCAATTTAACGCATTTGGGTTAATTTGAATTGCATTAACTCTGTGCGAAACAAAGGTTTTGAGGGTTGCTGGATCGAGCTTAAGCCAACTAAGTACAATTTTGGAATCCGAATATAAATAAATTTCATCCATTTTAATCTTCATACTATCTATCACTTTGTTTGTTAATTCAGCCAGTAATACTGCGGCGCATAGTTCTAATCTTGGGAGAGATACAATTTTTGTTGGAGCTACTCTTGATTTTGATGCTGCAATATTTATGAAGATTTCTCCATTAATGCTAATGGTCTTAATGTAAACCACCGCCCCATAAGCTTTAATCGATGCATCACTGAACCCATGGAGCTCTATTTTGCTTGCATCATTGCCTATCAACCTTCTTGGTATCTTAATTTTGTTTAGCAGTGGTAATTCATTTTTTATTCTATTCCATTTTTGTACCAATTCTCCGCCTACTTCCTTATCCCAATCAATTTTTGATTTCCAAAGTTCCTGCATAATTACTTTTGTGGTAACTGTTACTGGATTGACCAGACCTAAAGGATCGAATAATTTGGATATGTCTGATAAAATATTTCTTTTTGTTGCACTATGTTTGCATTCCCAATTACATTTAATTGAAAAATGATCTGTTTCTGGCACCCAGGATACCCCTAATGCTTTAATTGTGTCTGCTTGATTTCTTTCAAATTCTAAGCACATGCCTCTATCGGCTTCGGGAATAGATTTGAGAATTTGTGAAGCATTTGAACACCATTTTCTTAAGTGAAACCCTCTTTCTTTTAAGGTTTTGGATAGGTGGTCTTTTAAAATTAGAGAATTTTTAATCGAGTCAGCGCCTGTCATCAGATCATCCATATAGAAGTCCTCTTTTATTACTTCTGCTATTGTGGGTAATTTTTCTGATATTTCTTCAGCTGCGACTTGAAGGCACTTAACTGCCAAATATGGAGCAGGAGCAGTGCCGTATGTCACTGTATTAAGTGCATAAGTTTTTAACTCCTCCCGAGGATCCCATCGCCATAAAATCAATTGATAATTTTGATGCTCTTTATTTACCCAAATTTGCCTGTACATCTTTTCAATATCCGCTGAAATGGCATATCTATGCTTTCGGAATCTAAGTAGAATATTGAAAAGATCCTCTTGTAACCTTGGCCCAGTGTGTAACATATCATTAAGTGATAAGTTGGTGGATGTCTTACAGGAAGCATCAAACACCACTCTCACCTTTGTTGTTGTACTCTCAGGCCTAACAACGCAATGGTGCGGTAAATAATATTTGTTTTTAAGTCGTTCAGGATTGGAAACTTTTCTCATATGCCCTAGTTGTAAATATTCCCTCATAAATTCAGAATATTGACTTTTAAGAGTTGGATTTCTATTTAGTTTTTGCTCTAATGCCATATACCTTCGCTTAGCTTGCATTTCAGACCCACCCAATTTAGATGGGGTATCCTTAAATGGTAATGGAACGACATATTTTCCATCTCCATTCTTAGATAATTTTCTTTCGAAAATCTGTTCGCATGCTCGCTCCTCTTTTGTATGTTTTGGGCGATCAGTATTTATTTCCTCTAATTCCCAGAACCTTCTAATTTGTGCATCTAATCCATCGGATACCGAAGTAACTGTAGCACAAAGTTTAGGTGTATGGCTTAAGATTGTGCTTCCGTTAGCAATCCATCCAAATAATGAATTTTGTAATCTAATTTGACCTTCATTTAAATTAGCCGTGCCTTCAATATGAATGTCATAAAAGATTTCGATTCCCAAAAGCATATCAATTCCTTTTGGGATGTTAAACTGGGGATCAGCTAACTGTAATTTTGGAACTGACTCTCCAATATCTATTTTTTGTGTCGGTAATTCCGATACAATTTTTTTTATCACCAATACTTCAATATTTGTTTTGTAAGTTGATGTTTTAGATTTGAGATTGATTGGTATCATCTCATCTACCTGTGCGGTGTTACCTGACATACCTTCGATAGTTATTTGAGTTTTTTTTCCTTTTAACCCAAGCTTGTTTTTCATGTCCTTGGTCAAAAAATTAACTTGCGAACCGCTGTCAAGTAACACTCTGCAATCATGCCAGATTCCCTTTTTATCTTGAACCTGAACAATAGCTGTGGCAAGAAGAACATATTTCTTTTCACCATTTTCCTGCTTTTTGGCGGTAGCACTTTTATTTATAACTTTTGCATCTTCTTTATGCAAAAGAATATGGTGATTTTTACCGCAATTCGAGCAAGTTTTTTTGCAATTAGTGAATAAATGCCCCCCTATGAGACATTTTCCACATATATTGTTTAGACGAATCATGTCCCATCTTTCCTGATTAGTCAACATTTTGAATTTATAACACTTAAATAAAGTGTGAAATATCTTGCAACCCATTAGACATTTTTCCTTCTCAAATGTTCTTTCATTGCATTTTAGCGGATGCTCTTGGCTTGCTTCCAAAGCGTATCGCTCATGCTCGAGAAATTTAATTAGGGGTTCAGTATTTTGCATTTCTTTGGGGTTATGCAGAGATTTCTCATATTTTGACCTTAAATTCATATTTAGTTTTCTGACTAAAATGAAATTAATTAGGCCTTTTGCAATTGCATCGGCAGTCAAGTCCATTGCATTTATTGCTTGCAAGTTTTCTTGAACCGTATCTAAAAGTGTTTTTACACTTAAAGCCGTTTCGCTTGCAATCGGAACATCAATTAAATTTTTCAAATGAATTTCAAAAACTGCTCTTTCATTTGAGAACTTATTGTCCAGCAGCGACCATGCAAGTTTATAATTCGCCTCTGTTGGCGCCAGACTTGCTATGGTAGCTGCTGCGTCCCCTTCAATTTTTGGTTTTTAGTACGCACATTTTTTGTGCGTCTGGAATTCTCGCAGAGCCAATCAATTGATGAAATAGCTCCTTGAAAGTTTTCCATTCTTCGTATTTCCCTGAAAACGACGGAATGTCTATTTTAGGAAGCACAAAAGGCAGATTTTCGCTTCTTGATGTGGAAGCTAGTTCTTCATACATTTCATTAAGTGTATAGAACATATCTGTCAGCTCGTCGTCTTCATTATATTCGAGATACTCGAAAAAGACTTCTTGAGCTTTATTTTTGATTAGACGGACTTCGGATATGGGCTCATTCCCTGTTCTAAATCTATTTAAAACCCCTTCATACCCGCTTAATATAAAGCGAAATTTTCGGCTAACCGAAAGTCCTATTTTCCCTGTGCTACTTTCTGTTTTGCAATGGGAGTGGTCTGGCACTGGAGGTGCTATCCTTTTGATAGCCCCCTGAGGATTATTTCCTGAATCTATAAGGCTAAGCAGTGTATTGGTTTTTTTAACGTACTCTCTTACCTTATCTCCGTATTGGTTTTTAAAGTACAAGCTGTTTTCTGTGCTGGGTAATTGAGCTTTCAATGTTTTATCATTGGCTTCAAATACCTCAGCAATGCCTTCAGCTGTCTTCTTCCATTCCTGAATTTCCTCGTGACTGGCCGTCGATGCCTTTGCCGTCGCATTATTATAAAGAGTTACCAGGGACTCTCCCAAATGCTCCTGTGATTTTACCAGCTCCTGTGCCATTATATTATTTATTTATTTATTTTTTATTACACAATTTTTATTATTATCACTTCGCGCTTCGCGATCTGAATTTTATTTATTAATTTAAAAAAAATTTTGTGATATATATTTATTAATTTATCACTTTTTTCACAATTTTTAACGTGAACAAATCTAGGGGTCACCAATAATTAATTGCGAGTAACAAAATTTATATAAACGGCCAGCGGTGGAATAATAGTCACGTACACTGAAAGGTGATCCGAAGAGCAAAATAATAAGACGACGACGTTGTTTAAGGTTCGAACACAGACTGCTGCCGAATTGCTTCGGCAGGTTTATTGAAAACTTCTAAATTATCTTACAGCTAGATACATTTATTCTTATCCTACTTAGGACATTATCTAGTTACATATTTACTGCTGCAAATGCGTCTAGACTCATTATCCTATCAGTTCGGAGAATTCTTATTCTACTTAGGACCTTCTCGAGTTACATATTTACTGCTGCAAATGCGTCTCGACTCATTATCCTATCAGTTCGGAGAATTCTTATCGCGGAACGTTTTATTACGGTCACTATGGGTGCCGCGTACGTGTCTTTTCACTTGTTTTCCAATTTGATTTGATTTATTAATATATACATACCTATATATATATATATATATATATATATATATACATCTATATACAAAACATCAATGTGATTATATTACCCTAACACCCCAAAAAAGATCAATTATAAACAACAATAACAATATATGTTTACTAACAGCCGTTGAAAATATGGCAACAAATATTTAAACTAAATTCGTACTCAATTTGTTTATGAATATGTATTATTATCGACTATATAAATTATCAATATGTATTTATATATAAATATATACTTATTATTCTCAGCGAATAAACTTGTTTCTCCACAATTCAAGCAGTTTACTGAAAGTTTTGTTTTGTGCAACTGCACTGTAATAAATATGGCTAAACGACAGTGTTGGTATTTAAGCACTATTAGCAAGAAAACCCACAACTACATTGGAAATAAACGCAACACATCGCAAAAAAAGTGTTTTTTTATTTTTGTTTAGTGGAAAATTTGGTTTAACATGGCATTTGAACGCAACATTAAAACAATTTGGGTTCAGGTCTAAGCTAATTGGAGTTCTGTGCAAAAAAAAAATGTGGCGCTGAAAGGCGATAACAATAAATATATTGTGCAATTTTCTGCATATATTTTTTTTTTTTTGCAAGCACAAGAACAAAGGAAAAATAAAGTGTATGTATTTGTGCAGCACCGATAAACAACAAAACAAACTAAGCAAGCACTGAGAAACTCACGTACGTAAATGCAATCGCATTTCAAGTAGAATTCTTAAATGCTGTTGCTATGCTCCAGTTATCTAAGTTTATTGCATTTGTTTTGGTTCTTTGGTTTTCTAATTATTTTGAAGTTTAATTTTTGGTAATATGCCAGCAAATTTAAATAAAACAAAGTGAACTAAATTATTCAATATTCCATACACTCCTTAAATAATACCAAATTCTGTGCTATACGTATATAGTAGTTTTATATTAGAATAAATTTGAGTATATTAAAGAAAACCAGTAATATTTAGTATTTCTAATATAAACTATTATTAGACTGTAAACAGAGAATTTTTCCGCTGCTAAATTTTGATTTTTTTTTTTTTTGCTTTTTTTTGTTCGTTTCGAGCACGGCTGCGAAACTACTATATTACTATGAATACTATAAAAATCCTTATTATACGGAATATTCTTTACCTATTATTATTGCATCAGATTTCCCCACTTTTCCTTAAGAATTCAGGTAGGCCAAAATCACTTTCGAATATTTTGACTTAGTTCTAGTTAAAATATGAATGGAAACTAAAATGTTAAATACATAAATACAGAGTAAGTGATTAATAAATAGTGGCATATTTTTTAATGGATTTTTTTTTATTATGTTTATTTTTTTATGTTCGATTCTTAATTGTTTAATAGTTACACAAAGAAAGGTAATTGGACTAGTTCTTTAGTTTAAACAAAGAAAGTCTGATATCACATCAAATAAAGAAATGATAAGGAACATAATTGGAAGAAGAAAGCAAAATGAATCATTTCAAATAAAATTATATTGTATCAGATATCTTTCCCGTTTCCCTAGCACTTTGTTACTGCTGAGCAGAATGTTATGTGTGATAAGGGCAGCCTATAAAAGGCAGGCAGTCAACATTATAATCTGCCACATTTAGTTTAAACTTCAGACAGTGCGGAATATACATATATATTATATAAATACACTTGTTATTCGATCGCTTAGCGAATTTCTCACAAATAACAACCTAATCAATTACATAGACCTACTTAATCGATTTTCAAGGTGAGTGCTTTGTGCTTAGCAAAAATCTACCATTAATTGCTCACAAACAAATGTGCTATTACAATTCTTTGTTGCTGTTGTTGTTGTTTGCTGAAGGAAGCAAGTTCATTAAACTCTCGACGCAGCTGCTGTTTATTTAAACCAAGGGCTGTACTTCAAAAGTGATTTCAACATTGCATACTTCGCACGTTAAAAATTCCTCTTATATATTGATAGATAATTGGTTGACATTCAGTTAACAACTATATAATTTAAAAAAAATTATAAAAAATAATTTTTTTTTTACGAATTTCAATTTGATAAAATTTTTCAAGAGTACAAAATAGCAAATAAAAAACTTTGCTTAAGAATGAGGATTAAGAAAATTATTCAAAATTGTTCATTCTTAAAAAAAGCACTCAATCTAAATATATTATTTTAATATTCTTTTGATACGTTTTTTTTTTTAAATCAAGTTGATCAGTATTGAACTTGATTATACATTTGATTTTCCTACGGTGCACTTATTGGGCTGTCAGGTGTCAAGGCTCACATCGCAAGGGTAGCAACAAAAAGTGTTTTGTGGTCGAAGAACAGATGGCTTTTTCTCTTGATAAGAATCCATTACAGTGATGTAAAAACATGTTATCAGCGAGACTTGCTATTAATACAAATGGAATAACAAATACCCATTCCCCATTAGCATACAATCCTTGAATTATGGTTCTGACGCGATTGCTAGTTAAAGATGGCGGCTTTGGCACCCAGATGACCGAGCATGTGGGCAGCACCGTTGATGGGGATCCGTTGTGGAGTGCACGCTTCAATGCCATCAATCCGAAGGCCGTCATCAACACCCATCTCGATTTTTTGCAGAGTAAGTGATTAACATACATATTAACATAAATCTGTTAACAGCGGCTTGCATTATCGATTTGTTCAATAGATGGCGCTGATCTGATACTGACAAACACATATCAGACAAGTGTCGAGGGCTATATGGAATATCTGGAGCTGGATGAGCAGCAAAGCATTGAGCTGATCAAGAACACAGTGCAACTGGCGCATGTAGCCAAAGAAAAGTATCTAACCGAATGCTTTGATGCGCAGGTGGAGGTGAACGAAGGTGAGTAGTAAATTTCAAAAATTACTGACAAAATGTCAAGCTTTTAAGGCAACACAATAACAATGTGAAAGCAGTTTCCTTGCCTTTAATTCCTAAGATATGACTTTTATAAAGAAGTTAAATAGTCTACAGTCACAAAACTGGTTAAATGCTAGTCTCATCGAAAGGTATTTACTTTTAAGTTGGTTAAGGTAACATTGCAAATATTACTACATAAATTGAAAACTCACTTTTAAATAAAAAAAAAAACTCTCTTTTAAATATCTAAAAATGGAAATCATTGTCTTGACTTCTGAAATTCTTTTGACAATTTAACATGGCGAAACAATGAAACTCTGTTTTAGATTTGCACCACATGTTTTGTGGTCACACAATTAATAATTAATTAAACCACGAAAATACGAAATATACTAAAATTGCTAGGGTGAATATATTTTTACAGGTTACCCGCTGATTATTGCCTCGATTGGACCATTTGGCGCTCACCTGCACGACGGATCCGAGTATACCGGCGAGTACGCGGATTATGTAACACCTAAGACCATAACCGACTGGCATCGTGTCCGCATTGATACGTGTCTGGAGGCCGGCGTGGATGCGTTGGCTATTGAAACGATACCGTGTCAAATGGAGGCAGAAGCATTAGTCGAGATGCTTTGCGATGATTATCCCGATGTGAAATTCTGGGTGTCATTTCAATGCCAGGACGAGAGCAGGCTGGCACATGGCGAAAAGTTCGCTGACGCTGCAAATGCGATTTGGAAGATATTGAGAGAGCGAAGGGCGCTGAATAATTGCCTTGCAGTCGGCGTAAATTGTGTGCATCCCAGATTTGTGACGCCGCTCTTTAATAGCTTGAATGGTGAGCGCAGCGTGGATGAACAGATTCCATTAGTGGTCTATCCGAATAGCGGTGAGGTCTACGATGTGAATACAGGTTGGCAGGGTTGTGAACATTGTGTGCCTCTCGAGATATATGTACCGGAGTGGGCGCAGTTGGGCGCAAAAATCATTGGCGGCTGTTGCAGGACCTATGCCCGAGACATTCGACACATTAGCGAGGCCGTGCACGCCATTAATAAACGTAAATAAGTTTTTAGATTAAGAAATTCATGTAAATATATGTATTTAGATTGGAAATAAAAGCCAACCCTAAAATAATCATATCTGCTTTTCGAGTTGTGATCGGAAAGATTGCGCATTATCAAGTTCGATATCGAGTTTGAGTTTCTTCAATAATTGGTGCAGAACTGAATAAAAATCTTTTTTTATCTGCTCAGTCTGCTAGTCGAAGAACAGAATTTATAATGAAAAATAAAATTATGTACGCAAAAAAGTTAGATGAATTAAAAAAACAATCGTTTTCTAATTCTGAGGGTGCAATAAATAGGTGCTAATATGCTTTTACAAAAGTAAATTTAATTATTATTTCACTAATAACACAATGTAACGGAACTCGCGCTATCGAAATCTATCGAAAACACCAGCTATCGACATTCAGAGCACAGATGAATTTTCATTAATTTCATACAGTTGGCAGCACCGCTTGAATGACATTCGCATAAACGCCGCGACCCGAACAAGCTTGCAATAAATTTTAGCAAAGCAATTTTAAAATAATATTTAGTATTTGCGAAAACCAAATAACACATAGGCGCAATGTTGATCAAAGTGAAGGTAAGAAATTGGCCTTACGGCGACGCAAGTAACATTCCCAATTTAAGGAACTGATGCAGCGACAACCATGCGTCAGCTTGGCGGACAACAAAAAATTTAAGCAAAATAGATATGTTAATAATGTGAAATTTCTATTTACAGACACTGACTGGTAAGGAAATTGAGATTGATATTGAGCCCACAGATAAGGTTGATCGGATAAAGGAGCGCGTAGAGGAAAAAGAAGGTATACCACCACAACAGCAACGTCTCATATTCTCCGGCAAACAAATGTGAGTCAAATATAAAAAAAAAATGTATAAATGCATTAAAATGAGCATTTTTGCAGGAACGATGACAAAACGGCGGCAGACTATAAAGTACAAGGCGGCTCCGTGCTACATTTGGTTCTTGCCTTGCGAGGCGGTAGCAACAAAACTAATTAATTTATTAGACAGGCGTTGAACACTCGTATTTAGTAAATTGATAACTCATTATTATATTTTTTTCTACAAGAAATTCATGTTTCTCAAATAAAAGAAAGTTTTCATCGGTATTTACGAAGAACTACAAAGAAAAATCACATATTTTTTTTAGTTATTTATGTTCTAAAATATCTGTTATTGAACTGATTGAGAGTTCACAACGCGAAGGATGAATTTTATATGGACTTTTAGTTTTAATCGGAAATATACATATTTTTTGAATATGTGTGGTCAATAACCATCAAATCTATTTTTGACAACTCCCAGCCATTAATATAATCATAAATTTTGCCACAAAATTTAAAAAAAAAAATGGAAAACTTTTATTTGTTCTTTTTTTTCTTCAAATGGAAGACCAGTGACTTTTCCATATGACCACATACATAGTATATTTCGTCCATACATTTTAAGATTATTCGTTTGGTTAGGCAGTGAATGTTGTATTTAAAGATAATATTAAATGCGACCGACTAGCAAATGATTCTTTGGCGTGCATTGCTCCGGCTTCAAACGCGTTAAGATCACCTTGTAGCCAGCCTCCTCCGCCTGCAGTTTGCGATCCGTGTCCACCACGCTCATGCAATGTAGCCCCTGCAAAGTAATCTCCGGCTTGCAATTGGTTGTGCCCAGCTCGTGTGCCTGATCCGCTGTATGTGCTATATACAGATAATCCTTTGTGTCGAGCACCTCGCGAAATCGAGCACTCAACGGATAGGCAATGTGTGGCATTGGCTGCAGCGAACCATAGCAGCAGGGGCAGCACACAAAGCGCGCATGAACACGTTGACATTGTTGCAACACAATGTCCGTGGCTGTACCGCAGGCATGCAACGAGGCGCCAATATCGAAACGACCCATAAAATAATCAATATTGCACTGATAGAAGACGCAGTTGTTCAGCTTCAACTCTGCGGCCCGCTTTTGAGCATGAGCCAGCGAATATGCCTTATTTTCCAGCACAATCACAATGCACTGCGGAAGCTTGAGGGCCAACAGTATAGCCAAATGTCCAGTGCCGCTGCAGAAGTCAACAATGCGATCGTTGGCCTGTGCCAGGGAGACAACCGCATTGGCCATATTCTCCAATTGTTGACGCTTACGCTCCAGCCGCTCCTCGGGCAACGCTGAGCTCTTCGCATGAGTCGGCTCAATATCGTGCCAGTTGATCAATTGTTCGCCAAATGTCTGCTCCGAATCAGTGCTAAATTGCAGCTGTAGCTGTGAAAGCTTAGCCAGAGCAGCATCGACTTCCAACTGGCTGGTGTAGATACGATTTCGAGGACGATAACGCTTCGGATCGGCTTTGTAGAGGCTGGTTTCCTCGCAGTCTGGTATGCTCAACAATTGTGTATTCTCCGCTGGCGCCACCAGCAGCGGCACATATAACTCATGTAATATGCGGGCACAGTTCGTATCAAAGCTATCAATCTGCAAGTAATTTATATTATAATATTAGTTAATTAGGAGCACAGAATAGGGAAGTTCGAGAAACAGACCTCACTGAACCAGGTGCTGGTGAGCGGAAAATGTGGCAACATTTGGGCGCAATGCTGGAAGACTAGACGAAGCAGTGGATAGAGTATTAGATCGGCAATGGTAAAGCTAATGCCCTCGGCGAAACGATGTTCGATCAACAGTTGCTCCTTGGGGATAGTGCACTCGATGAGGATGCGATCCTTTCTCTTCACTGACACACCATTTTCTCCTAATTGATTTGCCTGTTCCCGGGCCTGTTTGTAGATGTTGTGCATGCGCACCGGTTGATTCATGTGCTGCTCAAATCGCACCACTTCGACTGGCACTTCACGCAACTGCAACTCTCCACTTTGCAGCTGGGTGACCAAATTAACCACATCCACCTCACAGAAACGCGTCCAAATGGAGGCTTCGGCGGGCGCTAGCAGGCAGCTGCCCTTGAAGCCCAAGAGTTGACGCAAATGGGCACTCGGCTGGCGGGCAATGAGTTCCCGGCAGACGGCACAGGTGCCCGCAATGAAAATGTTTTTATTTCGTTGATATATCGGCAAACGAAGATCCTTCAGAGCGGGCAGCGTGGCAGCCTCACGACATGTGATATGCTGTTCGGTTAATTCACGTCGCATCTGGGAACTGCGTAAAGCTATCTTTCCAGAGCCAATTTTACTCGCAACAAAATTGACTTTAATGTTTGGGGGCTCTTTGAGGTAGCGATATGTGTAAAGGGCTAGGAACGAAGGCACACTGGTGTATATTGTTGTTTCTGCATTTTGTGTGCTTATCTCAATCTCCACATACAGTTGATCCATCGTCTTTATTAATTTAACTAATCATTTAACTAATGAGAATTCAAGAAAACAACAAAAAGAAAATTATATAGCGAAATCAATGTGAAAACACAAAAGAAATCGAAATCAAAGTGCGAGTTTGAGGTTATGTGCTACAAAAATACAAAATAAAAACAGCTGGCAGCCATGGGCAAAGCAAGAAGCAGCTAATCTACCATTCGCATGTTGATGCACATTGAATATATTTGAATTGCTTTTTCGATAAATTTGCTCGCGTTTTTTTGTTTTGTTTTGTTTTTGGCTCTGCTGATAATAGAGAACGTTTCAACGATTTCCATTGATTGCACTGCTAATTTTACAAACAATATGAACTGAGCTGTAAACGCGACATATTTCTCCCTCTAATTCAAAGTCAGCCCTTCTTGGTCAGATCAACTTAACAACAAATTGCAAACGTTAGTTTAAATTGACCAGTTGTACGGAAAACAGGTGCGTGTTTTTGGATTGGCAAATAAAAAATCGTGCATTTTAATAACGAGCAAACACATACTTGAGTAGTTGAATTGCGTATGCCAATTTCCAAAATTAACAATCATCAGCTGTGCATATTTACATGACGTGTGCGTGAGTGTGTGTGCATGTGCGTGCTCAGTGTTAAATGCAGCAATGGCAGAGCTTGCCATAAAACTGCATTCAAGTCAAGGTCGTCGTTCGCTCATTCATTAAAAATCGTAACGGCAACTGATATGGGCCAATGAAAAACCTTAATAACTATTATATAATCAGCTAAATTTATCTCTCTCACTCTCTTTCTCTTTCTTTCGCCCCAAAGCTGAGCTTTAATTGCGCATTACTCCCTTTACACTAAAAAAATAAGCAAAAACAACAATTAAATAGATTTATTAGACTTTTTTTTTGTTTAGGCTACAGATTGATAGTTATGGCTCTCAATTTATTTTCTTTTGTATCTCTCTTTAGCTCTCTTTTGACACCTGATTGTTGCTTATTCTATCTATCTGTCTTCGAAACGATAGAGAAGGCGCTATCATCTTTTTTGCAATCAAATCTATTGGATTTATAATGTACGTGTATGTGTATATATGTAATATATTTAATCATTGATTCACGCTTAGTTAGTTTAGTATAGTGCAAACACGACTTGAAGTTTGTTTTTTTTTTTAAGCTTCGTTGGACAACGCAAAAACGATTAGCTTATACCCTAACAAATTGTTAACTTTAAATTAAAAAGTTAAATTCTTTAAATATTTATTTATTTTTTTTTTATTATTTAATTATTATTATAAAATATACCAAATATATAATATATAACACTTTATTACTTTTATTGTTATTATGAGTAAATAATTAAAGAAACCACAACTTCAACTTCATCAAACTCTATTAGGGGTAAATAAATGTTCCGCAATAATGTCAGTTTAAGTAAACTAAAAAGTAAACAACAAAAACATAAATAAAGTAGCGTCGCAATCAAAATGTAAACAGAAAATGTTATAAAAAATTAAATAAATAAGACAATTAGCTGGGTTAATAAAACAGGCGCGACACAAGCAAAACAAACACACATAGAAATATACACACCCACACATATAAAAAAGAAAATATGTTAACATTTATGTATATACATATATATATATATCTATATATACATATGTGTACACTAACTGCCTAAAGATATAATGAAGATGGCCCAACGACGACGACGACGAACTCGTTTCAATTGAGGCGCTTGAAATTGAATTCACTTCGCTTTCGAGCGCATAACCAAGCACATTTCGATCGTGTGTATTCTGATCTTCTCAGACTACATAGTATACATTTATTTATTTTGTTTCTTGTTTGCTGCATTCCGATAACAAAAAAAAAACAGCATTACAAAAATGGAGCAGTGGAACAATGTGGAGCTGACTAGCATTACCAAAAAATCATACACACTGAATCACGAATACGATGACGCCCAAAAGCTCAACACTGGCAAGGCAAACGAGACGATGACAACGACCCCATCAAAATCAGCAACAACAACGACTGCCACAAATGGCAATGGGAATACGTCAGCTCTGGGGGATGTGTTGCTGCAGCCCGGTTCGGATATTAAACCGAAAATACAGCCGGAAAATGTGGAGCCTCTAGTGCGACGTCTCTATGGGATTACAGTGAGCGAATTGAAGGAGCTGAATGCCTACGACGATCGCAACTACTTGATACACGCCGATTGGTGAGTAGCAACATATTATTAATATTACTATCAATCTGTTTAGTTATTGTTGCAAAAAATTAGAACTTATCATTTTGCAAAATTTCAATTACTTTAAGTACTTTTTTCGGCAATTCCAGTTTTAGAGATTCGTCAAGGGTTCCATTAGGGTGAATTTATTTAAATAGACAAATTCGCCCTATTTTCAGGGATCTGTTTGTTTCTAAATTATTAGTTTTCAGCAAGGTTTTTTAAAATTCAAGGTAATTTTTTCGAGTTTATAGAACACCTCAAAACAAAAAACAGTAATGTTTACATTGCTTGTTGATTCTCACATTAAAACACACACACATAAACACAGACCCATTCTAATTTTAGTAAATTTAATTATAGTTGCTGTGAGTTGTGGGGGGCAATTGAGCTTGACGCATTTTCCGTTGTTTTTCTTGTTGTTGTTTTTTTTGTCGGTCACCTTATCAACTGCCTCATTTATTATCTTTTTGGGTGGCACATCTACATAGCCATACATTATTCTAGCAGTTAAGTAACTAACTATACCCAATTGCAGCACCACACCCAAAGCAGTTAACTGCTGTATTTGACACTTTGTGAGAGTTAGAGGTGTGGAAAATTTTTAACATATACCCAAATTTGATTTTTTAAATATTTAAATCAATACTGAAAAAATCGTGTTTTTAAATTTAAGTGTATACATTTTCTGGAGGACAAATCGATCAAAACGTTATTGATTTTATAAATCGTTTTAGTTTTGACAAACTTACGCTAATTGGCACTTTACACAAATAAAAACAAAAGTTAAGTTTAAATATTTTGCTGTTATACATATACAAATATATATGTATTATATATATAAAAAAAATACACTGTGATCCCTTTAGTGGCAGTTTCAAAATTTCTAAAATTCAATTGTGTGATTAAATTATAACAACGACATCAATTGACACATTCTTTATTGAGTTACCTGAATTAGGAACGTTTTTTGGCAGGCATTTTGTGTTTCACTTAATAATAGTAGTCTTTTTTTCATTTGATTATAACATTATAAATATGGCAGTAAAAACAGCCTCTTTGTTGCGTAATAAATTAGTTTAAACAAATTGCTGGCACTTAACGAATAAAGAATGAACTTAAAATTACTGAGGTTTATTTTAGAACGGGTCTCTGCTGAAACCCAAACATGCTAAGCTTGGTTTGATTCTCACCCAATTTGGCAGCCTTTGGTGCGGTTCGCTTGCTCGTCTTTGGCTTGGACAGGCCAACATGTCGTGCAGTCTGCGCCAGGACAGGCTTAACGGGCACTGCAGTCGTCTGGCTGCTCGGCGCTGATCCATTCTGTGAACTGGCATCATCTTCCGAGCAGGATGGCGAGAGCAAAGTGATAACTTCATCATCGCTTTTATGCTGTGTATGCGCTTCAGTTTCAGTTACCTCCAATTGCTTGCTCTCGCACTCAGTTGTATTGGGCTCTGCCTTTGTTTCAGTCGCCACTTGTGGCGCTCCAAAGAAGCGACTGCGTACTTCCACCACTGGCTGCTCCTGGGCAAATATGCTCCGCTTTAGCGCATTTATTCGCGACGAACGCTCCTCGCTCGATTTCTTTGGACTAAGCAGTCGCAGCAATGACCCATTTTCACAGACGATCGGCGAACGTGGCGACTCCTTGGCAAATGGATTTGAGTGTCGACTCTTGCTCTGCACGGGCGATTCCGGAGGCGTTGCATTGTCATCCGGACTACGCTTCCGTTTGCCCGTAAAATTGTACATATGAAAAAGTTCGGCTTCGGTGTGTTTCGCCTGCTCCTGGCGCAGATTGGCTTCGATCTCGGCATCTATAGTCTGGCTCACAAAGTCCACTTTCTTGAAGAACAACGCACAGGTTTGCTTTGTTTCCTTTGGCTGCTCCACAAGTCCTTTGAGGCTGTTGCTTTTCCAGATACTTTTGTGCTTGCAGCGTTTTATGTGCTTCGCTAGCTTCGTGGCATGGACCTGATCTGGATGCCAATTGTCTACACGCTTTAGTGTAAACGGATTCAGATTGCCCAGAGCTAAATGCAAGGCTTGTTCGCCATCTGTCAGCAATGAGCCAGCATTGCTGCAGTAGCTTTCATCAGTCTCATAGTCTTCAAGAGCGCACAAGCGCTCCATGCGCCGCTCCAGCGGATTGTAGATGTACATGTGCTTGAAGGTTGCCTCAGCCTTCATGAAATTCTCGATATATGCGTCATCCACCTGAACAAATTGAACAAAACAAAGTTAGCTAATAGATAATTGTTCCTATTTGTGCTGCGTAGTTTCCCCAACCAAAATAATAATGTGTTTATAGTTTTAAATAATTAAGCTTACTTTTTTTGAACTCAACCCTTTATTAGTTTACACAGTGTCATTTGAATACTTGCCAACAGGTTTAAATAGAACAACAATATTAAAATGCATATTGATTAGGAACGCCCTAGTGTTTTCACATGAGAAGTAAATGGAAATGGCGGTCGTTAAATGAAATCTATTCTATGAAACCACAAACCATAAAATGGTACACCGATAAACCGCTTACCCACCTTGCATCTCCTAATAAGAGCTCCTTGTGAGGAGCAATATTAAATGCACTTGGAGTGGCAAAAATGATGTCAAGAAAAGTTGGTTGGTTACAATCCAAGCTAGACCAAGTGTCTTCAAAGCACAGATTGCGTCGCCTAGCGAAACATGTTAACACGAAAGAGATTCGTAACCCTCAACCAGACTAAGATGGATTGTAGATGGAAAGTACGCCGCAATAATGATAATAATAAAAAATATTATAGTATTCTTCATTTAAACTCTGATTTCGTAGCTCACCTCCAGATTGCGCATATTCAGATATTGTGGTATTTTCTTTAATGCAATACGCATATCGTCCTGTTCGGTTTTCAGCATAAATTTACATGCCTTGGCCAGGCCAATGCCCGGCAGGGAGTCAAGATAATCACAGCCGGACAAGATGCACATACGTCGAAACTTATCAAATTGATAGCGCTCTTCGCGACATCCCATGGCCAAATAAAGTTTCTCTGCGTCCACGAGCAGACCAGCGCCACTCAAGTCCAACTTGAATATGATTCGCTGTGCACCGAATAGCGTCAAATCCGAATCCTCCGTCACAATATACTGGGCGATGCCCGCCCGATTTAACCAGGCCATTTGTGCATCCGCCTCGTACGGCGCCACAATACAATCGACGTTTCGTTCGCGACACTCGTGAATGAGTCGCAGGGCCATCTCGTGGGTAACATCCACACAGCGACGCATTTGAGAGCGGGCCTCCTCCACACGACCCAATCGCAGCAGTTCTGCCGCACGTTTTTTGCTCTGTTGACGCGATTCGCGTCGCCGCTGCTCAGTCAGCGCCTTGGCTGGCAAATGTTGGCCATCGAAAACCAGTATGGGTTTAATATCGTACGAGACGAGCATTTTCACATACTTCAGGCAGTATTGCACATAGAGATCGGTATCCTCGCCACGGGCCAATTTCTCGGCACAGCTGAAGACGCCTTTGTGCAGCCAGCAATAGGTGTCGACGGCAACTGTGCTGCCGCGCATATCATTCAGATGCACCTTGGCCGATGCCTTACCCAGGAACGGTATCAGGCCCGTTATACCCATGACAACAAATCATAAACAACAATTAATACCAAACAAACACGCTCAATTCTCTATAGCGGAATCAATATATATACCTCCCGCCAAAAAGAACATCAGCTGAATACTGATGCTTCTTCTAGCTAGCTGCTGTCATTCTGCCATTCGCCACGACCTTTGCGCATTTTCATTGCCAAAATTTACAACACTGCTTAAGTGCCGTACGTTGAATTTGCTTTAAATGTTTTACATGTTTTTGTTTATTTGATTTAATTACATTTTTATTTATTTATTTCTCAGCAATGTAAAGAACCCTTTGATTGTGTCTCATTGTCCTCATGGCTATGTTCTGAAAATTCTCAATGCCTTGGATTCGAAAAAAGAGGACTTTGTGGATGCGCAAAATCAACTACTGCTCTACTTAGGTAAATTTTAAAAATATTGAGAAAAAACATACAAAACAAATTAAAATTTAATAATCCAGGTAAACCGAATATTTCTCACAATTTTCCCTCCAAGTTTATGCTTTAATTCGATTCGTAATTTTCGTTAGCCAATATCTTCCACGAGGTTTTAAGTTATAATAAATATAAATTTGTATATAAGCTTATTTTTGCTGCCATTTTTATTGATTAGATAATTAGAATTATCTATCAGTACAAAAATAAACAAACTTTGCTTATATATTCTTATGCGATACAAATAAAATATTGTTTTCCTCTGCTTATTTGCACAACTGTTGTTATAATTAACTTGGCTTAACTTACTTATTTTATCTTAGCCAAACAAAACGTGCAATGCCCTCGACCCATTGCCAATGCACGTGGCAGCTACTACTCCGTGGAGCAGCTGACTGGCAATGGACATGTGGTGCGTCTGCTGGAATATATACCCGGAAAAATGTTTCACGAAGTGGATGTGACCAAAAATCTACTTTATCAGAGCGGTGAATATTTGGCCAAATTGGATCGGGCACTGAAGAGCTTTACGCACAAGGCGTATGAAAGTCACATGTCGCTGTGGATGCTACAATCGGTGCCACAATTACGCGATTTTCTTTACGTGCTCGAGGATCATCAGCGTAAATCGCTATGCGAGGAGATCATCGATACGTTCGAGTCGAAGGTGTTAAGTGTGCTGCCCACGCTGGAGCTGCAGATTATTCACGGCGATTACAATGAACAGAATATTCTGGTGAATGCAACAAATCCCGATCGACCCAATTCTTATCGCGTTACAGGTGTCATTGATTTTGGTGACACCAGTCGCTCGCCGGTCATTTTTGAACTGGGTATTGCGATGACCTATATGATGCTGCAGGCCAAGGATTTGGCAAGCGGTGGCATCTTTCTCGCCGGCTATACCAGTGTCCAGTGTGTTAGCGATGCGGAGCGTGACTATCTCAAGTATTGTGTGGCTGCTCGCCTCGCTCAGAGTCTGATCATGGGCGCCTATACGCACACTTTGCATCCGGGCAACGATTATGTGCTGGTGACTCAGGCGCAGGGTTGGATTCTGCTCGAGCAGCTCTGGCGCGAACAGCTGGCCACCATTGATGAGTTGTGGGCCACGACGGCACATCAGTATCTCACCCAGAGCACCAAGTAGTTGCAAAGTTTTTCATTCCGTCCAAAATGCAAAGAACTTTCTTTTGTCAATTAGTAGTATTTAAAAAAAAAACAAATGAAACGATCCCAATTATCAAGTATTTTGAGAATTTGCATTTTAATTGTATTAATTTTAATGTATAGCTATGAATGTAATTATTATTATTATTATTATAATTATTGTATGTAAACATTTACTAAATATTTTTACATTAAAACTTGTTACATTGTATGCAGCTTTAAATCGAGTTCTATTTTTGTCGCTTTTCATAATTGTGTTGACCTTAATTAACAGTTATCTTTACTGAATGTGTAGCCGGGGCAATTTGCAATTATAATTACAGAATTGGTCTAATTATAATTACAGAAAATAAAGTGGGTAGTAAAATTATTTTTCAAATCGGCGACAAATTGTTCTAGCTAAGAGTTTGTTAAACGTATAAGAAAAAATTTCTAAACCAAATGCTTAATTATATTTTTTTTTTTTAGCAATCTATGTTTGCTGTTTACAACTTACGACTATATCTTGACGTTCACTTTATATATCCCACTATTTTGAAGGATTTACTAGTCGACTAAAACTAATTAATTCAAGTACTTAAAACGATTTAAATATAATTTACATGCAATAAGTGCCTGCAACCAAATATGATCAGAAAAAATTCACATAGGCAACTTTTTCGTTGACGTTGCACAATGCTTTATATATACATATCTGTATATTTATCTGTGCTTATCATGGCAATTATACGAATCAAGTGATTTTTCCGAGCTTGAGTTGAATAAACATGTTTGTTTTTTTTTACAGCTTGGAAGTCAAGTTTATTTATTTTTTTTAATTTGTTGAATTTTCATATTCAAGAAACAATTTTTTTTGTGAAAATTAGAACTAAACAAAGCAGTTAATATATATGGATACTTGGCATAAGTCAGAGTTATAGAAATAATTACTGAAACTGATATTCACTGCCAATAAAAACTATGAAAAACTTTTAACGCATAAGCAATGATCAGACTTCATATATATACACATATGTATATATATCTACGAAATTTATCAGTACACAACAATAATATATATACCTGAGTAACTAAGTAATCAAAAAAATATGCAAAGAAGATATAAAATTTTAAAAAGGAAAAGTTTGGGGTGTGTTTTTAATTGTGGATAAAGCTGAGATGTTGGATTAGGTATAAGTATTTAAAGTAAATTGTAGCTTTATCTCTCGCCATGAGAGCCAGTTACACTTTTTAAGTCTCTACAAACTAACGACTGCTTAATTCAAAAATTAATTGGGCTTACAAAATTAATTATTATACATATATGTATATATATGCAATACGCAACGTCATTTTTAAAGTGTGCTTTGTGGCTTAAATTTTGATAACTAGTTCGAATCTGCTCGGATCTGGGTCTGATTAGCGACGCTGTTGCCGCTTGCGCCGCTTGAGGAACACGTAGGAGGAATTGAGCTCTTGGTGTCTCGCCTCCTTTTTCGAGGTGGGCAACCGTTTATTATTCAATGTGGCCACCGTCGCAATTGTCGCCGTCGTCGTCGTCAACCAGGGTAGTGTGAAATTGTCGCGTTGCAATCTTGGATACATCATATTCTCACCGAACGCCTGCACGGGCACCTCGCTCACAAACTTTATGATCTCTATATCCTCGGGCAGTGGATAGAATGTGGACGTGGGCAACGGTGGCAACGGCACCAGCACCTCATCTTGATTGTGTCGCTGCCGCAAGGCTTCAATTTTATTCTGTTCGAGATTGTAGCGTGCATCGCGTTTCTTTCGCTCAATTTCCTCCCGAACATATTTGTCGTGACGATGCTCGAAGGCAACGTTGCTCAACCCTTCGATTTCGTTGCCTTCCGGACTGCGACGAATCTTGATCAGTTTCCATTTGGGTATCTCAAGACTGGGATTATCGGCGAGCAGTTCGTCGGCTTCCTCCAAAAAGAATTCGTTGTCGCAGTGGAACTCTTGATCCTCCCACGAGCGTGTCGTATATGGCTGTAAAGATGTGCGATATCTGGACGTGCTGCTCCGATTGCTGATTGTCTTATTATTATTATTGTTATTATTATTGTTGGATACCAGCGATCGCTTTCGTTTGCCACTCGACTGTGGCGTTATGGGCGTTGAAGGCGTATCTAATATGGTTGTTTCTGCTGCTGGCGTTGCTGATATTGTTGTACTGGTTTGGTTTTTGAATCCTCGCAGCCTGGGCGATGTGGATGTGGATGTTGAAGCATTTGTGGGAGGTGGCGTTGGTGCTGGCGTCATGGCTGTTGAGGAGCCACCAATTGTTGTTGTTGTCTGCGAAGGTGGTGGATAGATGTGACTGTGATTGCTGCCCATATTGATGTCCATGGGTGAACGCTTCAGGCGCTCCTGTGGCTGCTGCTGGCCCATGCCGCGTTTGTATTGCTTATGCATGCGTTCCTGCTGCTTCTGCAGATGTGCCTGCAGGCGTCGCACAATCGTCTCCTCATCAACATTTGGCGCCTCCCCCTCCTCCTCGTCGGCCATCTGCTCCTGCTTTTTATCTGATTGCTGCTCCGGCTGCTTCTTCACATTTGTCTGCATCTCTGAGATCAACTTGCTGTCCATTTTTTGGTTTTGTTCTTTACGCAGTTCGAGTCGTTCCCTATTCCGTTCCCTGATGTTTTGCAGTACGATATTCTTTTTCTGTTCTCGGTTCTTTTTCTTTTGCTCTATCAGCTGTTTCCGCTTCTTCTCCAGAATGCGCTTCTTCTGTTCGGCGCGCACCAGCTCCTGCAACTTGGCCTGCGCTCGCTCTTTCTTTTTCAGTTCTTCTTGACGTTCCAGCTCCTGACGTTGCCTTAGCATCTCCTCCTCCGCCTCGATTTCTTGCCTTTGTAGCTCCAGCGCGAGCTGCTTAAATTTCTCCTGCGCCAGTTGCTCTCGTTCCCTTTGTTTTTCGCGCTCCTCCTGCTCCTGCAGCACCTGTTGTTGTTGACGCTCCATTTCTAGATCCTGCTCCTTTTCCAGCTTCCATTTTTTCTGTTCTAACCGTCTCTGTTCTTGTGCTATCTCCTCCTCCTCCTTCATTTCTATATCAATCGGTTCCATCGCAGGTTGCAGCTGTTCCTGTTCCTGCTCCTGACGTTGCCTAAGCGCCTCCTCCTCCGCCTCCTGTTCTTGTCTTTGCAGCTCCAGCTCGTGCTGGTTGAGTTTATCCTGCACCAGTTGCTCTTGCTCCCTTTGCATTTCGCGCTGTTTCTGTTGTTGTTCTCTCTCCTCCTCCTCCTGCTTTAGTTGTATTTGAAGTTGTTCCGCCTCGTGTCTCAGGCGTTCCTGCTCCTGCTCCTGCATCGCTGGCTTAGCCAACATGCTTTTATAATTTGCTACATTTTCGTTGCCCAACGATGAATTCTCCAGAGTGGAAAACTTTCTTATGACCTGTTGTTGATTAACTCGAGTTCGGGCGAAGGTTCTTGGCCCCTTTTTGCTGGGCTTCAGTTTCTGCGATGCATCGATTGTAGAGTTCACTGAAGTGGGCATTAGAATTTCGGATTGCGCTTGAAACAGCGCTTTGACAACCTCATCCTCAGCTGCAATTGATTCGAGTTGCTGCTGTTGTTGCGGCTGGTTGGGGGACTGATTGCCGTCAAAGAGACGCAGCTGTTCCGGCTTAATGCCCAAACGGTGCTAAAATAAAATAAAGATCAAAGAGGTTAGTATGCGATACTTGTGGAGATCTTTATAGCAGTCGCTCACCAGTCTCTCAATGTCCAGATAATGTCCAACGACCAAGGTGTGACCATTGTTAATGCCATCATCAGTGGCCAATACCTGTTCCTCAGCCACTTCGGTGATCAGCTCCTCTTCCGCGCCTATAATCGTTTCCGTCATGCCCACCATTTCGTCGTGATAGATATGCTCATCGTGCATTTGCTCCTCCTCCTCCAAGAAGACCTCCTCCTGTTCCTGCTGTTCCTCATCAATTTGCAGCTCCGTATCTTCCGTTTCTTCATCTTGTTCCTCCTGTTCCTGTTTCTCCTGCTCCTCTTGCAGCTGCAAACTGGACGATTCCTGATGGACACGATGCAGTATTATGGTGCTAATCTTTTTGCCCCCATTGAAACCACGCGCCTTGATATGACCCAATGCGGGCGTAGTCGGTGGCAATTCAGTGACCGAAGTGACAATCACATTTGGTTGTTTTCGTGGCAGCGGCGGAGGCGGCGCCGTTACTGCTGCTACATGTGCCTGTGGTGGTGTATAGCAATGATGAACTGGCTCCATGACCAGCACATCCTGCTGTACCTGCTGGTGCTCCACAAACACATGCTTTTGGTGGTGCTCCACCTCCGTCTGCGTTTGCATCTCAACAAAGCCGGACAGTTTCGCCTTGGACGTCTCATCTTCTGCTGCTGAGCGTTTACTTGCACGACGCCGCTGATTGCGCAGCTCCTCCACTGTCTGCCCCAGCCTGTCAATCTGTTGCAGTAGATCTTGTTTTTGGGCGAGTAACGTTTCGATGCGGGCATTCTTCTCGTCCAACAGCTGGTCCTTCTTCTCCAGCTTGTCCGTTTGCTCCTGTAACAGATTCACATGCAACACAATCATACGCTTCAGATTGTTGTTGTCCACAATTAAAGTGACGACATCTGTATTATTGCTGCTCTTAGCGGTTTCTGGCGCAGGTGCAGGTGCGAGTGGTGCCGCTGCTGGATGCTGCCAGTGTGTACGCCACGGTGGCTGTGGGTGCTTATAATAATTTGGGGCGCAACCCATGCTAACATTATTATTGTGATTGCCGGAGCTGTTGTAATTGTGACTGTTTCGCGCGAATTTTTTGTACGGCTGTTTGTAGCTGGGGCGATTCATATGTTGGGCGTATACCGGTGGGTCCATGTAGCCATCGTTGCCGCCTCCTCCTGCTTCTAACCTCAGCTGTTGTTGTTGCTGCTGATAAAATGCCGACCATAGATAGCGCGGATCCATTTCGCTTTTTGTGTTCACAAAACGTTGTTCATAATTTCATTTGGGTTTGTTGATTTGGTTTTGAGGCTCAATATTCACCCCGAAACGCGAACAGCAACAACAACCGTTTTTTGGACAGCCGCAGCTGATGGGCACAAAAAAATGCGTAAATGCGCTCAAATTCACCACACTGGTTTTTTTCTTTTTTTCCTTCTTGATATCAATTTTTCGCAGAATTTTCGATTTTGCTATGTTTTGAAGCGTTTACCGAATTGACATTATGTTAAGTGGCAACAATAGTTGGTCAGTTTGCCACAAAATTGTTTTTAAAATACTTGTTTCATTTGTTTGCGCTGTTTTTGTGATTTATCCGGATTTAACAAACGACCGAAAAAAGCATTTCAGAAGTATGGCGTTAGACTGGTGTTGCCAGGCCACACAAAGGCAGGGTTGCTAAATAGTGCCACGCTGCCAACGTTGCTAGTTTTTACAACATTTAACACCTTGTAAATTTTATCTTTTATGAAAATGTACTTTTAATATTATTATTTACTGTGTATAATGAAATTTATTTGTATTTAATCAGCGATCACGCACAAAAATTATGTAACAAAGAAACGATTTGAGCGGTACAGGTTGGCAGCTCTACGAAAAGTGTGCACGTAAACGTGGGAATGTCATTGGCAAGAAGCAGAGAAATGGCGCGAAATCAGCTTGATATTCTACAGTACAGTGTTTTTTTTTGTGCTATATATCTTTTAACGTGTAATGTCATCAATATTTGGTGAAGATGGGGTTGACGACCTGTTCAACGATAACATTGCCAATGACAACGAAGATGAGCTACCCAGCGATGGAGATGCCGGCGAAAAGCTCTTCGGCGACGATGAAGATGCTCCCAACACAGATGGCGCAGGTGATGAAGGCGGGGAAGCTATCAAGGTAGAGCCTAAGAAGCGAGCAGTGCGCAATCCACGACCCCGTCTGACGGTCGACACACTGCGCGGTCCGCGTGGCTTGCACACAATCGAGCACTATTTCAAGGATATTAAATACAAAGGCAGGGGACACGAAAAAGCCGATCTGGATGAGATTTTAAGACGATTGCAGCACTGGGGTCATCGCATGTATCCCAATTACACGTTCGATGATGTGCTGAACAACATCGAACGGCTAGGCAAAAAGAAACCGCTGCAAGTGCATATGACACGTTATCGCATGGGACAATTGGACGATCTTCTCGAACAGCAGCAGCAGGCAAGCGAGTTCCATGACAATGTAAATGATGAGGATAATGATGAAATCGCCGCGGAGCCCTTTGATGAATTCGATGCGCTGTTGGGCGAACAGATTGCCATGTCAAAACTGGCACCGCGAACACCAGCAGCAGTTAATCGACGCAACAATCTATCCACGACGAGCAGCTCGTTGGTGACGCCCTCATTCTCACGCAATGCCATTGTATCTACGCCATATTCCATAGCACCACCCGGTCAACCGACTCCCAACGATAATGTAAGTGATTATGGGGAACCATTGCCACCGACGCCAACGTTGTCAACAGAGCAAATGGCGCGAATTGCGGAGAATCGTCGACTTGCCCAAGAGCGTTTGCGGGCCAAGCAAATGGAGGCGTGGCCAGTTAAATAGTTACATAGATATACTAATTTATTGTTGTCATAAATTAAGATTCCTAGAAACTATTAATTACATTATATTAACATTATATATTATATTAATATCTGTTTAATAAAAAACCAACATATATGTACATTTTTGAACACGGTCGAGAGATAAATAGAAATACATTCGGGTCAATTGTATAAATTACATCAAATGGTTTGATTGGCTGGATTGAGTGCATCAAGCATAATCTCAAGGTACAGGCGTATTGTGCTGCTTAGCTAAATAATAAATAATTAATTTTTTACGTGGTAAAGCGCATGGCAACGCGTGGCAGCATTTCAGCGAGGCCCTTGGCACCCTTAAGTACAATAGCAAATATATTCATGACACACAATTCCATATTCGAAGCTGACAACGAGCTACCGCTAGTGGTGGGCCCTTCATGGTTCTGTTTGACCGCTTCACGAATGACGTGGAGTAGGCGCTGATAGAGGAACGACTGCCGATAGATGGGCTTGGAGAGACTGAGATGATCATCTTTCAGCAGAAAGAAATCACCAAAATCGATCCGCGACGACTCGGCGGTGACAATGCGTAACGGAAACTTGAATGTTGTCAGCATGGTGGGTGAACCCTCTGCCACGCTAACAACATTCACGTGCCGCAGGCATGTGTGCAGACAGCCCATGAAACGGCGATGCATTTCCAAAAGTTTCGGTGAATTCTCCTCCATTTCCTTTACTTCAATCGATGGGGATAATATCATTTGCATATGTTGTTTCCATTTGGCAATCGATGAACCACGATGCGGTGTACCCAAAAATACAATACCCTTTGTATTCTTGGCCAGTTGCTGGACTTGCGGCTCCACGG
Organism: Drosophila fungiperda; assembly: GCA_035042345.1. Lineage (NCBI taxonomy): Eukaryota > Metazoa > Arthropoda > Insecta > Diptera > Drosophilidae > Drosophila > Drosophila fungiperda. Next base: position 3,655,637 of record JAWNLM010000145.1, on the reverse strand, counting down.
AGTCAACTGACTTGAGTAATATCAGCTTGGTGAGTAGACCACCCATGGAATGACCGATCCATACAATTGGACGACCATTGCCAACATCCGAGGTGGCAATGCGTTCAAGCAAGGTGCTCGCACGCACATCGATATGTCCCTGACCCTTCTCACAGGGACAGTACTTGGTGAAGTTTGCCGACCATTCCGTAACCGCTGATGTGTAATCAATACCAATTATACTGCAATATATAATCGTGATATTATATATGTGGCAGTGAGAAATCTTAAAGATTTACCGTGAGTCTGGATAGTCGTCGGGTAGCCATTCCATGGGCCAGCAGTTTGTGTACTCCTCGCTATTGTCCTGATTGTTCCACTCATTACCAGACACACTGAACTTGCCACAGCAATTCTCATTCGCCTCGAGCGGTATATCCGGATGTACCACCTCCCAATCAGAATCCAGCTCGGCTTCATTGTACAGTGTCTCGACAAACTCTTTGGTTGCCGCATCACTTATATCCAGACGTTTCTCCTCCACCTTTTTGCTTGTCTTCAACAGAGATTCTGCTTAAAATATGTAATAAATATTAATAAATTTATTAAGCTATAATTAAAGTATTATTTTTAAAATACCTTTTGATTCCGTTGGTTTGGTGGCATTTGTTTTGGCTGCTTCTTTTGCCACTGGTTGTGTTTTTGCGGGAATAAATTGTTTGGATTGCTGTTGCTTATGTTGTTGTCTGTTCCCATTCCGCTTCTGCTCGCCAACGAGAAACACGTCATCCGTTTCACTAGTGTAGAATGCATTTTTACCATAGAGTCCGAGTTCTGTGGGTTTTCGATCCCGCTGGCGCCACGTAATAAAAACGCCACCGAGCAGACCATGGATAAAAACAATGTCTGCTTTGGGTTTGCGCCGGGTGCGTAGCCGTGGATGCAATGGATATACATTAGGCGGATAAGTGAACTGATTGGGGTCATCGTGATCCAGATTGGCCATTGCCTTTGCTGAGATTACTTGCAGTCGCAAATCCGGACATTGTTGCCATTCCGCCAAAGCACCCACCCAGCCGGAGGCAAAGAAATGCTCAACGGCATCGGGCACCACGGATAGATTGGCGAGGACTTTGCATAGCGTCGATAGTGTCTCATTGTCATCGTCGAATATTTTGCGCATCTCCATTAAATGCATTAGTCCGCCATCGTGAGTGATCTTGGCCGCAATTTTCGGATCTTTTGTTATGTGATGCAGGAACGATATAATCTCTTTCAGCAAGTCAGAGTCCTGTGCGGATAGCGTTATGCTTTGCTCCTGTGTAAAAAACTCATTGGGATCGTCCTGGGAGAGAATAGATTATATTCGATTAGAGAATAGTTCTAGATTTAAACTTCGACTTGATGCTTACGAGATGATTTTGATCTGGAAAGTATTTGCTGAAGAAGTGATCGACACATGGCGATGGACGGAGATGGGCTAGCATATCATGGAGTTCCGAGAGCAGTATTTTCGGATTTTTGATGCAGCCGCGCCTTGGCACCGGCATAAACCAGCGTATATCGGCACCACAGCGTGCCAGCGAGACGGAAGTCCGAGCATCACAGATCTGGGCGAGATGACGGAAATCCCAATCCTTGAGATGATCCATGCAGATCAGTTGCTGCACTGCTTTCAGTCGTTCCGCTTGGCTGCCATTTTGAGCGATATTTAGCAGGCGCCAGGCAACGGAATGCTTGGCAGCCTTCCACCATTTACCAATTGGATTGATGATTACACTGATCCATTTCTTTTCGTCCTCGTGCTTTTGTTGAAGCTTGCGCATTGATTCCCGATAAATGTGATATTTAATGTAGATATATTCGGTGCGACGCTTGTCCGGTTCCTGTTGCTTCTTGTCCACATATTGTGCGAAATATTTACGAATTTGCGGTGACTCGTAGAAAATGATGCCGGCGCTAAAAATGTGCAGCAATTAATAGTTGTTATTCTATTCTATTCTTAAATGTTTTTGTTTTCGTTTATGACCTAAATATCAACAGTTATTCTGCCAAATATTTCTTTAGTTATTGTTGTTTTTGCCAAGCTCGTGTGATAAACAACAACAACTGTTGTTATTTTTAAAAAGTGGGCACGTCAACCGTCTTAGCAGTGATGTCAATTTGGCTTTTTTCCCTCTCAAGGAAGTGATTGAGTTTAGCGGGAATTTTGTCAAGCGACATATTTGAGAAAAATATGACTAAGTTTATGGCAAAGATTCCTCAAGCAATTTCAATGTTGCAATGTTCATATTTAAAATATAGTAAAATACAATAAACTTAACTATTTACTTAATTTTTTTGAAAATACCTTTGCTTACTTCTTTTCTTAAAATAGCTTTATTTTTGTTATTCAAAATTTGGCAAGACTGATGCACAGGCAAGGGCAACACACACACGCGAATTTAAGAAACACTAAATTGGTGGAGGGCATGTGTAGTAACTACTGCGCACTATTTTGGCGTCCGATTTGTTAACTTGTGTGCGTGTAAGTTTGTAAGCCCGAGGGGGCCTTTAGCAGCTCTTAAGCACCAGCAGAAGTAAAAGCGATAGAAGACAATAACAACAGCTATCGTGCTATCTCGTTTTCTCAAAATCGTACGTTTGTTTTGATCGCCTTATGTTAACATGAGATAAACATAAACAACAACAGTTGGCAGCTGGTCAGAGTGTGCAGAACGAATTATTTTGATAGTTGCTATAAACAAGTGACGTCACAGTTGCGATCGGCTGTTTGATTTAAATGCGGAAGCACTTTTGACTCATTGTTTATTATTGTTATGGTTGTTGCTTTTAGGTGCTCACGCACGCGAGATATATTTAGTTTAGTGTTTCAGGGCTAAGAGGCGTCACTTTGAGTCTGAAATTGCTTGAATATATAATGACGAGCCCCCTTTTTAATTACAATTTTTAGGTGTAACCAGTAACAGCTATTGCTATAGCTGCTGCTTTTCATGTTATTTTTGTACTTACGTGGTCAGAATGCCAAGACCACCAAGAAGCTTTGGAAAACGGCGTAAATTGGCTTTGATATGCTCTAATGACATTGCCTGTTGTATTTGTGTTGTGTGTAGCTTGGCAGAGCCCACTAGGAAAATTTGACAACTAGTTTTCAAAAGTTTACGTTGTTATTATTTTGTTATTGGCACAAAAAATCACTCTTTAGTTTTAGGTTATTAGCTCTGACTTCGAACTTATAACTTTCGACACTTATTGAAAATTATTCAAACTGTGTTGTTAACTTGTATCGTATTGTATTAATTAATAATTGTTCTACCCCTTTTGGGGATTTAAGGCTTTTTCTTTGTTTCGAACTTCTGTGATGTGATTCAAGTTGTTGAATGACTGATTTGTTTTGGTTCGTCTCTTTTATCTCTTTTTCGTAGTTGTGAGGGCTGCCACACCATTTGTCGAGAGTGAGTCGAGTGCTGCCAACTCGACTTACTATTCGCCAATAGGGACATAATAAATGTCTGGCTAAATTATTAACTGATTTTGTGGCTTCGAGTGTAAATCATTAAAATTAATTTATGTGTATAGTCGAACGGTGTTGTAAGCGTTGGCTTATTGGCATACACTTATAATCAGGGCGAAGTTAATTACTGTATCTGATGCGAATTAATTAAAAAAAAAACTATGCTGAATATGTGGTCATTTGAAATTGGAGCTTAAACTAGAATGATAAATTAATTTAATGAAATGACCCCAACGCATTGAATTATTGCGTGCTTTTAAAATATTTTTATTCGTACATTTTCATTGTATTTTTATGCATTTTAAAATTTTAAAAGTGGTATTTTGAACAGCCGCTTCAACAACATTACAGGAAATGTTAAATTTGCATATGCGTCTGTTGTGCTGCTGTGCGTCTGTTATTATTTAGTATACGGCTGGTGCGCATCGAGTGTGGATGGGGTTTGGTTGTCGCTCTCCGTATTTGTGTTTATAAATTCAGCAATCGTCTAGATTTAATGTCCAAAAATGAAAATACATTTTCGCGAACAATATGGCACCAAAGGCGAGGAAATACTCTATGTGACGCCGGCAGGTTAGCCCCAATTTGTGTTTTCACAATTTCATTTTGTTAACAATTCTAATTATGCAAACATCCATTTAAATAGATCAAAGTAATATTGTTCGGGTGCCCTTACGTGGCGATAAGCTGGTCATACAGGAGAAATTCTTCTTATTTCGCTTGCTGCAGAACATATTTCTGCCAAAGGGTTATCCGGACTCTGTGTCCGATGATTATGTCGTCTATCAAATCTGGGACACACTTCAGGCCTTCTGCAGCACCATATGTGGAACACTCTGCACCCATGCCATACTTAAGGGCATTGGAGTCGGGAGTGAAAACATCAATGCATATTCCGCCACGGTTACCTGGATACTGAAGGAGGGCAGTGGGCACGTCGGACGGATATTGTTTGCCTGGTGGCAGGGCAGTCAGCTAGATGTCGATTCGAAGAAATGGCGTTTGCGTGCCGATTTTCTAAATGATCTCGCCATGGGCATTGAAATCTATGTGCTTCCAAAATATCCACATTTTAGTACTCAAATTCTATGTGGCTCCACGCTGCTAAAGGCAATTGTGGGCGTGGCCGGTGGTGCAACACGCTCAGCATTAACGCAACATCATGCGGTCCGTGGCAATTTGGCGGATGTTGCCTCCAAGGATAGTTCACAGGAGACATGTGTAAATTTAATTGCCTCGTTTGTTGGACTATATCTGCTCACAATGATTAAGAGCCAGGCCATGTTATATACCATTTTCTATATTGTTGTCACGCTGCATCTCTACGCGAATCTAAAAGCGGTGCGATCTATCTGTCTGCGCACCTTCAACGAGTCCCGCTACTTAATTGCTCTGGAGGAATTCTTTCGTTCATCACACATGCTGACACCACAACAGGTGAGAGTCTACATTACAAGCATTATTATGATACCCTTGCATAGAGTATTATAGCTTCTCCGAGAGCTGTTTAAATTAATTAATAGTATTAATATTTTATATAGCCATGTCTGCTTAAATCATTTCATCTCATATCTTCTATCTGGACAGGTCAATAAAATGGAGCGCGTGACTGTTGGCCAAACGGTATCCGTTTCACTCAACATCCGCCTGGGCCTAAGTGTAAAGCATCTTATAGATGAGTATAAAAGTAGCAGCGTTATTGAGAACATTGTCTCCTCATTTGATCCCCATGAGCGCTTCATCATTGCGGAGAGCAAGAAGCATTTGGGTGTCTATCTGCACTTTGATACGCATCCACAGGATGTATTAAAGGCATATTTTTTCGCTGTCTCCTATCTGCAGGATCGAAATCAGATCAAGGAACAGTATTGGGACATTCAAGGTAAATGGCAGGAGTTTCTTAATCTTGCGCAAAAGGAGGGTAAGTCATGTGAAATTATTGAATAATCACAATTATGAATAATATATGTATTTTATTAATGTAGGTTGGTTAATCCATCAACATTTACTGCTGGTCGATGAGTATCGATTGGATTGGAAGGCTTAGGGTCTAAGCTGATGCTCAATAAGTAGACCAAACATAAGGATGCTTGCTATGACCGATTTTATTTGGAGTTTTTTTTTGTTTAACAAAAACCACATTTCTCACATATCTCATATGGTAATACACATACCACAAAACCATAAGGCAAAACGTTGATATTAGCAAAAAAAAATTAAGAAACTATTGCGATAACACACACATATAATTATACACACATTTAGAGTTAGTCTCACGAATCTCATCTCAAACAAAATTTGGAAACCAAAACAACAAAATTCGAATATTAATAACGTGAACATCTTCCAACTATGTAACTCTGCCTTAGCACAAAGTAACGTTAGTAACCCGATATTCTTATAAGATATTGAGAGGGCCGTCTGAAGATTTCTCAAGTATATAAGTATATAGCTTAGCCGTCTAAAACATTTTTAAAATAAAATAACAAAATGTGCTTATTTTGGACTAGAATCTTACTAACAAAACAAAAGAACACAGCAGACATATAATATCTCTATTTTTTAATAACTTATCACGTGTATATTTCAAGAGGGTACTTTTTACCAAAATGAAAAAATATCAAAACATAAAAAAAAACATTAAACAACAAAAAACCGAAAACTACGCATCGATTGAGCAGCTTCAAATGCATTCCACAAATAATTGTACAAAGTTTTTAAGCTTAATTTTTTAAAAGACATGTTTATTATAAATTTAAATTTAAATTTATTGACTTAAATTTATATAAACATATATATGTTTATATGGCGATTAGTATGTCCGTTAGCTTAGCACTAAATAGCTATCTTGAAAATGCTTTTATATAATGCGAATTAGTAGTAAATTACGCAAAAGACGCAATTGATTTTAATAGGGGAATTAATAAAGTTCTTCGCAATTTTACGCAGTAATTTACTATATATACATATATACAATTATTTATGCATTTTTCAATCTTAATATAATTTTCTTACAGTTTAGATTGATTTTAACATAACAGGGTTGTCTGCAAGCAGTTCTTTGGCATCGATAGTTACCGATACTGACTATCGATAGCACAAGCGATTAGTTATTGCTTTCAATCAAAACACGTGCGCCTGTTCAACGTGCTGCTGTTTGAAACAATAAAAAGAAAACAATTCTAAACGCACTATTAGACAATGGCAGCTGTGCCGCCAGATACGACGGTGCCAGCCGACATGGAAAAAGATGTAATCCCCGCACAGGCAGCTACGACTGACATAGTTGTACCCGAAACAGTGCCACAAAATGGTTCAATTAATATTGTTGTCCCAGTAGCAGACACAGAGACCACGCCTGACATTGATGAATCCAAGAAATCTGAAACTATAACAGAAGTAAATAGCGATCAAGAGGCAATAATTGTAGAAACGAATACAATATCCGAAACAGGTAAATAAAAATGATATTAAAGTTGACGGATGAACTAATTCATTATTGTATTGTTTTTCCCGAGCCTAATCTTCAAATTCAAATTGTTTTCATTGGTTTTTCTATTGTAATCGCAACAGAAACTGCAAGTTCTGCGGCACCGGAACTAGCACATGAGCCAAGGAGCACAACGGTGGCAATTGAACAAATTGATGCGCATGGAATTAATCCTACGCATGAAGTAGAAGTCGTAACGGAAATGGAATGCGAAACAACAGCGTCAAATGTGACAAGTGTGGCAGAAGCAGCAGAAAAAGAGACCACATCAAATGGACTCAGCTTGTTAGCTGCGTACAGTTCCGATGGTGATACAGATACAGAAACTGTACACAAAATAGACGATAGCGACAATGAAGACGATGTGGTCGAAGTGCCCGTCTCAGCAAATATTTCTTCCGGTTTGCGACAGGTTGTTGCTTTGAGCTCTGGCAGCTCTTCAAGCAGCAGCGACTCGGATTCGGAGGGCGAGTATCTCACTGTGCTGCGCAAGAAGATCGATAAACGCATAAATACCGAGGAAATCGATGAGGAAGATGACGATGAGGATGAGGATGGCACTCGTCCCACACATCGCCGTCAGCCGCCCAAGGTGCGCGGTGAAATGACTTTGGATGAGTTGCCACCAATTGACCAGCTAGAGATTACAGTGCCAGAGGATGAGTGCATTGAGCTGGGCAAGGTGCAATCGATCGTTGATCAACTTGTATTGATCAGCGTGCTGCCAAATTCGATGTTATTTGATTTGGAAACTGTTCTGTTTCTGGAAAAGGGACGCAAAGTGCTTGGCAAGGTGTTTGATGTGCTCGGCCAGGTGGCCGATCCGCTATATTGTGTACGCTTCAACACCAACCAACAAATCAAGGATCAGGGTATTAAAATCGGCGACATTGTCTATTGTGCCCCACAAACGGAGCACACTCAGTTTGTTATATTATCGAAGCTGATGCAGGTACGCGGCTCTGATGCATCGTGGGAACATGATGTGGAGCCGCCGGCCCGTTTCATTGACTACTCTGATGATGAGGAAGAGCGTGAAGCACGCTGGGAGCAACGTAAAAAGCGTCAACGTGAACGCACCAATTCCACAGACTCAGTGGAAACGGTAGCCACCACTACCACTACGAACACGGAGTCAACGGAGGTGGCGCCTCGCCAACGAGGACGTCGCAGTCAACGGGATAACCGACACTCGCACAACTTCCAAAATGGCAACCTACCGCCGCAGCAGCAGCAGCCGCAGCAGCAACGGTATCAGCAGCAGAGTCCAGCTCGAGATGCACAGTACAACTATCATCCCAGCTATAATCCCGGTAGTTGGCACTCCAACTATTATCACAATTATCATCCGCCGGCGGCCAACTTTAATATGATACCCGGCATGGCATTTCCCATGCCACAACAGGGCTATGGCTATATGCAGCCACCGCCACAATCCTATGGAATGCCGCCACCTCATGCAATGGCTATGGCAATGCCACCACCACCAACTCACATGTATCACCCACATGCGCCGCCCCAGCAGCCATCCTATAATCAGCACCAACAGCCGCCCAATTCGCGCAATTAGTTTAATACTAGATATGTTCGCAGACGTATTAGAATTTCTAATTATAAAACGTGACTTAAGATTAACAAAATATAAATATATAAAAAATATGAAAATGTTTGTTATTTGATAGATTTTATATATTCATGCCTTCTTGAAAGTACTTCTTGTAAATGGGCACATGATAATATTAATATTAATTTTAAAGTTTCGATATCAATTTAAACCTAATGGAATATGGAGTATATTGCATTCGTGGAGTAATCTCTATACTCCTTATAAATGGACACATGATGTTCAAATTGTTTTTCAAGGCGATAACTGAATATCTTTCGCATTTATTTGTAATAAAACATAGTTTTTTAATATAAATATTATTTCATTTGATTTGCTTGAATTTGATTGACTTATGCCAAAAATTCTTTGATCAACTCTAATCAATAATTAATCACTCAACTATAATTTTTCTAATGCAATTTTCTTTATTCCAATAAAAAATTCGTAAACAATTTGCTTTTGGGTTGGTTCTTAAAAATGTTCTCGTTAAAATGCTTCAAATGTTTGTTTGTTGGTTTTTTTTGTATAAAAAGGTACTTAATATGTGTGGGATCTCAACAATAATGCTGATTGCAGGTGTGTTTTGTGTGTGCGCCTTGTAAATATGTTTAGGTAAAAATTTATGGGCAATTCCCAATTGACAAACACTCTAAGGTAAAGGAAGTAAAACTCAAAACGTTCAAGGATAACCTTGCTCGATCTCATAAAAGGGATTCTAGATTCTTTCTTGTATAGTATTATTAAAGTTACGTATATATACTAGAGTAAGATTGATAGATTTTCAGTATATATAGGGATTTTAAATATCAAATTTAAAAAAAAATGTAAAATATTTTTTTTGATTTACATATATATACATCATTAAACGTTGGATATGGTATGAGAAAACCAATTAAATTTCTTGTTGTTAAATATTCTGTTTTCTAATACTGAACTTAAGAAAAGCTTATGAAATTGGTCAATGGAAATTATTAAGCTTAAAGACTTATAATTTTCAGGGGTTAGTGGAAATTCAATTGTTATTGCGCAGATATCTATATATATACTTTACTATTGCTTAAAATTGCTCAGAAAATAGAGCTCTCGTTGTTTGGAGTTTCGTTAGCTTGTCAACTGGGCAGATTATAAGAATATATATATGTATATACTGTATATATAAATATGTTTGCTTTAATACATAATACAGCAATTAAAACTTTTGGCGGAAGCACTGTGAGTCGTTAAAAAAGCTGCCAATAAACAATTGTTAATTTTTTGTGTAAATATATGTGTATATATATATTATATTTATATATGTATCTCATAAGGTGGCATGCAAAAAAAATATATAGATTGTGATTGAGCTTATTCGAGAGGCAACCAAAGTGGCGCCACAGGCACATATGAGAATGATGATTATTTGTGGCATCATTCTAGAAATGCGTATTTAAATCTATTTACATTTATATAAACAAAAAAATTAAAACAGACAACAATAAGCAGTTAACAAACTCTACACAAGAAAAAGAAAAGCTCAGTTGCCTAAACGGGGGCCAATTTGCAGACGTGGCTTGAGCAGCACCAGTACGCATGTGATATTATCCTGGGAATCACGCTCCTTGGCAGCCTCCACCAGCAGTTTGGGAATGTCGTCGAGCTTCGTTTGCGGATCACCAAGGCATTCATAGACCGTATCCACGATAAAATCCTCGGGCACATGATCCCACAATCCATCCGAGCCAAGGACCAAAAAATCATGTGCGTCACTTAACGGCACATCAACGAAATCCGGCTCAGCAATTACTGCCTCAAGACTATAGTCGCCAATGGAACGACCCACATTCAGTATGCCATTGACACGCCACTGACCCTGGGCATGGATAACGCTGCCGCCGCACAACTCAATGCGTCGCCGCTCATCCACAGCTTCCGGTTTGTGTGGCTTCACCAGCTGTAACTGGGTACGTTTACCCACCAGCAGCGCATTCGAGTCACCCACCCAGGCAATGTACAACTGACGATCGTCGGTGATGAGAGCACAGACGGCTGTGGTTCCGCTGGTGATGCGTTTTTTCGCAAACCGCTCATCCGCTTGCAGAAATGCAGTCTCAAAAGCGGTGCGATAGAAATCTACACTGCTCTCCATGGTCTCCGGTGCACGTCGCAACTGATCAGCCAGCAACTGGGGCAACTGACTGGTCACATAGCTGGCAGATAGGGCGCCCGAATGGCCATCGAAGACGCCAAAAAAGCGACAATCCATGTGATTCTTCAGCTGATAGATGGCACCAAAGCGCTCCAGGCACACATGACGATCCTCCATTTTACGCGGTTTATTCTTAATCGCTGCCGCACTACAATTCGGTGGCTTGGACTCCAATGATCCACACTGACAGGGGCCAGGCTGCGTGCAGAGGATGCCATCATCTGCATAGAGTTGTAGCTTCTCCAGCGCCGCATTATCCGTCAGCGTGAGTAGCAATTTATCTAGCTGTGTGGCGACATACTTTTGCAATTTCAGCAGATCATATTGTGCCTCTACAATGTCCAAATTCGTCTCAAACTCCTTGGCATGTCGTATCTCGTGTTCGACTTGCTCCCGGGTCAAATGCAGAAGCTTCAGCTGAAAGCCCTGCGGACATCCGCGTGCGTTGAGCTGTTTCCAAATGGCGGCAACAATTTCACCTCTTCGCTCGTCTCCGGTGACTTTGTAGGTGTCGTTGCTGCTGCGCGTTACACAACTTCCATTGCGGGCCAATAATAATTCGTTACCCGCGTTTTGTTCACCACTATTGTTGCTGCTGATACTGGCTAGAAATTCTTTGAAACTCAGCAATCGGGCACATTTTGTTGCATTGGTCGACATATTTTTCAATCGACTGGCTTGGCTATTGTTATTGCGACATGCGGCTCAATTATTATTATTATCGATGATTCACCAGCTTTAGCATATCTATCTTTTTACGCAATGTTTCTATTTGTTTATATATGCAGCTATGCAGCGTGACCGTTTCGTGCTTACTAGAATATACTGTGTTACTTCTCACGACGATCGATACTTTTATTATTACGATATAATCGATATACGGATGTGCGAATGGCAATGCGTCTGCTTCTTCTTGCATTGCCGGCAGCAACAGCACTCAGCTGTTGCTTTGTTGTGTGTTGCAGCATCAAATTAATTTTATTTCCTATTCTTTGTGTTTTTGCTTTTGCGTGAAATGTTTGCTTAAGCATACTAATAAACAGAATGTCAACACCGCTCGAACAGCAGACAGATGAGCGCGAAGCCCTGCAATCCATCTACGAAGGCGATGACAATTTCAAAGAAATCAACTTGACCACATTTCAATACAAAGTAAAAAGCCACATGTGCAACAAAAAATTAAATTTATTGTTATTAATGTGTGAAATGTCTTTAGTATGGCGAAGAGGATAATTACAAGTCATTTCTGGTGGAGTTGCAATGGGGCGATAACTATCCAGATGAAGCGCCCACGATTAACATGAACACCTTCTACAATCGCAACCTGTGAGCTAAAATTAATATTTATGATTAGCAATAAATTAATCTATAATTTACATTACCAGCTTGCCCGCCGTCAAGGAGGAAATACAAACGGCGCTCAGCACAGAGGCTTCCCAATGGCTGGGCTGCGGCATGACTTATACACTCTTCGAGTGCATCAAGGATAACATTGAGAAATTGACTGCCGGCCAGCCGGAATTTGCACCAACTGTGGCCGTTGTGGACGATTGTGTTGGGGCACTTAAGATATCCGATGCCCCAGCGGATGCAAAGCAAAAGGAGCCGAAAAAGGAGCAACTGACCAAGTCACAAAAGCGCCGACAATGGGAGCGAACAGACCACAAAGGCGAACGGGCACGTGGCCACGATTGGGTGGACATCGTTAAGCATTTATCGCAGACGGGCAGTAAAGAGGACGCCGCGGCCGCCTTGGAAATGGCAGTGGCAGCAGCAGCCGCTAATCCTGTGCTGCATCCGCTAAACACTTGAACAGTGACGCCGGCCAAACGCAACTAGTTAACTAATTACAAATATCAGAAACTAATTAATTCAATCAACAAACGCAAAAATAGTAAAAACATAAAATGAGTCAAATGAGTTCTGTTCTGTTCTGTTCTGTTAAAGCCGATCAATTTACACACGCTTGTCCGGCTCGTTTGGACAGACAAGGCCAACCACCTCGGCACTTGCCGATGGCTGGGGTCAAACCCATTTTCGTATGGAAAATCAAAAAAATTTTAAGAAGATCTAGTTCAAATTCGTTCAAGCACTGGGACAGTTGTTTATTTAGGTGTTGCTGCTGATGATGTAATTTGAACGCACTTCTGATACAATTTGAACAGCTTTAATTAACAATTCCCCTTGCACTTGCTTAACTGTAAACATATTGTCAGTTTATGATTAACTTTTGTCAAGTTAAAAACACATATTTTTATAGACTGCAAAACAATTTGGACGCGCTTCGCTTATCATTTGTGTGTAAACCGGTTAAGAAACGCCTTGAGCTTTAGACAAGCCCGAGTCGTATTATACGTCTATATATACATTCCACAATGGGTCAGAAATTCTCTTGCCTCAATGTATGTAAAAATTGTGACAAATCGCCCAAAAGTGAAACGGACGCGACAACGGTGCGCATACGCAATGCCAATGCAAATCTATTGACGACTCCGGGTGAGTATTTGTGCATGTAGTTGATATAGCTACAGTGGTCTCTCAGTAATTTACCTGCTTAGTTAATTCTAAGGAAGAAATGAAGAGAATTAAATAAAAAGAAAATAAAGATAATTATACATATATACGAAATATTCAAATGAAATTTCGCTACTTATTCAGACGTCTTTAAGTTGTATAAAAATCCATATCTTGATTATAATATAAATTTTCTTATTGCGATTCTGTATTTCTATAAATATTTTTTCTCAGCTTATAGATAACTTTTATATTGGTTTTCATTTATAATCTGTTAAAATTGCAACATTCGAGCGTTTACTGTATTTCTTATATTTTGATTGTCTCGTAGAAACTTGTTTAAAAAAGTTGTTAAAAATAATAGGAAAAAAATGTATTCACTGGAAATTTTGCTATATTTGACTCTAATTATGACTCTAAATAAATTTTTGTGTGAATAGTGAATAGTGAATAGTGAAAAGAGAATAGTTTCAATTTTAAAATATTTCAAATTTTTAAGAATTAATTAATCGAGCGATCGCTGTATTTCGCACATTTTCTTTTTTTTTGTAAGTGTATGTGACAATGCGATTGCATGCAAATATTACCTAATGCCGATATTGCCTTTTTTGTTAGCCACTTTAACGATCACTGAAGGCGTACGTGTAAAATTCAAATTTACCTGCCCACAATTTCTTAGACAGATAGAATCACAGTATTTACATTTATATATATATATATATATATATGTATATTATTAAATACCTACAAACACAGAATTCCATTTTGCTAAGACATATTCAGCAATTATTCTTAAAATTCCGTACACTTAAGTGTTGAATAAATAAGAAAACAGCTGGAAGGCTGTAAAATACCTTAAACAGCAGTCTCAAAAAATCGAACAAGTGTTCATATACATTTATTTCATATGAAAATATCTTGAAATTGAACATTTCGTTGCTGTGCCAATGATTATAAAATTGGGAATTTTTAGCGGTTTTTCAAGTGTGTGTGAAGTTTACGATAATTATATTTTTATTTTTTTAGGAAAAACAAGATCCGTATGGTAAAACAATTAATATTATTATTATTAAATATTGCTTATTATCTTGGCAACAGAGTATTACTTCTTAATATATAAATTATATATTAATGATAATAACGAACCTATTTATAGACCCAATAACTTTTAAAGACCACTTAAAATTGTGTTGAAAATCTAAGGCAAGATGTGTTTAACACTTTTATTAGACAATATTAAATTGGGTTTTTTTTTAAATGAGTAATGTAGTCTACATAGATATAGTACTATATATGTGCACATTCAAATGAAAACAATTTCAATGCATGCAAATCAGTGATGATATTTATGATGATGATGCTGTTGATAATGATCAAGATGAGGCCGCTCCGGGCCTATTTGTTCGCTGATAAATCAATTAAAATGGCCTCATTCGTTGCGGCTGTGAATCAAGAATCAACTTGGAGCACGAAACCATCAAGCGATGACGTAGTCGACCAGATGTTGGTAACATTCTACTACCAAGAGCTAAGAGCCAACGACAACGGACGGACACAAATCGCTTCCCGTTCATAATGTATAATAACAGAGAGACAGAAAATCAGAGAGGATGGGAGAAGAGAAAGAGAGAGAGACTAGCTAACGGATAGTTATAACAATAAAGAGAGCTCTAGAGGAGAGTGCTAAGCTAAGATACCCTGTAGACAATGTTTTAATTATCATAAATAGTTTCAAAATGTTTGCAAATTATAAACGAGTGCTATAAACCGACAATCTTCAAAATATAGTGTTCTTTTATTTTCTTCCTACTATTAGTCAGTAATATAATTTGAAATATTGCCTGAAGATAGACTTTCAATAAAATTAAGCGATTTTTAAAGAAATTTGTACCACTGCTGTGTACAGGGTATACAAACAGAGAGCTAAAGAATTAGAGAGCGTTTGCTATTGCCAGCCAGCAAACCAACCAGCCAGAAAGTAACTCGATTTCAATTCCAAAACTGATCAGTGTGATTTAAGGCGTCGCTGCGTTAAGTTTCTGTGTTGGTTTTTGTTTGTATTTCGTTTTCGGTTTCGATTTCGGTAATATTCTTGGTTTAAAAAATAACGCTAGTTTCT
The DNA here is from genome assembly GCA_035042345.1 of Drosophila fungiperda. Classification (NCBI taxonomy): domain Eukaryota; kingdom Metazoa; phylum Arthropoda; class Insecta; order Diptera; family Drosophilidae; genus Drosophila; species Drosophila fungiperda. The sequence continues at coordinate 3,640,230 of JAWNLM010000145.1, read as the reverse complement.
AGAGAAACAGTTCCGTTACGCTTTTCGGTGTGTGTGTGTGTGTTTTGAATTGTGGTCTTAAAGCAGACATTCAATGGGAAATTGGTATCGCAACTATGCGCCTAGTTGGCTACAACGCTGGATACCTCCACAATCTCCAGAGAGGCGCATAAATCCATTTCGCAGTATACGCCCCGATCCCGATTTTGAAAGTAATTATTTATAATTGAACTGTGAAAAAAATAAGCTAAATATAGAATATATATTCTTGATTCAAGTGAACAATAATTAAGCAAACTATGCCATTTATTATTTGATTTATTTATTTTTGACCCTATATATGGTATTTGCACCAAGCAAATTAAGAATTGTTAGGTCCACTTATTTATTTCTTTGCCTATGACTTCACTCGCTATTTTTTTGGGTTTTTGCTTTTTTCATACGTTTTTTTGTTAGTTGTTTGACACGTTTTGCGGTTTGCATATTTTCGGCGCATTTAACGCGATTTGATTAATTTGTTAAATACTTGTATTTATTTCCTGCATAACTCATGCGTAAAATATTCATTGCAATGAATCACTTTCTTGACAGACGTGGGGATCTCAAGTTTCCCATCATACCGCAGTCAATTTAAGCATCCCAAAACACAAAATAGAAAAAAAAACTTTAGGGATTAAAAACATCAATTAAAATTTCGGTCTCCGGGTATAGCCATGTGCAAATAGATAGAATTAGCAAAGGCATCTGTTTGTGATCGCATTGGGATCGACATTTATTTCAAAGTTATAAGAATAAATGAAAAAGTATTTGAAATGGATGCTTTATTATTTAAGATCTTACATTCATTCAAAAGATCAATTGAAATGGACACCACCGACATCTATATTTTCTCCCAAAAAATCATTTTAAATATAGACCATTGATAGAAACTTTATCTATACTGCGTATATTCACAATAAAACCAAATATTTCATGATACAATTTTCTAAATATATTGCTGCTCTTCACAATTTTTTAAAATTGATCCAATTTACTGAAAATGTTTCTCTTGAACTTGCAAGTAAAAATAAAGAATAGTGAAACAAAACATATAATCTTAACAACATGCCAGTCATTTGACATATCTTACCATTATTTTTAGGACCCACTAAAAATATATTTATAAGTATAGTGAACAAATGATTTGACATGAAGATTTCAATTTGTAACTCCTGAGTCAACTAAGAGTTGAGCTTAAGAATTAATTACAAATAATTTAAATTAATCATAATTTTTTGGGAATACAGAACCGTCCATAAGCAAAGAGGTAATTATTTGTTTACCAGTGTATTTAATCTTCGACAAGATCTATACTTATTGCTGATATTGTGGGCGACTTTGGTCAATAGCAAATCGCTCATACGCCGGATTGTCCACTCTGAGAATTAATTGTATTGGCATTGAACTTTTGGACACTATTCCACAAAGTGTATTTGTTTATGGCCAAAGGCAATTAATCAGCAAATCTGTGTTGGCTTCAACAATTTGACTAAGAGACTCTAAGACTCAATCGAGCTGCCCGCCCAGTTTTTCAGAATGAGATCATCATTAAGATCTGTAATCCCCTGGGTGACCTTTAATTATTTTTAAGTCAGAAATATAATCAAATTGTTGATAGTGATTTTAATGCTCGTACAGATTCTGGCAGCTCGGCGGTGCTGGGCGTGCAACGAGTGGATCTTTGCTTGGAGGACAACCACGAGGAGCACCACACAAGCCATTTCTATGCTGCTGCAGCAAAGGAAGCGCTGATTGTGCGACGGGGGGAGCCATTCCGTCTGCGCATTTTTTTCACGCGTGACTATAGTCCCAGCAAGGATGCGATTAGCTTCATATTCAGTGTGACAGATGATCCCAAGCCGAATCCGGGACATGGCACACTGATGGCTCTAGTGCCGCACGATGGCATCGATTATTTGGGTGATGCCCTTGAATGGGGAGCCGGCATTGAGGCCCACGAGGGTCAGATTCTAACCGTGCTAGTGAAGCCGCCAACTACATGCTCGGTAACCGAATGGCGTCTGGATATCGATACCAAGCTATTGGGTGATGGTTCGCGTAGTTATCAACTTCCTCTGCCCATTTATGTACTCTTTAATCCCTGGTGTCCCGAGGATCAAGTGTACATTGAGAGTCGGGAAGAGCGCAAGGAGTATGTCATGCACGACACGACTTTGATATGGCGTGGCTCCTACAATCGATTGCGCCCCTCAGTCTGGAAGATTGGCCAGTTCGAGCGACATGTGCTCGAGTGCAGCATCAAACTGCTGGGCAGCGTGGGTCGAATACCGCCCGCTTATCGAGGTGATCCGGTGCGGGTGGCCCGGGCTCTGTCCGCCCTGGTTAATTCTGTGGACGATGATGGTGTGCTGTTGGGCAATTGGTCGGAGGATTTCTCGGGCGGCACAGCGCCGACAAAATGGACGGGCTCAGCGGAGATATTGCAACAGTTTCACAAAACTCAGAAATCGGTGAAATTTGCGCAATGTTGGAATTTCAGTGGAGTCTTGGCAACGATAGCCCGCGCTCTGGGCATACCGACACGTGTCATCACTTGCTACTCCTCCGCCCACGATACACAAGCATCCCTAACGGTGGATGTGTTCATCGATGCGAACAACAAGAAGTTGGAGGCGGAGACAACCGACTCCATTTGGAATTATCATGTGTGGAACGAGGTGTGGATGCAACGTCCGGATTTGGGTGTTGGCCAATACGGTGCCTATGACGGGTGGCAGGTGGTGGATGCGACGCCACAGGAATCATCCGATAATATGTATCGGGTGGGGCCCGCATCCGTGCTAGCCGTTAAGCATGGCGAAATCCTGCGTCCCTTCGACTGTGGCTTTGTCTACTCGGAGGTTAACGCGGATAAGTTATATTGGCGCTACAATGGTCCCACCCAGCCGCTGAAGCTGTTGCGCAAGGACTCGCTGGCAATTGGTCATCTGATTAGCACCAAGGCGGTGCTGAAGTGGGAGCGAGAGGATGTTACCGATAGCTATAAGTACGCTGAGCGCACCGAGGAAGAAAGGAGCACCATGCTGAAGGCATTGAAGCAATCTCGTCATGCCTTCAGTCGCTACTACCTCAATGACAATTTCAATGAGGTCGAGTTCAGCATGGACCTAAAGGATGACATAAAGGTGGGTGAGAACTTTACCGTTGTGCTCAAGGTGAGCAACAAGAGCGACGAGCGGATTCATCAGGCCACAGGACAGCTCAACTGTGATGCCGTCCTCTATACGGGCGTCGGTGCACAGGAGGTGAAGATCATGGGCTTTGAGCTTGATATTAAGCCCAAGAGCACCGAATATGTACGCATGGAGGTCACATTCAACGAGTACTTTGAGAAGCTATCATCGCAGGGTGCATTCCAAATATCGGCCGCGTGTCGCGTTAAAGATACCGACTACGATTATTATGCTCAGGATGATTTCCGTGTTCGCAAGCCGGATATCAAGTTTCAGCTGGGCGAGGCGCCGATTGTCGCTCAGCAGCAGATCGATGTGATTCTACGACTGGCCAATCCATTGCCCATACCACTGCATCGTGGCGTCTTCACGGTCGAGGGTCCCGGCATTGAGCAGCCGCTCAAGTTCAAGGTGAGCATGAATAGAGGATTGTATATATTGTATTCATTTTTATGAATGCAAAAACAAACTAATTAGTTTTGCATGTATTTCAAATATTGATTTTTAATTTTATTATTTGCTTTTATTTGTTTTTTTTTTTGTTTGTTTATTTATTTTTCATTAAACGTAAATTAAAGCACTTTTTTATGAGTCTTTTTCCCTTGTAAACCTAAAAACTTAATAAATATATCTTTGAACAAAATTCTTGGGAGTGAGATGCTATTATAGTTGCCACAACTGTGTATCAAACCTAAACACTAATCTGCTAATCCCTTGCAGATTGTGGAAATTCCTGTGGGCGGCACGGCAGCGGCGACCTTTAAGTATGTGCCACCGTATGCAGGTCGTGGCACAATGCTGGCCAAGTTCAGTGCCAAGGAGTTGGACGATGTGGATGGCTATCAGCATTACGAGATTCAGCCCCGTCCAGGCGATATAATCCAACCGAACGGGAGTCACAGGAGCAGCAATATCATACGACGACGCACAGATGTCATTCCCTGAACCCCAACTTATTCCCCTTTTCTATATGTTTTTTTATGTACATTTCGTTTTAAGTTTACGTTTTGATTTTAAGTTAAAGTATTAAACATTACAAAATAAAAGTGTGAAAAAGCTCAAAAATCACACTTAATGTGAAAATTTGTCAGCTACTATTATAGAGTGGCATTTTCTGATAATTAAAAACAAAAATATATATATATATATATATATATATATATTATATAAAAAAAAAAAACACAATATTATTGGGATTTTTAGACATATTTTTCATATATTAAAAATAATTGCTGAAAACACGAAAAACTCAAATTTGTAGGGTGATATATTTTGTTCTTTTTCTCTGAGTGAATTTGCTAGTTTAAATATCCGCATCCTTGGGCAGAATATCATCCATGCCGAGGGCGTAGCTGGGCTTCTTGGCCGTCTTCACCAGATAAATTCCGCGTGATTCTCGCGGCACCGGATCACCCATCAGAATCTTGCCTCCGGTGCAGTTTTTGCCATGCAGCTGCTCCAATGTGTCACACGGCATGCCATAGAAACCTTTTGCGCTGTTTATGGACTCCGCGTAGTACTCATAGGAGCGACCATGACTGCAACCAGCTGAAATATATTAATTTAAAAAGGGATGTTTTGTATGTATTTTATTTATTAGTTTTGTACTCACTGAAAATCTGGGAAATTTCGTTGCAGCCAGGCTGTGGTGGACCACCGCCATTGGGATAGAAATCGACCATGCCGATAGGCTTCTTGAAACCCAAGTAGCCGGCGCAACTGTGAATTACATCCACGAAATTGGCATCCGTCGCATCCAAATGGTTCTCAGGCCCAATGCAATTCTCGAATGCGGGTCTTGCCGGATCCAAGCCAGTTATGCGATCCACACGATATTTGGTATATGAGCCAGCATAGCCCATAATATGGGCACCCAGACTATGACCAATTAGATGAATACGCTGCGGATCCGCATCCTTCTCCTCGACAAGCAGATCAATCAGTTTGGCCACCGCTCGACCCACTTGAACCGTATAACGAGCTGGCGTCAGATAATAGATATTATCCGCCTGATCCTGCCAGTTGATAGCGAACACATTCACTCGACCCCGCTCGATATACGCACCCCTTATCGACTGTATCGAATTACTCATCGTACTCGATTTCCAGCCATGCACAAGAATCTTGGTGTCCAGTTTTGCATCGAATTTTTCGGCCAACTCCTGCCAAGTGTCGCGCTTGTGACGCACACGCTGAAAATCATTATTGTCGATCCAGAAATTCGAACTATGCACAGCATCACTAGCACAGTGGAAATAATATAAATTTCAATTAAATTATGAATCACTTTCCACTTTCCATAGAAAAATGTTAGCAACAAAATCAGATTTTTTATATTTGAACTTGGCGCCCGATTGAATTGTAATTACATTTGCAAAATTGCGTAATGTTAGTTGATTGAAACTAATTTACATTTGCAGCCTTTGTTAAGTGGGCTTAAAATGCAGCAGACAGCGTTAACAGTGTTCTCTCTCTCTCTCTCTGTATCGCTGATTTGCCGGCTGTTGCAGACAAACATTCATTCGTGTCACGCACCCAATTTCGATCTTATCGATTTTCGATAGTTTCTAGAAAACTATGCGCTAGATTACTTTGTGTTATTACTTAACAATAAGAAGCAAAGAAGGAAATCCTCCTCCCAAATCTTACCTGACATACAACTCAAATTGGATCAACTGTGGCAAACTGATGCGATTCTCTGGCGGTGGCTCGACCAGATAGGCAACCTCTGCCTTGCCATCTCCATTGGGCATGTAGATCCAGGTCTTGTTATAATCCTCCTGACTGAGCGTCACCTGGCCCCGAATGCCAACTGCAAAGCAACAATTAACAATTAACGAACTCACTTAATAAAGAATGTACATTTTACAGAGTAGAAGTAATGGTCGCACGACCTGAGAGAGTGCAGCGAATCCTGTGATTAGCCACTGAACAATGACAAAGGTGTTGGAGACCTCGTTCCGACAAGGATTGATCACATTGCAGATGCAGGCTAAAGCATTCGACGAAGACATCTTAACCACTTGCTGGCCACAATTCAACTGCACTGGCCAAATTGGCATCTCTTTGGTTAGATCTCAGCACATCTCTCTTTCTTTTTTTCTGACAAGCTCGACGCATTTTGTAATCCTTTTGTTCTTGAAAAACATCAAGCAAGAAAGATTACGTCAAGAGTACGCGACTTACAGATACTCTATATCAAATTTTTCCCCTATTGTGTACAGGATATCCTAACCCACTGTTTCATACTTCATCATACCCTTTTCTTATGCCCATTTTATAATGGGTTCAGTTAATTAAAACAAAAACCGGTCAATGAGTAATTAATTCGCTGCCTGCAGCACTTAAAAATTAATAATAAAAAAAAGAGAGTCAGACTTGGAATACACTCACCTTGCCAGGCAACTGTCAAGCAGAGAAAAAACAGCCACATTTTTTTGTGTATTTTTATTTTTAATCTGGACTTCACGTTGAAGTTGGACTCAGAGTGCGCCGCTATGTTTCGGTGATTTTTATAGCTAATTGCGAATAGGGCCAGGTGTCAATCATGACTGTCGCTCCCAAAATTCTGGCAGCTAACTCTAAACTTTGAAGGTAACTAGACGACATACTTATCTGGCACAACGGGTGACAATTGGGTTAAAATTAAATTAAATTCACTGCTGTATTTTAGTGGGGTACAACAAAAACACATAAATTTTTTCGATGAATTAGTTAAACTTAATATTATATAGTTCTGTTGTTATTTATATACCTTTACTTATTTGTTCCTTTATTTATTTAATGATAAATTAAATAAATTCAAAGTATAATTTCAAATTAAACTTCAATTATTAAATAAGAAATATTTATAAGAGTTTTGGTAAGACGACTTTGTTAAACGGAAGAGAAACAACAAAAATATATAATTCCAGATGTATAAGATGTTTTTTCTACAGGGTTGAAGAATAAACGTATGTACCCCTTAACTTATGCACCAAATTGTTAATAAAAAAATAAAACGACAAAGTATGCTATAAATTTTAATGAAAATTAAAGCAAAATCTTTTCTGTTAGTTATAAAACAAAATAAAACCCTATTTGTTTATATATAAATTTATTATTTTAAATTATTTAAAATTTTTTAGTGAAATTGTACGTTGTTCACAATTTTTAAATAATATTCAAAAATTGTTTAGCGATAGGTAATTTGACTTCAATCGATATTTATATACACATATATCGATATGTACAGTTTTGTGTGGATATTTTAGTACTTTTCGTATAGTGCTCTCTTTAAATGAGTCACTTTTTTTTAGAATCGCACTGAATTTTTGTTATTTTAAGTTCTTGCAAGCGTATGCCGATCGCAACTAATCCACAACAGTATAATCAAAAGGAAAAATAATCAAGAAAATATAATATGTCGGGAACTACACAGAAATACAGAAATTTCATAGCGGAGCCGATGGGAGAGAAATCTGTGACAGAATTAGCGGGAATTGGTGAAATGCTTGGCGGTCGTTTATCTGAGGCGGGCTTTGATAAGGTAAAAGAACCGGAAGATGTGATGAGTAATAATATATATATAACGTAAATTAGGCTTATACCGTGCTGGGCCAGTATTTGGTGCTAAAAAAGGACCAGGAGCTCTTCAAGGATTGGATGAAGGATGTTTGTAATGCGAGCTCAAAGCAGGCATCTGATTGCTATAATTGCCTCAATGATTGGTGCGAGGAATTCTTGTAATCGATCTGCGGCCTTCTGCGTACAAATCTCTGGACATAGCAATTAAAAACACAAGAACAACATCAACAACATTCTCGACGCTATAATATTCGATGCATAAATATATAGTGATTGTCCTCAGTAACGTTAAGTCTCAATTAAATGTATAGCGTCTATCTTTCTAATGTAATAAACGTTTATTAATAAGACCTTCATTTTAGCATTTTGCATATTACTGTACCTATACTTTAAATATATACAATATTCATTCGATAGATATTCGTTTGGTGTACAGATCTAGTAATCGATAGCGGGCTGTAGTTATGCAGCGATAAATTTGTGATGGTTGCCGGACTTTAAAAAACAAAGGTGAATGGAATGGAAGCAGCTGCGTTAAAATTGAACAAACATTTCTTAACAAATAAGGAAACAGTGCAATAAAGTGCAAATCTAGGCAAAAGCGTAACCGGCGCTTTGCTCCATATTGGTAAAGCGCAATAATCCACATAATAACAATAATTTCAATTACAAAAGTGAAAATAGTACGGCTTTGGCATGCATGCGCTTGTGTGTTCGTGTGTATGTTTTTCTTTGTATATAGATTCGGAAACGGAGATAGCTATATACAGTCGCAACGCTGTTAAGACAACGTGTGCAAGCGAGTCAACCATATAGCTTGTGCAGCACAACTCTGTTGTTTCAGAGTTCCAGGCCAAACATTCTGTGCGTCGAACGGCTGAATCGACTTTTTTGTGTGTGCAATGTGCACAACGTTAGCACATTAATTATATTTACTTATAATTCGTAAATAGCGCAATTTATAACAACACCAATAGGCGCAATTTTATTGCGATCGAATATCTAAATTCGTCTGCATTTACACATTGCTCTCTTTGCGAGACGCATAAAAAAAAATTATACGTGTGTGTGTGTGTGTTCGTGCGTGTGTGTGTTCATATATTTTTTTTTTTGCGTAAACGTCTCTAACCAAAATCATAGTCGGAAAAACGGTAGCAACAACGTTTCCTTGGAAAAAATACCAATTTGTAAATAGTAAACAACAAAATTTTGAAGTAAATGTGAGTAGATTTCAACAACAAAAAATTAATAAAAGAGGTTCGGACAAGTCGTAAATGATTTAACAACAACAATACTATCCAGTATGTGTTCCTAAATAGTTGTAAACGTCGTCGTCGTTGTCATTCAAATCAGTGCGATTGGATGAGTGCGTTTTAGTGTATGCGTGTGCGTATGCGTGTGTGAATGTATGTGTGTTTAGAGTGTGACGTATCGTCGTAAAAAGAGAAAGAGAACGCGCGCGGAGCAGAGCGCGGGGGCGTTAACGGTTCCGGTGAAGTGCTGCGAAAGCAGAAAGAGAGAGAGAGAGAGAGCGTAGTTAGGAGACAGGCAGGCAGGCATTTATGTTGTTCTCCGTATCCTTTTGCTGCTGCTCGAAAAATTCAATGACCTCATTTGTCTCACGTTTGGACATAATATTTCTGTCCATTTCTGTCTTTTTTTCTCCCAAAACCAAATAGGACCAATAGCAGCAACAACAACAGCCAGCAACAAAAAAATATCACTCGACGGCACGCTGTAAGAGAACGATCAATTATCGAGTGAAATTTATCGAACTATAAGCAATAGAAAAAGTAAAAAAAAGGAATCAGCAAAAAAATATAAAATAAACAGCACAGTCACGGCTCGCAAAACGGAACTCGAGAAAGAAGAAAAATAACAACAATAGCAAAGAAAAGAGCAACAAGCATCGTCAACAACAACACCAACAACAAATGGGAACCAATTCGGGAGCCACCGCTGGCATCAATAATAAGCCGGTCGGTGGTGCAGCCGTCCTCGGCGTCGGCGTTGCCAACTCAGCTGTCGGCGGTGGTGGTGTCCTCTCCAATAGTCTAGGAGTCTCCAGTGGAATTGGTGGCGGCAGCAGCGGCGGACTCAGCATTAGCGGCCTGAGTGGCGGCGGTGGACAAAACGCCAATGTTGGTGGCATTATGGCCGGCATGGGTGGACCTGGGGGCGGCGGTGGTGGCAACATGGGCAGCGATGATGGCATGGGTGGACCTGGTGGCGGCGGCGGTGGACCCAATAATCAGCAGGCTACCACGCCCCAATATACAATTCCGGGCATCTTGCATTTTATACAGCACGAATGGTCGCGCTTCGAACTGGAACGTTCACAATGGGATGTGGACAGGGCCGAGCTGCAGGTGAGTAATGAAAATTCTTCCCACTGGGCATCCTTTACACTACGTTACATTAGATTCCAACCAGCAGCATTTCAAAAATATTTTCCTTTGTTTTGTAATCATCACAACGTCTTTTTATGGGCTGCTTAATTCGGCTGCAACGGCTTGGAAAATGTTATCGTCAGTGGAATTGCTTGAGTGCAATATAAATTGCGAAAATTTCTAAGTTTTGCAATATTTTGTCTAATGCGCAAGTTTTTTTGTGGAATAATTATGCAACAATTGCCTTTTTTGCCTCTGCTATAATAAAATATTAATATTAATATATATAAATATATTTAATACATATCGTTCTATGTGGATGCAAACCCAAAAATTTTGACGATTTCGCACATTTTTTATATATTAAATACAGTTTTAACAGTTAATGAACTAAACTAAGAACTTGATATACTTAACTTGATATACTCAACTCAAATCAGTTATATTTGTTGCACATGCGAATAGTCAAGCTTGGCGGCGCTTTCACCAAAAATTACGCACCGTTAACACTGCGTTGAAAACTTGTTATCGTTATCGATACTACGTCGCATCGCTGCACTCGCTACTGTGCGAACGTACCGTTACGCTCTAAAAATCAAGTGACATTCAAAACGTCACTCTGCCTGCATTTGGAAACAAGTTGGCGACGCTAACGCTGTTTTTATTCTGCACACACATCTGTATATTTATGTGTGGATATTTGTCGCAAAATTATATGAACCTGTTCCCCTTGTTTGATTTACCTAAAAATGAATAAGAAATCGAAGTTGAGAGTGGGCAGCAGCGAGACTAGACGACGACGACGTCAGCAGCACCGCTGGAAGCCATTTTAGCGCTTTTGCATACAATGCTATGCTCATGTGTGTGTCTATACACATGTCGTGCGCCGGGCGCTGCTGCTGGCGTCTATTTCTGGCCTTCGGCCGGTTTATGTGTCAGTGTCAGTGCTGCCCGCTGCCTGCTGCTGCTGCACATGAAACGTCCTTGTGTTTGTGCCGGTGCTTGCTGCTGCTGTTGGTTCAATGTACATTATCTTCCTACTCTTTGGTTCCTTTCTACTCTCTTCTGACGGCCAGCTGTTAATTAGTCAATTTGTTTTGCAATGAGCAATAAGTCGATGCTCAGTGTGCGCTGATAATGATGACAGCGATTAGAAAAAATAAAAAATTTCCGCTGCATCTGTCATTTGCTATCTACAATTTATTTACATTAATTTTTTCTTTCTTTATACCTTCTTCCGCATTAATTAAATTGTACTAAAAAAATGACTGCATATTTTTACGAAAAAAAATATAAAAATTAATATATATAATGCGGCTGCACCTGCCGCCTACACATTCCATCCTCGAACTGTGCTGCTGTCTCCCCAGTCGTCGTCGTCATCGTTGTCGTTGCATGTCTCTGAGTAATTTGAAATTTTTGCTTGGCGTAAACAAACACACACACACACAAGCTCCACATCATTGCGATTGTTGTCGTTGCCTGAAGTGTGCCTTTTTGCGCTGAATACCTTTTTTTTTTAACAGCTTTTTCACAGTAACAGCACTCGCTAACAGCATTCTAACATTAGAGAGAAGTTAATGCGAGTTCTTTAATTAGTAATTGCACCAAATAAAATGCCATTGAACGTTAATTCAGAACATGTTCCCATTATCAGAGCAAGCAACCGCAGCAGCAGGGAGTGAGTATAGAATCTACTTGTGTACTCCTCCCCCATGACGTTTACTTCCAGCGACATGTTCAATTGCTCTCTTCTTACACACGTCTGCCCTGTTATTAGCTTATGTTGTAACTGTTATTATTATTTGCAGGGCGCGAAATCACTAAGAGAGCAGGAGACCAAATGTGAATGTGATTTGCTCCTATGTTCTGACAAATAGCGGAACAGCAGAATTCAAGCAAAACCTTTATTGGTGTATCATCATGCACCTTCCTGATCCGTTACTGTTCCTGTAAATTTTCTCCTTTATCATTTATTGGGTGTCAATAGGCTACATAAGCTTATATTATTTTTAGTTGCTGACGAAGCTAGTGGGAGAGACGAAGAGCGAAGAGTTAAAAATACGACTAGAAATTTATGAAAAGTCGACAGCGTTGCATTTATTTGCGTTACGCAGATTACGCTAACGGTAAATGTGGCCAGACTCTCGCCTTGTTGCCGCCTTCCCTTTTCAACAACTAATTGAGCAAGCCTGTAATTTTATATTACAATTAATTGAATTTAATTGTTTTTCATTTGCTGCTGGCCTGGCGCAACGGAGCGTCAATTATGAGTTCGCTGGGGCATCGTCGCGTCAAACGCAGCAATTGGAATGCAACGAGAAACGCGCACATTCATCACACACATGCATAACTTATATATAAATATGTATTTGTACACATAATATATACGCAGCACAAATTTGTTGGCAAGCTTTTAATTGTAGCATTAAAGAAAATTAACTACCCTGTAGAAATATTTGTCGACAGATGGTCGTATACGTGATGTGCATTAAAATTTCCAGTAACCAATGCAGCTTTCTTTTCAAACCAATCGATATCGATACAGTCCATCGATAATTTTGTAAACCGTGCTTGTAGATTGAAATTTGGTTTTTATCGATAATGAAAAACAATATCTTGCCCTATATATTTATTCGATTAATTTTCAACGTTATATTTTGCAGGCACGCATTGCAATGCTTCTGGGCGAGCGCAAATGCTTGGAGAGCCTCAAATCAGATCTGACGCGACGCATCAAGATGCTGGAGTATGCGTTGCGTCAGGAACGTGCGAAATTCTATCGATTAAAATACGGCACCGATCCGCCGCAACTGAACGAACTGAAACCGTCGCCGAATGACGACGGGGGTCTAGGCAGCGATGTGGCAACCGATTCGGAGGTGCCCTACAGCTCGGTATCGAATACCACGTGGCGACAGGGCAGGCAAATGTTGCGTCAATATCTCGCGGAAATTGGCTACACAGACAACATTATCGATGTGCGCTCGAATCGGGTACGGTCCATACTTGGTCTCAACAACAATACGGATCATGATGGTGGCGGCGGAGGTGGCATCGGTGGAATTGGCGGCGGCGGTGGTGGTGGCATCGGCAGCGGTGGCATCGGCGGCGGCGGTGAGAATCTCAGTCCCAATATAAATGGCAATGAGAGTAATAAACGTGCCTCGGAATCGGAAGGTAGGTCATTGTAAACCCCTCGACCCCCACCCCCTTCCCCCCTGTTGAAGATTTGAATAATTTGCTCACATTAGGCCGTCATACTCCCGCTAAAAAAGTGCAACAATCGAATGATGCCATCATTACGGACACAGAGGCGGCGGTCATGGCCAATTTTGAGTTCCTTGGAACGACTGAGATGTCCGACGATGATGAGATATCCGATGATCTGGAAATGGTCGCAACAGACAATGAGGACTCCGATGTTAAAATGGCTAAGCGGCTAAAATCTGGCAAGGATATGCTTACCGAAGGTATGTGAAAATTATCTTATCTACTTTATCTCTTCCTCTTTGTAGAACTCATCCAATAACCCGTACATCTCTGATTATTAGCCCTCCCGCCCCGACGCCTCACATATTACTCTTTATCTCTAGTTTGCATATTTTATTATATATATTTATTTGCAATACAAAAAAAAAATAGACAAGAAAAAATCGCATTTTGCCCGATTTGCATCCATCATTAACATTTACTCCACAATCCACAAAAATTCAAGTGCGCTGTATTTGTTGTCTTATGCTTTTTGTTTTCTGTTTCGCTTCTCTATACTCTGTCGTTTACTTACGTCTTCTTCTTGTTGTGATGCGATCCATGTTTGCGTCGTAGATCTTGAGGCCGAGGTGGGAGAGCAGCTCTTGAACGATATGAATCTTATGACCGAAGGTGCTATAACTATAACCAAAGATTAACCACAAATTTTAGAGCTGCCAACTTATCGATGGAAATCGATTGTTTCGATAAAACAAATTACTGTAAACTAGATGTAAAGTAATATTTATGAGTGTAATGCATATTAAAAGAATGACGCATTATCAAAAGGTGCTAGTGTGTAAAGATAATGCTTATAATACTAAAAAACGAGACTTTGAGAAACTGTCTAACCAATTATTTTAAACTTAAATATTTTAGATTATTCAAAAATATTATAAATTTGACTTTGAAGACTTTAAAAGGAAACTTTTCAGCAGCTGTTTAAAAAAGTAAATTAAATAGGCTTCCTTTTATAGCCCTGTTTCAGACCGAAAAAAGCTCCATAATTTTTAAATGAGATCCACACTGTAAATCTGCGTAGATTGTGTGATAAACCCCAATCATCTTCCAAATCGAAATGCATTAAATAAATTGTAAACAAATTGAATTGATCGTTCTTATAAAGATTTAATTATTTTGTGCGATCCAAATTAGTCCTTAATACATATGTGAGATTATCTAGAGCTTTTAATTCAAAAATAATGAAATATTAAAAAAATTCAAATTTAGATGATGCTTATAATATTTAATACTAAATTAAATAAAATTAAATGGTTATATAAATGAAGTAACCAGATAATTGAGAAATCAGTAGATTTGAAAAATAAACTAAATAGTTTTCGATATATATAATATAATATATAATGAGTATAATGAGTATGCACTATCTGCCGATATTTGTTTTATAATACGAAACAATCGTTGTTTCCATTGATTCTGTACAAATTATTTATATTAGTTGAACTAACGCTTTTTGTCCCGATTTCTCTCTTCGCAGAGGTGGACGGCTCGCTGGGATTGGGTGAGCTGGCGCAGCTGACCGTCAACAATGAGTCGGATGGGGCGTACGATGCAAATGCCAAGGATGGCACCGGGGGCAGTGCTGGAGGCGCTGGCTATCGCAAGACCTGGAATGCCAAGTATACGCTGCGCTCACATTTTGATGGTGTACGCTCGCTAATCTTCCATCCGGAGGAGCCGGTGCTAATAACTGCCTCCGAGGATAATACGCTCAAGCTGTGGAATCTACAGAAGACGGTACAAGCCAAAAAATCAGCTAGTCTCGATGTGGAGCCACTGTATACGTTCCGTGCCCATACCGGTGCCGTACTCTGCCTAGGCATGTCATCCAGCGGCGAGACATGCTATTCGGGTGGACTCGATGGCAACATCGAGTGCTGGCAATTGCCATCCCCAAATATTGATCCTTACGACTGCTATGATCCGAATGTTCACTCCGGCACCCTCGAGGGGCATACGGACGCCGTTTGGGGTTTGACAACAATGCAAAATAATATTGTATCATGCTCGGCGGATGGTAGTGTTAAAATGTGGTCACCCTACACCAAGGAGCCGCTGCTGCGCACTTATACGGCCGCGGAGGCCGAGGGCGGGCCCTCATCCGTGGATTTTGTGCGTAACGAAGTCGATCATATTGTTGTCGCCTATAACAGTGCCCACTGCATTATTTATGATACGGAGACGGGCAAACAGGTGATTAAGCTGGAGGCCTCGCAGGAGATGTCTGGCAATACGGGGAAATTCATCAATAAGGTCGTCTCACATCCGACACTGCCCATAACAATAACCGCGCACGAGGATCGTCACATACGCTTCTGGGATAATACATCGGGCACACTGGTCCATTCGATGGTTGCCCATTTGGAGCCGGTCACATCGCTGGCCGTCGATGCGCATGGACTGTATTTGTTGTCCGGTTCGCATGATTGCTCCATTCGTCTCTGGAATTTGGACAATAAGACGTGTGTCCAGGAGATCACCGCACATCGCAAGAAATTCGATGAAAGCATATTCGATGTGGCGTTCCATGCCACCAAGCCCTACATAGCCAGTGCCGGTGCCGATGGACTGGCCAAAGTCTTCGTCTAGGTGTTTTGGTTTGCTTTTTTCAAATAGGATTCGTCACCTTCGTCACCGTCTTCGATCCCCTTCCCCGCTGCTGTTGCATCAGCTGCTCTCTCTATCTGAAAGAGCTCAGAGCAAATGAGATGATTACCGAGTTCGCGTTAAATAATTATACATATAAAATACACTTATATATATATATATACATAATACATATACTATATACATTTAAATCTAATTATACATTATACACCAGAGATGAACAACAAAAATTGCTATAAGTGGGTGGAATAACTCATCCCTCCCCTCATCCTATCCCTCATCATAAATTAATAAAAATTCACACAATAATTATGGCATTTCTTTCGAAACAAAATTTGTAATCGACAAGTAAAAGAAAATAGAAAAAATAGCATGCCGCATTAATAATCATATATACATAAGTGGAATACACAAACACAAATACATATGGCGTTAAAGCCCTTGATCCTGTGGCTTTTTGGCCACAAGTTCGAAACGCTTTTTAAACCATTTTGTCAGGATTAGATTTTCCGATAAAGAAAAACTGTACAGCGATCGTGCCAATTAGTGGCTGATGATTTTCCTGTACATTTTATACAATACACTTGAATGATGTAACGATGATTGATGCTGATGTATGTGCGTACCTTTGTTTTATTGGCCCGCTCGCTGTACAAGTTGCCAAAAAAAAAAAACAAAAAAAAAAGATAGAAAGAAAAAGCGTTTTGCATCCGAAAAGATTTACTTATTTAGCAAACGTTTACATAATAATATATCTATACATAAAGAAGATCAAATTTGTAGTCTTAAGTGGCATAATTATTATTATATATGCATAAATCCCCATTTGCCTGCCTCCCCAGCCCTAAAAAAAACCTATACACAAAAATAGAAAATCGTGCAACAAGTTGTAAATTAATGTTGACGATATTGATGATGATGTTTATTTATTGAATGTAGTAGAAAGTGAGAAGTGTGCAACATACATACATACATAATACACATACATACATACATAATTAGTAAAAAAAAAAAAAAAAATCACAAAATAAAAGCAAAATTCACAAGAAAAAAAACTTTATTAAACACTAAGTGAAAAAAAAATTAATATGAGAAACACAAACGTAAATGCTTCTATTTCTATAATTTTTCACGCAATGCTTTGGTCCGATTCTAAAGATCCAGATGATATAAATAATAATGCCGTTGAGCTGATAACTGTATGCTAAGCTATTTATTTAATTTATGCCTAGTATTAAACATTAAACAACAAAACAAAACAAAAAAAAAAACCAGCAGCGCCAATAGCTGATCCAATGGATTTCGTACACTTGTAGTTGAAAGTATAGATATATATATATATATATGTATGTGTATATATACATATATTCTTATATATGTATATGTTTAGGATCGCTTAACGATTCGTAAATTATAATCAAATAAACGTTAAAAGTGGAAGTGAATGCCGAGCAACTCAATATTAGTTCTAGTATTACAAATTATTAAAAATGCGTTAAAAATAAAAGAAAGAAAAAAAAAATGATACGAACGCAGCTAAAAAAAAAGGAGGAAATGAGAACCCAAATTGATATTCGATAACAAAAACAAAAATTATTTGAATAAAATATACAACAAAAAAATGATACAAATTCGTATGAAAAGAAGAAAAAATCCTCTACTATCTATATACATAAATTATGTGTATTTTAATTTGTACTTTTAGTTGTTACAAATGAAAATGCGATATCATATATAAATATACATCCACACACACACCCACATATACACACTTACATGTAGATCTATACGACAATGGCGATTATGATATATGTACTACTAATATGATGGCAATTATACATATACACACACACACTGATAGCAGTGTGATGCGCATATTATACATACATACAAGAAAAAAAAAACAACAAAAAAACCAATACACAAATCTATTGATTTTTAATTTTAATTGTACATTTTTGATTTTTTATTACCTTGTATTTTTATTTAAAATAAAGTTTTAAAAAATTATAACAGCCTTGCGAATTTTGAAACATAAAAAACAGACTCCAAAGTTAATTTTAAAAACAATCGCTTAACAAACACAATCGTTGTAGACCAGCGGGTTCTGGTTTGCAACGATGCAGTTCATCGGAATAGAATCGGAACAAACAAAACCAATTCACATCGAACAATTTCTTTTTTTGCATATTCATTTGAAGAAATTTTGCTGCTGGCAGCACTTTTATTTATTTTAATATAAAGGGTCAAAGAAAAAGTAAGAACCAAAAAAAAAAAAAAATGAAAATATAACGCACAAATTGGTTTTTATTTTTGTACCATTAACAAAATCCACTGCCATATTTTTCCAACAACAACAACCACACACATGCGTTTCCAAAATACATTATTTTTCATTAATTTTGTTTTTTGGTCTCGTTTGTTTCATAAATAGAAGTAGAAGCGCAAAATATTCAAATGTTATTCAGGAAATGACAAAGCTAAGGATATAAAAACGAACAAGTTAAACATTAAGTCGTACAACGTTCATTGTAGATTTGAGCATATAGAAAAGATCCCAAATTTCCAGCACATAAGTTTATACATATAGAAATTAAAAATGAAGAAAACCCAAAAAGAAAATTCATGCATATTAACTGAAAGAAAAACAAATATATAAATACTTTTATAAATAAATCGAAAAACGTACATAATACTTTAACAAAAAAACAAAACAAAAACATCATAAAGAACTCCACACAATTCATGTTAAGATATAAAATTAAAACTGAATAAATAAAATATTTAAAAACAAAAAGTTCGTTAAATATCAGGGCTTTTTCGGAGGGCTTTTTGCAACACTGAAATCGGTTACTTTTCGATACTGTTATGCAGTGTTATCGAATTTCGATGGTGTTGTTATCGCCTTTAGTAGAAGTGTAGTAATAATAATATAAAAAAAATGGAGCCCAGCGCAACGTTTACCGGAGATGTGGATAAAACGCAAATACCGCCGCTAAATCACAAGCGTGTTCTCGCTTTTGTCAACCATTTTCTGATCAGCACCTGTACTTTTCTCAATGAATTCGCGCTCAACTGCGAAACGAAATTTGTGCAAATGGAGCGCCAGTTGCAACGAACAGAAGCCGCATTAATAATACTGGAAGCGAAGCTCGCCTCAATTCCAATAGATAACGAAACAGACGCGGCCCAATCGAGTACAACAACAAACATTGTTGCAACCATAGCTGAAGAAAATATTGACACGCCAGAAACTCTAGAAGAGGTGGTGAAAGGTGTGAAAGTTTCGCAAGACATTCGTTACAAGAAATTCTTCAAAATGCTGCAAGTGGGTGTGCCAGCGACCGCTGTCAAAATAAAAATGCGATCGGAGGGCCTGGAACCGCAACTTCTAGAGTGAGTACGACACTTCCTTCCAAGCAGTGCTGTCAAATTTCAGCAGATTCGATGTGGATATCGAAATCGGCATCACTGCAATCCAAATCAAAACCATTTTAAATATCTACATGCATTTACAGCCAACCCGATTTTATACTGGAGGACGGCGTGCTCGAATAGCCTGCATCGTGTTGTACAGTCAATAATTGTGATATACACTCTAATTTTGTATAAATGAAAACATTTTGCATAGATTTACGTCTACATTTGTTTTATTTTCCACTTGTTGCACATTTGCACACAACCCGCCTTAATAAACACTTACAAAGCGTTAGTGGCTGGGCTGGTGTTGTAAAACACAAAAGCAGTCTATGAAAACAACTTAAAAACACTTCTTCAGTTATAAAAATGGAGGCGGCGGTTGGCTTAGAACTGGATCATTTGTCCCTTGCGCTTCTTGTCTCCACCCAGCTCGAAGTGCTTGCAACGCTTGAGGGGCGTCTGCTTGCGGTACTTGCATTCGGTGCACTCCATACGCAGCACAATTTTCTTGGTGGTCTTAGCCTGAAAAGGGGAAGGAAAATAACTTATTAGTAAACATGTTGGTTCTTGAACAATGTTTTGCCATTCATTTATCATACTCGGATCACTTGTTTGAGGTGCCTGGTGAGGAGTTAAGCGCTAAATAAAATGCGTCTCAAATCGCTTCCACCAAAAAGCAGTAACAAATACATTTACTTTTGCACATTTTATCCCATCAAAAAGTTGAAAAACGCAACAATTCGGTTCTACTGGAAGTGCACTTATATTACTTATTTTCTATTTCACTTAAGGAAAGTTTGTTTGAAGGGCCGGTGAGGCTGAGTGGGTCCATAAATCGGGACAGCACTGCTGCCATTAAGGCCGCACCAAAAAGCAGCTTCAAAATTACAAATTTACTCTAGCACACTTCATATTCAACCGACATATAGCTGTTTGATTCAGCAGAGTTCGGCTCGTGGTTGGTGCTGGCTATCACTTTGAAGGAGATTTGGGTTCTCACCTTCTTCCTGAAGATGGGCTTGGTTTGACCACCGAAACCCTGCTGTTTCCTGTCGTAACGCCTACGACCCTGAGCACCCTTGCGCTCTTTGGACTTCTTGTACTGGGTCACCTTGTGCAGCTTGTGGACCTTGCACTTCTTGCAGAAAGTGCGACGTTGTTTTGGTACATTCACCTGTAAAAATAAATTTCACAAATCTCATTAATTTTCATTTGCCGCCTTCGCTGACTCGAAAAATTACAGTGCGGAGAAAATGCATTTAAGCCACGCACATCTACTCAATATTGCCATCGCATCACAAACAACGTTGTTGTGTGCCTATTTTAAACATTTGTTTTACATTTTAAAAGTATTTGACGCGGATGTTTAATGATTTTCTTTATTGCTCGACAAAACACCTACCATCTTGAATAGGAAAGAAGACCCAAAAAGACGGAATTAGCGATGTGCACTCCTAACGTATGGATGTGAATGACAGAATGTCGGTGTTATTAAACGCTGTCATAATTTGTTATCGATATCCGCAAGTCGCTGGGCGATGTGTTGCCAATTAGTGTAGGTTTCCCACCACTAGTTAGCAAAATTAAACAAAAAAAGAAAAGATACGCACGTCAAAAACGCTGAAAAATCCTCGCTTTTCAGTGGCAGTGGTTCCTGGTGTACAACGGCCTTGCGCCACTTATTGGTGTGCAATGAACGAAGGCTGGAAGACATACTCAACCCGAATTGCAACCGGATAATACCCAATAAATATAGGCACCGACCGTCAAAGTTGTGTGGTATCGCATAATTAGCATAAAAATGAGATTGGACAGCAAAAGCGCGACTGGAATTAAAATGCAAAGAATGTACGCACTGCTGGCAACCTTGACATTTTCGTTTATCATCATACAATTGCCGTCACAATCCGAGCAGGCGGCGACTACCGCTCAAGTAACGGTACCATGCGATCGCAGTCGCAAAGTATTCACGGAGCTCTACGGCGAAATTAGCGATGGACCCTCCGGCTACAATTACACGCAGGACTCGCACTGCGAATGGCTGATCAAAGCGAAAAATGACAGTCAATTCATAACACTAACATTCGATAGAATGGTCACCGAGTGCTCCTATGACTATATCTATGTATACGATGGCGACTCATTTAATTCAACGCTGCTTGGCAGCTTTAGCGGACGCACCCAACCCCAGAAGCTCGTTGCACGCAGTGGCACTGTAAGTACTGACTAATTTTTACTTGTAAAGCGCCAGCAAAAGCTAAGTGTAAAATGGACATTATATTGGTCAGTAAGTCGACGATTTAGTTTCAGCTTGGCGTGTTGTTGCCTTATTCAAACCAAAGAAGTTTACTGCCAACCAGTATATGCTTTAAATTGGTTAAAAATTAGACAAACATATACAAGTTTTTTTTTATTTTTATTTAAAATGTATATTGCTTTTCTTAATTAAATTTCTCTATTTACACAGATGCTCATACTGATGTACAGCGACACAAACTATGTGCTGAATGGATTTCGTGCTTCGTACTACATATCAAATTGCCTGAACAATTGTCACAATCATGGCAAGTGTGTGGGCCACCAGTGCGTTTGCCATGGCGAATGGGTGGGGCCTGATTGTGAGGACGAGGCCTGCCCTCAGAAATGTGGCGAACACCAGGGACGCGGCAAGTGCCAGAAGAGTATTTGTCATTGTTCCATTGGCTATAGCGGCAGATTGTGCGATCTTAGCGATAACCCATTGGGCAGTAGTTGGCGTTGGCTGGCCACAGATGCCGAGGGTATGACACCCCGAGCTGCACACACCGCCGTCTACATGGAGGATGAAGATGCGCTCTACGCATTCGGGGGCTATGATCTAAACAATGTCATCAGCACATTGCAGGTAATAGCTGGATAATCTTTTTCAATTTTAGTTGACTACATTTTATTTCTGTTATGCAGATATATCGGTTTAGCACCAGTCAATGGGAGGATGAGTGGGGCATTCCGTTGCAGAGTCGGCGTCACTTTTATCATCCGCAAAAAATCGATCATACGCTGCTGAAGGCTGTGCTCCAGCACAAGAACGAGGATGAGGCCAAGCTGTGGGGTCTGACTAGTGATGTGAGCTTTTTTCGCAACATACTCTACACGCTGGCCGAATCGAATTTGCATCAGCGACGCACACGCTCCTCACTCCCACTGACCACTGTCAATGCCAATTCAACGGATGAGGAGCTAACCGAATATCTGGAGGATATACTCGAAGAGGTGACGGATCACAAGCCACATGGTCGTTACGGACATGCAGCGGATCGTGTGCCAGGTGGATTTGTACTTTATGGCGGCAAGCATGCCAATGGTAGCTTCTACAACGATCTCTGGCAATACAATAACACCGAAAGTGGCGGCAAATGGAAACAGATGGCCATCAAATCGAAACTTCAACCACCGGCACTGGCTCGGCACACTCTGACAACGGCAACGGATTATCTGTATTTGTTTGGCGGCAGCTTGGAGTCCGGTGAATTCTCCTCCAGTGTTTATCGCATACGCCTGCCCCTGAGCGAGGAATCCCAGTGGCAGCTGGTGCGTCCCCGAGGTGGTAAACCTTTGGATGTACGCCTTGCGGCACATTCCACCGTCTACTATGCGGCAACGAATTCGCTAATTGTTTTCGGCGGCATTATGACCAGCTTGGCACGTTTCTCCAAGATATCGGATCGCATTTTTGCCTTTCAACTGGATCAACAATTTTGGACGGAAATCCTCTATCCACGCACTGCGCTGCGAGATACAAATATTCCGAGGGAACGTGCATTTCATTCGGCCACAATATCGGGAAACTATATGATTGTATTTGGTGGATATACGCATCGGCATAACAAGGATGAGATTTGCTACGATAATCAGATGTATTGGTATCATCTCAGCTGTCACATCTGGATAAATCAGGTTGTCTCCGCCGATGATTCGCTGTACCCAAAGATTCAGGGTGTTTTTGCCCATGCCGCTGCACTGCGTCGCAATCACACACTGCTCATTGTGGGTGGCTATCATGGCAGTGTGAATGCGGATCTCTTTGCCTATGAGCTGCCAAAAGTGCTACGTGAGGAGAATACCATTCGTAATCACAATCCGGAGATGTCGTGCCGCTTGCATTCCTCGCACACCGCTTGCCTCTCGAATCCGGAGTGTGGCTGGTGTTCGGCGGATAGCAGCTGTTATGGTCGCACCATTGGCGCTAACTGCACCACAAATCTGCAAACAACCCGGTGTCCGGGCATTTGTCCCTCCCTCGGCGATTGTCATGCGTGTTTGGTGCACGGCACTAGATGGGGACGTGGACGAACTGGTGCCTCCTCTGTGGCCAGCAAGCTAGGACTCAACGAGTGCACATGGTGTGTTCAGAATGCGCGTTGTCATCATCGCGATGACACCTACAGCAACTGCGGCGACAGCAACGGCTGGTGGGGCAAGAAGGGCACCGAGATCCGGGAACCAAACATGTGCACCCGCACGGATCGACGACCGGGTTTAACCTACATTAGATACAACTATCCAATTAACTTTACAATGCCCGACTATGTGGGCATTGTGAATGCCACCATGGTGGACTTTGCCTCACCCCCAGCAGCGGCGTTCTTTGAGCAACAGCAGCAGGGCGAGATGCTGGCTCGTCTCATAGGCTTTGTCCGGCCAGAGAAGCAGTGGAAAAGTGACAATTACTCCGCAATACAGGTCTGCAGCAGCTATTCCTCGGCAGTGCTGCGGGCTGGACCTGGATCCGATCTCGACAAGCTCGAGGAGGTGACCACTCAAAGCTCAAATCAATCCTACTGCAGCACCGTTCAACTGAACCACACGGATAAGCCGTTCCTTATAGATTTTCAGGTGATTGCTGAGTAGATTACTGCAAGAGTGATGTAAGACTGTTGGATTGAATGGGCAGACTTGTTGAGTGTGCGAATAACTGATTAAATGGCTTGGTCATTGTTTGATTGACTGACTCACTGTAGAAGTAGAATTGATAGACAAAATGAATGAAAGTTTGATTAACTGAGAAGATTTGTTGATTGTTTAAAAACATTAATGAAATGGTGATTTTGTGACCGGCTGATTTCATGACTTAGTGTTACGTGATTGTATGAGTGACTAGCATATTTTTTGATTGACTGATTACATCTCGGAGTAGATATATATGAAAAATTGATTGAATGACTGATTGACAGATTAGGTGACTTTTCGATTGATTAGCAGGCTGGTAATTAAAATTTGTTAGTCAACTGATTAACTTGTTGATTGTTATAGGAGTAGTTTTGGATTCTTGCTGATTGACAGACTATTTTTATCCGTTTTCTTCTACCAATCTTCCAGGCCCGTCGTCGACTTGGCCAGAACAACATTTATAACACGTATCAGAAGACGAAGATGGAACTGCAGCACTTGCATCATGGCCAGTTGAATGCACTGACTTTTGAGTATTTGGAGCCGTATTACTCGGGGAAGTGCAGCCAGTATAGCAACTGTTTGCACTGCTTGACAGATGCATCTTGCTCCTGGTGCCCCTTGACCAACAAATGCCATTTGCGATCTGTGAATGAGACAGCAGTCTGCTCGACCAACGATCCGGAGAATGGCTTCCATTGGGCATATCTGATCAATCAGCCCACACAGTGCTCCAACTGTTCCAACTATGTATCATGTCGAGCCTGTGTTTCTACACCTGGCGATGGCGATTGCGAATGGTGGCTGGAAGATGCACGATGCGGTCGCATTGGCAAATCCAATAGCAGTGTACGCTCAATTGCCCAATGTCCACGACCATGTCGCGAACGGCGCGGCTGCGATCAGTGCCTTGGCGAACGGGGACGCTGTGTGTGGTGCGAGGCGAGTGCACAGTGCTTCAGTTTCGCCGTCTACACCACTGAGTATCAGTTTGGCATGTGCCGCGAATGGATCGATAAAGTCGCAACGCCAACAATTGCAGCAACAACAGCTACAACTACGCCAGGATCCTCCTCCACAACCACATTAACGATGCATCCAGCTCCGCTGCGTTCGCTGCAGCAGTGCAAGTCATGTGAACGCCTGCGCAACTGCACCGCCTGCCTGCGCACCTTGAGCTGCGGCTGGTGCTTCGATCGCGACAATCCCATTGAGGGCATCTGCATGCAGGGCGATTTCAGCTACAGTGCTGGGAACTGTTCGCTGGCTTTGAATAGCAGCTCGCAGCACGATGCCGAATGGGCGTATGCCCAGTGTCCCGATGTCGATGAGTGCGGCCTGGGACTGCATGACTGCCACAAGGAGGCCAAGTGCACAAATACTCAGGGCAGTTACAATTGTCATTGTCGTCGTGGCTATGTTGGCGATGGACGCTTCAGTTGCGTCCGCACCTGCTATGAGTTCTGTCAGCATGGCTATTGCTCTGGCGATCCCAGCTATAGTTGCAAATGTGATCTGGGTTGGACGGGCAGCGATTGTGGCATTAACTGCGGCTGCAACAATCATTCCACCTGCATCGAGCGGATGGGCAAGTGTGACCAGTGCCAATCGTGGACGGAGGGCGAACGTTGCGAGAAATGCCGGCAGGGTAGCTATGGCAATGCGACAGCCCCCACTGGCTGCCATCCCTGCGAGTGCAACGGACACGGCAATCAGGATTTGGTAAGCAAACATAACTGATTTGGATATACATATATATATATATATAATAGATCCAGTAGGTTGAAATGCATTAATCCCAATAATATCATAATAATAATTATTTAATAGTTTAACAAACTCACTGATTTTCTTCTCTTCCCATTGCCGCAGGGCATTTGCAATGTGCATCACGGCGAATGCTTTTGTAAGGACAACACGGAGGGCGCCAAGTGCGATTTGTGTGAGCCGGGCTTCTATGGTGATCCCCGCGATGGTGGTCAGTGCTATTATCAGTGTGAATCACGTGGCATCCTCACCAGTATTGGACGCAGTGCCATTGGCTCCTATCAATCGTATCGTTCACCTTGGGGCGCCAGTCTCAAGGTGCGCGATTGCATGTGGATCATGCAGCCGAAGACGTTGCAAGCGGATAAATCTCTGCTCCAGCTGGAATTTCAATTGCATAACCTGACCATGAATTGTGATGAGAACGCTGTGTATGTCTATGATAGTCTGCCGGATCTAACGGGCGCTGCTCAACAGAATCAACTACTGGCCGTAGTCTGTGAGCCGTATAGCTCAGGGAGGATCATCGAGGCACGTTCCAGCCACGTCACCGTCTACTATAAACAGGCCAGCGAGCAACGCAACTTTGGCTTCAATGCGCTGTACTCGGTGAAGAATTGTGTGGCCGGTAGCTGCCTGCATCCGCACGTTTGTGATGCACTGCAGCGTTGCGTCTGCCCCGCCGGCTATGTGGGTGCTCGCTGCGAGATTGAAGTCTGTCCTAGCAATTGCAATACCAAAAATGACCAGGGATACTGCGATACGGAGTACGGACGTTGCATTTGTAGCAGTTCCAACTTTGCCGGCGCTGATTGTGGCACTTTGGTTGAACCACATCATTTGGTCATGTCGGAGCTGTTTAACACCCAATTGCTAAGCGAGTCCATGGAGCATCTGCGGAAGACTATACCACGTTTTGGGCACTCGGTGAACG
Source organism: Drosophila fungiperda (assembly GCA_035042345.1). NCBI lineage: Eukaryota > Metazoa > Arthropoda > Insecta > Diptera > Drosophilidae > Drosophila > Drosophila fungiperda. The sequence goes on along the minus strand of JAWNLM010000145.1, from coordinate 3,613,132 downwards.
CGGATCGACGCGGCTCCTTGTGGATGTTTGGCGGCTATTCGCCGAGTCATGGACCCTTGAACGATTTCCGGCAATTCGATACAAAGAATGCCACCTGGCTGCAGGTAACGGTGGAATCGTCCACGCCGGAGGATCGCATGCCTTTGGGACGCTACTTTCATGCGGCCGATATTCATGTGAAACGGCAGATTATTTATATCTATGGCGGCATTGGCGCAGGCTCACGTCTGCTCCAGGACTTTTGGCAGTTCTCCATACAAAACCAGCGCTGGAGTCTGATCGAAGTGGACGAGGGTAAGCAGCAAGAGCAGCGAGAGCAGGAGCAGCCGCAGCCGGAGCAGGAGCAGGAGCAACAGCAAGCACTGGAATCTCCACCAGCACTGGCCGGGCACACATTGACGCACTTGCGCCATAAGGAACATGACTCGCTGATCCTCATCGGTGGTTTGACATTGACCAAATCGCGTTCGCTGGAACTATGGGAGTTCAATTTGGACACCGGCCGTTGGCAACAATTGGCCGCAATGGGTGCACGTCTCCCGTTGCTGTACGGGCACAGTGCCGTCTATCATGTGGAGACTCACAGCGTCTATGTTTTTGGCGGCCTTTCGGGCAATCCTCAAAACACACTCTACGCCTTGGATCTGAACAAACTCAGCTGGAGCAAGTTGCCCTCATTTCAAGAGGAATTTTATGGGCAATCAAGATTTCCACGTGCCCGTTTCTTTCACTCCGCGGTCACCACGGAATCCTATATGATTATCTATGGGGGACGAACTAGTCCGTTTAATGCCACCGATATGCTCAATGCCTATGTCTACGCCTGCAATCAGTGGGTGTGTCTATCGGACGATGTGACAGTGATTGGACGAGTGCCTGTCGCCAGCTATGCCGAGGATATGACCATCGATCCGGATACGGGTGCCATCTATGTTATTGGTGGCTTGGATGGCAGCGCAACCCAATCGCATGTGACCCGCATTAATCTGCCCGATGACATTTGTCATTTGTGGAGCGGTAGCAAGTCCCTTTGTCGGCATTACATGGGTTGCAGCTATTGCACCGTTGAGTCCACGTATAAGAACACCTCAACATGCTTCACCCAGGGTCGGACGTCGTGTCTCAATGAGAATGGCACGCTAAACATCAATAATGGTCCAGCCTGCAACGCTCAGTGGTTTGCGAAACGCAATTGCTCCAATTATTGGAGCTGCAGCAGTTGTCTGGCCGCGTGGCCCATCCATCCAGAGCCGACTCCGGTATGCCAGTGGTGCGATGAGTGCGGCATTCTTGCCAGCTGTAAGCCAGTTGGCACAGAGTGTATACGCGGCACTGCATGGTATTGCCCGAGGGAGCTGAACGTCGGCGGGCTCAATAACTGCCCGCTGCCGGCTTGTCATCGTTTACGCTGCGAGGATTGCATGTTGCGAAAGGATGAATGCTTTTGGGCACGCAACGATTTGGGGAATGTGGAGTGCATTGACCGTGATCTTGTGTTGAAGAATGCCTATCGTGTCCTTGAGCAATGTTCGGATGCCTGTCACACGCACAGCAACTGCAGCAGCTGCCTGCAGGATGACGACTCAACGGATTGTAAGTGGTCGACCATGTTAAATAAATGCGTGTCGCCCAGCGCTCAACCCTTACTTTGTGCCGGCGGCGTTTGTGGTCTGGTTCTCATCTCCAGTGAGCTGAAACGTTGCCCTGAGCCGTGTCATGTGTATACCCAGTGTTCCAGCTGTTTGGAGCATGCCCATTGTGGTTGGTGTGCCCGTGAGGGCTTCAATGGCGATGGTATTTGTACGGAGGGCGCTCTGGAGCATCGGCAGGAGCATCCCTCGGGTTCGACCTGTGATCTCATCTACAGCAGTTGGCGCAACGATTCTCAGTTGACCCATGCGGATGTGGTCAGCTGGCACTATGTCCAGTGTCCGGCGGAGAATGAATGCGAAAACGGACATCACAATTGCGATGCCATCTCCGAGCAGTGCATCGATCTGGACACCAACACACCCGGCTACAAGTGCATCTGTGCCATGGGCTATCGTGGAGATGACCATGGCTGCGTTCCCGTCTGCCAGCAGGGCTGCTTCCGTGGCAGTTGTACCAAGCCCAATGAGTGCAAATGTGACTTTGGCTATGTCGGCGAGAACTGTAGCATTCAGTGCCTGTGCAATGGTCACTCCAATTGCGAGTCGAGCCATCGCCTGGACATATGTCTGGAGTGCCACAACAATACAATGGGCGAACAGTGCGAAAAGTGTCAACCGCTCTTTGTGGGTAATCCCCGGGAGGGACATGCCTGTCAGCCCTGCCTGGAGTATTGTCATGGCCACTCGGATGCTTGTGTGGACTACGATGCAGATCCGGCTTTCTTCAATATGACCCGTTCGGATTTGGAGCGTATTCTGCCGGAAGGACCCTCGCACAATGCGACCTGTTTGCGCTGTGCAAATCACACTGCTGGCGATCGTTGCGATAGCTGCCTGGTGGGCTATTTTAGGGGCAGTGAGGATCTCCAGCGCCAGTGCCGGCCTTGTCAGTGTCATGGCCATGGCAATGTCTGCGATGCCGTCACCGGCGAGAAATGCAATTGTGCCAATAACACGGAGAGCGATGCCACCTGCACAGCGGGCGGTGGCATGAATTCGGCACAGCTCTGCTGGAGCGTTCAGTGCTCCAAGTGTCGCGACTCGTATGCAGGCAATCCCACCGATGGACATCAGTGCTATAAGCAAATCACCGTCGAGTCGCGCATGTGTTTCGATGCCAAACCCATTGGTGAGTTGGGCATCCGTCTCCACAGGCACAATTTCTAATAGATGTCTCTCTTTTTCAGAGGAATGCAAATCGAAGCCGGCAGCGCTGAAGCCCGGTCAAACTGTATTCTTTGTCATCCAGCCGAGATTCATGAATGTGGACATCCGCATCATTATCGATGTGACCAAGGGTGAGTTGGATGTGTTTATGTCGCCGCAGGATGATTCGTTTATTGTGGAACCGAATCAGACGACAGGCTACCACGAGATCTTCCTCGACAATCGCTACTATTGGGGACCCAAAATGAAGCGAGAGCATCCGCTAAATATTGCTCTGACCCGCCACGACAATGTGACGCTGCAGAAGCTCTTTCAGCCGGAACGACGCACGGGTCCGTTGCCGCAAGCCAGCGGTGCGGGCAGCAACAGTTTTTATGTGCCACAATTGCACGATTGCCGCAGTCATGCCGGGCAGAGTTTCGTCGTCCAGGATCAGTATGCCAAGGATCTAAGCACCCATGTGACGCTCAACCAGTGCAACACGCTGCTTCGTCTGTTTGGGCTGAAGAATCGTTTGGTTCTCACGCTGCCTCAGCATGCGCACAATTTGAGCGCCACGCGTTTCTTTATTGCGCTGCGCGCCAGTTCTGGGCCGGAGTCGAGCTATGGCTCGGTTGTGTTTCGGCAGGATCAGCTGCACATCGATCTGTTCGTATTCTTCTCAGTGTTCTTCTCGTGCTTCTTTCTGTTCCTTGCCCTGTGCGTCATCGTGTGGAAGGTGAAACAGACATCGGATTTGCGACGTGCTCGTCGCCAGCAAATCGTCGAAATGTTGCATCTAGCCAAGCGTCCATTTGCCCAAATCTTTCTCGCCTCGAACAGTCTCGACATGGACAACAGTCCGCCAGAGACATCCTCGACCCGAGCAACGCGTCATCGTGCCCGTCAAGCGCTGCTTCTCCAACAGCAACAGCCTCAGCAATCCAATCTTCAGATCCAGGTTGAGACGCAGGTACACAGCCAACCCATACAGTTGGCAACCTCCTCTGCTCCATCAACGTCCGTGACACGTGTCTCCACCTACACATCCACGCACAACTCGACCCACACACAAACGTCGGAACGCCACATCAGCAGCAGTGCAGGATCAGCCGCAGCCAGCAGCAGCAGCAGCAGCAACAGCAATAATAACAGCAACAGCAACAACACTCGTTCGGGACATGCCACTCAGGGCAACACAAGAGCACGCCACAGGAGCCACAGTCATAGTCGGCCTCGTCATGGCCAGTCCACGGAGATCATGTTGGTGGCCATTGAGCCAACTAGCGATAATTTGGCAGCTGTGGCCACCGTATTTGTCAGCCTGCCCGGACGCTCCAAGGCGCCGACAAGCATTGCGCTCGGCTCCACATTGATATCGTATCCGCGTCAATATCCGATCAATTCGCGACACTATATGCGCCAGCAGCGTATTCATCATCATCCTAATCCGGCCAATCCGGCTAATCAGGCCATTCAGCCAGCGCCGTAAAACAAAAAAATAACTAGAACAAAATGCAAAAGCTATAAGTGTTAGCCAGTGTTTACTATATATATATATATATATGATACTAACCCGCCCCCATTCCCCGCGCTCTCTCCTAGCAATATGATGTGCAACAAACTAGTAAATTATAGATTTATATAGTGTACTATATATGTGTATATAGACGGGTTGTGTAAAGTTGTCGCTTGCAAAATTGAAATGAGTTGATTTCATTGAGTTGTGATCAATTTTAGTTACAAAAATTGTATGGTTGTAATATATATATATTCTTCATTAGATATCTATTTTATTTTAAAATGAGTTCTTCTTAAGACCAAAAATGTTCAAAATAGGGAAACAATAACAATTTTCGATTGAATGCATTTCTCAGATTTATAAATCTGCTTTTAAATACTTTTCAATTATATTCCAGAGCCAATCATAGTATTCAAATAATTTTGATTTATTCAAATTTTTCATTATACAAAAAATTCGAATTTTCATGATTATAATATAAAATATTTAAAACTAAATAATTGTATTAGGCCAATTGTGCAGTTTTCGTAAAATAAGTGGCAATTTTAGATTAAATTTCAATTTCACGGAAAATTTGCTTTATTTCTGATAGATCTAATTTTTGAGCGACTACTTTATATATACAAAAACATATTAACGTACGCATGTGGAAGGTATAAATAATTTAGGTAATTTTTGTATATAACTTTTAGTTAACGAATAAATAATACTTTATAATGCTGAGATCTGAGGATACTTGAAGCAAACTAAAAAAAAAAGACATATTTTGTGTGCAGCTGGCAGAGAATACGGAAAGTTAACTTTCACACAACTATACTCTCTTAATCCTTTACTAATGGAGTATAAAAAAAAAACAGAACAAATATTGAACAACTAAATGGAATTTGATCTATGTGTTAAGCTTAAGATTTAAGTAATACTATGTGTATTGTCAATTTTACAGGAAAACATTTGTGGTGCATTTTGGGATGAGCGCACATCAACTTTTTAGAAGCCATAACAAACAAAGCTAACTGCAATATATATACATAAATAAATATAAATAAATATTTATATTTATAGAAAAGCTGCAGCAACAAATACGTATTATATGTGCATGTATTTACTATTACTAAATGTGTCATTGTGCCCCGCCCATTTTCCAATTTGTTGAAACACACAAATAGCGAATACGAAATCGAATCTCTCTTTATACATTATATTTATACATATTTTTTTTGTATTTGGTTTAAGGTACTATTATTAGCAGATTTAATTTTCTGTATAAAAACAAATGTGTTTTACGATGATAATTGTTCACTCGTCTCTTGGTTGGTGGTTAGCATTTGCTCAATTTAATTAATACTATGAAAGCTCTCGCACTTATTGCACCTATGTGCCTACTCATTTAAGATGAAAACGGAACAAATTACTGACTATCCATATGCGCTATCTACTATATCTATACACTTGTTATGTTTACACTTACACAATAATACAACAAGATTAACATCAACAATAACCAGCTATCGGACAAAAAAATATATCTCAGTGATTATTTTATTTCACTTTCTACACTACACTAAACATACACACAAAAAACTCTCTTAAAAATAAATGGTTGTAACAAATGTTTTATTTTATTTTTTGTACATGCGCTATATTTATTATGTTATTAGGTATACATTTTTTGTGAATTATCAAAATTAGCAAAATTTATACTAGAACTGAAATTTGTAATTATATACTGATGATATTTTTTCTACTTGTGTACGTCCCTAAATTTGCAATATATATGTGTAATTATTATTATGTTTATTATTTTCTATTTATTTGATAATTTTTCGATATTCGTGTTTCAATAAATGATAACTCATAAATAAAATAACTGGAGTTAATAAAAATGACAACTCACCGATTTTTACTCATACTTTTCCAGCTAAGGTTGCTGAGTTAAGATCACATTTGAGATCTACTCAGAACTAAGCTCAAAGCTTAGTTTGCAAACTCAAACGTTTCACTCAAAGACTATTTCATTGAGTGGTTTGAATTGGGAAGCCACTCAACCAAAAATAAATGCAGCTGCATTCAGCAGTTGGTTCTGTTCGCCTGGTAGAAATCTAGAAATCACAAAGAAAATTCAAAAATCCGCAGTTACCGAAATTATTTTTGGTATGGCCTGGAAGCGAAAAAAGCCGCCGGATAATTTTTAAAAAATACCAGGCGAACAGAATCGCCAGCTGGCTGATTTGCTATTTGAGCGCAATTGAGAACCGACTTTAAAGTTGAGTTAAGAGTTGAGCTTGCAGTCAAATTCAGCTCATAAATTTCACTCATTGATGGTTAATTTGAGTGCATTGGGTTAGCGCGCTGGGTGGAGCTGCCAGCTCTGTTCGCCTGGTGGATCATCTAGAATTTCAACAGAATCACAATAAAACAATGTCGTCATTGTGCAAACGAATAATTTTTATTGATTAAACAGTTACGGTGATAAATATATATATATATATATGTATGTATGTATATAGGTATATTAATACGCTTATAAGCGAACTACAGCGATCGCTGGTTAGTGTTTAGTTGTTGTATTTGTAGTTCATTGTTAAATATAATATGCCTTGAAATTAACTGGAGCTTGGTGTGGTGCTGGGCAGCGCGGCGAGTACCTCATCAATGAAGCTTTCTGGTTGCTCGATTTGATTTAGCAAGCCTGTTAAATGAAGAGATTTGAATATTTTATTATCAGAGATAGGATATCTTAAAGAATGACTAAACTCACCGGCCACATCGCAGAACTCGGCAAATGAGGTGCACGGCAAAAATTCGTCGGTCAATGTTTGCAGGATGTTATCAGTTGACTTAAGCATCACCTCATCATTCTTGCGTATAAATTCAAATAGTGAAGCTGGCCAATCCTCCTCCTTGGGCGTGCTGACAGTCCTGAACAGCGAATTGTAGATCAAATCGACAAGTGACCACATCATAAGGAACGGCTTATAAACGCTATACTCCTTTGTCTGACGATCCGCCGGAGATAGCAGCGCCTTGCACAGCACCGAGGGGGAGACGTGACGCGCCTGTGCCACCGCCAGTAGACGCTTTAGATGCGCCAACTTATGCTTGTTCCACAGCTCGCGACTGTGCAGCGACAGCGATATGGTTAGCATATACAGTGGTCCATCCACCTCGTAGCCACATTCAAGCCATTTGTCCGACGGCGCTGCAGTCAGATAGTTGAGCAGCGTTTTGCCATCCCGTGCGGCGGAGCGCGACGACAGCAGCAAATAGACCGCATAGAAGAGCAGGTAGGGCACAAAGTGCATATTGGATTGTGGACCACCTCCGCCGGCATCATCGTGGAAGCTGCGCTCCCAGGCGAAACGCACCAGCAACAGTTTCAGATCATGCACACTGCTCGTATACGAGATGTCGCAGCGCTGGGTGCTTTCCTGCATGTAGCTGCTGTGACGGGTCATGCAGCCGGAGAAGGCCGCCTCCCCTACTAGGGGACCCCAGAGGGGCAGGAGACCATTGCAACGGGTATTCGCATTCTGCAAGCTTGCGCGTTCCCATTCGTCGCGACCACGCGTCAAACGTATGGCGGATGTGTGACAATCGACGTGCACCACATTAAAGTGGGTGACGGTGGTGTAGCCAATCGTTTTGCGTGACTTCAATTCAAATTCCTCGACATTGCAGCGCTTGGTGAAGGTATAGATGCCGAGCACCTTCTCGGGTTGGCAGGCGTAGCCCTCGCGGCAAATGAAACAGGTGAGACCCGTCTCGTCGCGCAGTTTCTCAATCTTTTGCAATATGGAGCCCTTGGCCGTCACCTGTCCCTTCTCGTTGGTGCGCATGCCCAGTGCGTCCAGTTGCTTCTCACGTGTCGCCATCGCCAGGCGTTTCTTCTCGGCACGTGTAAAGTCACGCACCTGCTGGACCCGAGATGCTGTCGCCGCATCTGTGCTGAGCGCCTCGAGCAGATTCTCGGCCAGACTGCCGACATGCTCATCGCTGGATACCTGCTCCAGCCGGTGTATAATCGGTATTATATCCTTGCTGATGGCCAGCTGGGTGGCCTCATGATAATTGGCCAAGCCGGTGAGGAAGCGCAAAATATACTTTAAGCTCGGTCGTGATATGAACTCCTTTAGCTCATCGGAATCCGTGCGGAGGAGTGTCGGTTTTACGCACGGCGCATGCTCCGTTATATAGGTAAGTGCCCGCTCCACGATGCCCAGACTGACAATGTAATCCTTGAGTGTGCCACCAATGCAATTGTGCTCAATTTGATTGGTTAGCACACAGAACAGTTCCAGTTTGAATTCCTCCTCGGTGGTGCGCTCATTGTCAAAGCGATCAAAGTCAAGGGTGTGCTGTTAGGAACAGTAAACAGTTAGCAAATAGTTTGAGGAACTGTGGAAGGAACCTTACCTTAAAGTGTTCACAGAGCAGAGCCATTTTGACTTCGTTGCCGTAGACAAGCGCGGCGAGGACACGAATGAGATGACGGAGCACGGATGGATTGTTGCGCACATTGGGGCAATCGGTGCACGAGATCAAAGCGCTGACATATTCGGGACCACCGAAGGTCAACGAGAATTGCAAAAACGAGTCGAGGGTGTCGCTGGCCGCTTTCGAGAGTATGGTCTCCATAATCTCAAGCAGCTGCTCGGTGACGGCAGATTGTATGGAATCGTTCTCGGATTTTAGGCACATTTGCAGTACCTTGAGCAGCGTATTTATGGCGCCAATTTCGGGGCGGCAGAGCACCTCTTGGCAGCGACGCACCTTCACACAGATGAGGAACAGCTTGAGCAGCACCTGGATGAGTTCTCGCTGACGCGAAATGCGCTGCAGACTGCCAATCCGCTCGAGCATCACACGCAGTCCATTGCAATCGGCGAGGACATTGGCCATGCGATACAGCTGCTCCGTATCGACCTGTTCCTGGCTCTTGTTGTTCAGTGTCTCCACAAACTCTTCGGTGGCATCGCCCAGCAAGCCGCGCATGCGATACACAATTCGCATGGCATCCCGATCGCCACCTTCGGCTAGCCACACCTTCTTGTACACATCCTTGACAGGCAGATCCAAGCTGATGATCTTATTGTTCACCAGCAGTTCCATGCCATTGTCATCCTCGAGCAATGCAATCAGTTCACAATCTGTGCAAATTTTGTTCTTCACATCGCGCATTAGGGGACCGAGTCCCACCTCGCTGGAAGGATACGGATTTCCGAGCATGCGACCCTGCAAAAAGTCCTCCTGCTGCGGATCCTTCTCCAGCGTCATATAAAACTCGCTCTCATCATGCTCCTCCGGATGAATGATGGAGTACAGGCGCTCAAATATAAACACCGGTGTCTTAATGTCATTCATGCGTGTCTTCTCCACCGTATCGATGAGAATCTCCATAAAGGCACGGGTCTCCTCCTCGGTGCCGCTGGTCATCTCCTCGAGCATTTCGAGCAGCTTCTCCTGTGCGTCATCAATGAGACGGGTGCGCTGTACGACAAGGCTACGCAACGCCAGATAGCTTTGCAACACGGGTCCCAGGAGACGTGTCTTGTACGTGCGCCGTATGTTGGGGCACTCGAGGAACAGCCAGAGCATTTCCACATATTGACGCAACGCATAGCCGAGCGATAGATCCGAGGACAATGAATGTTCCTCCATGCGATGAATTTTACCAATTTCCACAGCCAACAGTTGCGAGATCTGGCCGAGCACACCACGTAAAACCAGATACTGAAGCCAAGGCGTTTCCGTGGCGACACTCCTGTAGAGGGTCAAGAACTCGGCACTCGCCTCACCCGCATCGCCAACATGCCGCAGGAAATCGGTGAGCATGTTGAGAGCTTGCTGCTTCCTTTCGCTGGTGCGGCACAGGCCACTGAGCAGCGAGCACGCCAATTGGCGTCCAAATCTGGAGTTGGCATTGAAAAGCAAGGGCTGTATCCATTTGGCATTAAACACCAGCGGCTTGATCACCTTCTCCTTGTCCAACACCAGATGACGCCAGCGATGACCATACTTCTCGGCCAAATAGGTGGCGTGCACATCTCCAAGACGTCCACCCTTGGCGGGCACATCCCCAGATTGCTGTTGCTTACCACTGCTGTTGCTGTTGCGTTGTTTTCCGCCGCCATCCTGACGCTGATATTTATTGGTGGGCATGCGACTGCTCCAAGCGCTGTACTCGTGATTGCGATCCGAGTTGAGCCAGGCGCGATAATCGATGGTATTGCCCTCGAGGAGCTTCACGCTGTACAATTCCGTCGGACTCGATGGCTGCTGTTGCTGCTGCTGTGCTAATTGTGGTTGCGATTGTTGCTGCTGCTGCTGCTGCTGCGACTGTTGCTGCTGTTGTAGATTGTTATTTTTGTTAGCTGGCAGCGCAGGACTCATGAGGTTCTGCATGATACGCAGACATGGATGCAGCACCGATGTAACTGGTCCACGTGGCAAACTGTATAGAAAAATGGATTAGCATTTGTTTTTATAGAGCAGATTTGTTAAACCACTCACCGACAATTGCTGATAAAGAGTTCAAAGATGACCTTCAGCTTGTACTCCCAGCAGACATCATCCTGACCGAGCAACACTTCGAGCAGCATCATCTCCTGATGCACAGCGGCCTCTAGACTGATCAATGGTATGGAGCCCATTAGCGCATTCTTGACACGGGTTGTCATCAGCTGCAGCAGATGCAAGCAGGCCTCGGCATTGTCCTTGGTCAGCACCACCAGCAGATTGCGCACCTCCTCCTGGATTTGGGGTGTGCCGCGTCGCAAGTTGTGCTCGGCTAGTTCGCTGATCAGGCCTTGACTGTAGAGGCCAACACGACAATCATAGTTATAGGCCATGGCACGCAACAGCGTCAGACACTGTTCGGTGGAGGCCAAGGCGCAGCCATAGCAACGATTTGTGGTCAGACTTGAATCAGCGCCCGGAGATGAGCTCGAAACTGCCGGCTGATCCTGCTGCTGACGATCGTAGGCAACCAGTTCACTAAAAAAAAATAGACGAGAATAGTTAAATATTTTATGAATATTGATTATATTTAATAAACTCACCTGCGGCATGCCTTGACTTTTTGCACAATCTTGCTGAGTTCCTCGAAGCTGGTGCGGGATTCGACGCAATATTTCTGGGCGAGCAGCTGGATGATCTTGTTGACCTGCGAGGTGCTGTGCACACTGCCCATATTATCCTCGACGAGACGATCGCTGCTGCGATGCTCGGCCACCTTTTGGATGAGCAGCTCGAGCATTTGCTTATTGGTCAGCAGCTGGCGATAGATGCGATCGGCACGTTCCAGCGAGCTGTGTATCAGCTGGACAGTCTTGGCCCGATCCTCGGCAGACTCGATGGGATCGACGGCGCAACAAACGCGAGCATACATGCTAAAATCAAATTTGGCATATTTGCAGAAGCCGCACGAGTGGCACAGGAACGGATCCTTCTCATCATAGTTGATGGCCCGACACTTGTGGCATTGGAATACATTCTCGCCACAGTTGCCACAAACGCCCGGATACGCCGGCACCGCTGCACTGCAGCGAGGACACTGCAAATTCTCACTGCTGCCGCTGACCGTCTCGTAGAAGTCGGCAAACTCAATCATTAAATTACATGCAGTAATCGGGAGCGGGAAGTCAATCTTCAGCTCAGTCTGTCCCGACTGCAGGGAGACGGTGCGTGCCTTATGCCACAGTGCCGGACGATTCTTCAGTTCGACGACGGCTTGCACGCTGCGATTGTTGTAGTAAACATTGATGGTGCGCACCATTTTGGAGCGCTTGAGATCCGCGATGCGTACGATCAGCTTGGAGATGGTGTGACACTGCACCAGCTTGTAAATCATTGTGGTTGTCGTATACTTCGAGTCGGACTTGACCGAGGGTAGCTTTATGTTTGCCATGGGCACCTCCGGATTGTTGCACACCAAACACGGTTCTGATTCCAGATAATATCCATTGACCTGTATATCGATTTATATATATTATATACAGAACGTAAAGACTATTATAAGCACGATTCACTTACCTGCAGTATGGACTCCAGTGTGGTATAGATGGGTGCATTGGGATGCTTGCAGAGTAGCTCGTTCTGCTGGCGCAGCACTTCAACGGCGCGCGAGACAAACTCGGGCAGACGATCTGTGGTGCTACGCGTGCTCAGCGTCAGATAGCCGAGCAGATCAACAAATTGTGCGGTGCGACGACCATAGCTGGGCACCAGTGGCCACAGATTCCAGAAGATGTTCAGCAGCTTCTCGCGCTGCCGCTCGTTGGCGTGCTCGAAGAGGCCGGCCATGAATGAGTGCGCTTGCCAGCGCAACTGACTGGCATTGTTCTCCAGCAGGAAGATGCGCACGAAGCGTATGACGAGCGCATCACACGCATACCGAAAGATCTGATGCACAAATGTGCTGCACTGTGCCGGATCAAATTTAGAGTAGTATGCCGAGTCCGTATCCTCGCTCTTCTCGCGCTCGCTACGCATTTTGCTTGTAGAAGAGGGTTGCGGCAATTGCTGCTGCTGCTTGAGAGCTCCTGACATGTGCTGTGGCAAATTGCAAACAGCAGCCTGCAGAAGCTGTAGAATGATAGGTGAGACACCGTCGTCTAGCTGATAGCAGGCAATCTCCATGAGCATGGCCAACGCATCCTCGTGCACCACACAGAACTTTTGCCAATTGCCCGTGCGCATCTGGCTGATCTCCTGACAGGTGCGCAGATGCTCAGTAAGCTGAACGAGCCGATCGTAGCTCAGCATTGGCGGATGTACATTGTAAGGAGCGCCGCTCTAAAAATAATTATAAATCATATTTATAAGAATAAATAATAAATAATTAGAGATATGTTGCTCAGTTCTTACCTTGTTACTGACAATGTTGCAGACATTCTTTACGACGCGGAAGTGTGCGTCCAAAGAATGTCCGTCGCGGAACATGCGGAACTTCTCCTTGCTGCCGCAGATGTACATGAGCAACTTGCGCACCTGGCGACGAAGCAGCGCATTCAGATTGAGCATCATGTATTCGCACAGGGTGAAGGTCATCGCTTCACAGAATCCACTGTCGTAGTTGTCTGGGTGGGCGCTGCTCAGGCGCATAATCTGATACGGTAGACGCACAATTATCTCGGTTAGCAGGCCGTCGTACGATTCAAAAATATCCGGGTAGTTTTTCAAATAGTTATGCGGTATCAGTATCGATATATCCGGTTTAGGACCATGTTTGATGGGTTTCAGCAATGGATCATCTACCCAGTTGCCGGCCACATTTGCTGGCTTGGCGACTCCGACAGTACCGCCAGCAGCGTAGGGATCGCCAAGCACTTGCTTCCAGTGTACAAGCAGCATGTTCAGCGACTCCAACGCATAGACAAAGGCGCCACACTTGCTCAGCATATTCGCCGTGGTGCTAGCCACAAACGAGCTGTTGTCCTTGAACTGATGCGGTGGCGATGTGGTGCCAGTCTGCTTTGACTTGGTCTTGCCCATCATGACGCCAAACAGGGAGAGCAGAGCCAGGCGCACCTCATTGATGGGGCACTTGTTTTCCATCTGAACAAAATTTACGATTAATTAAATTTATTTTCAAGGGATAAAATGATTGGCTGTTTACCCTTGCGGCTGCACCACGTTGACCAATCTCCACATATTCGACTAGAGCAGCGAGCAGCTCTTGAAGCACTTCCTGATCCCGTTCATTGTTGCCATTCAGATCTGTGGTCAGCATTAGTATGACCTGAATCAGGGGTATAGCCTGCAAGCCATTGCACATATCAAATGTGTCCAGATGCGCAATGATGCTCTCCAGCATAGCAATTCTGCAAATGGTTACTCAGACACATTAGTTGTGGTGCATGTAGGGGATATATTGGGGGACCAATGTAGAACTCCGGGACTAAATTCACTTCTTACCTCAGATCGTGCAGTTTGCTCAGTTTCTCATCCTCGTTGATCTCAATGTCCTCGGTGCTGCTCATGGCGCTGAGTGCAGCAACACAGCTGCTGCTTGTGCCTGGCAGCTCCTGCTCCTGTTCCTGATCCTTGCTCTGACGCGGCGGTGAGGCATTCGCATGATCGCCGAAATTGCTGCTGCGGGCGGAGGTGCCACCAATACTCTCTACACCGCTACCACCGCTTTCGGAGCCACCGCTTCCCGCCTGTTCAGCTGGTGAAGTGCGCAGCGTTGAGCCATCTGTAGCCACATTGGAGCCCTCATCATCATCGGAGCCGGTAGCATCGCCGCCACTTACAGCGGCGTTGTTAGCAGTGGCTGCTGCAGCCATTCGTATACCCTGTAAATTGGCCAATCCCTGTTGCAGGGATTGCAGCGCATTTGCATCTCCGCCATGCTGCTGAAGACTAAGCGCAATGGCAATATCCATGATGGCCTCATCGTCTGCATCCTCTGGCAGGCCGAGCAGTCGTGGAAAGCCGCCACCCATGAAAGCCTCCAAATTCAGGAGTTGCTGCTGTGCCTGATTAATGCCTGCCTCCGCTTCGAGTAGTGCATCAGCGGCACCGGCACCAACACCACCACCGCCACCAGCGGCGGCTGCATCAACTGCTGCTGCCGCAGCCTCCTCAATAATATCGCTGGCGGCCTGTGAAGCAGCACCCTGAAGTGCACTCAAATTGCTTGTGCTGATGGCCGATGTGGATGGTGTGGGCGTGGAGCATGCGGGCGGTGTTGTTACAACGGCCACCTTGTGTCGCTTGATGCGCGGACTGAGCAGAAGAATCAGGGCCTCCTTGGCGCTGTGACTAATCACACTGGCATCATGCTTGAGCAGCTCTATGAAATACTTGGTCATGCGGTTCACTTGGCTTAAATCGGCCAGGGCAAAGCCGTACATAATCTCCACCAAACAATGGACAATCGTTTCGGTCTGACACAGGCCGCGACGCACAATATTTGTGGGCTCATCCAGGGCCGGCGTTACCTTGTGCAGCTCCAGTACTGTGGCCATAAGCGCCGGCACAATATCATAATTGCATTCGGCACAAATCTTGGACAGCGATTGTGGACGTACATTGGCAATGCCACGCACAAGTAAAATGAGACGATAAAAGGCTTCCGGATCGATGTCTTGCAGTGTGTCCGGCTGGGTAAGTTTCGGTTGCATCGCCTGCAGTTCACCATGTACAAATTGTAGCAGAACGCTATCTTTGTAGCTATGATAGGCGCTGCGACTGCCATACATCGTGGCGAGCACGTAGCGTGCCTGCGTCTGCACGGGATTGGGTGTGGGCAGCAGCAGGAGAGCGCTGGCTGTCTTCACTGCCTTCTGGCGCATGGCAGCGGCGACAGCGCCACCATTGCCTAGTAAATTCAGTGCACAATCGAGCACCTCGAGCAGATGGGTGCACATGCGATCCAGCTGGGTGATGCTATTGAAACCCTCACCGAAGTTCGCTGCACTCGCTGGGGAAACAGTCGCAGTTGTTGCATTGGCCACATTTGCTGAAGTGGGCAACTCCTCGCTGTCATCGGGCCAACCGACAAGCTCCTTCGACTTGCCATACACTTCGATGCAGTCCAGCAGTGTTACATTTTCCGGATCCTGAGATTTGGCAAAGCACACCTTGAGCAACTTATCCGACTGGAGCATCTCGTCACGGGTAAGTGGTATATCGAACCAACGAGCACGTCGCACTGGCGTTGGAATTGTGCGTCCCAATATGCTAACGGATTGTGGAGCACGCTGTGTATCCTGTGTACCGAGGAGTACACGTATGCCAACCATGACGACATTCGGGTCATTATTGAGTACCTCCAGTATGAAGCCATTGGCGCGTGTGCTCGCCACAAACATGCCCGTGGAGAAGAGACGTGTCTTCAGTTTTTGTTTATTATAAATTTGGAGTAGATCATTGCCACCAAATTCCACATCCGCTAGCACATTGCAATGCTCGAAGAAATCGATGGGAAACACTGGCAGACCATTGGATGTCAGTTGTTTTTGCAATGCGGCCGGTTTGCGTGGCAGCTTGTTGGGTTTACTCAATGATTTTGGGCTGACGGAGGAACTGCTGCCACTCTTCGTCAGCAATGTGGCGGAGTACAGTTGATTGCCCAGCGGTTGCACGCGTGGCGATAGCCAAAAACTGGTGTGTTCCGGCTGGGCGGAGAATATGCGCAAGCTGCCATCCTCGCAGAGTAGCAGCAGCGTTGTCTTCTCGGTGCCGGCAACTGAATGCCGTATTCCCACCACATCCATGATGCGCGACTTGGCCGATTGTGCCTTGATCTCCTGCATGAAAATCAACTCCGGTGTCAGCATCAATATTATGGGGTTATTTGATGTTTGCATATTGGCATATATTAGACCCGGATGGCCAGCAACTTCGGTCCATTGCACAAGAGGCTGGAGTGGTCCCTCCTTGGATTTGCTTACCGCCGAACTGGTGTCCAGATGATAAATGCCTTTTACACCCTGATTCACATTGGTTAGCGACGAGAAAAAACTGCGACCCGATGCATAACTGTAGAACAGCAGCTGCAGTGCATGGGAATAGTAAATGGAGACACCACCGCCGCCCACCTGACCATTCACATCCTTGATATGATGATGGCTCAGCTCCAGTGTATTCG
The DNA here is from genome assembly GCA_035042345.1 of Drosophila fungiperda. Lineage (NCBI taxonomy): Eukaryota > Metazoa > Arthropoda > Insecta > Diptera > Drosophilidae > Drosophila > Drosophila fungiperda. The sequence continues at coordinate 3,596,217 of JAWNLM010000145.1, read as the reverse complement.
TTACATAAAAGCCACCATGTATCGCCAGACTTTGTTCGTCGAGTGTCTGATAATAGATATAGCCAGTGCTGGCAAAGATTAGCATATAATACGCATCCTCCTGATACATAAATGTGCAATCGCGGATCTTGCCAACGGCAACCAGAAAATAATATTTTGGACTATACGTATCCACGGCGAGATCATAGATCTTCACATAATCTGAGGTGACCAAGGCGAGCAACGTCTGCGAACCAGGCAGCCAGACAGCCTTCTTAATGTAATTGCCATTTTCCAGCTGGGGAATGACGACAATGTGTTCATTTGAGCTGCCACTGCTGGAGAAGGTCAGCACGTGGCACTCTTTCAAACCGCAGACGGCCAAGCAATCCTCATTGCAGGGATTCGCGGCCAGCGAGAGCACTGTGTATGCAATTGGCACCGAACTCAACTGGGTCAGCGTCAGTTTGCGCTTGGAGGCATCCGCCTGTTTGAGCAGCGCCGACAGCTGCAATATGGTCACCTTGCCCTTCTCATGCGATACGGCCAGTTGCTGGCGCCTGCCATGTGGCGATGACAGGCAACAGAAGGCGACGCGACGCACCACGCCGGACGAGATCAGATGCTTGATTGTCTGACCCTGGTCACCCGAGTAGTTCATACGCACATTCTCAAAGGCCCCCTCCTGGGAGCCTAGCGTGGCAAACATTAGCTGATCCGTCACCTGAAACACAAATATTTTTGGTTGAAATGGAAACGTTTAAATGAAGCGTAGCCGAAAAGGTTGCAGAAGGTCGGACAGAATGACGGACCAATATAACCTTGTATTGGAGAGTATAAAAAGTTATATGCACCTCAAAGCTCTGATCCAGTTGATGCAGTCGCTCCAGCGCCACCTTGGCACGCTTGTGACAGCCGACAATCGAGTAGAGGGTGCAGTTCTCGCGTATCGACGGCAGCAACACATCGAAATACTCGAGAATGCAGCGAACGACGAGCTGCCACTGATCCGCATGCTGCAGCGCCTCACGATGCGGCTCGAGCAGTTTGCCAAGCAGCAAAATGCGTTCATTGCTTAGCGAATCCTTGCGTAACTGTGTGTTTGGCGGCGACTGACGCTTCTTGCTGCCGGCGGTCAGCAGACTCATATGAGCCGAGACGTATCCATCCCGTGAATCGCAACCGTTGTTGGGCAGCCGGCGACTGAGCGCTTGACATGATCCATCCTCTTTGGCGCCGCAATCGCAAAAGAAATTACCATATTTGGCATAGCTGACATCGTGTCCCTTGTGACAGACGCGGGCGCAGACAGAACAAACGCCGACGGTGTTGATCATGTTGCAGGTGTGACAATGATACCAATGCTGATTCATGAACTCCTTTTGGGTCTGCGAGAAGGTGCAGAGCTTGTTGTTCAGCGTATCCTCATCGGAGTCATCGAGCAATGAGTCCTGCTCCTGCTGCTGCTCATCCTGCAGCTCATCGTACAGCTCGTCGATGTCCGATTGCAACTCATCATCCCAAGGCGGCATATGCTGTCGACTGCCCCGATAACCGATGGACTGCAGCAGCTCGCTGAGATAGCGCAGCAGGGCGCTCACATTTTCGGCGTGACGCATCTGCTTGTACGGCAACTGCAGCTTGGCCAGCTCCAGCCAGAGCAGTGTTGTATTGAACAGCGCCACATGACCACGTGCAGGCGCCGCATCCGCCAATGTTATCATTATCTGCAACACATCCGCAAAATCGCAGCCATCCTGTGGTGGCGTTATTAACGTCTGGCCTAGTTGCAGCAGGGCCTGGAAGAGTGGCGGTGCCAATCGCGCCGCTGATGGCTGATCACGCACCAGAGACTTGACAAAGCTGAGCAGCAAGGCGCCATTGCGTTGATGCGAACTGGTGCTGGGCTGATCGCAGGCCTGCGAAGAATCCTCCGACTGATTATTGGCCTGATTGTTGCCCTGCCAGAGGCTCAAACACTTGGCAGCTGCATTCGGTGCATTGCCATTGCCAGCACTAGCGCCCGCACAATCATAATCAATATCCATGGCATCAAGTTGATCCGATATACTTGGCATGGCTGAGACGGTGGCCATGTTCGTTGGAGTCTGTGCGTTGCTGCTGGAGCTGCTCGACGGCTGCATAATGCTGGTGAGCAGTTTGCAGGAAGCCTCACAGCTACTATTTGTTGTGGCAACCACATTTGGGCCGTAGATAATATGCGCCAACCAAAGTTTTAAACGTGCCACATCCACAATGACCAGCTCCGAAAAACAATCGACAAGTTCCTCATGCTGAAACTGTGCATCGGGCTGGGCAGATTGCTCGAATAGACGCTCCACAAACTGCAACATTTTGCGAGCATAGCTCAGCGGCAGCGTGGTGCCCGTAAACGATAGCAACAACGTTGTTAAGCTGCCCGCACGTTCTTCCTTGAAGAATTGTCGCATCGCCTGCACAGCTGTTGGCACTTCCAGCATTTTAATCATTGTCTTCAGCACAGCAAACAACATGGATTCATTGAAGAGAGCACGTTGCTCCTGATCGGGGGCAACAGCAGCAGTAACAGTGCCAGTTGTTGTTGTTGTTGTTGTGGCCGGTTTCAACTCAGCGGCGAAATCAATCAGCATGTGATAACAATGGTCGATCATGTGCTCAAAGAGCAGCTGCTTGTGGGCCTCATTCGTCAAGCCGTGGAGTACTTGACGGAGGCACTGCTCACTCTGGCTCTGCAAATAATCGGTGCGCATGTCCATCATGGAGGCGATGAGCAGTGGCTTTAGCTGTAACTCCACATCCGTTATGGATGTGCAGAATGGCAGCATTAATTCCAATAGATTTAATATGGATTTCAGGCAATGCTTCAGCGTGTGCAGCGTTGAATATGTCGTTGATTTTGTCAATTCGCTGATGTGGGCATCGATGACGCTCAGCGTATACGGCTCGACGGGATGTTGTTTTCCGTTGAATGCATCATCATTGACCAGCAGGCATTTGGGCCACTCGTTCGCAATCAGATGCTTATCCTCATTGGGCAACAATTTAAGGAATGCCGCATGCAAATCTACCATAATTGCCGGTTTATCGCTCACCACGGGCACAATCAGGTTGAGAGCCTGTTCCGGCGTCGAACTGGACAACTGCTTCAGCATCTGGGCGCGCACAATATTCGAGATGAGACTGTACGAGTCCATGAGTTTGAGCAGCAGCTCATTGCTTAGCTGGGTCCGCTCGAGCAACTCCCCCGATGTCAATGTGTTGTCCTCCGATTGTTTTGTTTGCTGATCATCAATCGATTCGCTGGAGGAATACACCTCGGGATCTGTGGCTGCACTTGAGTTCTCACGCTCCCGACTCTCGGAAGTGATGCTGTCTGTGTCGCTCTCCTTACGCAGCAGCTTGTAACCCTCCTTATCGGCCCAAGCCATTGCCTGCATGTGAGCGACCAGCGCATCGAATAATATTAGATCGGATAGACGCGGATTCGGTGAAGCTAAAAAGGGAATATTAATATATATATATAATATACATTCGATAATCTTTGAGTACCTTTAAGTTGCTTGTTAAACGCCTCGACGCCCAGCATTGTTTGTTTGAGATTGTAGACTACATCTGCGGTACGATCGCCGACCTGAGCCCACAAGGTCTCCGCGTATTGGGTGTACATGCCTTGCTTGATCAGACTATTAACGACCAGATAATGCGAAGTGGCCAATGGACAGCGAATGCTCCAAAGCAGCGAGTGCAGATTGGGGGCACGATCCACCTTCAACGATTCCACATGCGATGTGGATGGCGGCAGTCCAAGCAGCAGTTTCCACGTAATGCTGAAACAATATTGCATGGCACACAAATTGTGGAGATTGTCCTTGTCGCGGCACAGAGCCGACATGTCCGTAATGGCCAATATATCGATGAGTGCATCCACTAGCAAGGGATACTTGAGTTTGTCCGGCGTGCACAATATGAAATTCCATGCCAAACCATCCAATTTGAAATCCTGAGCCCATTGCGGCTTCATCGGATCCGAAGTGACCAGCGAATAGAAAGTGGGTCGAATGCCTGCAACATATCAAATACTATTAATATATATCTATATAATATACAGACATAATTACTTACTCGAGTTCAAGTCACCAACGGGGGAGTTGCGAAACTTTAACTCAATATCCTGGCGACAGAAGCAGCCGAGTTTGGTGCGGCTGTTCAATAGATCTGTGATCTTTTGCGATTCGGGCATGCTGCTGACACTAAACAGATTCCAGCGCACCTGATCAAGCAGCTCGGGCGGTGCATTATACAAATGCTTCATTAGGTACTCCAGGAAGAGTAGCAGGCGCGACAGCAGCATCATTTGGCTATTGCGAACAGCGCGCTCAGCACTGATGCCGCGACAGACATCGGCACAGCGAATGACACCGCCTGCCGTGAGAAGTAGTATGGATTTCTTTTGCATCAGATTCAAGGAGTGAAAGAGGAACAGCAGCAGCTGGGCATGCTCAATGTTTAGATCCTCAAAGTCAGCATCGCTGGCAGTCGAGGCTGAGCAGACACCCTCGACGAGCGTATTGATGAGACGATGCCAAACGGACAGGCAGGCTGCCTCTTTTTCCTGGGTTGGCTTCAGCAACAAAATCTGGACGAGCACCGACAAAGTGCTGGGATAGACCTGCAGTGGCCAGCTGTTCGTATCGGTCGACCAGGGTGAGATGGACAAATGTTGCAATAGATTTGATTGTAGCTGCTCCGAGAGCAGCGATGTCGAGATCAAGTTGTGTATATAACGACCAGCGGCGCCAGAGAAACGTATCATAGCCGATTGCCAATTGGAGCAGCTGCAATCAGCGGAGCCGCCATTAGAAGCGTTGCCAGCGTTGCTACCTTCCTGTCGCATGACATCGCGATCAAAATCCTTGATGATGTTGGCCATGAGCAGCATCTGCTGATCACTGACGCCCGCTTTCACATAGCGCTGCATATAAGCATGACGATTGGCCAAGAATTGATCGAGGAAACAAAATATATCCGCTGCCAAATCCAAATATTCATGTGGTTCATCCAGTTTAGGGACTAGTGCCGATTTCTGATCACCATTGCGCTCTTGGGTGCATGTGTTGGCATTATCATCGTGAGTTTCGGGGGAGAGGGTCTCCTTGAACCAGTGACCCAAATAGCTTTCACTGTCATCCTCCTCGGAATTGTCGGAGCAGGAGAGCGAATCATTGAAATAGGTTGTCGAATCCGAGTAACTAATCGGTTCGCATTCGGTACGATCTTTGGTATTGGCACGTTTCAACGTGCACGCTTTGCGATAGGCCACAGTTGCCAGGAACGTGAACAATTGATGCAGTGTCGCCGTATTCAGGACGCGAACAATCCGCTGCAATGCACTATAATTCTCCAGTATATCAAATTGAGCTGGTTCAACGTCCAGGCAATTGTTATTGCCACTTGCACCGGTGTTTTTGCAGGCTGTTTCAATTTTCAGATCATCGATGAGCTCCGACAGCAGCTTAATGCTGTGATTAGCAATAGCTGCATTCAATTCGCCAAATCCCTGTTGCACCTTGAAGAGATTAACACGAGCTATGGGCGTGCTGGGCGTGGCTGTTGGCTCATTTGCATTCGTCGTTGTATTTGTTGTTGGCTTAGTAGTTGCTGCACTGCTGCCAGAAGCACCCATGGCACCCTGAATACCACTGATAAGCAGCCAGGATCCGTAGCACAAATGATTCTGATAGACATGCATGCGTGCGGAGGCCTTGAACATATCTCCTATGCTCGTATAGATTTCCAGTGCCTTGTTCACAATGGTGCACGCTTGCTCCTCGAAATCATCATGATCTTTGCTGCTTGCTGGCACATTACTATTGCCACCGGTGCCGCTGCCTGTGCCCTGACTAGTAGATGCCCCACCTGACGGCTGTTGCTTCTGCGAGCTACTGCTGACCTGACACATGCTCAGCACACTGGCCGCTATGGATGTCAGCACCGCATTGTAGAGTGCCGAAATGCCGCACATCGATAGCTTCTCGATGCGACTCGGTGTTAAGGGCTGCAGGGCAATCAGTGAATGTGCCTGCCCCAAAATGGACAAATCGGTTAGCATGTGTCCCATTGCCGATTTAACAGTGCTAGCCTCGACTTGAGTAAGTGGCAAATACAATGTCTTGCCACCCACAATTGTCTCTAAATATTTGGAACGATAACGATTGAGTATGGGCAAAGAAACGCCCACTTCGAGCAGCGTATCGACGCCGTTCTGTTCCTGAAAGTACTCCACATTGGCCGCAAGTAGTTGCTCCTGTTAAAGAGAGATTTATAATTTTAAATAAACAATAAAAATTATATTCGATAGATTTCACATACCGTGCAATCGCTGATCTCCTCGCTCAATGGCACCCATGTCATTTTGCCCGGTTCCAGGGGCGCCAGCAACTGTTGCAAGATGACCGTCGATAGATCAGAACGCGAGCGTTTTATCTCCGATTTAGGTGAGTCCTTGTCAGTGCCGACGCCACTGCTGCCGGCACTGCTGCTGCTGCTGCTCAGACTCTTGCTGCTTGATTCAGGATGCTTTGCGCTCTTCAGCACCGCTGCAACAGCATTATAATCAAACTGAGTGCATCCCGAGCTATTGGCGACACTCTCGCGACCCTCGCACAACATTTTGAGTGCGACCAGCAGCCATTTGATATCATAAACTGAGACTTTCGCCAAACGGAAGAGTATGAACCGTATGAGCACCGCGCTCGCATCGTGCAATTGTGAAATTTGCGTCTGACAGACTAAAAGAAATACGAAAAGCAATAAAAATCGAGACAAAGCAAAATGTTTAAAAATATAAGCAACACACGCAATGAGTCACAAAAGAAAAGCTAAATAAATTGTATTTTGCCAGCAAATTTCTTTGCTTTTGTTGCGCTCTGAAAAAATCATTAAGACAAGAGAAAGAGGGTGGGACGGGTTGCGGGGTGGGGTTGGTTACACTTACTTGACTTAATTTGCATGAGTTTATCTGCAGCCAGAGCCGCAAATGCGGTGTAAAACTGTGTAAAATTGCTTTCATCATCAAAAAATTCATGTTCACTGCAAAAAAAAACCATATTTTGGCAATATTTGTAAAAAAGTTTTCAACATTTTTAGATTTCGTCATGGGGTCGCCATGTTTAATTTTGCAAGTCACCTTGCAGGCAAAATTTTCAACTGCGCCATTTGGCAAGAGAATGTGAATTTTGTGGATATAATAGTAATGCACTTACCATCTGGTAATCGCTTTTAATAAGTTTGATATTTCATTTTTGTTTAATGCGCTTGTACGATTAGATAAAAGTGGTTTTACAACCGAGTTCCATTCCGTACCTCCGCTGTGCGCCGACATTTTTTTAACACTGACGTCCCTTTTTCTTTTCTGCTTCTTCAACTTCGATTGCTGTTTAAATGTCAACGGTGCGCTTGCTTTGGTGCGTGATTTAGCGTCACCTTTGTTGTGGCGTTTTCTCTGTTTACGTATGGTGCACGCAAATGGAAAACGCTTAATAATTAAGTTCTGTCTGATGCACCATACGTGCACAGCTGTTAGTGTTGGTTAATTTATATTTACAATTTTTACGTATTTAATTACACATAATGACAAGAAATCACAATTCTCAAATAAAATATAAATGCTCAAATATATATAATATTGAAAGGCAATGTTCACTTTGTTATTTGAGGGAACTTGATCGCAGCTATGTGCCGACACTACTCTATTCTATATACTCTATTTCATTAATAGAGCAACACTGGTTTTCGCATCGTATGCTTTGTTTAGTTCCCGGTTGCAACTATAATCGGACTTTTATTAATTTTCTGGGATTGAATTAAAAAAAATGCAATTTCATTTCAAAATTGCTGAACCCGATCCGAATGCATCGACACAAACAAACACCCACAATCCACACAGCTCGCTACAGCCGCAGCAACCGGCAATCCTCACCGAGCCCAAAGATGCACAGCATGAAATTAAACTGCAGTAAGGAAACTTTAAAACTGCTTTGGTTTTTGCTAAATTGTGTTTTCTTTTATGGTAGAAATATAGTAGCCACGTTTTCGGTGGACTGTGAACTGGATCTGAAGACGATCAATTCACGCACCCGCAATTCCGAATACACGCCAAAGCGCTTCCGGGGCGTCATCATGCGAATGCATTCGCCACGCTGCACGGCTCTCATATTTCGCACCGGAAAAGTAATATGCACCGGCGCCCGCAACGAAATGGAGGCCAATATGGGCTCTCGGAAGTTCGCACGCATTCTACAGAAACTGGGCTTTCCAGTCAAGTTCGTCGACTACAAACTGCAAAATATTGTGGCCACAGTCGATCTGCGTTTCCCAATTCGGCTGGAGAACCTCAACCAAGTGCACGGTCAGTTCAGCTCATATGAGCCGGAAATGTTTCCTGGCCTAATTTATCGAATGGTAAAACCGCGTCTCGTCCTGCTCATCTTTGTGAACGGCAAAGTTGTGTTTACCGGTGCCAAATCTCGAAAGGACATCATGGACTGTTTAGAGGCCATATCGCCCATATTGCTTAGCTTTCGCAAAACATAGAATAATTTATATATCCATATATATGTGCATGTTATCTTTTTATTAATTTTATGTAATATAGCATTATACATTGTGTAGCATTTATCAAACAATAATTTATGCCATTTTTTTATAAAACCAATAAATAAAATAATTTTTATTAAAATTTCAGTATATTTGTGCACTTTTTTTCATAAAACAAATTACATTTTTGAAACGGTTTTTCTGATATACACAAGAAACAGTGTCACCCCATTTTTGTTTGTGTAATTTAATTTATTTTTCATTTAGTTCGTTACATTAAAAAAAACGTATAATAATATATTTCACTTGACAGATTCATTTCATTTCTCTTAGCATAAAGTAGGGACGGAGTACTTGATCTTGAGAGTCGTTAGCTACACTTTGATTATGGCTATATGGATTCGTACAATATACAAAAGCAATATCTAAAATGTTTTTGTGAAAATACAAAATACGTATAAAACTTAGATACTAATAAGATTCATTTGTTGCATTATTTAAACATAAATATGTATTGGACGGTCGATTTCAACGTTTTCATTATGACTCATTATCTTTGACAAAAAAAAAACATTCAGTTTAAATGAAATGCGTAGAAAAATTTGCCATTGATATGCATGCTTTGTATTCAAAAATAATGAGTTAAATATATGTATACATATTCAATATCGATTTCTAAAATCTAATAAAGGCAATTTGTGAGTTTAAAAGACACTTTTCTTGTTACATCATTTCGTTATGTTTTCACTTTTCATTTAAAGCGGCACTTAAAGCGCCCAGCAAAAGTTAAGGCAAAGATTTTGATCCAGATTTGAATGTGATAAACTATTAAGCTTATAATATAACTGAAGGCTAAACACTAAATTTCTATAAGTGTATATATGTTAAATGAATTGTGTACATCAAATTTGAATTCTTTATAGTGTGTAGCAAAACTAATGTTTCCATTCGATTGGTTGATTATAATTAAAACGATGTTTTGTACATTTCGAGATACGATTCGAATTGGTTATTACAAAATATAGAAAACAAATAAAACGTTGTCAGTAGCATTATTGGACGGAATGCAATTTCGTAAAAAAAATAAACTAAAATATTTAATTTGAGAAATAAAAACCAACTATAAAACTCAACACATATTCCAATTCAAATGGTAATAAGCTAAATATTTTGTGTGGACTGTTTTGGACTGCTAGTGAAGGTCTCCTCGTCCGCCGGATCCTTGACGAGGCACTTTCTAGGTGAACAGATGTAGCGTATTGAGCACTAAATGTGTACGACTCCGCAGCAGGTATATGAACACGCTGAAGAAGAGCAGTGAGAGCGACATGGAAGCACGCCAGCCCATATTATAGATGGAACAATATGGGCACTGGGAACTGCCGCACACCTCGCAGATATTCAGCAGATATGTGGGCAGCGAGTCAAAGATCGATTCGTTGAAGCGTTCTGTGGGTGAAATTGGATTTTAATAACAATATAAACTAAATTCTATTAATCACATACCTGGCGCATAGTAGTCGTAGATGCGCACGGGCAGATAGCGGGACATATTCGCCACTGGATACCAGCGCTCTATAGTAAAGTTAACGCAGATGTCTTCTTGATCCAACTGTGTGTGGCAAGAAAATGTATATAAAATGTTAGTCAACAATAAGTACTAGATTTAGTCTTGAAGCTTAATTTTAATGACGAAATTATACCAACTATTATAATTAAAGTTTAGTCCAATAAATTAATTTTTGATACCAATAATACAAACTGCAACAAACTAAGATTCATATTTTAAATAAAACTTTCTTAGCGCTGTGCTCAATGTAACAGTGATCTAATAATTAAGATATTGACATATTGCAGCCAAATAATCGTCACAAACAAGAACAAGCAAGAACTCAGATTTGTTTGATTATTCTGATAGCTTCTAAATATTGTAGAGATCTGATATGGCGGCTAAATACATATTGAAATAAGTCTTCTCAAAGCAGTTGAGTTAGTCATCAGATAATTTCGATATCGATGTGAAGACTAGTTGGCATAAAACATGGCGCTTTTCAATTCGATCAATAACATTGCACTATAAAATTATGTTTTGAGACACTCGTTTCACTTACAAAATCAAAGTAGAAGACAATCTTGCGTTCCAGATACCGAGCACGCTTTAGATTACGGACTCGATTGCTGAGCACGTAGCTATCCAGTTTCTGCTGCTGTATCCAGTAGCCGGTGGGTATGGCCACATCCAGGACAGCCATGCCCGAACGCTCCGATTCTTGGGTGTTCACCCAGCTGCAACATAACAATGAATACATTTAGTTTATACTCTTCAAGAGCTCAATAGTTCTTAACTTACTTCTGGCATGCCACATAGGAGATATGCGACTGATTTCTGCCATGGAAGATGGCCTTAGTGTGCAATCCAAAGGCCGGCACTGGCGGTTTCGTTTGGAACTTTTCAATGTCCACGTTGTACTGCACATGCATCTGGAGTATGGCATAGCCGGCGCCCTTGGCTTGCACCTTGATCGTACCCCAGGCATCGGGTATCTGCAAATGCATCAAATTGTAATTAATAAATAGCTAGGAAAACTTTCAACAATTCTTCCTCACCTCAATGCTCTGAAGTCTCGCCAAATTGGAGTCATCTATGTGGAGCGCCTGGGTCTTGCCGCCCTGCGATGATGCCTCGATTTCTACGCTCAGCGAGGATACCTCACGGATGCGGGAACGCACCGTATACTCGACCAAAGCACGCAATGCGGCGCTCGTATCCTGCGTGGAGGCCCAGCCGCCCTCATTCAAACGCTGTGCGTTCAACCAACGCACAATTGGTTCCACAAAGAACTCGCGCCGCGCCACATAAACCAACAACGCGTAGGCCGTCGTTTCAATGTTTAGCGAATCGTATTCGTAGGGCAGACGTGGCAAGGCAAACCATTTTTGATTTTCCAGTTTGCGTGGCGGTTGGGGTAACTCCTGATTGCCCCAATACATGAAATCACCAATCGTCCTCGCATGCTGTCGCAATATGCTAAAAACATGCTCGGCAATAGGGGAATTGCACAGCTGCAAAGCATACGCCGTGATGGCGACATCATACGGTTCCGGCGTATCCTTGAGGAACTGCATATTCCGCTCAATCCAGGCAACGGCACGTTGCGTCGCCAACGCAACCCGTGAGCTTAACGTGCCCGACAAATCCTTTACAGTGGCCAGTGTGATGAGCACATGCGATGTTAGCGTAATATTACGATTCCTGAGATTCGTATAACTGGCCGAATTGGTGCGATTCATTTTACGATCCGGCAGCCAGGTGACCTCATAGAAGGCACCCTCCGGCGTCTGATGCTGGAGTAGCCAACGCATATTCTTCTCTATAATCGTTGCATCGATCCAAATAAAGTTTTCCCACTCATAGAACGAGGCCTCCTGGAAGATTCGCAAACAGTAACTGGTCAGCCAGACGGATGAAGCTGAATTGTTCCAATCAGAGCGGAATAGTGAAAAACTGCCATCGTTCCGCATAAAACTCAATTGACGTTGATAGCCAATGTTCATGTGATAGAAGGCATTCTTCTCCAGCGTCTTGTTCCGTTGATTAATCAAGCGCATGTACATAATCGTATAGAGATTGGCCGCGAAACTGAAGGCATTCTGTTCCGCCGACTCCATGGGCAGGTACAACAACGATGTCGCATTCACTGGCATTGTCGGGAAAATTGGACCCACCACATCACCCACCACTGAGATGCGTGCACGATTCGAGCCGTAGACAAAATAACGATCCACCTGATAGGGTATCTCTGGCGTCTGGGTGACATTCACATGCATGTATTCCAAGACATAGGCACGATTCGAGAGATCCAGCAGGACGGACTGATGACGATACTGGGGCAGACCATCGGATTCCACGTGCAATGTACGGGTTATGGTGTCCGTGCCGAGCAGCGTTGCCACATGCAAAGTGATCTCAATGTCGCCCAATCGCTGTGGCACCACCGGCACATAAACCACAGTGGTGCCCTGTGCATCCAAATAGATGAAGAACTGATGCTCACCGAAGCTGGTGCGTGGATTATACGATCGAACAATGCCATCTTCCTCGACATGGACAAACTTGTAGTTGGGACTGCCGTGCAGCACAACGGTGGCCTCAATCGCAGTCGTCATATAATTGAAGACGGTGACACGGATGCCCACCTGTTCACCCTGGCGACAAACCGACGGCATCTCCACATTGATGAAAAACGGCTGCACACCAACATATTCCAGCGCGCGATTTAACATGCCAAATCCTTTGGAGGGACTCACGCTGAAAGCGCTAACCATCCAATAGGCGGGTCGATCCGGGACTTCCACATTGAAAATATAACGACCATGCGGGCCAATATTCACATCCTTCCAGAGCCAAACGTTCTCGTAGTGGCGCAGCACGCGATTAAATCGATACTTGCGATAATTTAGCAATTCGGTGTCGTTGCGCACATGGCAGTCAATCTCATCGGTGCCATCGTCGCAGTCGAAGAGACCATCGCAACGCTTCTCCAGCCGATAGCAGCGTCCACCCAAGCACTCGCCATAGCCCAGAGTGCGATTGCAGGTGTCTTGTCGCCGCGGCACATAACCATCCGTAAACACAATCAATCCGCTGTATTCAAATGTGCGATTCGCATCGATGCCAAAGGAGGAGGCTGGGAAATAGACCAACTCATCGGGATTACCCTCGTGCGAGTACCAAATGTGCTTGTAGGTGCCATTCGTTTGCTCATCGAAGTTGGACATTTTAGTGATGATCTTAGCATAGGTCAGCTCATTGCCCGCCTGCATGGTGTAGAAGGCGCTATCGATGCCCGAGAGACCAACATACGAGCCGGGCTCCCCAAAGATGGCCACCTCAACTTTCTCACCCGTACGCGCCTTACGATTATTGATGTACACTGTGAAATTATTCCGTGAAATGCCATTCACTGGGAACGTCAGAGAATCCGCAACAACCTGACCCTGTTGGGTGATCTTCCACACAACCAAAGTGGCCATCGGTGCCATTTCAGCGCTCAAAACTACGGCAATGGTGCGTATGCCCTCGACAATGGTCTCCCGGTCATTAACCAAAATTACACCTTTGGACATGATCAGGTAATTGAATTCCTCCAAATAGAAATTAGTGCGTATGTGAAAGATGATATATTCCCCGACGACCGGTTGCTCTGTGCTCGTTGTGATCTTGATATGCTGATTCCGTGGCGAATAATGTGAGACGAGCAGCAATTCGGTTTGAATGCGTTCACCGCGTGGATCCACAAAATTCGCCTGCAGCCGCATATTCTGTATGCCATTGAGGAAGTCCCTCGATTGTGGACGTTCATCCAAGTTCAAATCATTGCGTATATCGATTTTTAGCTCCCAGACACCATCGCTCTGCTGGGACATGTGCAAACGTTGTGTGGGCCAATCGCGGCGACCACCATTTCGACTCTCCACAAAGCCGCTTACCTCCATTAGCCCCTGGCGCAACAGATGCGGATTGATTGGTGAACCATCGTGATATTCGACAACCAAATAGGTGGTAAATGGCATGGCTGGTTTAAAGACCTGAGGTGATTCACCGAGAAATGCGACACGCAAACTGGAGTTGTAGACGCGAGCAACGGCATAGCCACTAATGATCTCATCATAGAATTTCTCGCCAACCGTCGCCGTGATTAGCACTTCCATGTTGGCCATATTGGGCACGAGTAGCTCCAGCTCCCGCAACGGCCATTTAAAATCAAAGGTGCCATTAAAGTAACGTAAATAGGGCAGCGAATTGCGATAGCTACTCGTCCATGAGTCATAGCTATCCACATATTCGGGTTTGCGCACCCAAAATGGCCATTCCTCCTCGAATTGATAGTTACGCTCGACGACATACTGATTGCGATAGAGCAGATCCTGGGAGAGATCAACGCCATCCTGTTGCAGCTGGGGCGGCACATTGTACGCCTGCTGCTGCTGCGGATCCCAGTGCTGATTGGGATTGTTGTACCGCCAGCGTTCGTTATACAAATTCGATTGCTCCAGCGGCGAGCGACCCAAACGGAACTTCTCATTCAGCACCTGGTTGCTAAAGTAGCCAATTGGTCGAATTGTGGCCTTCAGCGTTAAATTGCCACGCACGGGCAGACCGCTCGTAAAATTGGCCATCACTCGGCCATAGATATACGGGTCGGTGGTGAAGAAATACGCCGGCATTGTCACATTCACCTCGAAACGTGTCTGATAGTATTCCTCAACGCTGAAGTGACTCTCCTCCTGCTGTCCCTGGGCAATCACGCGGATCGTCCACTCTCCAAATACCGGCTGATCCGACAGCTTGTATTCCAGCGAAACAGAGCCCAGATTTGATTGTCTATCGAGCGAAAGAATGAGAGAGAGATATGTTAGTATAGAATGTGACGAGATTGGTATAATATCTTTATTTGTTTAATTATATTTAAAAGTTGATTGGTTAATAAATGCAATTATTAACACAGCCTTCTCGCACTCGTTGAGCTTACCTCGAAAGCCAACGCTTGAGTATATGCCGATTTGGATCTAGCATATAGACATCGATGGCATTATCGAAACCCTTCAGTTCGGTGGTAATCGGTATTGTGCGGAATCGCACAGTTTCACCCTGCATATAGAGGGGTTTGTCGGTCTGCACAAAGATGGTCATCGAGCGCTGTGAGAAATCCAAACGGGTCTCATTGAGAAAAGCGACACCGCCGAAGACATCCTGATAGAAGCCCTCCACACGCAACTTGTAATCTCCTGTGACGCTCGTCGGCGGTATGCGCATGAGCAAAGTTTCTGGAATGCCCTCTTTGACATCCTTGGAATCGCCACTGATCTGGACGCCATTGCACGAGATGCTCGCATGCACTGTGATGGGATATTTGGCCTGGAGTATCGAGACGGAGACCTGATAAATCAGACCCGGACGCACCATGCGTGACGCAACTATAAAATAGGTGGGCTCTCGATTGTGCAACGTCTCCAGAAAGAAGGCCTTCGAATTGTAAGCGCTTTTGCCCCGTTGCAAGCTGGGCTCATCGTCATCAAAGCCACCTCCGCCACCCAGTCGCTTATTGTAGTCATCCTGGTTGCCTCCCAGGCCATTATAGTTATAATTTGGGTTATTTGGATTTAGATTGGGATTGAGATTCGTGCCATATTGTTGTTGATTGTCGTTGTTGATGTTGTCGTAGGCTGATGTGGATAGCGGCGTCTGTTGTTGTTGTTGCTGCTGCTGTGATTGTTGTTGTTGCTGCTGTTGCACATTGTAATAGCTGCCATCGTTTTGGGCTTGGCAGGCGGCAAGCAGCAGCAGTGCATGCAGCAAGTGCCACATGGGCTGCATCATCGAGAGTCAAAGGTTTGCTGCAAATGGAATAAATGTGGTGGAAAACTCAAGTCAATCAATCGGTAATTTGTTAAGTGTACTCAAGCAATTAGCACATGAGGTGTGCGTGAGTGTGTGTATGTACTGGATATTTGTATATATCCTGATTATATAAACTATTACTAAATATAGATAATTGAATGCTTCTTGTGCTGTTTTCTGTTATTCATTCTGCTTTTGTTTTACACTTTTCTCTGGTAGAATGATTTCCGCGTGCTGCGCAGCAAGCAGAGAAAACATCGAGAAGCAAATAGGCAACACTAGCAACACCGACTAGCAAACACTCTACATATGACAATAAAAACAATCCAATTGAGGAACTGTAAGGGAAAAAAAGTTTTCTATAATGAAATATCCTTTTTAAAAGTTTAAAAAGAAAACAAATAAAACTGCTGGCAACATTTATTTATTTATTTAATTATTTTCGAATTGGATTTTGTGCACAGCTGTTATTTATATATTATTATATTTATTATGATATAGCATCAACTTCCGACATGTGCCACGCTGCTACAATTGTGGGAAATTTAATTTTTCATAATAAACTAATTTAATTTCATAAATAAAATACACTAATCATTTGAGGCAGCTTTCTAAACACTCCGAAAAGCCTAAAATGAGGGCGCTGCATAAATATTTATAGCAGCAGTGGCAGGAGCAATGTACGTGCCCCCTTATACATTTAGAAAATATATATATAGATGGCATGGATTTAGATGACTGCATAACAAACACACAACATGCCGACTTAGCGGCATTTAAATGATGTCAAATCTTAAGTTAAATGTCATTCAAAGTGGGTGCGCAACTAGTCTTTGTAATGGGATATGGGATATGTGCCAAAGCAATTGGGCAACGCCAAACATAGGTTTATGCTTCTCTTCTTCTTCTTGTTCTTAGGCGTCTTTTGTAAAAGTCTGTATAATTTACGACTCATTCTGCGTGCCGGTCTAGGGACTGACCCACTTAGCTCCCATTGCTTCTTGGCACAAAACTTTTAAAATGAATTTGTTTGAGACATCAAAAAAAGCAAAGAAATTTAAGTTTTTAATTACAAATTTTTAAAGAAAAATCGCGAAACGTCTAAGTTCACAAGCTTGATTAGAAGCATTCGAATAAATAAGGTGATAGACTTTGTGATACAAATTTATAGTGGACTGCAAAATATTGGATTGGATTTCAGTCCAATGCGTTTTACTTTCGATCAGTTTTTTGACTGTCGACTATATAATTTTTTATTAGTGCATATTTTTAGAATTCACGCGAAAGAATATTTCATATTTTTTAAGCTCAAA
Organism: Drosophila fungiperda; assembly: GCA_035042345.1. NCBI lineage: Eukaryota > Metazoa > Arthropoda > Insecta > Diptera > Drosophilidae > Drosophila > Drosophila fungiperda. The sequence goes on along the minus strand of JAWNLM010000145.1, from coordinate 3,578,928 downwards.
TTTACATTTGTAAGTCTACTGTCTAACGACATTGTCTAGTGAATTATCTGCTTTGTGGTTCGGGTCAATTACATACGTACGCAATCCCGACGACTCTGACCTCAGCTATAAAAAATTCAAAAAATTATTGTACTATGAATCTATTAAAAATGGCTTAAAAGGGAACATAGGTTCTCGCATAATCGGCACAGATCAAGTTGACTAATCCGTCAATTCAATTTTTATCTTATTTACTTAAGACCGGATAAGAAACGCATAAGTTATGATCGAAGATATAAACTCTCATTGCTATAATATAATAATAATAATTTCATCTTAGCAATAAACGATATTTAAGAGCTCGATTCAGGTTATATATATTATATTATTAAATTATATCTATATAATTAATCGACTCAGTTTGCCGTATAAAAGCTTTTATTTATTATCCATTAATTTTAATGTTTACTTTACTTAAAAAGAGATTATAATAATTGTATATTCGATGAGCTCGAGCAAGTAAGCGATTAAAAGTGATTTGGTAGTTGACAGACAATGTTGGTTCTATTTACGCTCTTACTTCTGATCAATGGAGGGCTATCAATAAAGCAGGCTCGATTTGTAAACGTGGAGTGCGAAATGTTGGATCGCTCTTATGCTACTTATAGGAAATGCGAATTAAAATTACTTGGACGTGGCGTTGTGGGCTTAAATGTGCATGCGATATTAAATAAGGGACCCTTTACAAATGCAAAGGTATTTAGAGTGAGAGATAGTGAGAGAGAGGTAAAATATCTTTATATGTAATAATTAAAATTTTAATTATAGGTAAATATAAGTCTGTTTCGCAAATTTAATGGATATCGTCCTTTTATGTTCAACCAAACTATTGATTATTGCAAGTTTATGGGCCAACCAAAAAAGAAATTGTCGTTTTCAAAGATCGTTACTGATATGTTAATTAACAATTCGAACTTAAATCACTCGTGTCCTTATGAGGTGCGTAAAGATTTGGATAATAATAATTTTATATGTATACTTATACAGCATGATATATTTCAGCATGATATTATTGTGACTAATTTGGTATTTAAAACAGAATATTTTAAATATTTACCGCTGCCGTCCGGTGATTATAAAATTAACATTATGGCGGCTACCAACAATGAATGGAAGACATCTGTAAGAGTATATGTCCAATGGGTCTTCGACTAAAGAACATAATTTGTTTGCCATGTACAACTTTTTTTGACAAAAAAAAACCACTTGTGTTTTAATTTATTTTCAAGGATATGTAAAATTTTTAAAAATTTTCACTGTATTACATAATTATTAAATTACATTCAATAATATTAAATACACACATCTCTTAGTAGCAACACACTGTGAAAATTCTATTCAAATTAACATTTACATTTATATTTACAGAACCCCAATATATAATAATATAATTTACTTTGTCATTAAATAAAATATATCCATAAAACAGACAAGTGACATTTTTATCACTTACATCGACAATTCCATTGAACTTTCAACTATGACAAATAGTACCGCGGAAGAAGGAAAGCTGCGAATTTTAAAATACCTTTTTTTGACACATTGACGCATTCACATCTAAAATAAGAAGTAGAAAAAGAAGGCAGCTTATCATGATTACAAAGAACCAACAGAAAATGGAGAGTGACAGGTAGAAAAGCAACCATACAAAAAAATTTTAAGGAGATAAAGAAAGAAGGAAAGGTGAGGTGACAGGACAAGGACATAGTTAGATACCCCAACAGCAGCAACAGCAGACAATCGCACTTGACCCTCGGCTAACGTGGCCAGTTTAACGAAAACAAGAAGGGGAAAAGAGAACATTTGAAAGGCAGTTGCCGGTAACGTACAAAACCATGGGAGAGACCAAAACACGCAACACTCACGGAAGATAGTGTCGGTTACCTATGCATTTATGCACTCATGTATGCATGTGTGGGTGCAGGAGTGTGTTTGTGCAGTGAAGCAGCAGAAGTCGCTGAACGTAGTAAAAACAAATACAAAACTAAGCGTGAAGAAAAGAAGAAAAAACTAAACTCGGTAATAATAATTCAGCTGAACGCTGCTGCTGTGACGGCAAGAGCAACACGGACAGTGTAATCCACCCTTTTGCCGCTGCTGCACATCAGTGCTGGCAAATTAAGCTTTTTTCTGGCCAAAATTTAGCACTTTTTTTTACGTGTGCTTCTATATGAATTTTAAAATAGCTTAACCCACTAAATTGAACGTTATTTAAAAGAAGCTTCAGCGTTTTTTTTTAAATAATTAATATCATTCAAAACAGAAGTATTGCTCACTTATCAAATTTGAATGATAAAATGATCGGAGTCTACAACACTTATCAGTATTATTGTTAATAAATTTATTATTATTAAATATTAAAAAATAGCCATTGCAACGAACATGTTACACATTGTTTCAAAATAAATTTAGCTTGAAAACGAACTGTAAAATGTTAGCTTTAACAAGATTTGTCAACACTGTCGCACACACACATGCACATGCATGTAAAGTGCCATTAATTAGTGTAAGAACATTTGGAAAAAAGTGAGGGCAAAAGTGCAATTGATAAATGCCTGCAGGACAACTGGGCACACACCAATATGCAAAAAAAAAGGCCTGCGTGAAATTTGAGCACCCAGCAAATTTCCAATTGGGCAGCAGGTGGCAGGCAGACGGCAGGCGTTCATAATTTTTTCCTCTCTCGCAGGAAGAAGCCTTGCGGCCATTTTACACAAGCTAGGAATTTAATTTAAAAATGCAAATAGTGAATTAAATGAATAATTTTTAGAAATAATGGGCGCTCAAAATGTCTTCGGGTTTTTGGTCAACGCCCATGTTAAGGCAGCAGCAATAGCAGAAGAGGCAGCAACAACAACAACAAGCATAAAAACAACGCAGGTATTTTGAGCAAACAAATTTTTTGGGCGGGTCGAAAACTGCTGAAAGTAAGTCGGCACTCACCTGTTTAACAAAATGCTGCTGCTGTAAGCGGTCACGTTGTGCACATTATTTGTAGTAAGCAAAATCAACACAAAATTAACGGAACTTCTAACTTAAATGAATGAAACACAAAACTCAGCAACACTCTCACACGCACACACGATCCCGCAACGCGATGACTTATGCTAGTGACGGGCAATCAGGTACTGAACTGTGTTATCGCACCACACCCCTGTTCAATGTATTGGATTGAATTTACAGCGATAGTGTACTCGATATATCGATGTGAAAAGTAAAAATATATTAAATTAAGTGAATACTATAAATACTATATTTAACTAAAAATTTGAATAAAAATATATTACACTTATTTTATTAAATTAAATGCAATATTCTCCATACCATCAATTTCCATTTTACAGCTAATTCTAATGGGGAATATAATTTTATAGCTTTTATAGCGACTTACAATCAAGGTGTAATCACAAGACACTAATCACTTAGACTATTTGTCACATTTGAAGTTGACAAGGGCGATATCATAAGAAAGTGACTGCCAATCGGAGACCAGCAACCAATAAGTGTTGGTGAACGATAGTTGTGTAGCGCAGGCCGGGATTTTAGTATTTTAAGCGCTCAAAAGGAGAGACCAAATACGAAGAGGCAATAAATGCCCAAAAACTGAGGCGAGTGTGTGTGTGTGTATTGTATGCGTGTGATGTAAGGTCATTCGCGTGAAAATATCAGCGAGGAAAAAATCGAATTTTTGTGTTTTGTGTGCTAGGTAAATTGTCAAAGAGTGCAAAATAATGCTGCTGAATCAAGTGCGATTACAATTTTCATCAATGTGAGCACACTCAAGCGCTGTGAACACGTGCAAAAGTTCAAAATCTATACCAACGCAAAAAAATTTATGACAAAAAGCAGCAGCAGCAGAGCACTCACACACACACAAGCGAACACACGCATGCACACATATCTACTTGAAAGCGTAGGAGCTTGAGCTAGAACCTAGAGTTGTCAACGCTCTCCGAGGAATTTCGTCATTGAGTGTGTCGCGTATTTTCGTGCCTGTGTGCGTGTATTGTGTGTCGAGTATGTTTTGTGCGTGCCTGCTTTGCATGCGTGTGTGTGTTGCTAGAGTTCTTAGTAGTAAAACAAAAAGAATGAAAGAAAAAAAATGTGAAAAATATACATAATTTGTGCAGGTGCAAAAAAAAAAAATGCAATTGGCCGCCGCCTGCTGAATGAAATTTGCCAGCGGTTTTTTGAAAAACTATTACATAAATAGTACAAAGTGTAAATGTAAATGTTATTGAAAAGCAAAGCGCAAGGCGAAGGCGCCGACGTCGCTGCTTGCGCTGTCGTCATCGCGGCTAACACAAAGCAAAAAAAAAAAAAGAAGAAAAGAGGGAGAAGCTAGCAAAAAAAATAAAGAATGAAGAAAATCCCGTTACTATATTTGCACTCAATATACTCATTGTTTGCCATTTCACCAATACATATATTTGTATGGATGTGTGTGTATGTGTTTCCATCTCGTGACATGAAATTGTTGAGTATATTGACTTCTGTTCGCACAAATTAATATTTTTTGTGCTTGTTGAAAATCAACTAACAATTGCCATTGCTGAATGTGAGTGTGTGTGTGTGTGAGTGACCTCGTGTCTGTGTGTCGCGTGCTTATGCCTGTACGTGTGTGTGTGTAGCGGCAAGGAGTGTCATGCGTATTTTGCTTCTTCTCCCCTGCTCGGCTCAACAACATCAGCCATAAGAAGAAGAAGCAGCAAGCTGCTCCTTTTGCTCCCAACGAGTTTTATCTTGTTTTCCGTTTTAATCATATGCGGGCTCCAAAGAGAGACAATCACGTCATCCAGCCTGTCACGCACACAGCCAAACACACGAGCACACACATACTTTAACTGTTAACTTTAGAGCTTGAGTCAATTTTGTATGTGTGGGCGGCGCGTAAATTCTATTGTTATTGCTTACTTTGTTTCTTTTTTTGTTTTTCTTCTGCTCTTTTCATTTAAAACTTAATTAATTTAGTTAGCGTTGATATCATAATAAATATTTATATGCATTGATATTTATGATTTCCACTAATTAATAAATGCGGCCTAGCATCAATATTGTTTTTCTTCTCAATTTCGCATGACACTAGATGAGCGTGTGCTAGTGTGTGTGTAAATAAACTATGACCGGGACACTGAGTCATGGCTAATCGATGACGTTATGTTGCGGTAAAGGGCAATTTGTCTCAAAAGAGTGCCCCCAAACTTTTCCAAAAAAAATCGCAGAATTTAGAAAAAATTCAATCAAATAAAATAAAATGTTTTGGTTGGCTTTGTTATGCACGTACTGTGACAGATAGTATCGAGTTCGGCAATCGATAATCGAGCATCACTGTTCAACGGCAACATTTATTTAGTGGTTGCTAATTTGTTGTCAGCAATTAGAAAATAAATAAAAATTAAATTATATGACGCATTGACTGACAGTTTTTTGTTAGTGTCTGTGTGCGTCCGCCTTTTGTTTTAACGCAACGAAATTAGTGTAGGCAGCAGCAGCAACAACCCAGCTGAAAATCATTTTTGAAACCGCTGCCAACCGCTTTAAGGCAGCTCATCAGTGCCGTTAGCGTATACCCCCCTCTCTCACTCTACCGCTGCCCATTGGTCGATACGTGAACGATTCACATTCTCTCGCTTGTCGCGCCGTGCTCCTTATGTTTGTATAAAATACTGCAATGAGGTCTTTATCTTAATGCCATGTACACACATACGTACTTGCATATTTACGTACGGGCATGTATGCGTGTGTGCTCTGGATGTGTTTATATATGGAGTATATGGATATGCGTACTGTTGCCGACCACAAGCAAAAAAAAATTGCTCATTTTAAATAGAACAGAATTAAAAACAAAACGGAGAAACTTGATTTGATTAGATACCGAAATCTGAATTTGACATTATCTCAAATGCCGCATATAGCAACAAAAATACAAAATAAGAAGATAAACTTAAGGCATTCAAAATATCAATTGGCAATAATGCGACTTGTTACGGAAACATTCGTCGCTGACACGTCGCGGAGGGGTGAACAAACTCCCGTTGCGACTGATAGCACTGCTGCTGCCTCTGTGCTGCCTGTCAGCACAATCGAGAAAAAAAACGCAACATTAAAAAAACAATGAGCTAATAACAAATCCGTACGACTTTTATCAGTCAGCCATGAAGACGTCGCTGCCGCAGCCGACCGCTGGCCGAGACAACGTCAGTCTGTAATTTTTTTCACTCTGCTCTTTCGCTGCTTCTGCTGCTGCCTACTCGTATGCCTGCTGCACAGTGGCTTGTTCAGTCTGCTCGCTGATTTCGTTGCGTTACGTTTACGCGCCGCTTGTATTTGCTTTTCGTTTTTTCTCTCTGTTGTGTTCCGTGTCCGTTTGCCATTTTTTGGTTAGTAGTGGTGTAGTTTTTCTAGTTTCCCTGTGTAAAGTAAACTAAAAAAAAATACCTAGGAATTTAGCAGATTATTTCAACTCACTCACATTTTGTAGACGTCAATGTGGCATAATTCTTCTTTTTCTCTGGTTTTCCTAGCCAAAAATTCCTCAATTCTTAGTCTCGCTGCGTACTGCGTGCGTGTGTGTGTCTGTTCGTGAGTGCATGTATGTGTGATAGATAGAGAGAGCTTTTGGTACACATGTAAAATAAAGTCAAAAGTTATTCAGCGTGACAAACATAAGAAATTTGCATAATGTGCATCAACTCACCGTTGCGCCGTTAACGGCGCGACGCACGTGTGCAGCATACAACGTTGACGCAGGCGATCTAACTGAGAGAAAGAAAGAGAAAGTGAACATTAAAAAATTGTATATTTAGTTGAATGCTTCTTGTTGCTTTTGCTGCTGCTTCTTCATATCCTTGAGCTACCTTGCTCTCCCTCTCTCACGCACTTGAAGATGCCTCGGACAGTCGTTCAGCTTCTTATTCTTCATTTGTGCTTTTGGTTTTTATTTTGAATTTATGTATTTTTAAATCTTGTGCACAAAGCATAAAATTCAAAGCGTTCTCGTTCGAAACGCGAAAAAAATACCGGGCAGCAAAAAAAAAGAAGAGAAAAGTAAAGATTATGACAGAGAAGAAATAAAGGAAATTGTTTGTTAAAATAATTTTTCTCCTCTTTTCTTTTTACAAATAAAATGAAAACAATTTAAATTAAATGTTTAGCGACAAGAAATAAGAACAATAGCTGGAGCTGGTTAACAAAAAGGGAAAGAGAAGAAGAATCGTTATAACAAAACACAAAATAAATAATTTTAAACAAATCAACAACCAACCAACAACATCAACATCAACCACTATTATCAAATTTTAATGTTAAGCTTAATTAATTAAAAAGGAATAAAATCGTACACATAAATAAATATTAATAATGATCTAGTAAGTTAATCATAAAGTACAAACAAAAATAAATAACAAAAACACCAACAACAACAAGAATAAAACCAACCAACAAAAAATATAATAATCAATCAGCAAATAGTTAACGCAAATTTAATATGTACATGCAAACAATTTAAAACGACAACAACAGCATAATAATTAACACAAAAACAACAATTGAACACAAGCAACAACTACAAACAACAACAACAACACGGATCAATACCAAAGATGGAGGCGAAATTCTTGGCTAGCGCTCTTTCATTCCTCTCGATATTTTTAGCGATTTATGCTCAATCAGTCGGTAAGTACAACAACAACTACAAACACAACAACTTAATTAAATATAACAATAAAAACCCCTTATGTATATTATGCATATGTATTAAAGCTCTCCTTATATATGTCTCTGTTTGTATTTAAAGTTGATATGTGCAACACAAATTGCAAACAATAAAAAAAAAAATAGAAAAAATAACAGAAAATATAAGCAAAAATTATAGTTTGCGGTTTACAACGACCCAAGACCCACGCCCACAGACCACAGACCACTGCCCACTTCCCACTGCCCCCACATACCCTTTCTCGTCTAGAAGTACGCCCTAATTGTTGCCCCGTTGCAAAGCCAACACTTTTTTGTTTGTCTTTGCCAATTTTCACTACTCTTCTTCTTCCTCTTCTGTAAAGCCCAGCAGAATTTTTTTTGTGTGTGAAAACACATGACTTTTCACTATTTTTTTGAGAGAGTCTCTTAAGGAACACGGCGAATTAAAGTTTGGAGTTGTTCGTTGAAGCATGTTGCCCCTACTTATTGTGTAAGAACATGTGTTTTCTTGTGTTGAGGATTATTTTTGCTCCTTTGAAAATCAACAAATATAAATTTTTAAAACCAACAGAAATTATTGTAAATAGTTTTAAAAGCCTTCCAGTTCCCAGTCAGTTTTATTTTTTTTAAAGCTGTTCAAATAATCTAAATTTAGTCAACATGACCGATAAAATAAATGATTATCGATTATTTAAAACATGATTTAGATCTATTAATATTGAGGATTTTCCTTTTAAATTAATCAGTGCGAACGAGGATATTTTTCTGTTTATATTTTCATACCTAACCCAAAGTTCCGCTGGGTTTCAGCATACACACACAAACAACAATACACACACCTACACATGTTGAGCAAACACTTACCTTTCGCTTGGGTTTTTTGGTCTTTGTTTTTTTCTATATTCTCTTTTACAATGTAAAGCGCGCGCACCTCTCCCTCCCTCCACAACAGGCCAGGTATTTTCTATCTATATCTCTCTCTCACTCGCGCCATCTCTCTTTCTATCTCTATATATTCCACTTGTGTGTCTATCTTTTTGGCCTTTAGTTAAGTGTACTTGTGCTTCGATATTTGTGTTGCTTTTTATAGTTTATATTGTCCGGTGGGGGGGTGGAGGTTGCGGGTATTGGGAATGGGCAACGGGACTGGTCGACATTCTGTGTTTAGTTCTATTCTGTTCTTCTTCTTCTTGATTTTCCACTCTTTGTCTATTCTACTCATTTGATTTTCAATTTTCCACACAATTGCAAAATGGCAACAGAAATTACCCATACGACAAGTCGCAACTAGAATTAAGTTCATTTTTAGTATTTTAATTTAAATCTTATGATTTTTTTTGCTATCCTATTTCTATTTTCTTTTCTCTCTTTTATTTTTCCTTTATGTTTTGCCAGGTACATACATAGAAGTAGATTTAGAATTAGTAGCCGGGTCCGCCTCCGTCTGTCTGTCTGTCTTGTTTATATTAACTCATCGATTCGTTACTCGTTAGTCAGTCGATACTTGGTACTCAGTGTTCGGGTACTCGGTACTCGATACCGGCTGTGCATATTGTTTACAATTGGCAAATCGTTTGGCCGTCGAAAGTTGTATAGCCTTTGCCTTGCCTTGGCTTGCCTGGCTTTTAGCTACACACATGCCGTTACCCCTTCCACCCCCTCTCCCTGTTCCACTATCTCATCTATTTATTATTCTAAGCATACGATCCCATTTAGCATTTAGCCAGACCATTTATCTATATATTTTGACTCCTCCACACCCTTCTCCATACATTTTTGTGTGGGTATTTAGATTTGTTTGTGTGCCAATCAATATAATTTTTTCCTCTTCTTCACCCCTTGCACTATGCTAGGTGTTTTATTCAAGATTTTACATAATACATATTTTAATTTCTATTAGCTTGAAATTTAAACCTGTTTATTTTTCCAAACTATTTAATCTGTACGTCTTTTTATTGGTCAATCAGCTTAAATTTGTAATTTAAGGACTGGGAAACTTAAATGTTTATTGCATAATTAATTTGATTTTGCCCAATAAAAAAAGAAACATTTCTATCTATGGACTGATCAGAAATTCATACTCAGTCGAATGAGTTCTCTTAATTCATAATAAATTCTCATTGAAATTCGATAAATGCCAATTAAAAATTATTTTCAGTATAAACATTTTCAGCTGGATTTTTATATATATATTTCTGTTTATGTATGACTAAAATATTGGGTTGGGTTGTTTTAGTACATTCAATTAAAAAAAGTGTCGAAATTTTTACATATTTTACTCGGCACCAAATGTTAAATTTGTTTAATCATTCAATCCATGTGATTATCAATGTTGCACATGTTTTATGTTTTTTTCTTTGCTGCTTTTATGAACAATATTTTCAATGCTTACGTAAATTTACGAAATCGAACATAAAATAATATGGTTTAATATTTTGAAACGGCAAATTTTGCACAGTTTTTCAGTAGGTGAGCCAGAAGAAGTATAGTGATCTCTTGCTAAATTGAAAATACAACACACTAGAATAGTGCTGGTCGCTTGTTAAATTGGAAATATCACAAATCTAAAATTAACTTATTTCAAAAACAAAAATGAAAACAATATCCATCTAAACTAATTTAAAAGTTTCATTTCTAATTGGAATCATCTGTCCAAATGTTTTAGAAAGCGAGTGCCCACTGTATTTGCATTCGTATTGTAATTTCAGTTTGTGTTTTCTTTTTAATTCTGTTCTTCTTCTGTCTGCTATGGCTCGCTGTTACTTCAAAGTGAATTTTGTGAACAACAATAAAAAACGAAAATGCAAAAACCACGTGTTGTCCAGGTGTGTTTATGTTGGCGTTCGCCATGGTATTTTGTTCTTTCTTATTTTTCTGTTTCTTTGTTCTCCCTTTCTTTCATTTCATTTCATTCAATTCTCCACAATAAAATTGTATAAACAAAAAAATCAGCAATATCAGGACATGTTTTACACTTGCCTGTTATGTTAGCCATATTTATTTAATGAAATTTTCATTACATTAATAAATGTCAAATATTTAAATTTGGACTTGGCCGCCGAATTCACAAAATTCCATTAGTCGAAATGTAAAGAATATCCCAGCACAGTGGAGCGAAATGTGCGTTATTATTATGAATTTGCAAATCGGGGTTGCTAATGATGAAATAAGGTATTTTATTAATCATATTAAGACATAAATATAACATTAAATAAAAATGTTGCGATAACAACAACATTGTCGTCAATTGCCTTTCTGATAAATATTATCAATAAGTATGACAAAATTTACTTTATCACAAAGAACGCAAAGCAATAACCTATTGTTTGCACAATGACTGACATTAATTCAACACACAACAATCCCACTGATAAAGAGTAAATATGTTTATATATATTTGAGAAATCTGTGTGTGAGTGCGGCAAAAACATTTATTATTTTTATAAAGACAATAAACATGAAATGTAATTTCCCTTTCAACGTCGTCATCGTGGTCCACATCGTTGTAGCGTCATTGTAAAAGAAATGTCGCCGAAGGTCCCCTTCTGTGGGAGAGGGCGTGGACATATTGTTTTCACTTGCTTGCAACTCTCGACTTGCAACGGGTGGAAAACCATTCATTGAGGTTGCCTCTGTGTTTCCGCTCGTGCCAGATAATGACTGCTTAAACAGAGCACATATACACACACACACATATATATATATATATATACATATATATATATATACATATATATATATATACATATATATATATATACATATATATATATATACTTCGCATATCAGTGAATTGCACCTTTTGCATGGGGCTCTGCTGCGATTCATGTTAATTTACAACACGCGGCATGGAATTGTATTCTTTTTTTTGCAGGAGTTTGTTGGGGAAATTAACTTTTTTTATTTGCACTCTTATCTATTGTGGCCCTGGCTCTACTGTGTATTTCCCCCGTTCCCACATCTTTCGCATCAGTCAGTCCTCTTTCATTAGCAGGCACCTGACAAAAGCTAAAAGTTCACACATCGCCTATTTAGCGGCAGTCGGCAGACAGGCACTTATTATACATAAACACACATATGCTTTTGTTCAACTTATTATTGTATATGTACTATATACATTTCACATATTTATAAATAAATACATTTTTGCGTGAGAACAATTAAAATATTTTTTTTTCATATACAAGAATATAATATATATATATATATATGTATATATATATGGGTAGACGTCTCTGTATGCAAGTGAGTGTCAAGAAAACGTGTATGAAAAAAATTATACATTTTATTTTGCTTTTATTTTTTGCACTTGAAGCTTATTGTGCTTGGCCCACTGTGCATGCAGACAATTGGACTATAGCCATATACATATGTATGTGTATGTGTGTGTCTGTTTACTAATGTGGGCACAACGTTCGTCTGACTGTCTGGCAGAGCAATTTTTTGTTGTTGTTGTGCGTTTTGTAGACGCCAAGTGCGAAGAACAACAACAACTGCAACAAAAACAAAGCAGCGTTGCCAAACCAAAAGTCGTCGTCTCCAACGTCACTTATTGTAGCCGCCCAATAGGCCCGCCTACTCCGCGCATCAATCGGCCCGTCCTATGAGGGTTGGCGGCCAGGGCCAAGTAAAGTCGCACAGCCGATTTGGTTTGGCCGATTTTCTTTTCTTTTTGTGTTTTTGTACAAATTATTTTTTACTTGCTCCGTTAAGAAGGTTGCTAGCTAAATTTTTCCATTATGACAACGTCGCGCAAGCGAAATGGAGTGGCAGTGCGATGGAGGAGAGGGTTGCCAACTTGAGCGATCAATTTTTGTTGCCATTTCTCACTTTTACAATTTCCATTTTACAATTTGACGTGCACCTTGCCCGTTTTATAAAAGACAAAGAGAGAGAGAGAGAGATAGTGGGAGTGGGAGGGAGGTAGAGTGAAAGAGGCAGGGAGCAAGCAGGCAAAGAAAGAGAACAAATGGTAACGCTCTCAAAGCTTTATCGCTTCATTGACTTTGACAATTTGAAATTACTTGGCTCCAAAGTTCAAAACTAACTGTAATTGTATGTATGAAAGAAACATAAAGCGAGAGCGGGTGTAATAAATGTTTATATGCATATAGATACACATAAAATCATCAGCACATTTGTGTGTCCATTTAGTTTTCCTCGAATCAATTTGCGTTTGCTTTTCAATTGTGCAGCGCAAGCCAATAATAATTGACATAGATGTCTGCCACCGGTCAAGACAGAAAGAGGGAACGCCTTATGAAATATTCAAAAATTGTCTGACATGTTTTATCTGCATTATTTATTGGTTCTGAAATGTTGCAAACCCTACCCCATTCCCTTATCCCTCCTTCTTCTCTTCCTCATTCCTAATTAAACTGTGCGCATTGATCGTCCACCGTTCCATTTGTCTTCAAACTACTGTTTAAAGTCCACAGAAAAAAATGAATTTAGCCTATGTTTAGACAAAGCTTTCAGCCAAATAGAATATTTTTTATGTACCTAACCCAAACACGCACACACTCACACAACTGACGCACAACTAATGCAGCAATTATAATTATTTGTGCTATGCTTTCAACGTACTTGAAAACGTTAAACAAGTGTTTTGTTAATGTTTGTTTGCTTAAATCTTTTATGTGCATTTACCAAAAATAAAGAAAAAAACAGAAAACCAAAATCAAATTAAATACATTTTTCAAGTTCCTGCGCTGTTAATACGTTTACAAATTTTTGTTCCTGTACTGTTTGCTGCACTGCAAAAACTTTTTCAACACTGATGAAAATTGTGTGTGTAAGAATGGAAGAGGGAAGAGAGAGAGGGTGTGTGTGTATGTGGACGGCTAGTCATTTTCATTTTGGTTGCTTTTGCTAATTTTAAAATAGACAAACAATTTTTTATTTCAATTTACAGCAGCCAGCCAAGCAACTAGTCAGAAAAAAGCACACATAAACACACATGCATACGCCCCGTGGCTGCTCTTAGCCACATGACTCTACGTCGCAGTCGGCGTCGCAGTTGCTGTCGACGTCGTAGTCGTAGCTGTTGCTGTTATTTATCTGCTTCTTCTTTTGCCTCTGTTAGAGAAGAACTTTTGTTTGTTTTTAGCGAGTAAAACTCGGGGTTGCGTATTTAAATATTTATATATGCATACGTATATTTATAAATCTCTGTCTGATTATGATAAGCATGCTAATGATAATGCTTAGTTGGCACTCATTTTTTTAATATTTATTTTTGTTAGTGTTCTGCCCCATTACCATTAAATGACGATGTTCTCTGTCAAGTGCACAAAGCAGCGAGCAGCATTGCGTCTGTCTCCCTCGCACGCTGTTGTCACTGCAGTTGTTGCCTACTCGCTGAGCCCCGCACGCTGTTGCTTTCCTTCTTTTTTTTTTGTTCTTGTTTTACTTTATTGTTTTGTTTTGTACGATTTGCGCTTGTCGCCAATTGCTGTGATTTTTTACGCATTTAATTGGTGTATTTTATGTGCAATTTATTTAACTTTTAATGAATGCTACGTTCACTGACCTATTGAAACACGATTAAAACTTCTAATTATTGGCCGCAATAATGTGTATGTACATTGCATTCTGATCCACTTGAATTATCTAAAGTCGTTTGGTATTTTCATTTTCAAAACCCCAAATTCGTCACACCAATGTCCGTCAAAATCAATCTACGGCGTGCCTCTCAAACTGTGTTTTTTGTTGTAATTTTTATTTTGTGTGGTTTCACGTGCACAACGACTGGTAATAATAAACGCAAGACTCACATATGCACATAAACTCATCACAATTTAATATGGCCGCAATCAATTTTGTTTTGTGTTAATTCATTTTGTTTTTTTGTGTTCTTGTTTATAATTTCATATTGCTGTGTGTTTTCGCTGATGCACAACCTATTATTTTATCTATTTCTTTTTTTTTTATTCTTTGTGAAAATAATTTAATTGCCTTTGACTATAACATCGAAATTGTAACAATAATGACAATGAAAGGGGTGGAGAAGACATAGTGCATAATAGAACCAAAACGGAACTTTTTAAAGGAATGAATATTAGTTCACAGACACATAAGCAATGTATCACAAGAGCGATAGCGAGTCTGTGCGAATGAGGAGGTATAGGGTGCAGTGTGCGTTGCTGGCAGTGCAGCCATAAATTTGATTAAATAAAGTTTTAGTTGGCGCTTGCTTTGTGTGCTGTTTTTTTTTTTGGTTGTATTCTTCTATTTGGCACAAGGAATGCGACAAAAGCTATGCTAGATGAACAAGCAATAAACCATAAATTTCTTGTCACCAACAACAACAAGAAGAACAACAAGAAGAAGAAGACAACAGTCATAGCGGTAAAACGTTTAGGGCTTGCAAGTGTATAACGAGACATAAGGCACAAAAAGAGAGAGTAGGAGAGGAAAAGTATGTAAGTGTGTGAGTGTGAATACGGAAATGCGGAAGAGAGAGGCAGAGTGGTTAGAAGAGAAAGGTGCGCTGCCAATATGTTAAGGTGTGTGGCGCGCACGTGTATGTTGTTTTTGTTTTGTATGTGTTTGTGAGTGTGTTAGTGCTGTATAAATTTAGAATACTTTTTTCGGCTGGGCCCGTTGCCTACAATATGTTCTATGTTTGTACGAATGTAAAAGTGTGCATGTGTGTGTGAAAAGAGTAGACAAAGGGATTGGATGAGGCAGGTATGTAGGAGCTGAGCTTTTGTGGCTTGTAAATGAAATTGCTGTCTGCAATCTTTTGGCGCTTAATATTCTATACAATGCCTGGCCGCTGAATATATTTTTTTTCTGCTAGTTATACAAATGTACATGCGTGTGTGTGTGCGAGTGTTGTGTAGCAATGTGTTCTTTGTACTCAGCCGCGCCTAATCAACAACAGCGAGTGTTGTATAGTGTTGACAAGAATTTAAGAAGAAAGGGACTATGTCCGCCAGCTCGGCAAATCAGCTGATAAGATTAAGGTTTTATCATACCATCAAAACACACGCGTCAGTTTGTACTTGTTTTGTGTGTATATGTATTTACTTACTTATTTATTGTCATATATTAGTCGTTCTACTTAGTTTAGTTGCCATCGCAAAATTACTTGTTTTACCGCCGCTGATAAGCCAAATAATACGCCTGATAAGAAGAAAAAGAAACCGGCACATGGTCAGATATATAAACTATACAAACGTATATATTTGTATGTGTGTTTTCGTGTATGTGTGCTTATGGCCCTGGCTTACAAATAATGCAGTCAGTCGAAACTGGACAGCGTGTTGTGGGTTGACGTCATTGTTCTGCGTCACATAATCCAATGTCACACAAATATGCACTTATACATATACATATATATCTATTCGTCTTATATATATATTTTCATTTATGCATAGATGTTGATGTCTGAAGTGCGGAGAATTAATCAAATTGATTGTGATAAATAAAAGCACTTTACGTCTGCTATTTGCTAGTAACTATTTCGCTCCCGCTCTCTCTCCCTTTTTCTCTCTATCTCTCTCTATTTCGCTCTCTTTGGCAAATTTGTTAATTTTCGAGTTTAGAAGCGTTGTGTAACGCGGCATGCAACAAAAATCACGTTATGAAAATACGTATGCAGCACTAACTATTACGTGATATATATTTAGGATTACATATTTATGAGCAGCCTCTCGATAAGTATCGATAACCATTTTAATTACCAACCGCACTTTTCTGTACATATTTAAAAAAAAAAAGCACTGATCTCAACGAGAGACATTTACAACCCTATTATTTAATATTTATTTTAGCTTTTAGTTTATTTAATTTGAAATTAGGTTGTTCTTTGTTGTATTTTTTTGTCTGTATGTGTGTTTATTTATATATGTAAGATTTACAATACAACACTCAAACAAATAAATTGATTATATATTATATATATATATTTACAACTTGGCGCTGAAATCAAATAATCTGAAAATAAATGTTAAAACGAAACGAAAGAAAAACAAATAAACTAATCGTTAACAACAAAAAAAAAAACACAAACACACCCACTCGATCGGAACGAATCGAATCTGATCGGATGGTATATTACCCATATATAAATATTTTATAGAGTGTTAAAGACTTATTGAAAAGAGCCACAAGGAGTCCATTTATGTTGTTTAATTGTTTTGTACTTGAATGTTTTCTTGATTATAATTTGTTTTTCAAATTACTGTTTACAAAAGTTCTCCAACCGATAGATCTCCCCATCTTTCTCTCTTTGTCTCTCTCTCTTTCTCTATCTCTCTCTTTCTCGCTATATGTTGCACAATAAAATTTGATGCAACCTTATTTTACTGTGAGTGTGTGTTGTGATTATAAGCATATATATATGTTATACGATTATATATGTATGTAAGTAACTTGTGACCCATTTGCCGCCCTTCCGCCCAACAAACACCTCTCGCCACGCGCTCAAAAATCTTTAGCGAATAATAATGAGAGTGACGAGTCGTCAGCTGAATTTGCACTCGCCGCATCGCCTGTGGTCTACTATGGCGATTCAAATGTGAATATTGGGGAACCGTTTGCAATTACCTGCGTTATACCGATCACCGAGAAGATCCATTGGCTGAAGAATGGCGAGTCGATAACTCGTCACAATTTGCGGCACGGCCACGACGAGCACTCTTATACGCTCTCGGAGAGCGCCATTGAGGGTGAGTATTTTTTATGAAGAAGAAGAGAAGAAGCAGCTGAAATTCACCACACGACTATCGATCTGTTGTCGACTGCAGGCGAGAAGCACAAGATTGAAGCACATCTGAAGGTGCGGCATGCTCTGAAGGTGCACGAGGGACGCTATCAGTGCAACAACAACAACAACTATCGCCGTAATAGCGGCTATCACATTCTACACGTGCGCAGCAAGCAGCAGCAGCAGCAATTTCCCACTGAGAGTGGCTATCAAACCATAGATGAACTGACGCCAAGTTCACCCGATGAGATTTTTACACGCACTTGGCAAGAGCAACAACAACAACCACCGCACAAGCAGCACAATCAGCCAACATCAACAATTGTTGGCTATGGTAATGCAACGGTTCATGGCCACGACTTTGCCTATGAGTTGCCAGCACCAACTAGAAAATACAAGAACATAAACAACGAACTCACCACGCTGCCTTGGCATCATACAACAATAACCACCTCCACCACTGCACATGGTGCCTCAGGTGGCAATGCCGGCATTCATCGCATTTATTCGGCAACACCGCCAGATTTTCCGCCACCACGCTTAAGCCTGTTGGAACAGCATACGCTGGCGCCACCCGAGCCGCCCACCATCCAGCTGTACAATCAGTCACTGCCCATTGACACTGCCACAATTAGCAGCAGCATGTCGCCGCATCATCATCTGCAACAGCAGCAGCATCTGCAGCAGCAGCACATGTTAAATGCTTTTCAATTGCCCACACCGCAGCAGCCGCAACCGCAACAGCCCCATCCACATCATCATCACAACAATAATGTCAAATACCAGACGTACGCGCCGCAATTTATACCGCCATCGTTAGGTACCGTTACAGCAGCAGCCCCAACAGCTGTTTACAGCAACAACAACTTCGGGTTAATGCAGCAGCAGCCCAAGACGTTCATGCCTATTAAAAAGGGTGAGCACACTCACACATCAAAAAAAAAAAAAATCAAATAAAAAAATAAAGCTCACGAGAATCATATTTACACATACCCACATACAGGGAGATCAATTAAGCTTTACGTATTTAAATGTGCCTAGAAAATTTATTCTTCTGATGCTTTTTTGTGATTTATTTAAGAAACTTTTTTTTGCATTATTTATCAACAAATAGTTTTTTTTTATTTTTTAAATTAGGTTTTTTTAAACCAAATACAAAAACTTTGCTTATTTTGGACAGATAAAAATAAATTCGAATAAAATTAAAATTTGTCACTTATGGCAATAATAAAATATGTATTACTTACTTGAACACCCCTAATACAAACACACACACACATATCGAAAAGCTGTACGAGTGATTAGAAGATAGAAAGAAACGAAAGAATAGAAAACAGAGTGCAGAAATCACTCGTGCAGGTCACTTTCATATCTAGATACATATACACATACAAACAATCATTTGCATTTCAGTCAGTTGTCTTGTTTGTTTTCATAAATGGCTCCACCTCAACAAGAAGAACAAGAAAAACAACAAGAACAGCAACAAGTTTTATACATTAAGCTCGCATCAAACTCAATTTTTGTCTAAAACTCGCTCGCTCTTTTTTGCTCGTAACCCTCGTTCGCTTCTGTGTCTCTTTTTCGCTCTCCCTTCGATATCAGCACGTCTCTTCATTACCCAAAAAAATCCCTCATCGATAGTCTAATTTGGTATTGTAAATTGTTAATCGATTTCGCTCGCTCGCTAATCGCTCCCAGGCTTTCGTCAGTTCGTTCGCCCACATATCATCCTTCTGTTACACACGTACACACTTACACAGAGAAATTTAAACCTGAGCTTTTGTTTTTATAGCTGTTGCTTGTGTATTTATGATTTAATTTGTTGTGTGTGATTGGTTGATTTGTCTGTCATCAATGCTGTGTTAATTTATAATTTTGTTGTGTTTCTATACAATTTAGTTGTTTACCTTAGTTTTTGAAATACACTGCTGTCAGGTGCACAGCACACAAACACACACACAAATTTTCCTTCACACTCCCCTCCCACTCTCTTGCTGTCTCTGTCTCGCTCTTGTCAATTTGATTGATTGGACAGCCGCCATTTTGGTGACGCGCATATATAAAAAATCATGTGTAATTTACAATTGGCGCTGAGCTGCTTGATAAGCTCCGTTGTTGTTTTGTCCCACCTCCTCCCAAACCCCATAGTAATTGTGACACCGACTTTATGTTTATTGCGTTTGATTTTTGCTTTCGTTGTCGTTTTGTTTCTCGTTTTTGTTTTTGTTTATTCCGGTTGGCGATAAGGACAAAAAATACAAACATATCATATGTATTTGTCACACATACATATATATTTTATATTTTGTTTTTTATGTGTGGCCTACAACTGTTTATCGATTATCGGTTATCGTCGGCCTGTTTAGCTGTGTTGCTTTTGCTTTACATTTACATTTGCTTTGCTTTGCTGAATATTGATGACATTTATGAAATACATAAACATATTTTTACTACTATTAAACAACAACGATTATTGCTCGATTTTGATTGCAGCGCTAATTTTAACAACAAAATCTATTAATAACAGTAAAAAACTGTAATTAATACAAATCTTATATATATAAATATATATAAATACATATACATATACACACATTTATATATATATATATATATATATATATATATATATATATATATATATATTTACATCTACATGCGCCGCGTAAATCAAACTTATTTGATTTCAGTCCAAGTTAAAACAAAAAAACTTAAAAATATTACAAATATAAATATCATTTAACAAATTATATAAATACAACATATCTCTGTATGAAATAGGAGAAATAAAAGTTCCAAATTATTCAACGAAATTATTGTATGCTGTTCTCTTTTAATTTATAATTTATTTTATTTCTAGTTTTATATTTTTTGGGCGATTATTATTTTATATTTCCATTTATTTAGCTGATTACTTTAAGTATATTTAGTGTGTGTGTGTAAGACTTTTTGTTGTCCTCTTTAAGTTGCAATTTTTCTTTTATCTTTTACTTAATTTACTATTTACTTTCAGTTTTTGTTTTAGTTGAAAAGTACTCGTTAGCCAACTAAAAAGTTTTCAAACTGGCCAACAATACACAGCGCCATCCATTAACAGAAATGCAACTATTCAAAAAAGAAAGAAAAAATAAACTACATCTCTCAGCTCATTCTTCTTGTTCGCTCTCAGAACACCCACGCCCCCCTCCACTCCTGCAGTTTAAAGATTACCCTGCGCAACACCGCCACCACCCACCTCTCATATTATGTATTAAGCGCTCGCCTCTCAACTTTTGTCTACAAAATATACTCTTATTATATACCGTATAAAATATTCTTGTTTTTTTTTGGGTTTTTCTTATATACATACCAATTTTAGTAATAAATTTGTTTAAGCATTTTTTTTATGTAAACGTTGTTTCCTATTCTCTCCTCCTGCTCCTCTTTTTTTTATATATTTATATGTGTACTAGTTTATGATAATTCATTTTTAATATTCAAACTAACGCAATTGTTTATTTCACTCTCTCTTTTTGGAATCACTCAGGGCCAGATTCCTTGGTGCCAAATTATGACCATGTGGAGCGTCAAATGAAATTCTACGATATTCGATCGCCGCTTGTGCTCAGCTGCAATGTGAAAAATGTGGAATCAAATGATCCGCTCATATGGTATGTATCGCTATTGCAGCATTAATCGATTATATATAAAAAGTACTTGATATGCATTCAGTATTAGGGTCATTTTACAGAATAAAAGTTTTCGTTAATGAAATACTTCATAAACGCGTAATATTTCGCGGCGGAAATTTGATGGCCAGCTTAAAACCCAAATATCTAAAATCCACAATAATTACTACGTGCATTCTGTCAACAGCTGTTCGATTAGATTAAAAATTAATAACTTTAATAAATTGTATCGGTAATTATCGGCAAACCACCATAGGAGCGATAAGTGCTTCGAAATGGAAATAGATAAATATGACTGACAAATAACATTAGTCTTGAAGAAAAAAATGTACTTATAATTGCCGTATGTGGTGGGAAAATTAATTCTATACATTTTTACCTCTCAGCAGAATCTTTTGGTTTTATCTCCGTCAAACAAAATACATTGCAAATTTCGATAGTGATGTTTTTCATCGATCAGAGAACTTATAATCTGCATGACCAGATTGCCTCGACGTTTGATTCCTTTTAGATATATAAATATATATATATATATGCTTTTGACGTTGTTGGTCTATTTTTTCGACAATAAAATTATAATTATGATGGGCAAACTAAGCTCGGCTCTAAAAATACCTTTTTCTAATTTGTTATTGCATTTCAACCTTAACCTTCTAATGCTATCCAATATAGTAAGCGGACTCAGTTGTTTACTGGCTCAGCATACACACATATATAAACACACATACCCACAGACAAATACACATACAAGTAGCTGGCAGTTATAAGAGCAATCATTTTAATACGGCACAGCTAAGCACTTTTGCTTAATTATGTTGCGGCCCTCCACACCTCTCTTCCCGCTTTTAACCAAGCACTTGACTGTCGCAAGGGGAGGGTGGTGTGCATATTAGCAAGAAGTGGGCCTCTTCCGACTCTAGCTTGTTGTGTGCACGTATACCTGTGTGTGTATGTGTGTGTGAGTGTAATGACACTTTGTCGGTTGGTTGGGCCAGGGCCGCAACTTTGCGTGCCTCTTGCTAAATTAGTCCTGAATAATTGTCACCAAAGTTCTTGCAACAGAACAGCAAACAAAGAAAACACGAAAATTAACGGGCAACTGAAGCAAGACGTAGATTTTGATACACTTTCAGACATTTAACTCAAAAAGACAACCGACCGATTGTTCCCTTAGTAGATATGTGCTATAGTTATCTGATGTTGATAATAAGCATCACTGCTGAGTTTATTTCGAGTATCTTGAAAAGCCATAAAGTTTTTTTCTACCAGAAATCAAACTGGCAATATTGTTGCTATGACAAGGGCATATGCAGGAGTATATATATAATTCTACATAGGATAATAAGATACTTTTAGAATATATATATCTTTAATACTAACTGACTATATAGTATATATAGTTTCAGGTAGATAGCTTTAAAGCTAAAGAATTAGACAACCAGATAGACAAATAGATATGACTATATCGAGTCGGCTAGTCATGCTGAACGAAAATATATATACATTATGGCGTCTCGTTACAAACTGTACGACAAAATTACCATACCTCCCGCAAAAGTATAAAGACGAGTAAGAGGAGTAGTGAGGAGTGCTACCCCAAAGCCCGCAAAGAATGTATTAGGTTCAACAAACTTGTATATTACCCGTTAATCGCTTCAAGTATTTGCATATATATATATATATATATTTATATATAACTAAAGTGGCAATTATATGAAGTACATACAAATACAAATTAAGTCTTTTTTTTGTTGTAATTTTCACTTTATGTAGCACTTGATAATAGTGTATTATTTATGCTGATCTGGATATATATATATGTATATCGTTCTAATAGGAAAAAGGCTGGCGTCAATGTGACGGATGATGCAGATCTGAGAGGTCGCTTCCGGCTGATCAATGCCGAGAGAAAGTTCATCATCGATAAGGCGGAAGCTAGGGATCATGGCGTCTACAGCTGTGAATTCAAAGGCGCGTCCAAAGATATACATGTGATTGGTAAGTGCCACAAGAAGCTTAACTATATAAAACAATTGCAACTCTATATTAATAAAAAATATTTAATTTTCCAAATAGCTCGCATTGTTGTACGAGTGCCTTCAAATACGGGTGTTGTCGAGGGTGAGAAAATGATGATCACCTGCGCGGTTGCTGGCAGCAATCCCAAATTGTCATGGAGCTTTGGTGAGTGTTCGCTCAATATTTATATATATAAATATATATATATAGATGCTAAATGTGTAAAGTAATATTAATCATTCAAGGCAAGTGAGAGTGCTCCAAAGAAAAAGCTCGACTAAAAGTGCGAGGATTTTCTAAAAGTGGTTGTTGAAAAATTAATTTTAATTTATTTTTAAAAGTATTTTAAGATTATAATTTAAAAGAAATAAGAATTCTATAATTGGGAAATATCTACTTGTATATAGCCTAAGCCCAGCCTAAACTCGTAGCTTGTAAAAATACGTTTTGGATTACAAAATTTAATTTCATAACCGAAATTAAGTAAATGTATATAGTCGAACTATATTAAGATTAATATATATATTATTTGAAACGTTGTAGCACTAAGCCGTCAATATTGTGCTATATTGTATTGTGTGCTTATTGGTTGTAGAATGGAAATGTTGCATTTTATTGCTATCGAAAATCGATTCGCGATGGTAGTAAACAATAAAATTATGTAAAGTTTAACTGCGGATGATAACTTAATTGACAAATTTGAAGTTTCTTCAAAAAACATTTAGACGGACATGTCTAGATGATTCGACTGCTGATGCTGAACAGGATTAAAAATACTTATATTGTATATACACTAATATATGATACATTCTTCATACTTCATTTTATTATTATTGTTATTATTATTTTTATTATTATTATTATTTTTATTATTATTATTATTTTTATTATTATTATTATTATTATTATTATTTTAGAGTGTAAGCAAAAAAAAAAAATAATTATTAATTTTCTCAGTCTTGCATACAGGCAATTTCTCACAAGTAACACATAGCTCAGGTCGTTATATACTGAAAGCGGATGAGGAGAGCAAAGTGGAGAATGCCGTTCTGATGGTTGAGAATGTGACATTGGACGATAGAGGCGAGTACAAGTGCCACGGACGCAACGAGGCCAATGATTATGGTGATAATAGCACCGTTGCCACCGATTTTACAACCGTTCGTGTTAAGGGTGAGTGCCTCTGGCTGGGAATGAAAGAGATGGGAGGAATATCTTATAATTTTTATCTCACAACTAAATTGCAATTATGTTTTTTTTTATTGTTTAGGTAAATTCGCCGCATTGTGGCCTTTCTTGGGCATCTGTGCTGAGGTGCTGATTCTCTGTTTGATCATTCTCATCTATGAGAAGCGACGCAACAAGAGCGAACTGGAGGAGAGTGATACTGATCCCCAAGAACAGTAAGTTGCCAACAACAACAACCAACCAACCAACCAACCAACCAACCAACCAACCAATCAATCAATCAACAAAACAACCAACCAACAACAACCAACCAACCAATCAACAACAACAGCCACAATACAAGAAATCATCAAACAACAACATGCAGTCCACAATTAAACAACACCAAACAAACAAATATTAATATTTGTATAACAATGCAGCAGAAAATTTACATTTTAGTTAATAAACTGCAAATTAAAGACGTTTGAAGCTGCATTCTTGCAATGCGCAACAGACAAACACACACACACACACACACACACACACACACACACACACACACACACACACACACACACACACACACACACACACACACACACACACACACACACACACACACACACACACACACACATGCGACGTACTTACACACACACACAACTACACATACAGAGACAGGAACAGCAGCAGCCGTAAAATAAAATTTAGCAAAATTTTCCTAGTTAACAATTTATATAATTAGAAAAGAAAAAAAAATTATAAACAAAATATTTATTTTGTTATTTGTAGTGTGGCGCGCAAAGCAAACAAAAAAATTAACGAAATAAGCCAAAAACGAAACAAAAAGATAACAATAAATTTGTTAAATTTTGCTCTTTTTTTGTATGCATATTGAATACGATATTGTTTTGCGTGCTACAAAAACCAACCAAATTTAATATATAAATTTAATGAGAGAACAAAAACAAAACTCTAAATTCAATGTGTGCTATACGAAAATGTTTGCTTTAAAACTGACAACACAAAACAACACACAAAACACTCGAACACACACTCTTTACACACATATACACACTTGTATAATGAGCATAGTTATCTAGCCATATAGATAATAATATATGTATATATAATTATTATATATGTATTTAAAACAAAAACAACGTATGCCTTATGATTTCATATCAAAAAAAGTTGACAAACATTTTGTTTGCTGCGCTTGTTTTCTGTTGCTTAAACTTTAAACTGACACACACACACACACATACCTACACAGAATTTTCGTTTATGATTTATATCGAGTGCATTATTAAGATTGGAACGTTAAAACTAAAAAAAGAGAAAAACATGTTATAATCTTTGTTATTAAGTACTTATTGTTTAAATATACTTTAAAAATTATTAGCAACGCCTTGAATGAAAGTAAACTACACATACACACACAAGCACACACACCCACCCACAATTTTCTATCGTTACTTATGTATAGTATATTACGACTATCTAAGCTTAAAATGTTGGCAATAAATTCTTGTTAATAACAATAACACAAACGAAACAAACAACAAAAACAAAACACGGCTACAACAAACTAGAAGAAGAAAATAAAAATATAAATTTCTTGCCGTTCTCTTTTTTTAAAAATCGTTTTTATCATTCTATGTTCTTGATCGGTATCACCTATATTTGTATGTAGTTTTGCGCCACCCCTCTTCCCCTTAAATCTAATTAGTCTGTACGCACACACAAACACACACAAATACACACGCACACACCAACACATACACATATACACACAAAAAGTATTTGTTTTCTTGCGCACTTTTTGGTTTCTCTTTCAGTTCTCAGTTTCTCATTTTCAGTTGCAGTTGCAATTTTTTTTTTCTTCTTAATCTTGTTTTGTTTTTGCTCTTGTACATTTTGTGAATAATTCTATGACGAACGTTATTTTATTATGTCTACCGCTATTATTATTACAGTCTATTAATATTACAATTTTTATGATTTTTGCGTCTTATTATAATTAAAAGATTTCTATTATATTATAACATTTACATTAAAAAAAAAAATGAAAATTCAACAAATCTTTTGTGCTATTTTTCGCTTATGATTTTGTGCGTTTTGAGATTGATTTCTACAAAATAAAAAAAAAACAACAACAAATGTAAATTGAAAACCAAATGAAACACACGCATTTTTAATGACTCCTATCTGTGTATTGTAGCGCTGTATTTACAAATATATATATTTATATATATGCTATTATGTTTAATTTGCTTACGTAGTAGTTATGTACACCTTATATAGAGATCGTACTGACCCTAGCACACACACACACACACACACAGAGCCATATGTGTGCAACATGTATGCGCAACAGTATTATTTCGCAACTACAAATCTCCCCAAGATTTCAAAAACTATATATATATATATGTGTACACAAAAATATATATTTGGGATTGGAACCATCTCTATGTGTCCATGTGCTAAGCGCTTCCTTTTTTTCAGTTAATTGAGCTTTTCACGTAAAAAAATTCGTCGAAATTCGTAGTGCCAAGAAAATTGTGTAGATAAATAATCATGTGAAGCTAATCAAATTGTATTTCATTCTTTTCTTGTTTCCTCCCTCCTACCAAAAAACAAATAAAAAAACCCATCACAATCTGTATAACTAACAAAATGTAGTTGATAAAATTCGCAATAAGTAAATAAAATATGTAATGCATAAGTAAATAGGTAAAAATGCAACAGCGCCTGCAGCTTGATTGATCGATTGGTTTAATCGATTGTTGTCGCTATCGTTTTCGCTCGCTATGGTTGCCACCCATTATAAATTACAGCTGACTACTAAATGCAAAAAATAAACATCAACTCAATTCCACCTATCTACCTATAAACGAAATCAACCGTATAAAAGTAAAACATCAAAAACAACTATAACAATAATAATATTAACAATAACAACAAGTAGCATAATGTTTGTACCAGCAACAATCAACCAACAAAAAAAAAGAAGCAACAAACCAAAAAAAAAGTATCAAATTTTAAATTTATTTTGAATTGTTCAATTATTATTTTGATTGCCGTCAGTCAAATTTTTTTTATATGTATTAATTTAGATTTAACTAACAAGATTAATTGATTGCCGAACCCTTAATATGCTTTTAGTTTTTTTTGTTTGGTTTAAACCCTAGAATTTAAGTCAAATACGTTTTCTAGTTGCCACTTGACTCGATTCTCTTGACTCATATGCGATTTTGCAATTTGTTTCTATTGCAGGAAAAAGAAAAGGAGAAATTATGATTAAAATTCCTAAAGACAGCATCAAGAAACGAAATATTGCGCATATAAATACAAATTGAGAAGAAAGCATTATATTCTATACATAATATACATACAATTAGCGAAATGAGTTTTGTCACAAAAACCCGCCACCACCTCTCTCTTCCCCTTTCCTCTCCTTAACCCCAAAAGTCCAAACTCTTGACCCACTTCCTTTTCGACCCATTCAACATCTTATAATATTGTATGAAAGAACTTTGTTTAGTCCAATCGTATTTTATTATGACAAAAATAAGAAGGAAAACAAAAACTTAATATTAAAATGAAAGCGAAAGAAAATTAATATTAACAAACGAAAAGTGATAGCAGTTAAATGAACACTAAATCGGAACTTTAATTATTAAACTAAAGCGATCAACAACAGCATCCAATGATGAGGTGGATTAATGATGACGGTCCAGAAACTCCTCCCCCTTAACACCGAACCCGCAGTACTACTACTACATAATAATAATAATAATACTTATAATACTACGACTACAACTACTACTACTAATACAACTACTAAAGATGTCTCACCTATACACACACATGCCCCACTCTCCCAAAAAAAAAAACAAAAAACAAAAACAATACACACATATACATAAATACGTAGGAATATTCGCCATCTTGCAAAACCTAAAAGTAAAGGAGAAATCACAAAAATGTTGTACATAACCTACAAAAAAATAACGCCGAGGGTACCGTCTGCAGACTCGCGTATTTATTTACTATATATACATATGCTTATCATTTGTAGCTAGTTTTTTCCGGGGTGTTTCAGTTTTGGGTGCGTAAACCGAAATTCTTCAAATTGGAGGAGAACAAAAAAAACCAAAAGAAAAAATGCAACAAAAAAAAAATAACTTAACAAAAAAAAAATACCAAAAGAAAAAATTAAAAAACAAAAACTGTTGAACGAGAAATGTTAAAATTTGTTTATTAATATTAGTTAATATAATAATGAACTTTTTAAACAATTAAGTAGCGCGTTATGAGTATATTTTAATAAACAAAATAAAAATTAATATATATGAGATATACATATATATATATAAATATATATAAAAAGCGACAAACAACAACAACTACATTGTATATTTGCATAATTTTAAACTATTACAAAATAAAAGAAAATACATACGTACTGCCAAAAACTTGTAAAGTTCAGTACTAATTGCTTAAACTATTGTATTGTATCAAATATGATTATAACTATGATTATGATTATAATTATGATTATGACGACTTTGCCTCATTTTTGGTAAACAAAAGCAAAAAAAAAAATTAAAAAGATAAAGAACAACTAAAAGAAACCCAAAAGCAAAATCAAAAACAAAAACACTGTTAAATTATTTTTGATTTGTGTAAGTTGTTAACAATTTTGGTTGTATATGTATGTATGTGTATAAAAGGAAACCAAGTTAAACACTAAAGCGGTCTTCAATTTTCTTCTAAAAACTAAACTGAATCCTTGATTTCATTTTTTATACGTACGTTTCATTTTTTTTCTCTCACATTTTCTTTGCCGCCACCAAAGCTTTAAATATTTATATAGTATAAACTGTGTTCTCAGTAAATTAAAATAAACTTAAATTAATAAATTAAAATGAGACCCATGAGATATTTGTATAGTAAAATAATAAACTAATAAATAATAATAATATCCGTTCTTGTTATATACGACAAAATAAGAAAACAAAAAGAATGCTAAAGAATAACTGAATCATCGTGTGTGTATGTGCGATATTCGCTATATATATATACATATGTATAGGAACAACTTAATAATCTGGCAACACACTTGGAAACTGTCGTAATCGTAATCTATCGATTGATCAAAAGATATCGATGTAGAAAATGATGAAATTTTTAGTGTTTTTTGAGTATAAGTTTCTTTTTTTTTATTGTACATGTACAATTGTTGTACAGTTTGTGGCTTATTTGTGTAACGACTATTTGTGACTATGTTATATATATAAATATATATATGTATATGTATATGTAATTATATATGTACATGTGTTTCGTATACAACTGATAAAAGCCGCTAAAAACAATTGCTTTCGTTTATCAACACTCCTTTCTAATCACTCACTCACATACATACATACATACACACACACACACACACACTGTTACACACATACTCATGTGTATATCACACATAACCTCTTGAACTGATAAAGTGAACCCACGTTGCTTATACATACAACAACAACAACACAAAAAACAACAACAACATAACATAAACAGCTACGATACCTATTTACTGCTATAATGTATGACGTAATGTTACCCACAAAGAAAAACATGAAAAAGAAGATGATGAAAAACATACTTACCACAACAAATAATACAAGAACAAGAAGAACAACTTTGAAACACTCGTCAACTATTGCTATATATACTAGAAACTATACATAATATATATATATACATATATATATATATATACATATACACTTATATACAGAAAGTACATACGCAGTATTGTATGTTTTTTTTATGTACAGTGAATACAAGAACAAAGCCTGAACAAAAACAAATCGTGTATCCTAAAAACTCCTCAGTATATTTGAAACAATTTATTTACGCCTTCTTTTCGATTATTTACATTATGATATGTATTACGATTGTTATCGATAACAAATCAACAACAACAAGAACAACTGGCACACAATTTTACTCCCCGCGTTAAGCGCTTCATACAAATAATAATAATAATAATATTAAAAAAAAAAATTAACTTAAACTAGGTAAAACTTATACATACATATGTATATGGATATATATATACATATATAATATTAATGATAGCAGGTATTTTTAATTAGCTATAAGTCACGTTATTACAATTTGGAACCATGGACGAAACCAAGCAACCAATTCAACAATTCAAGAAGAAGAGCAACAGCAACAACAACAACAACAGACATATACTAAATTAAATTAATTAAGCGTCTCACTTTTGATAATTTTAGTTTCAACACTCAAGAAGCTAACATCACTTAGGCAATACAATTTATATATATACATATATGAACACAAATAAGAAAATTAGTTACAACAATTGTAGTCTCGATAATTAACGAAAGATCGATAAGATCAAAGATCGAATATCGATTGCAAGTCACACGTTTCCCAAACATTATAGAACAATTGGAAACAACTTAATAGTCCCTCATAGTCCACACAACAACCCGGGCAATTCGAATGCCAGAGTATCATCTGATCTCTTATGAGATTAGAGTTCTTGAATATGTCCAGTTCTTAGCCGTAGTCTTAGTCTGATTTGTCTTATTCTCAACTCTTGTCGTTGTCCCCGTTGTAAGTAGTATAAAGAGTAAAATAACCGTAGGGTTTCAGTAGATTAATGAAAAGACGAACAACAATTTACTAACCAAAGAAAACTCGTTATCAAATTTCGATTTCTCAGTTACATATTTGAAACGTGTGACTTGCTCTCCCAGACATAGGCATATAATCAATTTGTATGAAATACTCTATATAATTCAGTTATTAAATACGGGTAAATCGTTACAACAACACCAAAAAGAACAACAAAATATAAAACCACAAGAAAACCAATAAAAAAATCAGCTAAATTATGCACCCCGGCGGTCAGCCAAAAATTTAGAAAATCTTTTGCTAGAATCTTAACAAGGATGCTGCCTGAAGTAATATCAAGAGAGAAGAAGTTATTAAGTGCCCATAATTAAAGTTAGAAACACACAGACATACTAACCATAGATAGCCTTAAAAATAAAATACACAAGAAATATATTTGGCGAAAGTTTTAATTTATTTTTGACTGTCCGATATATATAAAAAAAAATATATATATGCAATATGAAATACTGGTCTTCAACTAGGCAAAATACTAATTACTGTGTTTGATTGCTATGGGAAAAAAATATGATTTTTAGCAATTTATATAGGAAATAGTACTTGAAAATACTATAGCAAAATCACAAGTCAACAGGGCACAGCGCTTCTTAACTATATATATATATATATTAATATATATATACATATATTCATTTCAATGAGCAACTTTTTTAAAACCAACGCTAAACTTAAATTATATTAAACTCTAACTATAAAACTAAATATGGACGAAATGAGAAAAACAAAAACAAATGCAACTTTTTAAACTAATATTGAATTGAACCCAACAAAGTGTTCATTAAACTAAAAAGAGATACAACAACAAAAAGTTTACATATATATATATATATATATATATATATACATACATGCATATATATATAGAGTACATGTAATTCAAACACGACATTTTGTATGGCTATGGCATTAAAACGAAAAAAAAATAAAATGAAACCAGCAACAATTTAGCTATGTAATGTATTGTAAAGAGTTTAATAAATTTAACGCAAAAGCTACACTAACAAACAAACAAAAAAAAAACAAAAATTAATAATAATGAAAATACATACGTACATAAATAAAACATAAAAAATTTCATCAACAAAAAAAATTTAACGAATTTCATGAAAACTGCGCTCTTAACGCCTAATCTACCGATTTCTCTATATATACTACATATATACATATACATACACACATACATATATATATATATATATACATACATATATATTTATATATATATAAATAAAGTGAAACACAAAGAAAATATACACTTGTTTTTAGCACTGAAAACATTTGCGTTCATTTTGTTAAACAAAATTATAACATAATTATTAGACATGTGCATATGTATATTTTGTGCATATGTGCGGAGAATTTTTTCAAGTGTAGCCCAAACTAAAATACACCCAAAATGTCGTCACTCTCATGATGCTAGTAACTAGTAACTAACTAAATTGTTAAACAAACACACACACAACTTATTAGCAGAAACAACAACAAAACAGAAAAAACCAAAAACAAATCCCAGTTAAAAACTAATTATATAAAATCAAATTGCAATCCACACGAGTAATAAAATCAATTGTATTATATCTAAGACCCCTCCCCCCCCCAAAAAAAAAAACCTAAACATAATAAGAACACAAGGTTAATTAACGCTAAAGATATGTATATATATATATATTAATATATATATATATATATATTAATTTATATATATCTATATATAAATGCGGCTATTTATTAAGGTGATTGCGACTTTCAGCTAAAACTAAATTAGTAATTGTAACATTAAATAAAAACAGAAACAAAAGAAAACCAAAAAATATTTTAAAAGCAAGCGCTTAAATTGTACATTTTTACAAGGCAACTGTACATTTAGCGCCCACGGCATAAAAACTAAAAACAAAAACAAAAAAACCCCAAAAATACAAATGAGTTGAAAGGCACATCAAATGAATATTAAAAATAAATAAATGAAAAAAAGTAAACAAAAAACAGAAGCAACATTTGGCTCGCTAGAGAGTCCAAATGAAAATGTTGCTTAGCCAGAACGGAAATGAGTTTATTAAATATACATTTAAAAATTCATAATTATAAAAAATAAAAAAAAAAAAACAAAAGAAAACCCAATTCGTTGCATAATATTTAAAACGAAGGTAGCATTAACTCGATTGCCTAATTCTAATATTAAAAACAAAAACACAAAAACCAAAAAATGGAAAAAAAAACTATATTAAAAAAAACCATTAAAATTAACAGGTAAAATAATAATGAATGAAAAACAAATAAGAACAAACAAAAAATGTTATTATACTTATTATACCGATTAAAATGAAAACAAAACAAATTAAAATAAAAATTTTATTTAGATTAAAATCTTTTGCACTCTCCTCCAATTTATGAACACCATTTTCAGGCAGGCCACCTTAAGATGTAAGTATTGTGAAGTATTATCTGAAATACACGTTGCAACCCCATATTAAAGCCACATACAGCATTATTTATTAGCACGTTCCATTTAAAGAACTTGATTCATTGCAGTGGTGATAAACTTTAAAGGCCGGAATTAGCGCACACACTTTAAATAAAACAGCGATTACTTAATAATAATAATTTTGCTTTATTTAAAAACGTCACTACAAAGTTGTTGCATCATGAATAAGTGTTAATATTTGTTTTAGATAACACGCAAGTCTATTTCATTTCTAGTTAGGTTGTTTAAAATGCGCTAAACGCATAGCTCAATGGATTGTTATCATATCAGTAAACAGCGTCTCACAAAGGTACTAAAGAAATATTTGTTTCTGTCATTTGTCTGTCAGATAAAGCTGCAAGTGGTTTCCATTGGGTTTTTTTTGTTGTCATCTTATCTTATCGAGCCGTGCAGCTCTCGACAGCTTCAATTGTAAACTCTTGATAGATAATAATATACTTAATTCCTATTAGCCGAACTACAATACTTTTACATATACAAATGTATATAAGGGACTTGGGGAGGGAAAGTGGCTATAAGCAAATTAATCATACATAACATTGTTTTAAATTTTCTTTTTTTTTTTTTTTGTGTAAACTTATGCACAGAACAAAATAAATATGTACGTTTATATAAATATATATATATATATATATATATATGTGTATATTCAAAAGGACATTGGCTTTAAAAACTTAAAAAACACACTCGATTATACTTCAATTCACTGCTGTCCATTCGATTGTATCGCATTGTCGGTGAAGGTGCGTGGCGCCTGCAGAAGATCTGTGTATTGCAGCAGTGCCTCGCGCAGCGAACGAGACACCTCCGGCGATGTGGTTGTGGTGCAGTCTACCAAATATGGATACAGACCAATCAGTAAATCCCATGCAGGCTTATTGACTAAGGAGAGACAAACATAAGATTGAATTTTATATATTTATTTAGTTATTAATAGTTACCTTTGGATGCTGGCGCTTTCTTCATGGAGACCACGAGTGTGGCAATGGCCTTGAGCACAAACGATATTTCCGAGAGGCGGAATCTGAAAGATTGGCAATAATATGGAATATAAAGTTCAAATTAAGTCTTCTTGCGAATTATTCACTAACCTGGGCAACGGACACTTGCCACTTTGGCGCTCATCATCGTTAAACCGCTTGAGTACCTCCTGGAAGCGATGCAGGAGCGCCGTGACAGCCAACCGGCCGGCAAAGTCCTTGTTAACAATGCCAGCAGTGCCAGTGGACTGCAAGTTGGCATTGAGGCGATTATTATTCGAGGCGGTGGCCGTTGCCTGATCCTCGAGCAGCGAGAACTGCAACAGCGTTTCAAAACATGTTTTGGCAAAGATTTCGCGCAGCTTCCAATCCGACTCGTAGCAGATGTTGCTATCGGAGGCAGAGTGTATGGAACCCTTGTTCAGCAGCACCACAATTTGCATGATGAACTGGTGAGGCATCTCATGGGCAAACGGGAGCACCTCATCGCGCAGCAGCTCAATCACTTGACAATCGATGGTCTCATCCAATACAATCTCCTCGAGGCCACGATCCTCGATGGTGCACACGCTGATGGGAAACAGAAACTTGTCCAGTGTATCGGCCAAATCATCCCAGAGGCTGGCAAAATGTTGTGGTTTGGCACGTGCCACCTTCAAACCCGTATGCAGCACACTGATCAAACTGGAGATGGCCAGCTTCCAGGTGCTGGACGACAGACATTTGTATTTCATGGCCAGCGGTGTGCGCAGCGCTTTGATTATATCGTGCAATATCTGCTCCTGCACCACGGGCTCCTCGGTGGCCGTGCTTTGGTATAGCTTCACGCAAATGCTAATCGATTTCTCGCCAAACGGTATGTAGTTCATACTGACCACCTCGATGGATGCATTGTTGCCATAATGATTGCTCGTCTTGCCATATTTATTATGCTCGACGACGCTCTGCTGGAATGTGGGCGGTGCACACGCAAACTTGCTAAATATCAACAGTTGGCGAAAGATGGCGGGTATCAGTTGGCGAATGCTCGTGTCCGTCTCTGGCCTGGTCGCCTCCTTTTGTATCAGCTCCATGCACTCGAGTATGCCGTCGTGCAGTGGCGTCAGAAGCGTATCCGAGACCGTGGACATTATGTATGGAACGGCATCCGTTTGCACCGGTATACAAACCGCATTCGTCAACACCGTGCAGAACTTATCAAAGTCCGCCGCACTGAATCTGTGTGTAAAGATTAATTAATTCCAGTTAATAATTAATTAATTTAATTAGGAATAGTTTGTTTACCTGTCTTCAATGTGCTGGAATATGGCGGGAAAGATCTGTATGAGTGCCGTGAGAAATGCCTGACTGGGAATGTAGAAATCCACTTGACCATCATTGCCGCCAGGCAACAATTGCCGTGTGCTTGTCGACATTTTGGTGCTCTCCATGCCAATGCTAAGCCAAATGTTCCAGGCAATCTGATCAGAGATTGAATCATTAATGCGAAATTAACAAATTAACAATCATTTAAACAGTCAACATCCAATTGGTCACTTACCGTCCAGATTTCATCCTCCTGTTGCTGTCCCGTCTGCCCGTCCTTAAGTCCACGCTCCGTGCTATTGTGATACATGATCTCCTGCAGCGATTTTAGTGCCGCCAAGGATACTTCACCATTCTTGCTTAGCGCCGCGTTCTGTATGAATTCAAGTATCAAGGACCAGGCACGCTCAAAGTCTCCCAGCATTTGGAGCAGCTCACGCTTGGTGTTGAACACCCGGCAAACGCCCGAAAGGGTCAACACCTGCGTCTCGGCCCATTGCTTTTGGGCTGTGTTACGTGAATGATGGATAAGAATGTTGCCACTGGCGTCCACCTTCTCATTGCTGGCCGAGCTGCTCAGTGCGCGCACATTGTCGAGCAGGGGGAAGAGCACCTGCCAGACGAGTGCCTGCCATGTGGGCGGATTTAGCAGGCTGCCATGTGCAGCAATTGTCGAGAAGAGTGTTTGCCCAGCCGATTTGCGTACAGCTGGTCGCAGATCGACGCACAATTCACCCAGTTTGGCATACAGACACATCCACAGCTTGTCGAATTGTGGCATTTTGACGGTGCCCGGAAAGTCCGGCAAGATGGCCACATCCTCCAGTTGTGTGGACATAAGTTTCTCCTGATTTTGATTGAAAAAGTCCGATATGTTCCACTGCAAAATAAAAGGTGTACTTAGAATTTGAGAGCTGCTGAGGAGACTACTCCTGCTTGCTTACCATAAGTCCAATCGCTGTCAGTGAGATATTTAACTCTTGGGTTTGCGAACCAAACTTGGCGGCTGTGCTGATGCACAAGGGTAGACAGCGCCAGGGCATGACGGTGAGGAAATCCGTGATGACCAGCTGCAGGCACTGGAATGCGGTGCGTATCAATGGCTCACCATGATGATCATTGACGGCGCCAATGATCTCAATGATGGCGGGCCAGCCAAAAGAGAGAATCTCACCAGCCGTATTGAGGATCTGGAGCACACAATCCAATTGACGCTGACGCACATCCGCATGCAATACGCTTGACAACTCGGACAGGGGACTCAGCAGCATCGTTTGCAATTCCTGCAAAACATATTCAAAATGTTAATTGTTCCTTTAAAAACATTTAAGCTTATCTTACCAGATTCTCTTTTAGGGGCTGCTTATGCTTGAATTGCAGCGCCGACTTGACCAGGTAAGTGATGGCCTCGACGCCCCATTCGCGCATGCGTATGTGCCGGTGCTGACAGACCTCGAGCAGATGATTGGTGAGTGGCCGCCAGAGTACCTCGATGCGTGGCATATTAACCAGACCAGTTTCCATTAGTTTGGCAACAGCGAACAGCGACGGCTCACGATTGGCATAAGCCAGTTCCATGGCCTCGTGGGAGAGTTTGCAAAGTGCATCGATTAGATGATGCAGTGCCACATCATCCAAATACTGACTCGATTCGAAGAGTTGACCAATCATTTGCGACAACACCGGCAGATCGGCCATAACTGCTGTCTGTATGCCCACATTGGAGTCGACGGCAGGCTTCGGCATCGCCTGCAGACTGCCACCAGTGGAGGGTTTGAGGCCCAGAATCCAGACTAAATGCTGCAGCGTTTGCAACACCATGTGCCACGAGGTGCCCAGTATGCTGCCATCGTTGTGCGCCAACTGCAGAATCGCTCGCATACACTGTAAATTCTTGTTGGTCAGCATCACGGGCGCCTGCATTACGCTGTGGGGCAACGAGGCACTTGGCAGCGGTGTTCCAACTGCCACAATTTGTGGTCGAAAATCGCCGCCATCGGCGCTGCAACTGTTGATGAACTGATTGCTCAGATCCTGACTGCCGCTGCGGTTGTGACCTGTGAGAAAGGAAATACATTTTATTATTTATATTCCGGTTATATAATCGAGTTATAAAGCTCACATCGGAGATCTGCATCGGATTGGACATTGTTGGCAAATATGGACATGGCATAGTGTGGTGGGAACGAAGCGCGACACATAGCCATAATGAAGGCATCACGAGGCTGCAATTGATCCAGCTTGCCACAGAGTGCTGCATAGTTTTGCATGGCCTTCAGTATGTTCTCGGTGGTTGCCTCATCGATGGACGTCTCCACCAGCGGAATGAATGCGCTGAGCAGGCCAGACCAGCTGGAATTGATCAGTTGAAGGCATAACGGCCTGTGCTCCTCCTCGCTAATCACAGCCGTATTGTGTGTGGGATGCAATTCCGGTGTGCGCTGTATGACGCCCCCAATCGAGCAAGTCATTTCCAACAAAATGGCATAAGCCAGTGAAATGCCATAGCTTTCGGGTATATTTGGTGCATCCAGTTTATCCAGCAATTCCAAGCTAAAAACAAAATGAGTAAGTAAGATTTTTGATTTGGATGGGGAAATTATGTGCTTACTAAACAGCCTTCGACTGGCCGGGCGCAAAGGAGGCCAACAGCGGCAAAAAGGCACCACGGAACATAAAACCACACTGATTATTACCGCCGCTGGCCAGCGCTGTCAGCGTGCTCGTTGCCTGTTGTCCAGCGCCACCAATTGTTGGCTGACCACCATTTGAGTTGAGAACCGCCGACGCATTTATCAGTGCATAGCGAACATAGCTGCCCATGGCAGCAATCATATCATGCACGATGTGCGTGGCATGATTCTTTAGATCGTACGACTTGCAGAAGAACGCAATTAGCGAGGAGCGTGTGACCAGCTTATGGATCACCTCCAGGGCCAAAGCACGCTGCCACTGCGGCTTATCCGGATCCAGAAATTTGATGATCAGCGACAGAAAGATCTCACATTCCGTGACCAATATCGTATGATACTTTTGTATTAAAATGGCCACCAGGCGGAGCAGACGCATACTTATGGGAAAGTATGGTTTATCCACCGGAACAGTGGCTGTGCCATTGCTCGGTGCCGGCAACTGGCGATGTTTGACATTCGGCGAAAAGAGCTTAATGACCAAAGCACAAACGCGTTCCTTCAACAGCAAACGGAACTCTTGATTCTGTCGGGCATAATGAAGAAAGGATTAAGAATAATTATATTTTAGATTTTCTGTTTTTTTACCTCATGAAATACTGCACTAAAATTGCTGAGCACCGCTTCGAGCAGTTCGAGGCCAAAGGTGCGCGTCATTTCGGTCATGCCCAAAAGCCAGTAGGGCTGCTCAGCGTTAACCAGCTGCACCAGATCTTGAAACAGATGAAATGCGTCCATGGCATACGTCTGGCCATCCTGTGTGCTATT
Source organism: Drosophila fungiperda (assembly GCA_035042345.1). Classification (NCBI taxonomy): domain Eukaryota; kingdom Metazoa; phylum Arthropoda; class Insecta; order Diptera; family Drosophilidae; genus Drosophila; species Drosophila fungiperda. Next base: position 3,539,656 of record JAWNLM010000145.1, on the reverse strand, counting down.
GCTATCCGCATCGGGACTGCTCGAACCGGATTGTTGTTGTTGGTGCTGCTGCTGATGGTGCAACAGTTGCTGTTGCTGCAAACTGGGCAGCGAATCCTTTTCGAGATAAACACGCTCAAAGACCAGCGAGACGAGTTGTCTTATTGTGGCACCAGCTGTATTCACAATCGTCGGATTCTTGGTGTAATGCAAGCGAAAGCAGAGAACCAATGCCTTGGCCAAAGTGTCACCATGCACCACCAGATTGGTGGTCAGCAGCAGCGTAACAGTCTGCAGCACTTTCACCTCCTCAATGTTGTGCTCCATCAGGGTCCAGAGCGCATTGGTTATATACAGTGCACCCTTCTGATCCACCACCTGCTGTGTAATCAGCCGCTGCATCATGCCTAGGCAGAACTGTGGAAAAAAATAGTCAGTTGTTAGCAACTAATTGAAATTGGCTGATATAATGATAATAATGACTCACCTTGATTATTTTCAAGTCTTTGGTTTCGCATCCCTGCACCAGCGGATAGAGTATCTGATTGACGGTGTAGTAAACTGAATTTTGCTGACTGCTGCCAGCGGTGGACAGCTTAGAAATTGCCTCCTCAGATGCCTGAAAAAATGGATATGTACAAAATCAATCCACATTCTTTAAGTGTAAACTTTCTATATTTATTATATAAATTAAGATAGTCCTGTGTTTTATAAAACTGATTTAACAAGTGTGTCATGAATAATATAAAATGTTTTTGGAGTTTTTAAAGAATTATTTAACATGTCAACCAAATAATGTTTTTATATAGTCCTAATTTGGAAGTGTATTTTGAATTCGTACTGTTTCTTTTTTTTAAAGCTGACAACAAAGTGAGTCTTAGTTTGTTTATTATTGATGAGCTTGGCTCAATTTGATTCTATGCAATTATTGCAATGGCCATAAAATCCATTTTATTTCTTTTTCTGTCCGGTCTGATATCAATTTCATAATTGCGTCGCACGTACACACACACACACACACAACACAGGTGCAACGTAAGAGTCAAACAAAACCCCCCAAACCGACTAGAAAGCAACCCTCTCAACGCTGGCGTCACCAACCCCCCGCAGCAAACACACACACGGCGCCACCTCCCTCCCATTGCACTCCATGACAAATTGCCGCAAATGATGCACACGTCAGCGGAGGTAGCCGCAACAGAGGCAGCTCATGGTAGCAAAAAATATGCCAAATGATGACCCTGGACACACTTACCTCTTTTATTTGCGGATACTTCTTCTTGGTTTCAAGTGAGAGCGTCTTGAAGTCTGCCTGCAGGGCCTCAACAAACTTGTGCACATCGGTGCCACCGCCCACCACCCCTCCTCCAACAAATGACATAGTTATGCGTTCTGTTGTTTTTGGCTTATCGCTGAAACCGATGCTGCTGTTTCTGCCTGTTTGTTGAACGAACGACACCTAGTGCATTATATGCATGCAACATTTATGCACAACACTTATGCTAAGCATATGCGTTTCTTCCACTTTATGCTTATATTGTTAATTCACAAACAAATATCCACTTGCGAGCACAATAACAACGTCGGTTGTTGAAAATTTTTTGTGAATAGCATTTGACAGCTGCAGCTGACGTACACAAGTTTGTCGATAGTTGCAGCAGCGCACACGTTCCGACTTGCCAACAGTTGCGCAGCTGTTGGATTCTGTTTAACTTACGCTCGATAGCTTAAGTGCATATTTCGATATTTCGTGGACGAATGCAACTTTTGGCTATCAGTAATACAAATAATACTCAAAAATGTGTAGCAATATTTATTTTACTGGCTGTATAAAGAACAACCCTAAATAGTCTTGAGATAAATGGACCGAATAGTAACTGCTGGTGCCAATATCAGCTTACTATCGAATGTTATTTAACATGAAGCAACACCAAATCTTATTTAACATGCAGCTGTTATGCAAGCTGTTAATTGCAACAGGGTGGTTATCATGATTAGTAGTAGTAGACGGAAGAAGCAGAAAGAAAAACGATTTGCGGACGACGAAGACGGCGACTCGAACTCCATCGCCACTCGCGGAGTAAACAAAAAACTTTAATTTGGGATTAATTTCAATGGTATTAAAACCCTAAATTCTCAAGGCACTTAAATGTCAACGTGTTCGCGATAAAGTGCATTAGTCAATAAAAGTGTGTGCCATAAAACTGTGCAACAACAAATGCGACCAATGAAATAGCTGCAGTAACTGAAAAAAAAATCGCGAATACACATTGCATATTGAGCCAGAAATAAACGCATAGTCTGTTGTTGTCTGAGTTATTGTTGTTGTTGCTGTAATACCTGGCCTGCATGACTAATGAAAAGATCTTAAGCTTCGTTAAATTAAGGCTAATAATATACTTATGAGGCTCACTGGCTCCCAAGGCAACTGCTATTCTTTTTGGACAACAACACGAACAAATACAATAATAAGAATTACAAATCATTTTAATAATTTATGTTTGAATTGTCAACAAAACGTAAATTAATTATGTGCAAACACTAAAAATAAACTCAATAAAGGCAAATAGACCTGTGTGGCTTTGCCTGTTTAGTAATTATGCTCGACCCTGGTCCAACAATAGCCACAGCCACAGCTAAAGCATTAGCCATCGTCCCATCGCCAACGCCAACTTTGTCGCTGTCTTCAGGCTGACCGACGAAGCTGATTGCGTCGCTGCCGTCGCCTCAGTCGCTGCTTCAATTAACAAATTTACTCGCCACATTGACGTCGACGTCGCGGCTAAGCTGCAGGTAAGTTAGGTCCAAGAGCAAGAGAGACAGAGAGAGTGAGATGTAAAAGAATTGCGATGTGCTCGTGTCGGTTTTTTTTTAGCATACACGTGTACACGTGTAACAATGAACTATTCAACTTCTTTGTTAAATATTTGTATATATATCCAACATAAATATCCATCGCAACAGGGATCGTGTTTCATTTTGTTTTTATTTAATATACACAAACACGTGCATTAAATTTTTATTAAATATTTATTTTCATATGTTAATCATCTAGTTAAACGCTTTGTAAACAGGTATCGCGTTCACTGTGATTTTAAATACGGAAGTCAAATTAGCATGTTCGCTCGTGGCGAGCTTTTGGCAATATTGTTGGGTCATTTGAGCTTTTCCAATGATGTAAAAAATATGAGAGAGTCCGTTAAAAGTGAAACAAAACAAACAACGCAATGTTTGCCTTAATAGTTTTCCCATTTCATTAACATATCTTATAGCTAGCTTATATTAATTATATAGCTCTCAGTTGCATAGGTTAGAGTAATTTTTGACACGTCGTGATGAGTTTGGAGTGTAAGAAAAACACGAAACACGCGACAAGCACACTCAGCTCTAGAGATGAGTAGTAGGAGCAGGGGGAGTGTGACAATGCAATGACTTATCGATGACTTTGTTTTTTTATTGTTGTAAAATTTATTAACATAACCAAAAAGTATTATTTGTTGTTTCCAGCTTTGTATTTTGGTTGTATTTTTTTTGTCTATGGCCCAAAGATTGAGTAATAGTTTTTAGTATTACCAAATTGTTCGTATGCGTAGCTTGAAGGTTTCATTAGCTGAAGCGGAAATAACAGCACCCCAAACACTTTAAAATGTGTGTGTGTGTGTAATCTAAGCATCTTTGGTTATAGCTTAGCTAAATCAGTCGACCTGATCAAGGCCCAGCTCTTTGATTTTTGGCTTTTGACGCGCTTTGATTGATAGCAACATGGTCCACTCAAAGATTTTGACGCTGCAAACTCGTTTTTTTCTTTCGTGACGATTATCTTCCAGCGGTTCGGTTCAATGTACTTATCAGGGTCCCCACATTTTTCATAATTTCTTTCTTCTGCAAAGCCAAACTCGCTCTGCTAACGAACTCGTAACTCTCAACTCTGTGAGAGCTTCAGCTTCCAGCTTCACCTACTATTCCTACTAATCAGTTAAAGCTGTTAACTATACATACATACATATATATATTATTTCTATGCATATAAGTCATATTACTTAATAGTCGCTTTTACGACTTTATCGTAATTATACAAATTTTACTTTGCACAAAACTAAATACAAAAGCACGGTACACTGATCAAAATTCATTGAGACTAAAATGTATTAACATATCCAAAAGCATAAATCCTCTTTGGAAATATATTAATAGACTAGAATATTTTGTATTAATATCAAGTTTATATATATAATGTTGGACATTACTTTCTAAATCTTATTTTTTGTAATCACATTGTAATTTCCATATGGCATATATATTTTTGAGAAATATATGGTCAGATTTTTATAAAATATGAGAATCTTTCTCGCTGTGTAGATAGATAAGATAAACAACTTAGCGCACCCCGTTGCAAATGATTATGATATTTCCTCCCGTCGTGCACGTTAAGAGTGGGGCGGAAACATGATATTGATTAGCATGTTTGTAAACATTGCAGCAGGTATCCACTCGGAGTACTCTTCTAACCGATTCTTATCAGCAGACGTGACGCACTTACTCTTTCACTGGCTGAAGGGAAACGGCTCATTGAAACTAACAGCAGATTAATCAACTTATGTCGCCTATATCATACATATATGTCACTCTCGCTTTTAACAAAAGCTGCGGTCTCCAATACATGGTTTATTATTAGTTATATTTCCACTGATTCGTGCTTTGTTTGCTTGGGGATTTAAGTTTCAGTGTAAATACGTAAATACATATATATATATATATAAATAAATATATTACATGAACATTTTGTGAGAGCTCCGATAAGCTTTTAAACTGCAGAGTGCGTCAAACCATATATCATGAACAATTTTAGACTTGACTAACTTCTGTTTTTAGCTGTTATTCTTATCTCGAAAGAGATTATTTCGGAAACTGCTAAATTTCTTGAAACGAAGCAAGCGATATAACTTTGAAATTATTGTAATTGTTAGAATAAAAGGCATTTATAAATATGTTTAACAACAATGGTTATAATGAATATTTAGTTAAGATTAGATTAAGTTGTCAACTATTGGTCAAACTACAAACTACTTGAGCGATAAAACTAAAATCGTTTAAATAATCTGTTGGAAACTGTTGATGAAATGGAAGACTGATTGGAACTTGAGGAGTTAAGGGGTTCTAACTGTGAGTATCTGGGCCAAGGCAAGTCAAGTGGATTGAATCAATAAGCTTTTGCGCTGGCGGTTTTCATCTTCATACATACAAATATATTTATATATCTTACTCTCATCCACACGTCCATCCGGTGAAGCCGGTCAAGAATTTGTATTTAACTCAGTGCTCAACGCATACAAAGTAGGCAAACAAATGGACAAATAACAATTCTGGATGCTGTGTGCCGTTTTATGTATTCTCCGAATATACCTCTCTTGACATTTGTCCAGCTCATTAGCATGGCCCAAACGAGCAGAAATAGCCAGAAGAACGAACAGTCAGCAGAACAAAGTCAAGAACCTCAACTTCAACGTGTCTGCTCTCTTATGCCCCAAAACACTGCTCGCCATGCGTCAGCTAAATATCTACACACTCCATATACAGTCATCTTTCGCTAATTGGAATAATTCCAATTTGCAAGTCTCTAGATTTTTAAAAGTAAATTTGTGTTTTGTATTTCTTTCACGGAATAAGTTCCATGTTTACTGGTTCATTATTTATTAGTGCTTAAGCAGTCAAAGAAAATATTTGATGTCAAAAGTCGTAATTTCCTTATTTGGAATTTTAACACTAAACCTACAATAAATAAAGACGTTAAATCTACTATAAATTCTGATCGATTTGTACCCAATACTTTCTCCGTTGAATGGGATGAAACGCACGCAGGTTATTTTGAGAAATTTCTTAAAACAGATATATTGTCATGTTTTCTACGAATCGAATATAAAACGAATCGCATCGAGTGATCACCATAATTTTATTTAAATCATAATCGATCGGTTTAACATTGCTCTAAATGGCAAACAAGAAAAATTTAAATAGTTAAGATAATGCTTTTTCTTAAGTACTTTCAAGTAGAGTTTGTTTAACAAACTACAATTACCATCCGCTTATGTTTTTTTGCTATAAAAATGTTAAGTTTCATTCATAAGCAAAGAACAAAAGGCATTTGACGATAATAAGACGTTTATTTCCCTTTGAAAACTAAAGTACAACTTGTTTAAATTAGCTATCGAAATAGCTATGTCAAAATATGCATACCCACACAATAGTTGTTATCAGTATGCTCCAAGTGTAACACTATCGCAATCCATTACCCCGAATTCAACTTATAAAACTTGCATATGTATGTAGTAGCTAAGATATTTGGATATCTGTATATACACATATATAAAATAAATAAATCTTTTTCACTACCAAAACTGAAGTCTTGCGTTTTTGATAATTTTTTGTGCTTCAGATTTATATTAACATTTAAAAAAACCAATTTTTCGTGGAAAAATTAAGATTTTCTTTGACTGTAAATTGAGAGTATGTTTTAAAAATTAATCACATATCCTATTAATTCTTAAGCCTAACATTTTAATGGTAAATAGCAATCTATTTTTATTGAGTACATTCATTTAATGTCTTATTAATATCACAAATAAATATAAAAAACTCAAAAAACTTTCTAACAATTACATAGAAAAAGGTGGCGTGATTAAATTTTGTATTATAATCAAGTAATGTATATAAAAAAGTTTATACTAGGTTTTTTACACTTATCGATTAATTGAAAAAAGGCATTGTTAAATATAATTAACTTGACATTGATACATTATGCACTCAAGATAAGATTATTATTTAGTTTGCCCTTTAATTACGCCAATGTGCATCTCCATGTTTTACAACTAGGTACACAATTTGAAAATACTCTCCTATTTCAATTACTTTCAGAAAACAAAAAAAGCACAAAAAAAAACATAGTCGCCTTTTTGTAAACAAATTGTCTAATGTCGAATACTAATTTTTTCTTATCTATCGTTCTAGTCGCTCCAGGCATATCGAGTGATTTCTAACTGGTTTATACAAATATCTGCAACTAGCACTAATTACGAATACTGAAGGATTCAAAAATCGAGGACTTATAGAACTGGACAATCACATAAATAATAATGGTGGCTGTTGGCAGTTTACATAATACGCGCATTTTGCGCTTCTTTCTAGTTTTGATTGTCGTCATACTCACAATTTTCATATATGCGTCATACTCGACAACGTCGACGTTGACTCAAACGCATATGCATTCACTGTCAGCCGCTATGGCGGCGCCAACACCGCAACAACTAATGGGACACCAACAACAACAGCAGCAACAGTCGGAGCAGCAGCCTGCTATGGTTGCCCTAAACAATACGGGGGAATTCGGTTTGTCACCGGGTGAGGAGTCGCTGCAGCCCAGCAGCAGTAGCAATAGTAATAATCGAGTCAGGCAACTGGAGTCGGTGCACAACAACAACAACAAGAAGCAGCCACATCGTTTGCCCACCATCGATGAGGATGCGTTGCGTGATGGGGGCGCTGCTGGCGCCAGTCCCATGGCCGCTGGCAGCGAGCAGTCGCCCAATCTACTGGTCGATGATCCCGAGGAGCAACAATATGTGCAGAATATTGATGCCATTTCAGGTGAGTTTCAACCAATATTGCTAATTGATTTATCTCATCAAATATTATCATCTATAGGCAACATCAATAGCAACAACAATAGCGAATCGCTGCTGGCTGCTAAACAAGCAGCAGTTGCTGCCGTCAGTCAACAACAGCAGCAGCAACAGTTGCCATCAGATGCTGATATTCTGATGATACCCACATCCAATTTGCAAAAGTTCATTGAGAATGCCGATAAGATACTGAAGAACATGACTTCAAACAGCAGCAACTCAGCTGCAGCAACAGCGGTTGGAGGAGTAGGAGCAGGAGTCGGAGGAGGAGCTGCGACGGGTGTCTTGTTGCCTAACGAACAACACACGGGTTGGTTTCCTCTTATATATGGGCGTGGCATGTTGAGTTAGACATTTGTCGTTGTCGTGTCGTGCAAATAAACGACTAAATGTTTATACAAAAAAAAACACTTACCGTTAGAACAGGAATTAACTTCTATATATGAATCACATTTTTAATTATCAGAGTTAAATATCATTTTGAGTATGAATTGTAACTTGAATTGATGTCAAGTGTAGCTAAATTTTCAAACGTTTTTGCCAATGTCATTATAAAATATCAGTTTGATTCTAATGCAAATGTTACCTATTTAAATATTTATATAATTCTATGACAAAAATTGAATTACCTTATAAACATACTTTACACAGTCGGCTGGTCATTAGATTAAATGCCGTCGTCAGGCATCAGGTCACCCACTCCCTACTCCCTCCACATTTGTTTGTTTACTAATGGCCAACAGTCCAAAGTGTCGCATTACCTATAACAGGGTCTGCTCCGGTCTAGTCTGGCTTAGTTTGTTGGTAGACAAAGGAGGAGTTCTGTTTTGTTTGCACAGCGCTTGATGCACGCTATTAGGTTGCACATAAAATGTTACGAAACGGCAACTTGTGGACAGACGACACAAAGACATGACGTTGTTTCCCCCATAGATAGATATACATTAACATATATCGAATTTCCCCAGAAATAACGTTACTCATCCATTTCTTTTTTTTACTGTTTATTTGCAGATAAAACAAATCAGCCCGGTTTGATGGAGGACGTGCCAATTAATTTGCTGGATAATAATAGCAATAGTAATAACAATGGAGCTGGTTCCAATTCAGTGATGCCAGTGAAAACACCGGCGGCGCAAAATGAGAAACCACCGCCGCCGCCAGCACCAAAAGTGCCAAGGCCTAAAAACACAAACAAAGCGACGAGTTTGGATCCCTCCAAGGGCATTGCAGCAGAGCAAATCTACGAGAGTGGTCATCTCAACGAAGAGATCAGCATCGATCGGATTTGCCCGGCGAATGGATTGAACACAAGACTGCTGATATTGATCACATCGGCGCAGACGCATGCGGATGCCCGAATGGCGATCCGTCAGACCTGGGGACATTATGAGACACGTCGGGATATTGGCATGGCCTTTATTTTGGGCCGCGGCACCAATGAGACAGTGAACGAGGCACTTGCACAGGAGAACTTTATGTATGGTGATCTGATACGGGGCAACTTTATTGATTCGTATAATAATCTAACGCTAAAGACAATCTCATCGCTGGAATGGATCGATCAGCATTGTGCGCGTGCCCAGTATATATTAAAGACGGACGACGATATGTTCATCAATGTGCCGAAATTGATGAAATTTCTTGAGAAGCGCAAGGAGAAGCGAGCTATTTACGGACGATTGGCCAAGAAATGGAAACCTGTACGCAATAAGAAATCCAAGTATTATGTCGCAACGGATCAGTTTCCGGCTGCAGTGTTTCCATCGTTTACAACAGGACCCGCCTACGTCATGACCGGCTCCATTGTGCATGATCTGTATGTGCGTTCGTTGACAACGGTCTATCTGAAGCTTGAGGATGTCTTCGCCACGGGCATTGTGGCCCAGAGCCTGGGCATTGAGCGACTGCATGTGAATGAGTTTGTCAATCGACGCATATCGTTCAATCCATGCAATATACGAAATGCGATCAGTGTGCACATGATCAAATCGAATGAACAGTTTGATCTGTGGAAGAAGCTGCTGGATCAGACCACTAAATGTAAATAGTATTTTAGGTTTAAGTTGTGAATTAAATTTAATCACGATGTTGTTCGGGATTTTTAGCGAAAGATTAAAACGAGCAACAGGCAGCTAATGGGCAGCTAGAAATAGAAACATAAATTTAGTTTATAAGCATTATGATCTGTATCTTATATGTCTGTCTACTCAAAAGAGATACACACACACACACACACACATCCACTACTATTACAATGTACTAAAATCGTACTCATATGTTTTTTAATTATGTTTTGTAGTCTAATTTTAGCATTATAAATGCCATTAATTATCTGATAATTAGCTGTAACTCTGGTTATAAGTATGTTAAATACACACACACACACAATCACAACACACACATGTCTTTTGACGCAGGATGCGTCCGAAACAAACGAAACAGTCTCAAAGAAAACTATGGTCTTATTGTGGTCATCAAATAATCTGTGTTTTTTTCGAAAAATATTAAAAGGTAGATCTTTTAAGAATACAAATGGTGTTTCTGTATATTTTTTCCATTTACTCTTACTAGTGGCTTAAGTCCTCTTAAAATATAAATCTAAATATTGGACTTGAGCTTTAACTTCTCTTTTATATTAATATATTTTTGAATTTTTGTGTAATGGCTTACAGGTATTCCAAAATTTATTGCTTATTCATTTAAATTCAACACCAAAAGATAAATCAGTGTTGAAAAATTAAAGAAAAATTCGAGTCAATCGAAATATGTCGTAGTGATCGCAGGGTTTTTGCACATCGATAACACGACACCATCAAATAATGGCGCGATAACATTTGAACTGAAATTGGAACTGAACGAAATGAACTTGAACGGTTAGCAAATGCCAAACTGAACGCTCAGCGGAACGCTTGGATTATTTTTTTATTTTGGTGTAACTTGTGCCAAACGGCAAAAATTCGAAACACAATATTTACGTGTTAATTTGTAAGTGAAGTGCTTTATAGATAAGCGAACGCACGTAGACGAGTGAACAAATTGCAGCATTTCATGTGTCTTTTAATACGCCAGCAACAAGTGGTGCCACCACAAACAACACCAACAGGAACAACAACAACAACAAAACCAACAACAGCGAAGTGAACAACGTCAAATCAAAAATTTAAAAGTAAGCAAAATTTACGAAGCTATATTAGCTATTTTAAATGTTGTTGTACAACAGAAAGAAGTGGAAAAATTTGCCTTGTAATTACCACGCAAAGTGTCTGTGTCTGTTGTGCGTGTGCGTATTTGTGTGTGTGCGGCTATGTCAATTTTAAAGTGCGCTTCGCAGCTCTGTTTAGGCCAGCGTCGCGGCATATAAAACAAACAAAAATTCGGCCAGCGGCAGCAGAAGAGCGCACCCAAGAAAAACAACAGCAACAGCGACTGCGACTGCGACAATACAAACGAAACGATCGAAACGGAACAGCGGGGGGTGTTTGACAGCTCTTTTTTGATCATACATTTATGTATATATGTTGGTTGTGTGTTTTGTTTGTTTGTGTATGTGTTGCTGCCTTTGCCAACCAAGCCATTATTTTTTGTCTTATGACGTAAACCACCGAAAAAATCAAAAGTGTGCACAGCGACACATATAACAAAAAAAAAACAAGAAAAACGAAGGTGAGCGCATTTTATGAATCCGAATTCCGAATTCTTGCTTTGAGCTGTCGTCGTCGACCTCTCTACGTTCTCTGTTCAGAGTTGTTATTGTTTTTTGTCGTTATAGTCGCCTCTTGGAATTTGCAGTGTTGCAAATTAAGATTGGCGCTTATTTCGTGTCACGAACCAAGTATGTAAATAATATAAATAAAATAACAATATAATAACACTTTTTAGAAAGAACACGCAAATCTTATTTGAAATATTCCAATTGGTTTTTTTGCAGGAACAACAAATTTGGTGAGAAGAGCAAAAAATGTAAACTTAAATAAAAAATAGTAAATACTAAAAACGCATATAAAAATGATTAATAGTTTCGATCTTGAAATCGTTCGTTAACTAGCTAATAATATTAATTAGAGCAGCAGGGTATAAAGATTATTAGGAAAATATACCAAAAAATAATGATTGAAATTATCATTTCAAAATGCAAGTCGTGACACGCGCCCATCGCAATGCCAAACTAAGTTTCTTGCATTTGGAATACAATTTGAAAGCCTTATGTGGAGGTATTCACATTTAGATTGTTTACAATTTGGCATTGTTGCTGTTCATTAGTTATTCTCACACGCCAGGCGGGCTGCTCGGGCTGCAAAGTGCATTTGCCTCCAAGTAAACAAAAAGCAAATTATTATTGTTGCATTGGCCTATTCAGGCAGTGAAGCAGAGATTGCAGCAACAGAAGTAACGGTAAATTCTTGAGCTAAAGAAATCTCGTTGAAAGCATTTCCTACTCAACATGAAAAGAAATATTGTTGTTGTTGTCGTTTTCTCTCTGCCCATGCATAAGTAGCTGTCGAGCTGTTGAGATTATTTTGCAATAGGCATGCCTCATTTGCTTAACATCATTCACAGTTTTGCTGTCGATGACAACATCAACTCAAAAACCAGTCTGCCGCCTGCTTAATAATGATTCATCAGTTTTATCTGCATAGTATTCTCAATTCGATAGAATAACAAATAAAATTCAAAATCTCAACGGACATTATTGCATATTCAATGATTCACACACACTCGCATACTTAAGCTAACGGTGACCCTGCTAGATTGCTCTCTCTCTCTCTCTCTCTCTCTCTTGCTCTTTTTGCAAATTTGCTATTTCCTATTTTGGTAAATCACAGTTTTTGTTTTTTTAGTAATCGCTCAACACGGCTTATTGTTGATGTCCCTATCTGATTTGTGTTTAGTTTAGCAATGATAGCTATTTATATTAGTGTTTGTTTTTGCCTTAATAAGCACTTTTAATTCAGACCACGTGCACATTTACCCCCCGCCTTACCGCCACTTTGCAGCAGCTCTTCTCATTATTATTTACATGTTAATTGGTCATAGCTAAAGATGACACTAAACATCGCTTTTTAATAAAATAAATAAGCAATTGCTCATGCCAGTTATCTTATACAGTTTTTATTTTTCAGTAATTAAAATAGAAATACTATAGGCACTATAATCAGCATTATAAAACTATTACGTGCAAACTCGTGATTCACTTGTGCAGCTGGATTTGTTTTTAAACACGCGCACATCTCTAAAGCCCTCGATCCTTTGGTAAATAAACAATACGGATCAACATGCAGCTGATATTTGTGCAGGGGGGTAGGGGTTGTAGGGTGGGAGAGGGGTAGGTAATGGGATGCTTGCTTGTTCGTTAGTGGCTCGTTGAAGTTGGATGCGTGTAGTTCAAAGAGATTGCATTGCTCTGCTTAGTGTAAACAATGAACAGCTGTGCAATCGAGCAAAAGCTGCGCATGTCGAAAATCACACAACACACACACACATATATACAGTTAGCGCACTGTCATCGCCAGCGACAAAATGCGTCTCAAGAAGTTTGGGTTCGATTTATTTGAAATTGATTTTTAGTGATTAGTTAAAAACTAATTAGTATTTTTTCTGCTAGAATGTCGCGACACGAGAAATCGAAGTCGGTGGGCGGCGGTTTGCTGGAGAGCTGGTTCGGTCGCCCCTCGAAACCGAAGGGTAGTGGCAACTACAACAGCAACTCCCTGCCACACGGAGCCGGCGGTCGACCTGTTTCCACGGAAAATGATGGCGCCTGCATCGGTGTCGATGATCTGGAACGGCAAGTTCAGGAGATGAGCGAGTCCCAATTGAATGCTAGATTTCAGGAGATACTTGAAGATATGAACATACCGAAGGATAAGCGAGAACCGTTGCTCAGCAAACCCATCGAGGAGCGACAGAAAATGGTCTTCATGCACATGCGAGGTGAGTGGCAAAAAGAGAACAGAAAATAGAGCAAAAGATAAGATTGATAACTGCACTAACTTAGAAAACACTTGCGAAAAAAATAATAGTACCTCTTGTCACAAAAAATATTTGTAAGTTTAAGGAACTTAAAAATATTTTCAAATATGAAAAACACAAAAATTCAAGCAAAAATGAACAGAAAACATATTTTGATTCAAATTAACTCTACAAGATAAATATTATAATAATAGCACAAGATTAATTTAAATTAATACCTCAATTTTTTCAAATGTTTACTTAAATTGTGAAAATTAGAAATAAATAAGCGTTTTTAATGCTATTATTTTTTCGCAGCTGTATGTGAGTAATCGTGAACGATTTCTGTATTTGTTTAAAATAATTTTTTTTGCAACTTGGCAATTCGCTTGCTCACCAATATTTGCAGTATTAATGATTCATGATAGAATGTAAGCGTTATCTCATTGTTTTTATACTACAGATTAGATAGTCTTATCTAAAATTAAAATGGGGGCGTGCAACAGGTGCTCTCAATAATTAATGCTTCCACCTAACATGTAATTGGAATTGTGCAGCAGCTAAAATATGTGAATTAAAACCAAGATTGAAAAATTTAAATTAAATTGTGGTGCAAAGGCCATTAGTAACGCTACTGACCCATTTTTCTGTATCAAATTCCCCATCATTATCATTTAAAACCAAATCAATTCGCATTTCAATTACCTTATTTAAAAAAAACATGCTGATTACAATGAGTTAAGTAAGCATGACTGCAATTAAAATTTGCGGTTACCGTTATTTCACAGTAGCTGCTAGCAACGGTATTTATAATTAACTAAAGCGGCGCACGGTCTACTTAAATTAACAGCTGGTTATTTTAGCGATAATCATTGAAATATAAAACAAACAATTTAAATACGCTTACTCAACACATTTAATGTGTCATTTAACGTTTCATTTAACAACAAATATCACAAAATAAATTATTTTTATTTTCATCGATCAAATGGTTGTTTAGTGATTTACAGTAGCAATAAGCATTTATTCAGTTATGATTACATAATAATGGGAGCTTTCCTTAAGTGATGGAAGTATATAATAAGTTTTCCATTAATAAGCAGAAATATTAATATATAGTTATATATCTTTTGGCATAATTGTAAAAAGCTTGACTGAGACAGCATCAGTATAGCATGGAAATGGCAATTTAGCTAATCAGTCTGATAAGAAAAAAGCTCAGTGGATCAAAAATGTCTTACTCACTATCTATGTGAAATAAAGACTGTTTTAAACTTAGGATAACTTATACAAATATTTACCACAATTACTTGACTTTTTTCATTAAAAAATGTACAATTAACTCTTGTTTAATTATATAAACATACTCCATGCGTAAACAATGGTACAGTTTTTTTGTAATAAAAACAACCACTTCGTTTCGATCAATTTCCCTTTATTTTGTTTTGTTTTCAAACCTGTGGCTGTACTCAGCTCATCATCTCTCGATTGCTTGAATATAGGCATAATTTTTATTTGTTTATTATCGTTTTTGTTTTATTGCTAGCCGCATTGCACCTCATTTATTTTCAGCTGATTTTGTCATTTCTATACGATAAAGTGCAGATATGTATGTATTTATATACATGAATACTTGCATGCCTATGTATGTATATCTATATACAAATTTGGTATTACGTGTTAGAAAATGAGAAAAACGGCAAAACGACTAAACGAAAAGCTATCGGAATCGATGATCTGTGAGATGTTTGCCTTGCCACTTGTGCACTTGTTCTCACTCTCTCTCTCTCTCTCTCTCTCTCACCCACTCTGTATTTTGAAAGAACGCCTCTGTTATTGTTTTTTTTTTTATATTTACTTATTTACATTTATGCACTTGAATATTTTTGTCCTCTCTCGAAGTAACAATAACAAAGTAAAGTAGCGTCAAGGCGTCTGCATTGAAAGCAGCACTCGACGTAATTTTATTAAAATTACAGTATATTTCTATGATTATTCTTGATAATTATGAAATAAATGTATATATATATATATATATTCAGACAGATGTATGTATATATATGGCATTGTTGCTTTTGACTTCGCTTTCCGCTGATGCTGATTTCTGATAAAAGTCAAGGTTACACTTAAAGTTAACCATTAAGCATCGCTTCCTCTGCTCTGACTCTGTTCTGATAAGGCCACGCCACAGTTCTTCAGATAACGCAGCCACAAAAGAGTGCTGCAACTCAACTGGAGCATAACGAACCATTCGCTTTCAATGTGGTTTGTTTTTAACAGTTATCTGACTTAGGTCTTGGGAAACAAGCTTATGAGTTGTAATCTTTTAAATATTAGAAACGCAATTTGTTAGTTTTGAACAAATAAAACTGTTAATATGAATATATAAAACTTTACATACCCTCAAAAATGATAAAAATCGCCTTAATTGTTAGTAAATCAAGGATAGCTTGATAGAAAAAAAATCTAATTGCTGTGGTTATTTTATAACATTTTTGTTATTTTTATTTAAAAAAAAATTACAATTTGACGACGATTAGAACTTGCTACCCTTGGTTCCCACTGAGATACTCAGCCTCTAAAGCAGATAACAACTCAACTCTAATACAAAAAACCGAGCAAGCTAATTTCTAAACTTGTTCGTTCATTTTAGAAAGATTTTTGGGAGTTTTTCAAAAAGTTTCCGAGATTAGTGAATTGAAAATCCTTTAAAATTGTGTTATGGAAATAATTAAGTATACATAGAATACAGCAGGGTTTGTGAGCTTTTAGAAATCTCAACACTTTTTATTAATTTCGAAAATATAAACATTAAACTTTATTCACTTTCATCGATCACAGGCAAAAATTCGCTGGAGCGCAACGCAAACTCTCGTTTCGAGAAGCCCAACGATTATATTGAGTACCTGCAGAATGGCGAGCACAGTGAACACAAGGTATTCCTGTGCGTGGAATCGTTGCGAGTGGCACTCACCAGCAATACGATATCGTGGATCAAGGATTTCGGTGAGGCGGGCATCGGCGAGATCGAGAAACTGCTGGTGCGTGCGAAAAAGGATCGCAGCTATGATCGGATTGAGTGCGAGGCAATTCGTTGCCTCAAGGCCATCATGAATAATACGTGGGGATTGAATGTGGTCCTCACACCCGATCAGCACAGTGTCGTCCTGCATCTGGCTCAATGCCTCGATCCCCGGAAGCCGCAAGCGATGTGTGAGGCCCTCAAGCTGCTTGCCTCCTTTTGCATTGTCTACGAACGCAATGGCTATGAGAAGGTGCTCCGGGCAATAACTGCAATTGCGGCCACATCGTATAAATCTGGGGAACGCTTCAGACCCATTGTCGATGCACTGTTCCTATCCGAGAAACAGGATCCAAAGCGAGAGCTTGCCTGTCACAGTCTCATCTTCATCAATACCCTGACGAATACACCAACCGATTTGAACTTCCGACTGCATCTGCGCTGTGAAATAATGCGAATGGGTCTGTACAACAAGATGGAGGATTTCAAAGCTATTGTAAATGGCAGCAATAATGAGGCACTGCAACAGCATTTCAAGATCTTTATGGAGATACGCGAAGATGATTTCGAAGAGTTTGTACAGCGTTTCGATAATGTCACCTTCAACATGGACGATGCCCAGGATTGTTTTGATGTGCTCAAGAATCTGGTGACGGACACCACATCGGAACCCTATTTTCTATCTATTTTGCAGCATTTACTATATATTCGAGATGATTTCTATTTTCGGCCTGCGTATTATCAACTGATTGAGGAGTGCATCGCACAGATTGTCTTCCACAAGGGCTATTGTGATCCGAACTTTGAGAATCGCGATTTTAAAATAGACACCTCGCTGCTGCTCGACGATATTGTGGAGAAAGCGAAGGCCAAAGAGACGCAACGTTCCGAGGAGTACGAGAAGAAGATCGAGGCACTTGAGAGCGCCAAGCAGGAGGCCGAGGCGAAA
Source organism: Drosophila fungiperda (assembly GCA_035042345.1). Lineage (NCBI taxonomy): Eukaryota > Metazoa > Arthropoda > Insecta > Diptera > Drosophilidae > Drosophila > Drosophila fungiperda. Next base: position 3,522,078 of record JAWNLM010000145.1, on the reverse strand, counting down.
GCGGCCCATCTCGAGGAGAAGGTCAAGCTGATGGAGGCGAACGGTGTGGCGGCGCCATCTCCCAATAAATTGCCCAAAGTCAATATACCGATGCCACCACCACCACCTGGCGGTGCATTGCCACCGCCGCCGCCACCACCGCCAATGCCCGGGATGGGCGGCCCAAGACCGCCGCCACCCCCACCAATGCCCGGCATGGGCGGTGGTCCACCACCGCCACCTCCTATGCCCGGCCGGGGTGGAGGTCCGCCCCCGCCGCCAATGCCGGGCATGATTCGGCCAGGTGGTCCACCACTACCGCCCATGATGATGATGCCGATGGCACCTGTGTTGCCGCACGGCCTCAAGCCCAAAAAGAAATGGGAGAGCAATAATCCAATGAAGCGTGCCAATTGGAAGGCCATTGTGCCGGCGAAAATGTCGGAGAATGCGTTCTGGGTCAAGTGTCAGGAGGATAAGTTGGCCTCCGACGATTTCCTTAAAGAGTTGGCAATTAAATTCTCGTCGAAACCGGTGAAGAAAGAGAACCAAAAGGATTCGGTTGATAAGCCAACAACGCTGTCCAAAAAGAACGTTGATTTGCGCGTTCTCGATTCAAAGTCGGCACAGAATCTGTCCATTCTGCTTGGTGGCTCACTCAAGCATCTGTCCTATGAACAGATCAAAATCTGTCTGCTACGCTGTGATACCGACATCCTATCCACCAATATATTGACGAATCTGATACAATATCTGCCGCCGCCGGAGCAACTGAAGCGTCTGCAAGAGATCAAGGCCAACGGTGAACCGCTGCCGCCCATCGAGCAATTTGCGGCGACAATAGGTGCGTGATCCAATTGAGACTGTGCCAAACTGTCAAATGATGGATTCAAAAAAAAAATGCGAATCATTTTGACATCACTAAGTAATATCATCTGAAAATAAGTGCCACAGATTAGGGATGGTGTAGCCTAGCAACATCTATCTTTAAAGGAGACTTATAGCGATAAGAATCTTAAGAATTCAAAATTTTGGGAATGGTAGAGGTAAGCGTTGTTGCAAAAGGTTGATTGTCATCTAATATCCAAGTTTGGGTTTAGGTTTCTGCCGTTTTTGAAGTCTGTTACTATTTTAACATATATATTTAAATTTGGTGAGTAGCTTTTTAGTTGTGTTCGATATATTGTTCTATCGATATAAACCAGGTATACATATTAGGAGGATTGGATTAAGCGTGGCCATTCTGTAATATACTTTACAAATTTTATGACTCTAGCTTATAAATTTTTATTTAAGATTTTTATTGCATAAGAGGCAGAATTTATTTTCTGTTCTTTAAAGAAAGAAACCTTTCAAGTTCGGTGACTCTATCCCCAAAATTGTGGGAGATACAAGTTAGACTTTTCGAATTAAAACATTTTACGATTATATGGGCAGTAGAATGTGGCTATAAAATTATTTTATACCTATACTTTTCGATACTTAAAGCCAGTTACATATATAGCTTTCAAATTAGGTGGCTCTAAGCTTGAGATTGTGGGAGATGTGTGGCTTTATCTATTTGTGATAGTTTATTTAATTGATTTCCTGACTTCCTATTGGAAGCCAATTTTCAAAATTTTACAGCACAGATAAGTATATTTTCGAAGTATAGGACAAATAGCATGACGAACATTGCACAACATATACAACAATAATATATTTATTAACTTTTCTTTTTGTTCTGTTCATCTACAGGTGAAATCAAACGTTTATCGCCGCGTCTGCACAATCTGAACTTTAAGCTAAACTATGCGGATATGGTGCAGGATATCAAGCCGGATATTGTTGCCGGCACGGCTGCCTGTGAGGAGATACGTAACAGCAAGAAATTCTCCAAGATATTGGAACTGATACTGCTGCTGGGCAACTATATGAATTCGGGCTCCAAGAACGAGGCAGCTTTTGGCTTTGAGATATCCTATCTGACCAAATTGAGCAACACCAAGGATACGGACAATAAGCAAACATTGCTCCATTATCTGGCCGATCTGGTCGAGAAGAAGTTTCCCGATGCGCTCAACTTCTACGATGATTTGTCGCATGTGAACAAAGCGTCGCGGGTCAACATGGATGCAATACAGAAGGCGATGCGACAAATGAATTCGTCTGTTAAAAATCTGGAAACGGATCTGCAAAACAACAAAGTGCCGCAGTGCGATGATGACAAGTTCTGTGAGGTGATGGGCAAATTTGCCGCAGACTGTCGCCAGCAAGTGGATGTGCTGGGTAAGCAAATGGGATACACTTCTAGAATGATCTTTTGTAATAATTATTTATCTGTTTCCAGGCAAAATGCAAGTGCAAATGGAAAAGTTGTTTAAGGACTTGAGCGAGTATTATTCCTTCGATCCGAGTAAATACACCATGGAGGAGTTCTTTGCCGATATCAAGACGTTCAAGGATGCCTTCCAGTCGGCGTACAATGATAATGTGCGCATACGCGAGGAGCTGGAGAAGAAGCGACGCATGCAGGAGGCCCGTGAGCAGTCGCAACGGGAGCAAATGGAGCGACAGCAGCGCAAGAAGGCCGTTGTCGACATGGATGCCGCCCAGACGCAGGAGGGCGTCATGGACAGTCTGATGGAGGCGCTGCAAACGGGCTCCGCCTTCGGCCAGCGGAATCGACAACCACGGCGCCAACGACCCGCTGGCGCAGAGAGAAGGGCTCAACTAAGTCGAAGTCGATCGAGGACGAGGATCAACAATGGCCAGCTGATGACGCGAGAAATGATCCTAAACGAGGTGCTCGGCTCAGCGTAGGAGATGCGAGCAGATCTGTGCTCCAGTAGTGTACATATATAAATAGACATATATATATATATACTTATATTCATACTACTATAAAGTGGAGATTAACATTTGGTATATGTTGCTGTTATAATCATCAATTGGAGCTAATTTTTGAGACATCGGCCCAACTAATTTACCCGCTGCAAAGTTCTAGAATGACACTAAACAATTTATATACAAAATTATATTTTTGATACGCTTTTTATTGAAAAGAAACTTTATTGCTGCTGCTGTAATTAACAAATTTAGTCAAAGTACTTTTTTGTATTGCGTTCTCCTACGGCTCTTTTGGTTCCTTTGGAATAATAATTTTTTTATTATTGTTGTACTATGTCAATTTGTTGTGCACATCGTTTTCGAGGCACCCCAAAAAAAAAGAAAAAAGCAAAATTATGATCTTAACATTTATAGAATTCCTTTTGTATTTACTTTCGATTTTAAGTCGCATTTTAATTTTAATAACTGTCTGCTGCATATTATTTCATACTTATTTTTCTCCTGCTGTATATTTAACAAGCTGTTAATTTATAACTATATTTTGTGGTAAATGAAATCGTTTGTATTTATATAGTTTCTTTTTATGAGTAAACGAATTGAGCAATTCAAATCACTTTTCGGAAAACGTACTTTGTAATTATGTAATTTTCTATTATTTAGGAATAAAATTCCCCCAATGCTAATAACTGAAAATATTCTGAAAAATATAGTTTTCATTAAAAAGAAATTTAAACTTATTAATACCTAAAAAAAAAAACATTTTCAAGCTGAATCATCACAATTTTTATTAACATTTTGGCTGTTCAAAAGGGAAATTTTAATTTTTGGTTCGGGTTTTTTGACTTTGTGTTGCGACACACAAAGCAAAACCAATTTTACAAATTGTTTTATTAACAAAGATATTTTATCGCGGCATTCATAAAGGGTGTGCACAGCGCAAAATGCACTTGCCCAATCCGGAGTGTCGACAGTGTAGGGGCGAGGGGTAGATTTGGGGGACGTTTGCTGCGCAGTCATCGCTATAAAACCTCTTCAACGTTCAAATTAACCGACAAGCGAAGCCGCGCGACAAAAAAAATAAATAATAAAACAAAACTCAACAATCCAATCAAGCGACGCGATGCTTGATTCGAGTCTGACGATGGCAAAAGGTGAAACTTCTACACATACATATATAAAAAAAGGTATATATTTTTGGTACAGTGATCGCTCGAATATGACGAATCTCCACATCGAAGGAAAGGTGTGGAACATATAATTTTTATTTTCAATGTAAATATTTCAAGAGCAGAAATTTAACATTAATCAACTTAAAAAAATTTTAACCAAGTACCTTTTGAAGCATTCTTAAATTTGTTATACATAAATGTATAAAACTATACATTTTATAAAGTGATCGCTAAAATATAAAAAATTTCCAGAACTTAGAAATGTTTGTTGTTTTCAATGCTAACTGTAAGCGAATAAATAAATAAATATTAAACTAATTTTTGATAGATTATGTTGTGTAAAAATTATACATATAAATAAATTGCTACAATATTAAAGAAAATACATTCTTAAATACTTTATTGGTTATTTATTTTAATGCCAATCAATTATATTAATTATATTCCGCGATATCGAGTTGTATGCATTGAAATACTTAATTTTAAATACTACAAAATTCAATCATTCTAAAATTAAAAAAATAACTAAAGTGAATAAAATTAGAACTTGAAAAATGAAGTTTGTAAGCTTCTGCAATTAAAATATATGAAAAAGAAGTAACAGCTTCAGAAATTTCAGCTGCATAACCCAAGCAGTCTGTTTGGCAAGTGTCCACTGTATGTGCTACATGATAGTGCTTATAGGCGACTATACCTCTATATAATATAGTTCTCCCTTTCGCCTAATTGACGTTGAAGTCTTGAGACTGCTTTATGGCTGATTTGTGGCGCTGTGCTTTATGGGTTTATGAACATAATTGCATTTTAAAACATTTTTCAAGTTTTTTTTATGTTGCTGATGTTGTTGTTAATAGCCCGCTCAAATTCTAATTTATGGGCAGCAGCAGTGACTCATAATAGTTATAACTGGTACATTAGAAGGGTTTTTCTTCTTTATGTTTTTGGATTGCATTGATTTTTATGCTGGAAAAAAACTAAAGCGCTTTTGTCGAGGCACGAGCAGATTGCGCCCCTAACGACTTTCCAGGTAAGCAAACATTTTGACGGCACTGTTACGTGACAAAAACCAAAATGTAGCCGCTGATGATGATGGAAATGAAGGTTCATCCTTCCACGAAGCGAATTCCGGCGAAAAAAAAACGACGATGGGCTGGAAAAGATGGGCTGCAACCGCTTTAATGGCAGTGCGAACTTTATGGAGGCACCTACACTCAATACTCAATACGCCCCGTTTACTGTCCCTTTGGGCTGGGACAGGGTAAGCGATCGGCTGCTGATCGTAAAACTGTTTTTGTGTTTTTACAATATGTATTGTTTTTGGGCATTAAGGGGTTTTTTGTTTGGACAGCAGTTTCGCCATAGTTTCCGTTAATAAGTGCAATTTAAGTGTGCTGCCTGGAAGGCCAACTGCTTCTTAATCCTTGATCGATTCTCCTTGGTTTGTCTGCCTGTGTTTATTTTGGCCATTTGTTCATTGTGTCAACTGAATGCATTTTTAATTATTCGCACTCAATGTGCAACTTTATGATGCTGACACTCAATGAATACGCTTTTTAACTTATCCAACCAAAACATATTTCTGGGAAGTTAATCTGAAATCTTTCAGCGGATTACTCAATCGATTCAGGTGAAGTATTTATGCATTATTTATTGAAAGTTATTGAGATACTTTTAACTGCAGTTCTCATTCTTATAACTATTTATTAAAGTAAATTATTTAAAATAAAAAATTTATTATTCAATTAATTTTTTTTTGTTAATTAGTGGTATTTAGTGCTTGTGGTAATAAATTGTGTGGGAGCACTTTTGAGCCATGTGCATATACAAAAGTAATTGGCAATGTGTAATAAAAGTAAGTAATAAAAGTTGCATTACAAAACGATACCAATTAAGCTAAAATAAAACTAAAAATGTACCATTTCCATTAGCAATCAATAATTAAAATTATTTTCAAACAATTTACCTAACAGAAAAAAACAATATGCTAATCGCATCAAATAAAAACCCGACAATTTGTATACAATTTTAAAGTTGAATTTATAGGCAACTTTTGAAGCGTGATCAGAAAGGTTGTTATATCACTTCTGATGTAATTAGAGCTGTTACTTAAAGAAACCTCATATAAAACTCGAAAAATTCGAAGAAAAACATCTGAACGTTGATTGGCGATAGGGAAGTATAAGGCCAAAAGGCTCAATGAAAGCTAGACATACGGTTAGATGGCATATATATAATAATAATAATAAATGAAAATTTGTAGTTATTGCCACTACAAACATGATTTTACAGTCACTAATTGCATAATGCACATGAAATTGCTTAATTAGGCAATATTAATTTAGACTACAAATCGAAGTGTGGCCATAAAGGAAAATACCCCTTTTCTTTGCGCCTAAAAACCAAAGCAAAACAAAAGAGAAAAAAAACTGTTACCTGTGCCAAGCCCAATAGGGGGCGGAGCTACCTGCTGGCTCGGCCATGACGTACGCCTAAATGAGACAGCGCGCATGGCAACGAAAGAGCGAGCGAGCGGGCGACTGCAACATAAGCCATCTTGAATTTCAAACAAGCAACGGAAATGAGGGTTAAAAAAACTACTGCTGCTCCTGCTGCACTTAATGTACACACTGTGTATGTGCGAGCGAGATGACTAGATAGTCAGCTAAAACGTTGCTGCCTCGTTGAGTTTTGGCTTACATGTTTGTTTTTATTTTTTTTTATTGTTATCAGTGCTCGACGTTGTTCGCTGCTTTCAGTACGCATTCGACTGTGGTTAACGTCGCAACAGAGCCAAACGCAACGGCAATTGAACACAGCGCACCTACAGCCAAAATAACGTATATTTTGAACGCGATCTATAAAAATACCAAACATAAAAAAGAGTTGAACGATAAACGATAAATCGACCAATCCAAACACAAAATATAATCGCGTGTATGTGTGTGCAAAGAAGATCGCAAAAAAGAACATGTAAAATGTGCTTGTAATGTGCAAAATAGACTAATAACTACTAATAGAAAGACGTAAAACGCACAGTGAAAAATAATAAAAAGAGACTTAACCCAAAAGATATTGAGTTGATCTAACCTCACACAGAACATACAGAGAGATAAAAATAGAATATGGTTTCACATTATTATAATATGCCGTATTCGCAAAAGCATAGCGCCAATTTGGCATATGCATCGGCGACGCAAGCCTGGAATTGGCCATCCAATTATCATACGCCGCCCAATCATCAGTTTATCGGCGATGTGGATTCGTCGCATGCCGCAGCCCATCATGCGGCGGCTGCCCATCCAATGTATTACAATCCCCACATGTTCCATTCGGCGGCAGCGGCGGCCAGCGATTGGCATTCGCCCGCTTCCAATTCAGCGGCAGCGGCCGCAGCAGCAGCTGCAGCAGCCAACGATAATTTTGTACAGCAGCAGCAGCATCCGCAAAATAACGGAGTGCCCACATCAGCCCATCAATTAATGCATCAGCATCAGCACCATGTGCATCTAAATGGAGGCGGAGGCGGCGGCGGTTCGAGCAGCTCAGTTAGTTCGGGCAGCAGCAGCTCGGCGCCCGTTGTGGGTTCGACGCAACTCAGCGAAAGCTCAGATCCCGTTGCCATTGCACAGGCGCATCAACAGCATCAACAACAACAACAGCAGCAGCAACAACAACATATTGCCGAGGGTTTGCCATCGCCACCGATAACGGTATCGGGCAGTGAGATTTCCAGCCCGGGTGCACCCACCTCAGCCTCATCGCCACACCATTTGAGCCATCACTTGAGCAACAACAACAACAGTCCATCTACGCACAACAACAACAACAGCATCACGGCCAACAACAACAACAACAATAATAATGCTCATCGAACATCACCGCCGAAAACGCAATTTTATGATTGGATGAAGAAGCCAACATATTCAGCGCAGCCGCAACCTGGTAAGTTTTCAAGCTGCAAATGTTAAGTTAACATAGCATATCCCTTAGTCAGTGCTGAAACAGCAGATTAATGCTAATTTGTAGAGTAAGTTGAGTATTGAATTGATTCTCTCAATCAAAATAATTTTAGAATTTTTCGCTTTTGATATATATATATCAAAAATATATCAATTGACATATGCAGAACATAATACATATAAAAGTAGTTAACTAAAGCAGCAAAATGTCTTGGGCTTTTTTTTTGGTGCTCGCTAGTCAAACGCGGGCAGTTCTAGTGCTGAAGCTAATATTTCGTGTATGAATCAGATCGAATTCAAGCTCGAATTTGTTCAATCGTCTTTTGGGCTTCTCCCGCATCCGCAACGAACATAGGCTCAAAAACAAAATTAAAACAACAGTCCCCCCTTGTCTGCCTGCAAAGCCAAAAGCTCGTGCTGTTCGCAAAAAAAAAAAACGATGAAAGACAAAAAGTTTAAAAACATAATTTTATAACTAACTATAAGCATTTTGCTTTCATTGAGCGCTTGCAAAGAAGGGCCATTAGGCCCATAAAAATCAAATGTTTGTCTTCATTTTACGGCACACACAACGAACGCCTTGATTTATGTGCCAGGCTCACCGCAGTCAGCAGTCGCAGCCAGTAACTTGTCGACTCTGTTGACTAATTTCGTGTCGTAAATCAATTTTACTATAAAAAAAAAAAAAAAATTAAAAATCAATCTGGTGGATCAGTTCCCAGTTTCTAATGAAAAATGCAAATAAAACTTAAGTTGGTCTCTCACAGCAATTAGTGACTCGAGAAGTGTTTGAATTAGGTCTTGGAGTTTGACTGCAAATGCAACCATGCGAATCCATTGAATATTCTAATTGTCATCTTTTCCAATTGAGTCATATGTTTTTTCTTTGTCTCTCTCTCTCTTGATTTTCAAACAATGCTCCTCTTCTCTTCGTATGTCAAAAGCTTTTTTTTGTGTGCTGCGCTTTTTCTCACACTTTTATTTTGTTTCGTACTCTATGGTTTTGTTTCTTGCATTGCACAATAAAAAGCATTACCATATACTGCAATGCAAATATCAATGCATACTTGCACATATAAACACACACTTACTGACGCGACGCGAGAAACCCACAAGTAAATATACTCATGCATAAACACGTGCGCAGCGCTTACAATTTATGACCTACGCGCAGTTTGTTGCCCAGACTTTTTTAAGTTGACGACGTTCGTACGTTCGATATCGGCGATATCCATTAAGCCCATAAAATCTGTTGGTGTGCAATTAACGTTTATGGCGTGCACCACCGTTGTTCATTTAATCCCTTAACGGGTCAAGACGACAAATTAAGATTATGCATTTTATTTATTATTCTTATAAATAAAAAAAATACAATAACAAATTTGTTTAACAATTTTGGTTGCATACAGCTAGCGCCATGTTTAAATTCTATCTAATGGCGATATATATTTTTGTATGTTTGGGGTGTACGTGTCAAAAGGAAACTCGGTACAGACACTCACACACACACACACACACACACACAGAACGAGTGTAGCTCTCTATTGGTGTGTGGCAATAAAGTGTTTTGAAGAACTGTTATTATTGTTGTTGGGTTGTACTTTTGATTCAATAGCTGTTTGGCGGGGCTTTCGCGATTAGATTAGCTAGTCTAGAATTCTTCGCATGGAACACCTTTTTTGGGTGAAATTAACCAACAACGGGTCACCCGTCAATGGACGCGAGGCGGGTTTTATGTTCCATGGATCACCCGAGTTTCTATGCTACTCTAATCATTTTATTTTAGCTCTTTTTTTGTTGTTTTTTTTTTTTTTTGGATGATACCGCGTAAACGTGTGCGTTATCTTTAAACCATGATGCGATAACAGGCTCACCGGTTGGCGTATTGATTAAAACAATAGTATAGCCAATAAACAAATAAAAATTAGTATTACTTCCAATAAAAACTAAATAGCGACATTTATGGCCAAATCTTTGCAATCATTATTATAACCAAAAAATAAAAGAGGAATAGAAAAATGACCGCCTGTTGCAAATTAACAGATGGAGACTAGGAAGAAACCCAAACTTGACACTCAAAACTTACGAGAGAGGGGGGGTTAACCATGTCTTTGTGTGTCTCACCAGGCTGGGCATAAAACTTAATGCCACATGACACATTGAGATTTAATATGTCAATATGCACAAAATTTATATATACCCTACACCCCCGCACATAAAATAAAAAGGGAATATTACACATATCTATAGTCGACGTATATGCATAGCATAGATATGGCTTCCCCCAAATTTTTGGTCCACATAAAATTGAAGCAAGTTATGCTACAGTAAAGTTATGCTAAAAGAACTTTATTTCCAGTTAAAATTCTAATTAGATATTATTTATAGAATTCTGTCATTTCTATACACTTTATGATTGTAAATAATATTTTAAATAAAATTATTTCTTTCTGGCTACTTATACAGTTTTAAAAAATGTTTAAAATCCATTAAAAGCCGATTATAAACATGTAGACATAGGATATAGACTTCTAATTGCTTGATAGCTCCACTTAGTGAGTGACCACTGTATTTTCGTTTCTATACTATATAGATAGACTATATATATATGAGCTGAATGCCTGGGACATAGACGTGCCTTGTTTGGTTGCATGATAAGCCATTAAAAATGGCCACAAGGTGTGCGCTGTTGCACTCAGCTCAACGCTCTCTATGTCGATTTCGATGTCGCCTGTCGATCGTTATCAGTGTTATCAATATTTGGAATTTGTTGTTGCTATTGTTGTTGTTGTTGTTGTAGTTGTTATTGTGCGCATTGCCGTCAACAGTCAGAGCCAGAGTCGTAGTACGTTTAGCTGCCCCGTCGCGTAGCATGTATCAAAATGAAGTCTACTGTGTTTCTACACTCGAACAAAAAAATAAATCGAACGAAATTGTAAGAAATTCCTTCACTATTATGCAGAAAGTAAATATCTAAAATTTAAGGTTGAAGCACTAAGCAAACATTGTAGCTTTGCTAAAATCATGGTTTAAATTTCTTAATTTAAATTTTATATGCATTTCGTAATAAAAGAAATTATTTAAAAAATATGACAATAAAAAATTATAATTTTCAAATTTTTAGTGAAGTATTTTTCTGAGTGTAGCTGTTGCTTGTTGATTATTAGCTCAGTTCATCATCTAGCTAGAGCGACATTGGGTCTGACAAATGCTATACATGATTGACATGCCAGGATTAGCCCATAGTCAGCTCACTCTCTCTTTCCCTCTCGCTCTGTTGCTCTTTCGTACTCTATCATTCTTTTCACACTCTACCTTTCTCTGTCCTTCTCTCTTTTTTGCCTTTTCCACACATTTACTTTGGGTTTAGTTTGTTTAAATATGGTTTGTGGCCTTTTTATTTGTATTGGGCATTTATATTGGTAATAACTGAAATTTGTTCCTGCTAAGTAGCCGGAAAGCCCTTCTCATATATACACAATTATATATATTGTTAAACATTGAGCCTATTATACAAATATATCATACAAATATATATATACATCAGTTGTTCACTTAAGCGCCGTGGATTTTGGAAAGCTTTACGAATTGAAGTAAAAAAATAATAGTAATTATTCATGATATAATGTTTGATTGTAGAAAATCAAATGTTCATGATATATTACTACATTCATTTTATATTCTATAATCTAAATTAAATCCTGAATATGAATTAAAAATCTTTGGAGTCGAATCTTACAAAAAGAGATCTATGAAATAAACAATCCAATAATAACAAAACGCTTATTAACGATGATCAGAAATATTTATAGAATGAGCTCATAAGTGTGTTTAATTTCTCTTATCAATCCAATTGAAAATGAAAACAATTTTAAAATTAAATATGTGTCCCTGTCGAATTATTTCCCTTAGTCATAAACAAAAAATTATTATTTGGCAGCAAGTGTTAAGACCTGCTAGCGACACCAAAATCCGATTGTCAATCAAAACTTTGTGTATAAAAAATACACCAAAATTATATGTCAAGTAGGAATAAGTCCATTGATTGACTGACTAACTGATGCAGGGATTGGGGGGACTGTTTTGAGAAACGTGTCAAGTTTATGGTGGACACGTTTCCTAAGAATTTCAGTAAATAGAGAAACGTTTTTTGTCATTATGTGCGTTTGTTTGTACGTTTATGGCCAAGATTTGCAGTCCAGAAGTTATGTGGCATATAAAACGGGCCCACATACCATATAATACTGCAAACCAAACCATATATATTGTGGGCGCAATGCCCGTTAATCGCTTAACAATACAATAAAGTAGCAATAATTATAAAACAAAAGCAAAAACAAAAACTAAATTAAATATTTCATTCACAAAATAGCAACCATAATAATAATGAGCAAATAAATATTGTATATGGTAGCAATATTCTGATTTTTATGCCATGATTATTATTCATTGCTTAATGTGATTTAACGCTTATTTAATTACTATTTGGGGCTCCTTCCCCCACTTCTGCTCAAACAACTGCTCATATCTATTTATAATCACTTTCATTTTTCACAGTGTTCAGTGCCCGTGTTCTTGGCTCTTACAGCTGCATCTTGTGTGTATTTAGTGGCCTCAACGATTATTCAAATATTGTTACACATTGACCCAAAGCATTTAACCTACTCAGATAACTGCAGGAGCCGAGAATTCGGACAAGTCATACTGAAAATTTATAGTTCACACCATTATACACGTTGGAGAGGAGGTGTACACAACGCAACACACACACAAAATTTATTGTATATTATTTTGTTTAATATTTTTATGAAGCGCAAATTATCAATAATGTGTTGGCCAGGCTTATAAGACTTATGCGGCCTGCCTTCCCTCTTATAGCAAATAAAACTTTGCAGAGGAAGCGTCAATCATTTTGTATGCCCATTGAAGAAAATACTTAAATAGATTAAAAATATAATTGGTAAAAAAAAGTATTTATATATATTTTTTTATCAGCATCGAAAGCCAGGTAGATATATGAATTTATTTATGTATTTTTGTTGGTCTGCTTACGGGTTCTCAAAGTTTTCTGCATTTATATTTCAAAATCGCAATTTAAAGACGTGCAAACAAATCTGCTTAACTCCATTTGCTTAATCTATAGAAATCTACAACTGTTTCTCCATATGCTAAATCTATAAGAATATATTACTAATTTGATTAACCTATAAAAAATGTATAACTGTTAATCTAAACTATTATAATTAACGCCACCCATTCGCAGAATTATGCAGCACGCCCAATTTAGAGGACTTTACTGATTTACTGGAAGCAGGTGGTACGACATTCATTTATATAGATATATATCCTTATATATATATATTTATATATCTTAACTTATTTTGTCTCAAATTATGTTTTTTGCCTGCTTTGTTTTCGTTTCCTTTTCCTCTTCTTCTTATTCCTCTTAATTTTGTTGGGCTTGCATGCGCCCGCTCATAAATTAACTGCGGCATGGTCGTATATCGTATCGTGAATCGTATCGTATATCGTATATATAGCATATGTGCTTGTAAATGTTTATTGCATGGCCAACAGTCCCATTCCAAATAATTAACGTAAATTTGAAAATAATTTTTTCTTCTCCATTTTTTTTTGGCTCGCATTGAATTTATGGCCTTAATGGCGAACGGGCAACAGTCAAATTGTGGCTGCCATTTTCTAAGCATGCGGCGCCACTCCTCACGCTCTGTGTCTCCCTCTCACTCACTCGCTCATTAAGGGGCAACATTAAACCGGAGAGCGTTTGGCTCGCCAATCGCGTGTTGGCCACAACACATCTACGTCTCCGTCCTCGGCTGTGTATGTGTGTGTGGTTATATGACTTTGGCCACATTTCCTACTCACATCCTCTTTACTCCGCCTTGCTATTTGCCTTGGCATTTTTTGCGTGCCACATTTGGCTGCGGCACGTAGTACCGGCATTTGTTTTGTGCCGCCGCGTTGCACGCGATCTGATAATATTTTCTTTTATTCACTTTAATTTTTTTCTTCTTTTTTTGCCTTTTCTTTGGCATTTATAATGGCACGCAGCCAGGGAGCGGCTTGCAATAAAGAAGGGGACTTGTAGTTGTTGTTGAAGAGTGATGGGGGATCTGGGGTAAGCGGGGAATATCTGTTTTCGAAGGCGTTGTACTTTTTACATATGCATGGCATACGCTCATAAAACGTATTTCCATGTCGCATGTTTCCACTTTGATGTGCGCCATTTTGAATTTCTCGCTCTCCTCTTTTTTTTCTCGCTCTTTCTGTGTGTGTGCCCGTGTGCGAAAGAGTTATTTATTGTTGCGAGCGCAATGCATTAGTTGAACTTTAATTACGTTTTATGGAAATTATACAGCTGATCTAATTTACTGCTAAATAAAATATTCACATTTATATGCAATTTCTATTTTGCTATGTTTATATGTTGAAAATAAACTTAAAAGTTGAGTTCCATTAGCATTTTTAGAAAGTACAGCTACAAAATTAAAACTAATCATTTTTCAAGATTTAAGCAAATTTCTGCTTATTCTAAATACTCTTCAAATTCTCAGGACCCAAAGCTTAATTTATAACCAACTTGTGCGACAATATATATACAAAAATAAACCTGTCTGCCTACCCCTTTTAGATATAAAGCGACTAGTCGCAAAGGTGGTAAATTACCAACAAGGATGCAAAAGGCAAACGCACAGAAAGACCGAAAAAAAAAGTAGAAAATGCGGAAAAAGGAAAAATAAAATAAACGTCAAATCGAATCAAATGATTTTATGATGTAATTTGAGCTAATATTTACGATATAACAGCATCTAAAACAGCAGCAAAATGCCAAATAAATGTTATTGTTATATTGTCGCTTGGGTGGTGAGCTTCCTGCTAGTTGTTGCTAGTGTTGTTGTGCTTTTGTGTCTGGTCTTATTGTTGAATCTCCGCTTTGCCACATTTATGATGCTCACATTCGCATTCGCACTCTCTCTCTGTCTCCTCTCCCTTTCTCCCTTTCTCTCACTCTCCCACTAGCCCACAGATTTTGCTCAACTTTAAGAGAACAAATTGTTGAGTGTTGAAAAGTCAAGTGTGGCTGCTGCCAGTGTTGTGTGTAGCAATGTCCCCGGAGTGCAATAAATGAAATTGCTGCTGAGCGGCAGACCAAGGGTAAATAGCAGTGTTGGGAGAGGGGGTGATCTGCAAGGTTGCCCGAAACTTTTGACCCAGACGCGAAGGAAGCTTTAATTCGAATTTCGAAATTTAAATAGCAGCAAGCCAGAGAGTGAGAGTGAGAGAGGGTGTGAGAGAGAGCGCATCAGTCTGTGCAGGTAATAAATGTCTCCCAATAGATTTCACACACAAACACATTGACATTTTATTCTAGCTTGCTACTATTTTTGTCATCATGTTGGGCAACCACAGCGATAAGGATGTGACAAATTAACGCACAGCATGCGGCAAGCCACATTAACACGCTGTCAGAGTGGGCAACCACCAACAGACAGGCACGACAGACAGACAAGCAACCACCAACTGTCCCGTAACTAACCGCAACAGTTAAACTGTAACTGTAACGGTAACTGTAGCTACAATCATCAGTGTCCTTCATCTCTCTGTATTTCTTTCTCTCTCACACACTGTGATTTGTCCTCTGGGAATCGGACACATAATTGCCGCAATCTTTGCTTCAGTCCGACACTTTGGTATCTATTTTGGCAACAGCTGTCTTGAAAAATCAACACTCTTTTATATATATATATATAGACATCTGTATTATGGTGCGGTCCCTTGAAAATTAGAGCTATTCGCTTTTAAAAGGTGTTGCTAATTTGCACATAATTCCAATTTTGCTAAAAACAAAAAAATAATAATCTGTTATAAAGAATATGTTCTTATTTGAAATACACAACGCATTGAAAATTTGCAAAGTGGCAAGCATAAAATCTTTAATTGAGTTCGACTATTTAAATTGATTTAGATTGGATGAAGTTGATTTTATCGTCTTCATTTTCAACTTACAGAAGACATCATATTTTTCAGTTTTCTTTATATTTTGCTCAAACCTTATAGTATAAAAGTTTTTAGTTTTAAGAACTATTTAATTATAAAGTTTCAGTTTCCCAGGGAGCGATTTACAATCCAAACACTCAATTGTCTCTTAACAGTCATTTATGGGACTTAAGTTTGCTCCCATTTTGCTAGCTGCCTTCCCTCTTCAGTATATACATATTATATAATATAATAATATAGGTATACCTAGAGCTATTGGCATTTGATATTTGGTATTTGCACAATTTTCCTTTGTCGGCAACACAGATACAAGATACAAACACGAATACATTTGTGGTACTCTAGTCATAAGCCATAAACCAATCGACTGTGTTTGAGTTTGTGAATTATTACACTGAGATATATTATTGATAAGGTCAGGGGCGCAACAGGAGCAAGTGTTTTATTTGCTTTCCAGTTTTAGCAATGTGGTTCAAAGTCAAAATTTATAGCTCTGCAAATGAATCAGAATCCAAATTGAATAGAAAAGTGTTTGAGTTTGATTAAAACACAGCAGTGCAAAGGTTGACAATTATATATAAAGCTGTCTCTTCATAAATAATATGATTTAACTATATACAAAAGGTTAAATTCGATTTGAAATACAGGAGATAAATCTGGATCATAAACCCGGATCTAAAACGAATAAAGTTACTTAATATAAATAGTAAAACTTTTCAGACTGACTTTCTGAGAGTGATCACTAGAGTAGTTATGGACTTTAAAGCTATTCAATTTGATTTCAGTGTAATAACATTACAAGACAATCAGTGTGAATGAAAGGGCTACGATCAATATCCATAGCTAGACATATATAGATAGATACATAAATACATTGTTAACTGTAGACTCTTTGGTATCACATTCGATGTACAGCAAATAGCTATTAAAGCTTATCGATGAAAGCCACAGCAAAGTCCCAATAACTTCAATTCCCCAAGAGCCCAACATTAACTGTATACTTGCAACATGCAACTCCTTCTGCATGGCTTGATTTGTTGCTGTTGTTGTTCTTGTTGATAGAGACCTCAACTGGGATTAGGGAGTGTGCCATTTGAACTATGCCGCCAATGGAAACGATAGCAAACGTTCTACGACAATGATATACGCAATGTCAACTAATCCATCATAATGGTGATGTATATATACCTATGTATATATATGTACATATAGCTCTATACTTGCCACAAGTTGTAGCTGCAAAGTTGAAATCCATTTCAATTACAAAATCATTGTCACACTTAATTGCAGCAGTCGCTCCAAAAAGAAAAATATATAAATTATATGTACACCCTACACCCTACACCCTACGACCAAATAAAGACCACCTCACACTCTCTTCTCCTCGCCCAACTGCTCCACATAAAGAGTTGCCAGTGACAAAGTCATAAAAAAATGTCACACCTATTTTTTTCCAGTACACGCAACATTTTATTTAATTACGAATAAAATATATTTGTACTTTTAAGTCTTTCTCTGTCACAAGATGTGTGTCTTTCTATCTAAAAGAAAATAGATATATATATATTGAAATTTATTATATATCTTTGTATATATATGGATATTAGCATGCTTTATCTAAAAGTCTAACATTAATTCCCCAAGCTCAGACTTTCCTTGTTTTTTTTTACACCCTTAAATAAGGCTGTTTAATTTGGCCATGAAGCAGAAATGGCATAGAAATTAAAATTAAACTTCTGGCTGCAAGAGTACTTTGAAATCGGCTTATTAAAGTCAACATTTTATTTTGTATTGTTTGCAAAAATGACTTTAGTTTTTATTTATACTTTTCTTTTTTTTTGACGGGAGGGGCTTACGACACTTGAATTATGATCCGTGTGTGGCTTATCAAAGGAGGAAAAATTAGCAACTCTTTTGAAGATCTATATAAGGTTGTTTGTCTAGACAGAGAGAAAAGGATGGAGATAGAAAGTGGCGCTTTTGGTCCACATAAAGTGTGCATATTTGTTTAGTGTGTGCAGATAATAAAACACTCAGTGTATGGGTTAGTAACTTTATAGTTTTATATATGGTATACACAATTTATTGGATTATGGTTATGGCCGTGAAGGTCAGAGATACAACCGAGCAGCAACCATCGAGCACCAACAGCCCCAACAACATTGTGCTCCACTTTGTAGTGCTCTAAATAGTGTTAGACTTTTTTCTTTTTTTTTTTAGTGTTTACACTGTGCGCAGAGCAGGTGTGAGAAATATATGCCAACAGATAAACTTGTGCATATGACCAGATTAAATCGAGCAACAGATTTTCCACATTAAGTATGCAAAAAAAATAGATAACAATAATTATGTAAGATAAATTTTAAAGTGTTTTATAGTCTTGGAATATTAACACCTTATTTAACCTAATCAAATAATATATAAACTATTTTTTAGTTTTACATTTTGTTGAAATTACACAATTAAATGTAATTTAAAGATTGTGGCTTTTTCTTCTGTTTCTGCGTGTTAATTTTGACAAATATTTGTGCACTTCCTCAAATCAAATCCAAGCAGGTTGCCAAGTCTAAGGCTGTTTAAACAGTTTTGGGTTATTATCAGCATTAGTAGTCTGCTGTTCGGTCGGCATTATGGCACTTATCAGATAGCCAAGTTAGCCCCGACAGTTCGCCAAGTACAAATAACACGCGCAAACCGAAAAACCCAAAATGACTCCACTAAAATTGCAAACAGTCCTAAAGATGCGAGATTTATAATTGGGCCACAGACTGTAGAACTGTAGATAGATATGTCTAAGTAGTAGATTACAAATTGTGTAGACTTAGCTGCGAATGAGGCTTTAACTGTTTTTTTGTTTTTCGTTTTATTTTGTTTTATATGACGATTGCCACATTTGACTAGGTAAACAAAATACTCTTGCTGAAGATGAAGATGATGAAGCGAATGCAATAAATTCATGTCTAAACAAAAGTGTAAAAAATAAATACGACCGAGCGACAAAAAGATAAGGAGCCAGCGAATGGGTTCTATATCTTTATTTATTTTTTTTTTCGGCTTGCAAGTTTTTTTTTTAAATCAATAGAAAAACTTGTGATTTAGGCATAAAATACCTTATTTGACACAAATCAAATTAGTTTAAAAATCTTATTTGGCTTATTAACTTTTTTCAAGCAAGCTGTTTGTTTTTTTTATTTTATAATATATGCTATATTTTTAATTTGTTTTAAAAAATCAGGTCATATATCATTTGAAGGTGTAGCGCATTTTAAGGTCTTTAACACCTACACCTCTCTCTCGCTCTGCTGCCCTCTCTCTCTCTATCTCTGCATGTATGTGTGTGTGTGCCTCCCCCCTTTTATCTGGTTTAACTTATCATCTGTGAAAATATTTGTATGTTTGTTCGCTTGTTTGCTCGATTTTAATTGTGGTTTACGTAGTACTACATAGAAAATAAAATGTACAAAAAAAAAAATTAGAGCAAAATCCCAATGTAGAAAAAAATGAATGTTTACATTTGAGTTGTTGGGTTAGTTGAGAGTTTTTCCTGCAATATGTGTGTGCGTGCGAGTGTGCATGTGTGTGTGTGTGTGTTTATCACGTTGGCAACTATATAGCATGACATGATCCCGTGGCCTTTTTCATGCCTCGTCTTTTGCTGTTTGTCATTTTTTATTTGAATTTTGATTGACTAATTGCGCAACAAACGCGAAGCGCCACATATTTTGGCCAGGTCTCTGTAGTTGGTTCAACTCCTTCACTCCACTCCAGTTTGGTAGGTGTCTTTGGCGGCGCCCCAAAGGCCATAAGTTGTGTTGGCCCGCAATTAGATTTAAATTTTTTTATGTTTACCGCATTGGTTGACAACTTTTGATCGTTTACGCTCATTTTATGGCCTATCTTAATTCAAATATTGTCGGCTTGTTGCATGACGGCGATGAAGATGACGGGCAGCTGGAAGGATGACTTGTTTGCCCAACCGAATGACTGACTGAACAGACTGTCACTCACTCACGTGGAGCTGAATGTTGACAGAGCTGCACACGATCTTCTTTTTTTTTTATAAATTTAGCTAGATATTACTTTTGCATAACCTTTTTTGTTTTATGATTGAAGTTTTGTTTTGCCAATATATATGAATGAATTCTAAATATCACTTTTAAGCATGACAAAAAAAAACCTATAATTGATATTTTTACGCATGGATGTTTGAATGCATGAATTATCTAAGTTAATGTTATATTATTATAGATGTTAACATCATTTGAAATGGCCAAAACTAATGAAAGTTATTTTTGCTTTACAGGTAAAACGCGCACCAAGGACAAATATCGGGTGGTGTACACAGATTACCAGCGTCTGGAGCTGGAGAAGGAGTATTGCACGTCGCGTTATATAACCATACGGCGCAAAAGTGAATTGGCGCAAACGTTGTCGCTGTCGGAGCGGCAAGTGAAGATCTGGTTCCAGAATCGACGGGCCAAGGAGCGCAAACAGAACAAAAAGGGCAGCGATCCGAATGTGATGGGAGGCGGCGGCGTTGGAGGCATTCATCATCAGACGGATTACAGCCAGTTGCTCGATGCTAAGACGAAGCTGGAGCCCGGATTGCATTTGCAGCACACGTTGCACTCAATGAATCCGATGGCTGCCATGAATCTGCCCGCCATGCGTCTGCATCCACATCTCACGGCGCACAGTCATTCGCTTGTTGCGGCAGCGGCACATTCACATCAGTTGCAACAGCAACAAATGTCGGCAGCGGCAGTTGGAGTTGGCACGCTTTCAATGTGACATGGTGATTACCAAGGAGTTGCAGTCGGAGTTGAAGCGAATGTTTATCCAAATCACAACAACAGCATCAGCAGCAGCAACAACAGCAGCAGCAGCGGCAGCAACTGCATGTTGCAACAACAGCAGCATCAGCAGCAACAATTGGCGAACGGTGTCAGCTTTGCAGCGTGTTGAAATGATCTAGCGATGGATTTACTATATATACTTTTTATATATATATATGTGTAAATCTTTCATTTTTTTCTTTTGTTGAGGGTTGGCTTTTAACAGTCAGACTGTTTTTTTGTCTTTTATTGGGGCAGTGGTGCCTTTTTGAATATTGCACGTTGTTAATTTTTGTGATTGTATATTCCCTGCTGCCCCCGCCCTTCCCCGCCCCCCTGCCACCAACAACATACAGCCCCCTAACATATATGTTGTATTTTATATATATATATAAATATTATGTCACAGCGCCTTATTTGTATTCAATTTGTTTTTTTGGTTCTAGTTAAAGTTTATCAAATTTTAATTAAGAGCTGTTAGTTAACATTAATTAAGAGATGTTAGTTAACATTAGATAACAGCCTATGAAAAAAAGACAAAAACAAATTAAATTTACATTTACACATAATATTATATTTGTATTTGTATAGCCGTCCCGCTCTGGCATTTATCTTTGAGAAAGCACAAAAATTTCATAATTATTTAGTTAATATGTAAGAAAAGCAAAAAATAATAATAGTTTGGTGCAATTTGATTACACACAAATAACTACACACATGTAAATATCTAACACAACAACAACAACAAAGCAACAACAACTTGAACGTTTATTACTTAAATGCTGTAATAACAATTAGTTAGTTAGTAGTATATTTCTTAGAATAAATTCAATTTAATGTTAATAAACGAAAGCAACAACAACACCAACAAACACACAAATGCATATGCACATTTAACACACATTTCGTGCACAATACACAAATTATATTATAAAACGTTAACATAAGTGAAATATACAGAACAAAACACTGTTGTTGCCCACATATCAAACATAAATATTATTAAAGCACACGTGCATGTAATTTAATGTTTATTTAAATTATCGCAGCAATTAATTTATGTAAAAATCCATGTGCTATTTAAATAAAAAAAATATAAAACAAAAAAAATACAAAATTCATTTCATTCCTGGGGTTAAATTGGTTCACAATAATGGCCACAGCAACATAGCAACAAGACCAACAGCAGCAGCTGTTATGCTCCACCTACGAGCAAGAAGAAGCATAGCTGTCAATTTTATTTACATTTGCCTACGCCTTCTAACGTCAATCGCCATTGACGCTCTCTCACTATTGTTTGCTCTGTTGCACTCACAGCTAAGTGCTGTCTCGGGTTGATTGTAAAGTGCGAGTGTTTTTTCTATAGCTTAGCTTAAGGTCAGTATTTTTCTGTTCTTAATTTATTGTTTTAATAATTGAATGTTTGGAATTTTTACTTTCTACTCAAAGTAAAAATATTTGCGCATTGAATTGATCTTCAGCCAGTAACTCAAATGGAAGTGTCCCTTCTTCTCTTCAATTTGTTTGCATGCTCTCTTCACTCTTAAAAGCAATCACCAAAAAGCTCCTCATAACTCCGGAGATTAAGCTGGCTGTTAAACATAACTGTACCTATTGAGAGCTTAAATTGTGCGAAAGGCTAAGATCGGCTGATGAAAGTAATTTTGCTTTTAATCGTCTTTATTTGCATTATCTGCATTCGAGCTAAACTTGTTTTATACATGACACAAAATCTCTTTCGCTTCGATTGATTTACGATGCACACTTTCCGATTTATTGAAGAGTGCCAATTAATACATAGGAATAGTGGTGTTCGAGAAACGAGACGCCTCGACTTAATCGCCAAAGAGTCAACTATGTATGGAAGTGGTAGAGTCAAAGGGCGAGAAGAGTGACAGAAATGTAAAAGTCAAATACAAAAAAGTATAACGAAAGAATTAAAAAATTTTCACAGCAATAAATGCATAAAAGTCAAATATATTCACATATGTCGATATGGTATAAAATTTATAATCGTTGGATCGTTGGATGCTGTCAGGCTATTGTCATCACTAATAGAGACATACCCAAAGGCAGACGAAACAGACTCGCAAACTTCGAATTTCGAACGTACGTTACTTTTCGGTCAGCCATAAACTTTTATTTGCCTCAAAAGACGTCAATGGCGCAGCTGTAAGCAGAAGTTACGATGATTGGCAGTGTCTGTGTTATCCTCCCTCTCTCGGGGTTCGCAGGGGGGATTCTGGCAATCCTATGGGTGCCAATTAAGCAGGCCGCCATCATGCCATAAAACTTTTCTCCGTTTGCGTGAGTGATCTTAAAAAGATCATTCCTACATTTTATGGCGGCGGCTGCCAACTGCATTTCTTATTCTCCTCTATTCTCTATTCTCGCTATTCAGTAGAAGAGCGACAATAAATCACTTTGGTATGCATTCCATTCCATACCCTCTCTCTCTCTCTCTTTTATTCATTTTTGAGAATGTCACAAAATGGCGCACAAATTACAAGCTGAAACATAAGCTGTGAATTCTAAATAATTCCGACCAAAAAAATGTGCACATTGTGTAATGCAGTAGCTAAAACCCAAAAGAAAGAAGGGAATTGTCGGCAAAAGTCAAACATGATATTTATTTCGACTGTATTCGTTACAGCCGGCTGAAGACCTAAAGAGTTAAAAACCGAAACCCGAAAGTGAATTCCAATTTAACTTCGAAATCGGCATAAAACAAATGCAAACAAATGCCTGCAATCTTCTACGTTGCATCTTCTTCTTCTGCTTTTTCGTCCCTCGTTTGCCGGAATACCGTTCACTTTATTCGTTCGTTCTCTTTTGGGTTTTATTTTTTTAGCATGTAGGTGTGAAAATGTAGCGCACACTTCCTTTATCGGGGCAATCGAGCTTGTTTGGTTTCTGCGTTCTTTTGCTCTTTCGTTACTCATCTCATGTCTCTTTTGCAAGTCAAAATATTTTCATTTTTGCGTCAAAGGAATTGGAAATCAACAACAACAACAAACACCCGCTGATCTGAGAGCGAACCGTTTTCAGCAACAATCTATGAATTCGATTCGATACGATTTTTATTTGTAGACGTTTCAAATCTAGACAGGTTGTATATTTTCCATAGGCGGCGCAATTTCCGATTTGCTTAATCTGCGTCGTAATAAATCAAACGGTTGAGAGCCGCATTTGGACATACATGTTTTCATACAATTGGCGACACTTGACAAAACTACATATTTGTATACAAACATATTTTTTTAAAGAAATATTTCTTGAGAACTACATTTAAATATGTTTAAAAATATGAATGTAGTTGTTTAGCTATATTTCTACAAAAATAGTTTATCTACAACAGAAGAACTGCATATATGTACCTAAATATGGTTATCAACATTCCTTTATAGGCAATTTTAGTGAAAACTAAATATACATGTACGAAATATTAATGTATTTGGTCAGCAACATTTTTTTATGCGAAAGTCTATTTTAAAGCACTAAATCTAAATATGTAAGGAAATAAGTATTTAATTTCTAAGCAACTTCTTTATAGAAAAGTTACTTGAAGGAACAATATGTATACGAATACATATTTATTGGCACAGCAACTCTATTTCTGTAGAAATTTTCTATGCTCTACATAATTTCTATAAAATCTATTTGATGTGTGTTACTTATTAAAATGGATCACCAGATCAACAGTCGCGCACCACACGCATTTGTTTATCTGTAAATTCTATTCCTAATTATTCCTAATTAAAAGCAAAAACAATCAACACCCACACCACATTCGCAAGACAACAATAATTAGTTTAAGCGTGAAAACAACCAACCAAAAAATATTACCTTGCGATTTAAAATTAAAATGCAAATTAATTAGAGTGAATTTGTGGAGAGAGATCGCTCTTGAATGCAGCTTAAAAGTTTAAACAAAAGAAATGCTATTCATATATCTTGGTCCAACCAGGTCTTATCTCAAGCATGATCGAGATAATTAATTTATGCCTAGATACATATTTGTTTCTTCACGCGCTTCTTGCAAAGTTTTATCCGGTTATTTTGTGTTTTGTTTTTTTAGGTTGTTTGCTTGTTTCAAGTTCAGATCAGAGGTGCCCAGACAATATGCGGGCTTTTATGCGGGAGTTTGATTAACACAATTCGAATTCAGTGTGTCTTTTTTTTTTAAATTAAGCAACAAGATTTATTAGTAAGCATGCACTAATTAAACTCTCGCTGTCTGTCTTTTGTTTTTTCTAGCAGTTTGTCACAAAAATAAACTGAAACTGAATTTTTGGTGCTCTGTGGAGCAGTGTGGATCATAAAAGAGCCGCTAAAAGGTGTGGGTGATTTCACAACAAAAAATAAATCCTAAAATGAATAAACCACAAATTTGAGTTGATATTTTCAGCGTTTCGATTTGTTAATTGAATTGATTAGAAGGTGGTCGAGAGAACGAGATGCAAACATTTGAACGAGGGTGAAATTAATCAAAGCACTCTATGTGACAAATTTTTTTTTTTGAATATTAAAATCTAGATTTTAAGTTTGGAATCAGTATAACTCTATTTTTGTTTGTTATGCTAAAACCATTATTTTAAGTTTGGAGTCAGTTAAACTTTGTTTTCAAATTTAAAATTTTTCGTTCGTAGACAAAAGCTGGTAGCGCACATTACTTTCGATTGAAAATTAATCGTTATCGCAGCGCGGTGCTGCCACACTGTGCTGCCAAAAAGGAACTAAATAATCACGCGCTGCTCACTTCAAGTCTGACACAAATTTTGTTTTGTCATTGAAAGTTAGTTTCTGAAATTCACAAATAAAATGGTAAGTAATTGGGCAAATATGGTAGCAATTTATGCTAAATTAACCGCTTGTTTTATAGGATCAGCAATCGCTTAAAGTACGCCCAACAGATGTGCATGTTCTCAATGCATCCGGCCGGGCTACATTGCCCACGGAACAAAATTGCTTAAGTCAATTGGCGCACGTTCATCGTTTGCGGGATTCTGAGCTGAATTACAACGATCACAGATACAATATCGACATGCAAATGCTGAGGAATCGCGAAGGACTCGGTGCACCCCTCAAAATGGGCATGGATCGCTTTGCGGCACGTCAAATCGGACGACTCCCCTTTCTGCAGTCCAGGTGAGTAGCCAAATATATATATATATATATATATATTATTTATATTTTAACTATTTCTTTATTTGCAGCAACATAATGGACGATGTTTTGACTGGTCGCTGTGATGAAATCTCGTTTGAGGACTTTCTCAATCTGCCCGAATACAATGAGAATTTGCGTCAACCCCATGCCGTTGTTGAAAAGTCAATGGGCATTCACATTTAATGGCACATATTAAGCAACATTTAAAACATTACCAACTTCTAGCGATTTTGCTGCTAATAATAAAACAACTGGAAACCACAATTAATCCAAGTGCTTTATATAGTAAATTTGAATTTTTGTGAATTTCAGCAACCATACTGCAGATAGTTGTTGGCCTATGGTCTCAAATAAAGTAATGCAAAGGACGAAAGTCCTTCAAACACGCGAAATAAAAGGACTTCTTAAATCAAAAATCCTGGCAACACCTATGTAACGATTAAATCGTCCTTATAGTTTTCGAGAAAACAAGAATTTTCTGAATTCGACAAATTTTTCCCATATGCTCTTGAAAGTATGCAACATTTTTCATTTAAGCAAAATTTGGACTATACATCAACCAAGTAGGTGTTTCTGGTGTGTGTACCTGCTACATTAGACAGCAGCCCGCAAAGAAAACGGACAAAAGAAAATATAAAACATTTTTGGTTCACATAGTTTTTGATTATTTGTAACTTGATTTGTGTTTAGTTGTACAAAGTTGTGTAATTGCTAATTATCGCACAAACTTATTACAATTTACTCAGAAAACAAAACGTATTTGAACTAAATACTAACGAAATATTGGCAGAGCATGATTCGTAAATTAGAATTGCTTGTACTCGAAGAGATTCATTAAATTAAACATATATAAATTTATATGATATGCATAAAAAAGGTCGGTGTATGGAGAATATAGCTAAAGAGAGAGAACATTGTCTGCTCCAAGAAATGCAATTAAAAAATACACGTAATTAAAATATATGTCATACAAATAGAACAGCTTGAGAAAGGACGAATGCGTTTCATACATATAACATTAGCCTTAAAATTAAGGAAATCGATTTAAACAAAAAAATATGGACGATAGGCATCATTAAAAAATTATACAATATTGCATATAGATAGATAAATTTAAGATAAAGTAGATATTTCGTTTTCGATTGAATACAATAGGTATCTAAAGATAGGTATTCGTTTGCTGCAGTTTTTTGCAGAGCATTTTCTAGTAAATCCAGTTTACCGGCACCCATTGCTCCTCGTGACTCATCTGGTCCAAGGTCTCGACAACTTGACGGAACGACTCGTCAAAGTCATCGTTGACAATGATCATGTCAAAGTATTTCTCATATTTGCGCTGCACAAAGCTGCTCTCCTCCACCGTCGAAATGAGATCGTCATCCTGTTCGTAGCGATAATAATAATAATATTGGTATGTGTTAAGCATGTTTTGTGTATTCAAGCAGAGATCGATTAACGATACTAAGGTGGCCTAATGCATGCAGGATATGATTGGGCGTAAGTCAATATTAGAAGTCTCTACTATGCAACCTCTTTACCTCATATAGCGATGCCAGGGACTCGAGTGTGCGTGCACGCCGGGAGCTGAAGCGTATTGAACTTTGACGATCGAACTGTAAGGAAGGATATTTAAGGAATAAGTTCTAAGCTACAACTAGCTAACATATATATATATATATATATATATATATATATACATATATAAATTTTTATATATCTTTTACAGTACCGATAGATTTCTATTGGAGCCGGTTGCACGACGATCGGCATAGATTGTCTTCAGCTGTTCCATGCCGGGTGCAGCGACGAATATGACAAATGGCATTAGTTCCTGGCTATTGTGCAGTATCTTCAATGCATTCGGCGCACAATCCAAAATGCACATGCGTCCACTGTTGATCACATCCTTGATCGATTGCAAGTGGGTGCCATAGAGATTGCCATTGTGTTCGCCATATTCGAGGAACTCGTTCTGCTTAATGGCCTCGTCCATTTCCTCGCGATCCATGAACCAATAGCTAACGCCATTTTCCTCCAAGGCGCGCTTTGGGCGACTGGTGTCTGTTTATAATAATATTTATATATAAAGATCTACTGCAGGTTATGTTAACTTACGTGGAATCACTGCTCCAAATTTGTCCACATCGCTGTTGATCAGTCGATTCTTGAGCGTGCGTCTGCCCACACCAGAGACGCCAATCAGCACCAGAGTTTTCCTACGAAACGGTGGCATGCGCGTCACCTCCTCATAGAGCAGCAACTCCGCTTTGTCGAACTCACAGTTCGCAACCGAGCGATACATAGTCTTCCTTTTCCGCTTCGATATCTACATTAATAACTCGATGAATATAAAATCAGACTTTAATTATTTAAGACAACGCACCCTCGTGCCACAGATGCCTATCTTGTGCACATAATCCGCCTCTGGCGCCACAAATGCCTTGCGTCGCTCCTCGAGCTCCTGCGACGGAATCAATCCAATTTTATCCGACTCGGCGGTTATATTCTTTGCCTGCCACCAGTTGGGATCTTTTACATTAATTATCTGTAAATACACATCGAAATCTAGCAAAATATTTTTCTCAATTTTAATTTACAATTCAAACTCACCTGCAAAATATCGCCGGATTTGAAAGGCAACCCAATATCCCTGCAGGGCAGCAGCGAATCCTCCGATGGAGTGTATGAAAACAATGCGCGCATATAGCACTACAGAAATAATTAGTTATATAAAGTTATAATCGAGTTCTTATATAAAAATGGATGAAATCTCATTTAAGATTTACTTACTTTGTTGCAGTTGTTTTTGAATTTTTTAGGGTCTCTTTACTGAAGAAAATAATTTAATTTTATATATATGGGCATTTTTAAGATAAGAATGTTAATTTCAGCATTTTAAACTGAGATCTGTCGACGAATTATTTTTCGATCTTTTCATGCGCTTAGCTTATTCAATTTAATTTAGGAATGAGAGATGGCAATGCCCATATATACTTAATTATGTAACGATAAATCAATTATAAAATGTAAACAATTGTAAATTAACAGATAGACAAAAAACAATCTGTTTTGTTTCTATAGTTTCAACTAATTCATGCAAAAAAGTAGCAAATTCTTTAGGTCTGTTTTTCATTTTGCTTAAAACACATTGAAAGCAGTAACAAATAAAATACTTACCGTTAGTTTCTTGCCCGATTCAAGATTTGTGATGCCATTCTGTTTTACCTGACCCCCACCAGCACTGACCGTATAGCGACCGCTTTTGATCTCCTCATCGACATTGGCGCCGATTTTCAGAGTTAGATTCTCCTTGGCCCGCGACACCTCCACCTGCAGTTCATCGGGTGTGCGCACTGCCGTGCCATTCACCTCGAGAATCACATCGCCCACATGCAACATGGCCTGTTTATCAATGACGCCTCCGGCCAAAATGCGTGCCACAATCAGCTGTTTGAACTCATCCATTTCGACGGTGAGGCCCAGTGGCTGCTTGGGATCTCGACGCAGTCCGACCATTTTGATCGTTTCCACGGGCATCTTGGTGGTTAATATGTCTTCCGTATATAGATAGCCGCCCGATTGGCGTTGCGATGTCACCTCGAGTTTCGTAAGAGATCCACCGGCACTTTTTAAGCGTTGCTCGTACAAATATCCTATTTCATCGTGGGCACGCAAGAGAGCCTAGTTTAAAATAAAGAGAAAGAGCGAAAATTGAACTTCAATATAACATATAAATGCTTCACAACAGTTTGATTTTTGTAACCGCTAGCTTTTATTACCGTTAGAATCATCTTGAGCTTAGACTTACACGAAAGTGAGGTTGGGCCAAGAGCTTGGCTAGCTCGCGAGATTCCAGGCGACGAGAGGGCGAAAATTTGCGTATGATATCGTCACAGATCGGCTTGTTGTTCAAATGTGCTGGCAGAAAGGCGGGCACTGGCTGCGGCTCCGTTGGATTTAGCTGCGTGTGTTGAGAAGCACATACAAATAACAAGACAGAACAAAGGGGAACATGTACACATAATTAAATTAAAAAGCTCGCATTAAAGTCCGAAGTGGGGCGTTGGACAAAGCTCATCAACAACAACATATCTGGTTGCCCTGGCCTAGGTCAAGTCATCTTCGCTTCTGCTTAATTGACGTTCGCATCCGTTAATTGATAGCTTGCGCTTCTTTATTTGCAGCTTTTCTCTCTCTCTCTCTCAGACTCTTTTTTAACCCTTGTGAACTTTGGGCTATTTCACTTTAGCTCGACGACATACTTTATGTCTTAGGTCAAAAATTGGGTCGAATGTTCAAATTCAAATTTGTGTCGAGCATTGCTAAAAAAAGTGAATTTTCTATCAGTTTTTGTTTGTTTCAGTTTTTTTGTAATTGCACTTAATTCTTGTCTTCCGCAGCGTGTTTTCTTCGCTTACTTTCATCGTCGACTACTCATCTGATTCCCCTGTCACCCGCAATCCTATTTGCAATTCCCGCTCGCTTGTATTTATTATTATTATTACTGTCTCTGTCTCTTGCCACAATTTCCGCCCACAATATAACAATTCAGTCAGTCACTCATGCAATATTTATATGCTACAGCGAGTAATTCTTTCTATTTTCTCGACGTGGATGACAAATGCAAAAGAAAACAAGAAAATTGCATTGGCCCAAAAAGAAAAAGAAAAAGTAAAAAATTTGAGTGGATGACTTAGCGTGTGTAAAATTCATATATATATATATATGTATTCCATTAGAATTCCCATACATATCGATTTGTTATTTAAGGCATTTGCTAATAAAATATTTGAAATTAAATCCTTAGTTAGATCTTTGGGCGCTTAGAAACCACAAAAGCCCAAATGACTTAATCCGTTTTATTTTTTGCAGACAAAAGCTGTCTCCAGGCAATAGTTATTTTTGCATTTGTTTATTTACACATTGTCTGGAGAATATCGCATTACAGTTCTTCTTCCGCATGACAGCAGAAGTCGAAGAAGAAGCCACATATAGAGCTTCCGATTCAAGCCTTAACGAGCTTACACACACAGACACAAATGACAACTGTTATTGACACTGAACTGGGCTCTTATTGTTGCTGTTCTTGCAAATGGGTTTTCACCTCACAATTTAGACATACCACAAAAAAAAAACAATCAACAGGTAAATGGCTAATTAGTCAAATTGTTGATTATTTATTGTATTATTATTTTAAGCCGTTTAAAACGAACAATGCATCTTATTATATCTGATTAAATTTTTTCCCAAACTACGTATTATGTGTGAGCTGACGTATTTGTAAGGAATTTAACTCTAAAATGGTATTGTGTATTTAGTTAGGCGTTTTAATTTTTTATTAAAAGGTTAATCATTTAATTTAATTAAGTAAGATTTAGTGAGAAGTAAATATTTTTCTTATTCACAGATATTTTTCACTTTTTTGGAGCCACTCCCAAAACGCGCGAGCGAGCCAAGAAGAAGAGAAGGAAGAAGAAGAGCGAAAGGTGTAAAAAGTGTCAGTGTGTGAGTAAGCCGGAGAGTAAGCTTCTATCTGTCTGTATGTATATGTATGCGTATGTTTGTGTGTGTGTATGTAAGTTTGACGTGCATTTTGGCCAAAAACACACAGTTAAGACGACGTTAGTTACACAATAAATAAATGGAGAGTCGCGACTACGTCATCAACAAACTGAGACATGTTCGAGTGCCAGTTGGCCAGGCTAAAATTGTGGGCTTTTACGTTCGGTTTGTTGACAAAGTAACCAAGGCAGCAAAACACTTGCTCTATTTACACACACACACACAATGAATATTTACTTGGCTTTAAGTATACAAATTAAACTTTTAAATTATGCACTAAAAACGATCAAAAGCGAGAGAGCGAGAGAGCGCATATTAAAAACTAACTGTTGAATATTTGTAGTCTCCGTTTAAGCCATGCTCAAATGAGCAAAGCGCACGCACACACACATACACAATCGTCGCAGCGCGCACGTCACAATCAACTGGACCTCACCTTAGCACAGCTCGCAAGTAACTGACTCACAGCGAAGCAAGCAGTTAACCAAGCACAGTTGGGTGTGCTAGCGTGAAAGAGAGTGAATAAGACCGCGCGCTCTAGGGCTAGAGAGCAAGCTTGACTCTTAGCAGTGTGTGTATTAGTGTTAGTGCGTGTGAACACTTGTTATGTTGTTTGAACGTTACAACTGTACACTGCGCTGTACTGATTAATGTTAGCTAACAGCGTAGAGCATTAAAGCCGCTCATTGGAGAGCTTTCATGCTAAGCAGCAGCAGATGCGGTTGTTGCTGCTACTGCTGCATTAGTAGGCCAACCACTTCTGTCTCAGTACATTTGTTGATTTTGTTTTTGTGGCGAGAGCAGGTAACATGAAGTTAACATAAAGTTTTCATAATTAACACAAGCATGCAGCACACATTTACTTTTGAAAAGCCATTTTCAAACCGGTTTCCACTCATTATCTCTTCTTAGGGCGTTGTTATTATATGTGACTTTGATGCAAGTCGCTTTAATAGCCATGTGGAATTTTGAGACATTTCTTTCCGATTTTTTACCTTTCTCGATGTTATTTTCCTTATCAGCGAAGTCTCGTGACTTGTGTTTTTAATTACTTTCACTGCCTTTCCCAACAGGCAACGGGTCAGTGTAATAATCACGTTGTACAGCTCAACAAACTCAATGCTAATTCTAATTATCTGCGACACGCGAACGTAGCTTTTGATTATTTTCTGCGGTTTGCTGGCTTTTTTGGTTGCGTGTTTAGTTTTTTTTTCTAACAACAAACAAATAATAAATTATATATGTTATTGTTTTGATTAGGGCATTTTGATTAAAGGAAATCAATAAAACTGTCAAATTATTGCGAAACTTTATAGATATGCAAATGGCGAACGTTTTCTGCATGTTTAACGGTCGATTAATATTCAATCTTTACATCATGTTACTTACATAAAATTAGCACAAAGAATTGCCGCTCAAATAAAGGTCAAGTTTAAGTGAGAAGAAATTGTGTTAATTGCTATGCCATAATGAACGATTATCATAAAAGCTCGTCTCGTAACGAGCACTCAAATGCCATTCAGTTGCTTCGTACTTAATGAAAGAGAACAAAAGACATGGCGTGAAGACAACCCAGCCCACATTATCTGAGTGCTCCGATTTACTCAAGTGAAAGCTTTGTGAAATTGCACCCATGACCCTTTTTTATTTACTTTCATCTACTTTAAATGGTAGCAAAAAAGTAATCACGCGTAAAGTAATCCATTAAATGATGTAACAAAAAATATTTAAGCACACGTTTGGTCTTCACATTTATATGTAAATGCATACACACAACAAAAAAAAATCTATTTAATGTCAACTAACAACAAATTAAAATCAAAATAAAATAAATTAAAAAATAAAAGCATCTTGGTACAAATATATTCAAAATATAAAATTATATACCGTTATCCGCGCTAAAGAAATATTTTTCTCTACTTTGTATAGATATGCTCTAATTGGCATTTAGTAAATTTGGACAATCAAATTGTTAATAATTTTGTTTTGAGTGTATGCACACAGCACGTTAAACCACCAATAGACTAAACAATGATTTTTCTTGTCTGTTCGATTATGTGAAAAACGTACTCGATTTTTCCCATGTTTCCTCATACTCACAGAGAGCAGATGGTTGTTCTATGTAGAAATCTGGATCTGGGTCATGCCCCATACAAAATAACCCGTATGTGTGTGTGTGTGTTTAATTTTATGTACATACCATAAGTTCCTTGTGCGGTGTTGATGGATTGATAAGCAAAAGACCCTTTAGAAAGATTTCATCCGTGTCCGAGAGGTCAGCGGAATTCCGAAAGGCGGCTGGAATAGTGTGAATTAAAGGAGAAAAAACAGCTTAAAGATGTGTTGCATATAAATTCAATGCATACATTGTTA
Organism: Drosophila fungiperda; assembly: GCA_035042345.1. Lineage (NCBI taxonomy): Eukaryota > Metazoa > Arthropoda > Insecta > Diptera > Drosophilidae > Drosophila > Drosophila fungiperda. The sequence goes on along the minus strand of JAWNLM010000145.1, from coordinate 3,488,184 downwards.
TTGAATTCAACCAATGTATGGAAAATTTGGCAACTGTAAATTAGTGCAGATGCTTAAAGATTGTGTCAGATTTGAAAAAGATTTATGTTGGACGGTAATTTGATCGTTAGATTTACTGTTTGCTTACCGTTATCGCTGGTATCATCATCGGCCATTTTGTTATTGCTGGCGAGCAGCTCAACTTGATCCTGACGCGCCCGACGCGAACGTGCACTCCAACGCACCATGCCTCAGCAACTTTTAAACGCGTCGCCGAAAGGATTTTTGAGGAAGGAAATAAACCTGACGTCACGCCAGAAGGAAGCTCACACACACACACTTACTTACGCACTTGCATAAGTAGCTAGCTGCTGTGCTAATTTTGGCAATGTCTCAACATATGCCCGAAACTAAAATTAATAATCACTCATTTGTTTGCTATATTTTTTGTGCTGTTGTTATTATTGTTGTGAAGCGAAATTCCGACACGAGTAAACCAACAACAACGATAACAATAACCAAAACAAAAACAAGTTGTAGAGGCTCGCACTAGTAAGATACGCCAACAGCTAGCAGCGGAGAGCGTTTAACTGAAAAGTCGTTTGTTGCATGCTGCCAAAAAGCTTAGGAAGCTCTTTCAAGCAACTACATAAACAACACAGCAACAAACCAGTTTTTTTGGGCGCTCGATAACGATAAAAAAGTGCCAGAAATCTGCTTGTAACTTTTCTGGCGTTGACAATCTGGCAGCTCTACACATTAGTTTCCTCATCACTAACAGTTAAAATGCGGCATATCGGGATCAAATGCAGATACAGTGGCATAAAAAGAAAAGTATATTAAACATTGCAGTGATAAAGCATTTAAATATATATTGATATTTTTCTTTAGTATTATCTATTTCAATTGATTCTCAAGTTGTTAAAGTTATTTGATGAAACAAAATGATGGCAATATTTAAAAAGTATTCCCGGAGAAAATTGAAAGCAACTCTATTACCCCCTTAAAAGAAATCGATTGTTTCACATGTGTTGGATAACGATAACGCTGGCCACTAAACATCTTGTAAATCTGCTAGTCATTTAGCTGCGCTGATAATCGCTGCTATGCACGGGGACAGTAATCGAGCAACCCTAGAAATTGTGGCTCGTCACTAGAAGTCGCCTGCTTAGCGAGTTTTCATTGTGTACTTGCGTATAGAGAGAAGCTCAATGAGCCACATGAGTGAACGTTGATAAGGATAATAAATTCGAACGAAAAAAACAAATACAAATAAATCAGCCGTATCCAAAAAATTAATTGAAAACAGAAAAATGCCGGACGCAGTGCAACAGAGCTTTGTGCGCTCCTTTATCGATTATTTGAAGAAGCAGGTGGATGTTATGTCGCCGGATCAAAGTGAGAGCATCGAGGTCGCCATCCAATGTTTGCAGGCTGCCTTCGACGTAGGTGACGAGGAGCCCGAACAGCAACAGTTAACGGCCACCGAGCAGAGCACAACAGCAGCCGCTCCTGGTACCGGTACAACATCGGGCGGCGATGCAGCCATGCAGCCAGGCTCAAGCTCCAGTTCAGGTGTCGTCAATACAAAGAACATTGACATGTTTGAGCTCTTTCAATCGCTGTACATTGAACGCAATCCGGAATCATTGGCCTTGGCGGAGTCCATCAAGAACGAGGGCAATCGCTTGATGAAAGATGGCAAATTTAATGAGGCATTGCTGCAATATAACCGCGCCATCACCTTCGATCCCAAGAATCCCATTTTCTACTGCAATCGTGCGGCGGCCCACATCCGTCTGGGTGACAATGATCGCGCTGTTACCGACTGCAAGTCGGCGCTGCTCTATAATGTGAACTACAGCAAGGCATACTGTCGCCTGGGCGTCGCCTATTCCAATCTGGGCAAATTTGCGGAGGCGGAACACGCCTATGCTAAGGCCATTGAACTGGAGCCGGACAATGCCGATTATCGCAATAATCTGGAAGTGGTGCGCAATTCACGCAATCAGCCGCCACAGTTGTCGCATCTGAGCGATGGTCTTAACGCGATGTTATCCAATCCTACGGTGCGCAATCTCTTCAATAGCGCTGAGATCGATCTGGAACAATTGCAATCGATGACACAGAATCCAATGGTCATGAATGCCATCGGGCAAATGTTTACGAATATGGGTGGGGCTGGCGGTGCAGGTGGTGGTGCTGCTCCAGGGGTTGCACCTGGTGCACCCGGCGGACATGCGCCCATGCCCATGCCGAATGATATGCTGCAACTGCTCCAGAGCTTTGCCACACAGCTGGTCGGCGCCAATCAGTCGGGCATTGGGCAAAATCCGGGGGGACAGCCCGGTGGACCACCCGGCTCCCAGCAGCAGCCGGGCAATCAGCCGCCGCCAAACATGTAGATCTATGATTGGTTGCACCGATATCCACTTTAGTGTTAGCCCACAACCTACCAACCATTATCGATGAGTAATGGAAATCGTATGTTTTAAATGTTTCGAAATGACCCTTAAATACACATACATATATATTTTTATTAATGCTAAATAAATAAACAAAAAAAAATATTTATTTTTGTTTTCAATTTAGATGGATTAAAATTATATTCAAATAAGTTAAAGAAACAGAAATATCTTTTTTTTTGGTTTCAGCGAAACCAGTTTTCTAGTTTTTCATTTATTGAATTTTCAAATATTATGTTCGCATATTTTTGTTATAGTTGTTGAATTTTCTTGGTTATGTTGTACAATTTGTTTGCAAATATATGTAAACATAAAATAATTAATGATGCTTGTGAATAAAATCAATTCTTAACAAGCTTTTCTTTTAACACGATTTTACGATTAATTCTTTTTATATATGAGGCAAACTTCATTGTTGTTGATCTGATTTGATTATGATTAATATGGGAGTTATTGCAAATGGTTTAAAAACTATTTTATATGATTACAACTAGCATTGGATAGACTGATAGATCGATAATAAAATGAGGCATGATATAATAAAACAATGTACGAGACAACCAAAATATGACGTGACATTGTTTTGAGGATATCATGCGACAATTTGGCAAAAACGTGTTCCTAAAATACACTCAGCTTTTTTTGCTGTTTCAAACAAACGAACAAAAAGCAAGAGAATTTGGGGAAACAGTTGTGTTGTTTTTATTGTTGCTGAGACTCTGAAATATATAAAAGGTAAACAGTTACATGGAAAGTGTACTCGATACTCACCCGTGTTGGATATATCATCAATATCTGCAACGAACTCCGTCTATAGCCAATGTACTTTTTTATGTTATGTAGGGTTTGATTTAGAAGAAAATTGTTTATTTTATTCGCGGAACCGAAACGCTGCTAGAGAAGTTTTCTTTTCTGTTTCTTTTTTAACGACTAGGAGAAGAGGACAGCAAAACATCCGACGAAAGTTGTTTCTTTTAATATCTGTTAAAGCGTCGATTCCTAAAGTTTCCACCGCCGCCGCCACCTCCTCCACGTTGCCGCGTGCGATTGTTGTTGCCATAATTGGAGTTCACCTTCCCCGAGTATTTGCCCGATGGTGGCGAATAGAATTTCTGTTCATTGGATGGCCGCGTTTTCTTATCCTGCTGCTCCTGTTGTTGCTCCTGATTATTACCATTGGCGGCGCCCTTATCTCCAAATGTGATCGGAACATGTCGTTTGCCCAGCTTCGTCTGCAAAGAATTAATATTACATTCAAATCTAATTAACAAAAGAATTGCTCAATAGGTGCATACATTTTTGGGCACAATCCAGGAGAGGACAACGTCATGCTTGAAGATGGGTGGTGAATGAAATAGATCTCGTATCAAGATATTGATATTTGATGTTGTCTTCAGCGCAGTCTGCTTTAATTGATTCTCCTCCGTTTTCAGTTCCTCGGCGGACTTGCCTTTGAGTGCCTCCTCCAGCTTCTTAATGTAACTACAAATTTAAATAAACAATTTTAATTAATAAGTTTTTTAGTTTAAGGCATATGTTTACCCTTGTGTTCCGCGTGCTAGATATTGCAATCTAGCACGAAAGTCTTTTAGTTTATCGGCATCCTCGACAAATGTTAAATTGCCGGGATGCTTTTTGCCCAGCGTGTGCAATGCATAAAGCAAACATTCAGCGTGCGAGAACTGGAATGAGGGTGGTGTATCGGCCACTTCCTCATCGTTTAGCTTTGGCAACGGCATATATTCCTGTGGGATAAAAGAAAATAAAATACATTTCAATCAAGTTCACTGGCAAATCACTTACCAGTAGCACATTGTATACGGCATTTATGCGTTCATTTGCATTTTCCAGTTTGTCCGTATTAGTTATCATTTCAGCAAACACTTTTAACAAACGCAACTGTATTTGATCTTGTGCAACTGCTGTGGCAATCAAATTCCATGTGTTAATTGGCAACAATTTATCGCAAACGTACACAACAAATTGTGTAGATTTGATAGTTTTCTAGAGAGAGAAAAAATATCGAGTTTAGATTGATAAGGAAGCTCAATCATTTGGCGGTCTTACCGAAAAATAGGGCGCCGCTGCTGTAGCACATTGTATAAAACGCTCGACAATCTCATCGTCGACAGCAATCGAGTCGGTATCAGTGCTATTTAGTTCGGCCTGTTCCGTGGCCAGTTTGACAAGTTCTGCATGCCCGGTAATTGTGGTACCCAATTTAGTAACACCCAAAATGGTCATGCATAAATGAAATTCGTCGGCTGTTACATCCTGCAACGCTTTCTTCACCTCCTCAACGATGTATTCCTCGATTTCCTTAGTGATGACATTGGGGCCCATGGTCAACAATTTGGTTGCAATAAATTTGAAGCAACGTTCACGAGTCGGTTCGTCACCGGTAGTGATCTGCTGGAATAAACCAGTTATGGAGCTCTTCGTGTCCAATTTGATGATGCTTAGCAAGGAGTTATTGACTTGCTGCAACTCGGTTGCATCGTCCAATATAAGCAGCTGGGCGAGAGTGTCGCCCACGCGTACAGTAGCTTCTGCATTGCCCTGACAGAGCTTGGGCAAATCTTTGATCGCTTGCCGACGTATCTGAAAAAGATATTTTTTAATATACATGTATTAAGTATATTTTTTTTAATATGTATTTTTATTTTTATTGTATTTACCTGTGTATCATCATCTTCGCATAGATCGAATTGTGCATCAATTGCCGTATCTGATAATTCCGGAAAGTGCTTGAAAAAGTTGCCAATGAATTGGGATGCTAACCGCTTCTCCTTCGATGTGCCTTTTACGGCCTGCAATATCTCTTTGTATTCTGTAACATGCTGAAAATATGCAAAACGCAAATCAAAATAATATTATATATTAAATTATACTATTTTTTCAGTCAGCGCCGGCGCGATTTACACACACAGAGAAAAATATACGAGTACCGTTCATTCGGACGCGTTTTTCTATAATGGCGCCTTACCTCAGTTATTTTATCACCCGCTTCGGATAATATTTCATAGCATTTATATAATCGCTCAATGTTGTCCATTGTTGTTGCTAATTTATATATTTAGTTTATTTCTAATAATTACTTTTACAGTCACTCTTTACACAGCAAAACGTTTACCACGATTTTTTTCCTCAAACAAAATGGTGTGTCTAGCCAGTGATGTCACTTCTAATGAACGTGCTGTCGATTACACTACTACTACTACTTATCGATATTTAACTATCGCTAGTAGTAACGAATGGGTAACGGTAATTAAAATACTTTATTTTTAAGTTATTGAATTTCAGTAATAAATTTAAATTATGTGATTGCCTTTAAGGCCTGCTCAAAGTAATCCACCATCATGGGGTATATCTCGTCGTATTGCTGGATATTCTTGCGTCTGGCATTGTCACGATAACGCTGCAATGCGCCCGATATCAGCTCGAGTTTCTCCCGTTCCGCCGTATGTCCATCGAGCCATTCAATCAGCCGTTCATTCGACCAATTTGCGCAGGTGTGCGGCGATTGCAGCTCAACGCCAGCATGCCCAAAGAGAAGCAACAACACTATATAGCTGGGCACTAGGGAATCAGCGCCCACCGTCTGCTTGACCAGCTCCTGTGAGCTCTGCACAATTAGCAGCGACATGGCGCGTAAAAGACGCGATGGTCTCCCGAGCTCCACAAGATTGGGACAAAGTGATTTTAGTGCTTGGTCCATGTGCTGGCAATCGTGTTTCAGGCGCTGTCTGCCCGCTCCACTCAGCGGTCGCAAAATGCATAGATTGTGTATGAAGAGATCAATGCAACGCTTAGCCAACTCCTGGCCACATTTTCCGGTCATCTCCTTATCATCAAAGAGCTCAATGTGATGCGACCAGACGCGACTGACGAACTCCTGGCAAGGGAAGATTGTAATAAAAACTATAGTGGCTCAATTCCCTTCAACGCACCTGCAGCTCCTTCATGTACATGGATGGACCCGTTGTGGACACCCGATCCGTATTTAAGCCCGGCTCGCGATGCATGCTTAAAATAATGATGCTGATAGCCGATATAATCGATTCCATAATCTGTTGTAGAATAGTGCCAATTAGCAGATCCGCTTGATCCAGCGAACGCGCAATGTTGCCACGTGCTGCACCCGGCGTCTTCTCAAATTGCAGCTGCAAATCGCCCAGCATGCGTCGCACCGAATCCTTGTAGTAGTAAAGGACATTTGCCAATTGCGTATTTTGTTGTTGCTGCAAATTGGGCAAATCGACAACCTGCTTTGAATCAGCGCCCAGTTTAATTTGTGCCTCCAGCTTGGTGCACAACTCCTTGCCGCAAGCAACAAAAACATTTGCAATCACATTGCTCAGCCGGCTATCGATGAGTGCCGCACTCAACTCCGTAAATGCGATTCTTATAAAATTATCCACCGTCTCATTGCCGGGCAGATCAACACCTGCCAAACAGGCCTTCATGTTCGCAGCACATTTGCTGACATAGCCCACCTCCAAGGGGGCAAAGATCTCATTATCAAACTGGAATTCATTGTTCAACCGTTGCTCAAAACCCCGAGCCGAGGTCAACAGCTTGGACAATCCCTCCTGCAACGTTTGATTCACATGCTGTGAGCACTCATCAAAGGATTTGCGCAACAATTGCTGCACCCGCTGCCAGAAACGTTGTGGAATACATTGATCGGATGCCTCCGATGTGTATCCAAATTGGTTTATCTGCTCCAGTGCCGTTTTAAGCAGCTTAATCTGTGTGCAGCTCTCGTAGAGCTCATCGTACAGCAGCCAATGCAATGATTTCCAGAATTTGGCACGAAAATTCTGTGTAGTTGTCAACTGGGGCGCTTTGCCGGGTCCACGAGCCGCGCCAGACTTAGAGGATCCGTTGGAGCCGCCATGCGTCGGCGATCGCATTGCATCCGCTTTATTCAACACGGATATATCTGTGCCGGCAAAACACTCTTTGAGCGACTGCTCCATGTCCGCTATGAAGGTGGCCAGCAGATTCTCCAGCGACTTTTCCAAAGTGTTAAAATTCATAAAAATCTAAAAATAAATGAGATTTTGTATAAGTACTGCTAAGTCTTGGCAGGATTAATTTTAATCCCACTTTACGTTTACCTTTAGCGCGTTGACGACCTGCATTTGATTGCGTTCTTGCAAACCTGTGACTAGCTGCATCTGGGTTAGATTTCGTATCTTTTGCCGGGAGTTTATGACATAGGCACGCTCCTCCTGTATAAACTCAATGTCCTTCAGCTCCTTGTCCTCTATGAGCTGACCCAGCTCGAAATGCAGTTCCGCCTGTCGCAGCACATCCTTTGTGTTCTTCAGCTTGGCAGTCAGGGTGAGCAGTGTACCCGCCGAGCGCAACATATGCGACACCTCATGCAGGCGACCCAACACCTGTGTCTGATTCTCCACCAGTTGATATTGGGTGTCCACTTGACCCTTAAGGCGATGACCTGTGGCCCGCACTCGTTGCACATCCTCGGCGAGGGAGTTAAGTGCTGCATCGAAGCGACCCGCATGCGTTGCCTGCTGCAACAGTGCACCATGCTTGTCGCGCACCTGTTGATGCAGTTCCTCGGTGGTGTTTTGCAACCGTTTCGATAGCTCCTGGATCTGAACACCAATTGTCAAATGAGACATTCCAGACGTGTAGTCGTCATCAGTTGCAACAGCTTCTGACGTGGACTTGGCCTGGCTGGGAGTGGGTGCATTGGCAGCCATCATTGTGGATACCCTAAGAAATAGTGGTTTAACAATATTAAATCATATTTATAATAATTTAATAATAAAAACAAAACACGTACATTGCCAGCTTATTGTAATTTTACTTGGTATTTTCCCAGTCGTTCTGGCCAATTTAGGTGATATTAAAGTGTTTGTTTTGGTTGGATAGAATAATGGGGAATTGAAAGTATTTTAAAGTATTTACAGCTGATTTAAAACGAGTGTTTATTTGTAATTTTACTTTGTATTTTTTCAGTTCCTTTAGTTGGGTGTATTAATGTAATTTAATATATTATATTTGCATAATAGAAATGATAATCCCTTCCTAAAACTAATTTCTAAGATTCAATAACACTAAACAAGTACGTATTGTATTTACTCAGGCGTTTGGTCAAATTTAGTGCATTTGCACAAGTTTGTTTTGTTTCTGCTGCGTTACAATATTGGTATTGTTTTAACTTTTATTGCAAGAACTGCAATGTCCGACGACATTAAAAAGTATTTTAATGGCCTGCTGCACAAGTACGTGTCGTTTACAGTTAGATCTATCTTACACACACACAAACATATACACCTTGCTAATTAAATATGCATTTCTGTTTCGTACAGGGTCAGCGGCCTCTACGTCATACAGATAACGGATCGAGATGGAGTGCCGCTGCTACGGGTGAGCCACAGCCAGGAGAAGAATGTTGATTTTGCGTTAATGCCATCATTTATACCCACATTCACAACGGCATGCGATCAGGCCAGCAAATTGGGTCTGGGTCGTAATAAAACAATTATATCCATGTATTCCAATTATCAGGTGGGTTTGTGGTTTAAAGTGATAAATCTAGTGCTTAACAAAGGCACAACTCTTACAGAAACTCAGCAACTGTGCTAAATGTGAAGAATAATTATAATGCTGACTCAAACTCTTTCCCCTACCTTCCCCACCCTATAGGTGGTGCAAATGAACAAATTACCGTTGATTCTAACATTTGTTGGCGCCGAGGATTGCAATACGGGACATATATTGGCCTTGGAGCATCAGGTCGACGGCTATTTGGAGGACATTAAGCTGGCTGTCACAGAGCCATAAGCCAAAAATCAAACACAAGCACTTTTGTACGAAATACGAATGTGTAGTATATGTATATTGTATATTTAATAAAAAATGAAACTTTTTACTTGGCTTAAATGCAAAGACGCACGCGCTGAAATTAATAATTGTCTACGACGAATGATGTGCAATGATGAGCGCCACCTATGGGGAATGATCAGCAAATCACGATGCAATGCAACACTCCACTCTCCACTCTCTCTTCCACACTCCTTTAGAAACTAGAATACAATCGGGATTTGCATAAGAAAAGATTGTTCATCATATTGTAGCGGGTTCATAGTTCGTCGTGTGCCCTGGCTGAGGCAGCGAGTGCATCACTATCACATGCAGCCGGCGTCTCAAAATCATAACTATATTCGCAACGATTCGGCTCGCTGACAGCCGTAACCTTTGGTTCCACCGCACAACGAATGTTGACAAGCGCCGAACGCTGTGGTCCATTCCAGCAGGCAGCACCCTGGGAATACTTTTGCCGGCTGTACTTATTATCGCCCTCACCGAACCACTGATCCCAACGACCCAAAGTCGTCTCAGCTCCACCATTTTTGGGCTTTTGCGAGACACGGTCGAAAGGACACAAGGTATAGACATATTCCCGATCCTCGAACGTATAGCAATCACCGTCGAGCATGGCCCACTCTTCGTTCGTTCCATAGTCCTTGGCCTCCTGCTCGTCAATCTCCTTCACCTCGTGCTCGATCTCACGCAACTGTCGCGCCACCTCCTCCACCGCTTGGCGTGCTCCATTCGCCTGTTCAATCAGACGCTGTGTTTCCGGATCATAATTGGGCGTTGTTGTTGTTTCTTTTGTCGACTCAAATTCGGGCAGCGCTTCACCCACACCCACATCCGGTTCCTCCTCCTCCTCGTCGTCATAATGATCCTCTTCATCCTCCTGGTCCTCATGCTCCTCATGCTCATTGGTGGCTGCATCAATTTCCAGCTGCTCTTCTGCTGCAAATGGCAAAAATTATAAATTACGTTAATAGCTAAAAAAATAACTTTAAAATCTTTGACTCACGTTGCTCCTTGGCCAGTGACGCCTCAGTGGCTGCCTGCTCTTCAGTTTGGGGTGGCTGAAACAAACCATCGGCCAGCATTTTCAGTGGCTTAATTCTAGGCCAGGCCAGCGTAACAAATGCATCCAAATCGACCCGTTCACGTTCATCGAGGAAATATTTGGCCTCCTCAACGGTGACGACTCCATTGCGATCCCTATCCAAATCCATATCGACCATCAGTTCGGTCAGCTCCACAAAGCCATCCTTGTTGGCATCGTAGCGCACAAAACTCAAGCTGGCCTCCTGTCGCATCTGTTGCGGCTCCTGCTCTGCCTCAGCCGTATTTGCATCCAGTTCCCGTTGCTGCTCACGATACACCTCCAACGCTTCCGTTTCCAGTGCCTCCGCATTTGCCTTCAACTGTTCCTTTTCGGCTTTCATTGATTCCTGCTCCTTGAGACGTGCCTGCAGCTCGGAGCGACGTGCGACTCGATCCGCTTTCAGCTGTTTGCCACGCGTAATCATCTCCAGTCGACGCTCGTTGCCTCGTTTGTGCAGCTCCACTTCGCTGCGTCGCTGGATGGCCGCTGCGGCGCCCAGTTCAGTGCAGGTGTTGGGACAACCCACGGCGGGCAATTCATCGCTGCCATCGCAACAATCACATATGCCATCCTGCACATGCGAACTGTAAATCTCTACAGACTGATGACCCTGGTTAATGCAATGGAAACGCATTTGGATACAGGCCGCGGTGCCGGGCTCATCGCTGCCATCGGCGCAATCACAGTAGTCATCATTGATCTGAAGAAACGGTATCAGTTTGCTGCCATCTAAACAGCTCCAGTTGCCATCTGACTGCGGCTGATAAAGTGCCGCCTTCGCAAGTGAAACGCCGCGTGGTCGGCGTACATTAGTATCTCTATCGCCGTGAACCGCTGCGACGCCTAAGGTATATGCTATTAAAGCTAATCGTATGAATTGTGTGTGCATATTTAAATCGCTGTCGCTGCGCGTTGTCAAACAAAATCAATTACGTGTAAATTTCACTCTCATAAATGCCGGCCAGCGGTTAAGGGTGCCGTATGTGCCTAACTCGAAAATACCAAAAAATGTGTGCGCAACTATAAGAAGAAAACAGCATTTGAGTGCTGTGGGCAACACACAATACAGCTGGGTTTGGATCATCATACAAAAGTTGCCTGCAACGAACATTTGCGACCATAATTGTGACTTGAGCATGTTAACTGGATCGTTATATATTTATTTACTTACTTATTTATTTACTTAAAAAAAACTTCAGTATTTAAGGCCACATATTTGTGTGTAAATAAAATATCAAGAATACGGCGTTTATGCATGAAACATTCTCATTTTTAACAAACGTTTAGTATGAAGCACCAGTTGCTTTTTTAAGTCAAACCCTGCAATTGGGGGTAAGCACACAAAAAATATCAACTTGTCGGCACGAGGTGGCAACACTGGCCAAACAGCTGCCGGTTTGTTATTTAACAGTGTCCACTTAAGAACACAAGTCAAAGTTAAATAAAAGTGACATCTAATGGAATTCCTGACACAAGTGTGGGCCAAGGCATCAACGACAACGGAAACAACACCCGCCGCCGTCGTAGTGAACGATGCCAAGCCCGTAACTGACATAAAGGAGAGCAGCACACCAAGTAAAGAGCCCAAGGAATGGGGTTATGATCTTTATCCGGAACGTCGTGGGGAGGTCTATAAACCCAAATGGTCGCGAATCCTGTTTGGGATGGAGGGCAAGGAGAACATCGATCGCTACAAGTGCGAGCAGAATGTGTATTGGTGTGTGAAAAATGGTCCGCTTGTCAAGCTGATGATGGGCGCCCTACGCAGTTCCGGCTGTCCTATGGATCTGCGACGACACATCTCGTGCGAAGTGTGTGATCCAACGGTGACCGGTGGCTATGACCCAGTGCTCAATCAGATTGTTGTCTGTCAGAATATGGCTACGAATAAGAGCATGGTTCATGGTGTGTTGACCCATGAAATGATTCACATGTTTGACTATTGCAATAATGATTTGGATTTTCGCAATGTTGATCATTTGGCATGCACCGAAATCCGTGCGGCAAATCTGGCACATTGCTCCTTCCTCAGCGCCATGATGCAGGGTGATGCATCGCCATTCAATGTCAAAGAAGCTCATCAGGTGGGTGAATTTATTTTTCAGCCATTAATATTATTAAATATGGTTATCTCTTCAAAAACGTTTTGAAAATATCCCTAGCGGTGACACAATTTGGGTTGCTGCATTGGCTAAATTGCCCGCTTTAAAAAATTACTGCACTTCTCGACTAATTTTTTTGACATTTCCAAAAATTGCTCTAGCTTGCAAGGACTCTCTTTTAAATTGCATTCAAGGATAGGGGTATCCAATCTTTGGCCATTTTCAGCAGACGCTAATTTATAGTTAAATATCTAATCTAATTTAACTTGAAATCATTGCAGAACTGTGTCAAATCAAAGGCTCTCGCTTCTGTGTTAGCCGTGCGCAATATAAGCCACGAAGATGCCGTTGCTGCTGTGGAGCGAGTGTTTCCCAAGTGCTATGCGGATCTGGAGCCGATTGGTCGTAGAATACGACGTAATTCAACGGATCAGCAGAAGGCATTCATGGAGGCGCCCATGTTCGGATACGATGTCTATTAACACAGGCTCCACGATCACAATTAATTACACTTTTTGTTATTATTTGGCAATAAAAATATGTTTTAAGAGATGAATTTTACAAAGGGCAATTATTTGCAATGCTTTATTTAAAATTAAATTTGCTACAAAATAGCACAAAATTAAATTAACATTGCACATTATTCGTGAAATAAATTGAAGGTTAAGCCTGAATAATTAAATGAATTAGGTTGGCCTTATATGAAGACCTCGCGTTTAGACCTTAGCTTTAGTTAACGTTTAAGAGCCATTGAGGATTGTGAATTTATTGGCATTATAATGGAAATTATTGGCAAAATGTTGTTTGGCTGTAAGTTTGTAAATGCAACTGAAATTATTATAATATATTATTACAATATATAATTTATCTCCCTTTTGTGCAGCTGAAGACGATTTTGACGATTCGGTGGACGACAATTATTAACAACATTTTCTGCCTATGCCGAAAAAATAATCACAGATAATAAAACGTTTATTAAATCCTAGCAAATTATATAAAAACTAAGGCCAAACGTGACAGCTATAAAAAGGGACACACAAAAGTCGAGTAAGAGCAGACAAGCTGGAAAAATTAATTTCTGTGCTATATTTAAGATTTTAATGGGATTTCTGAACGATCAGTTTTTCTCCGATATAAGTATTATGTTGGATATACATAATAATTTTACAATTTTATAATTCTATAAATTGATAGCTGATGAGGAATACTTTGTCAGTTATAATGATGACTATTAGGACCAATTGGACCATAGCATGAATGCAATAATTTACTAATACACTTGTTTTGAATTTTTTTAAAAGCTTTTCAATAGATGCATGATATTGACCCTGTTGGTAAATAATTGAAGCCCAGAGATTGATTAGAATAAAAATGTTTTGCGTTTCGGCCACGGCTCATTAAATAGTGGAGTTTGTCATGCTAGACAGAAAAAAACAAACTAGAGAAAAACAAATGGGGCCCAAACGGTTGTTATTTAGTTACACAACGTTGGCCAGAACGGACATTAAGCAAATATGATTTGGGATTTATTGGGCGGCATATTTGAATTTTTAATAGGCTTGATATTTCCCAGTAAGTATGAGCTAAAAGAAATAAAGAGAGTTAATAAAGGATATATTGTTAATAGGTTCCGGCGACGATGACGACGCCGACTCTTCCGAAGTGGAAACAACAACCTGATATGTGATGATAAATACCATCGATACATTTTTATATTTCATATTAATAGTGCTTCAAATATATATGTAATCTACAAGTATGGGAAATATTATATATTAATATATATTTTTATATATATATGTAACTAACGCTGCTTTATTACTATACCAGATAAGTAACAGAAAGCCAATTGAAGTGTATTATATACAGAGAGTGTGTAAAAGAGTTTTCAACAATTTCACAATGCTAGCCTTAAAACAGTTTGTACAGCTTCTTAAGTTCCTGTTTTTTCCACTTGGGCAGCTCATCAAACTCATAAAACGACATTTTGAAGACGGCAACAAAGTCATCGTGCGTGAGGTGAACCTAAAAAAGAGCAGGCGAATATTATATATATATATATAGATTATATATAGATCATAAATCAAGACGAACCTCGCGCCTTAACGGATTGATTTCGGGCGGCAACATGTCCATTTCTTGCACCAACACCGGCAGCGGATATTTCTTGTGTCCATCAAAGTCCTTTTGGCTGTTGTTCAGGAGTAGAGCAGAGTCCTGCTTGAGGCAATTGCTGGGCGCAACGCTGCCCAGTTTTTGGCGCAGTTGATCGTAACCCTCGAAGTTCTAAGTAAGAGTTAAACAATTTAATAAGAGTTGATATATATAAAATGGAAGTAGTCTCTCACGTTGCCCCGTTCATTGTCCCACGTCTCGAAGAAGCCCTTAAAGACATTCGGCTCGGCATATTGTCGTACGACAGCCAACGCAGTCGCCGATCGTCTGCCAAATGGTGCATTCTGCACATAGAGCTGTGCAATCGATGTGTAACGCTCCCGCTCCTGACTCAGCGCCCTCGAGCCGAGCCAGACATATGCCAAGGTGCCTGTGTCAAGGATGTAAGTGCAATCTGCACACAGATCCTGTTGCTCAAAGCCCAATATCTCCTCGCAGCGCAGCTGGGATTGCTGCCACCAGACGAGAAAGAGTTGAACTGGTGGGCGTGGCTTGACGGGCACTGTGGCGTTTAGATACAAATTGTTGCTCAATGTGGGTGAAATGTTGCCACCGCCATTGCTGCTGCCGTTGCACATGCTACCGGCACCGCTGCTGCTGCTGCTGCTCGTTGTGCTACTGGCCGAGGATTGGCCATTGATAACGAGAGTCTGATTGAAATACATGGCCACGGATTGCCAGAACTCTTTGCTCTCCTTGCCCTCCAGCACCAGCGAACTTTCACCCAGGAGTGCACCCACTGCCTTTGCCATTTCACGGGCATCGCCAGTGCTGCTCTGACCACACCAAACCCACACATGATTCGTTTTGATGGCATAGCAATCCTTGGAGCTAATCGATGATAGCCGATGCTCCTCCACAGCTTTGCCATTATAGCTGGCATCGCCATACACCTTCAACAGAAACGTCTCCATCATGATGTTCGTCTTAAAGTCCCAATTCATATTGTTATTCGAGTGAAGCAGCTCACTTCGCTGCCCACGCATGATGATCAGTTTGCCCTCGAACAGTTGCAAGAAGTGTGGCGTCTCATCGAATTCGTATAGTTGCACAAACATGCTCGGCAGTCCGTTCAACTTCTCAAAACTTGCCATCGCATAGCTGTCGGCCTTGGCTATTGTCTCCGCTGAGGCCTCCGAACCGTTCCACTGATATATGATGTTCTTTATGCCCACCGAAGCCAGATCAGCGGGCACAACAGTAGCGCACTGCAATATATATATATAATTTTTTTTATTAATATATGCAACGGGATTTTTTTTTTCAACAATAATAGTAATCAAAATAAAAATAACAATAGGGAAAAATTACAGAAATTTCATTTTGAGCTTAAATAGGTTAAAAAGTTTTTGGCTTTCGAAAAATGTTTTAACATGCGCTAGTCGAGAGTGCTCGACGTGGAGATACTCTAAACTCTGTGGGTAAATATTAAGTTGGTTTAGTTCATCGGTGTGAAAATACGCTTTAGTAATCAAAGTAAACGAATCTTAATAAAATATGTGCAGTTGATGAATATTTCGTTTTGATAATAAGATTTAATTTTAAATAAGTGATACCCCAAATTAAGCTGTTAATTATGTTAGACCATAAAGTTAGTTCCCTACTCTTCTAGACTACGACAATCGCTTGGAAAATTAGATTGCTATTTTCATATTGCCTACTAGGCATTTTCTTTTCTTCTCTTCCGATCTTAACGACACTTTCACATGTTAACAAAAATGTCAAACTTCTTAATTATAACAATGATAACATAAAACATAATAAAACTCAAAATAAATTAATAATAAGCCGCAATTCGACGCCGCTTACCTGAATTGTGTACTTGACCACATAGGAGGCGTTGGTGGTGAAGACGATAACTTTGGTTTGTGGCAGCTCATTGAACTGATCGCCACAGATGCGATATATGATGCGCTCGCCGCGTCCATCATCCACCAGTTGGGTGTCCGCAGCCATTTTGGGTCGTTCGCAGAGCAGCACAGCATCCAATTTTCCAAATTTGGTGGAGACGGGCTTGTGGCCCCGCGTATTATCCTGCCAGATGGTCAGCCAGTTGCCAAAGAGACGCTTGAACTCGACGGGCTCATGACCCTCGAGGACGCGCACCACCAAAGTGCTGTTCGGGTATTTCTTCTTCTTGACAAAGGCACGGCCATTGCCCATGGCTGTGAGGGCATCCGCTTGGGTTGCCTGTGCACCGACCCACAGCCAAATGCTCTGCCCATAGTTGTCCAGCAAATAGACGCCATGGGCATCGCTCAGATCATCCTTGCCGGGCATGCCCACATCCAGTTGATCCAGATGCAAACGTCCGCGCTGATTGCATTTGTAAATGCGAAATTTATTGCTGCTATTGCTGATGCTATTGTCACTGTTGTTGCTGCTGTTGCAATCGTAATTGCAATCGTTGCCAGGCCTTGGCGTCTGATAAACCATACGTTGTTGCAGCGGCAACACCGTGTTCCACAGCTGCTTCTGCTCGGCGGTCATTGATTGCTCGTAACCATCGTCCACAATGCAGATTGTGGCAGCAGCATCTTTGCGCTGCCTTTGTACCCAGGCCAAGGCACTGCGACGCTCAATTGAGGCACTGGCGCGTCCGATCCATACAAATGTAATGCTGTCCATGAGGAGCACCATTATGTAATCCGAATTGAAGTGCGTCCAATCAACGTTGGCCAGCTCAATGGCACGCAACCATTTGCGGCCGTACAACTGAAAGAGACTTGTCTGCTCCGGCTGATTGACCAAAGCGCCGGAACGTACACTGCAATTTCCAGGAGAAGAACAGATATTAGAGATTAAAGTTCGTGATGTATACACTCAGAAAAAACGTTCGTTTTTAAATTCAGAAAATCGTTAAATAATAAAAATGTTTTTCTGGTTTTCATGTACAAGTTTTATATAAAAGAAAACATTTTTATTATGATTTTAAAAAGGTTTGCTCTAAATCGACAGTCCTCAAATAATATAATATAAATATTTGCTACTAGGAAATGCACTTCTAGAATGTGGCACAAATCAATTCTGAAATTCAGAAAGTATAAATACAAATTTACTCTCAACTGCTACATTTGAGTTTACAAAGAATTTATTAAATTAATTTAACTAAACTAAGTAAAATTTTGAATGTGCCATTAAGAAGTGCAAAGCACTATTTTTAGATAGCCACAGTCTTCAATTATATAAATATACTTTCTACATAATAATTCTAAAATTCCGGTTTTTTTTCAAA
This sequence comes from Drosophila fungiperda, assembly GCA_035042345.1. NCBI lineage: Eukaryota > Metazoa > Arthropoda > Insecta > Diptera > Drosophilidae > Drosophila > Drosophila fungiperda. Next base: position 3,470,280 of record JAWNLM010000145.1, on the reverse strand, counting down.
GTCAAATTTAGTTTTGGTCTGCTTGCAACACTTACTCATAGCCATTCTTAAAGTAGGACAAAAAGCGAGCGCTTTCATAGTTTTGCGACTCGCGATAAATGGACGCCACATTGCCCAGATAAGAGTCGAGCTCCTGGATTTTGTGGACGACATTCGAGCGATTCTGTTCGGTGACATTGCTACCCAGCCAGTAGTGAATATACCGCTCCAGCGGCACATTCGCCTTCTGTTCGCGTGTCTGCAAGTGGACAACTCTAGATTAGTGGAAGATTGAAGAGAGATTGAGATATGTGCTTACGATGGTTTCGTTGTTGGCATAGTGTCCCACCAAGTTGGCTGCATAGATGATGTAGGCACAATTGTCGTAGAATGTGCCATATTGTGAGCGAGCCACTGCCTCCAACCGATCCTCATCGATTTTCCACAGTGCAAAACTTATTGCATGTTTGGGCACCTTGCGGAATGTGGCGTCCACTTTGAGGTCGGGTATCGAATCGGGGCGCACCTCCTAAAAAATGAAAATAGACATTTTTGAGTATGAGATTTTGAAATTAGCTGGGAAGAAGAGGATTAAATTTGGATAAACATGAACGCCAGTTTATTGTTGTTTTTATTTACTAGCCAAAAAATTATTCTTATTACCGTCTGAACCCTTTAAAAATAAACTAAAGTTCTGAATTTAAGTACTGAAAGATTATGTAAACTTAAAAAGAATTATATATTATTATATTAGTATATATATATATTTATAATCAGCAAAAACAATAAGCTCATAATATCCATATTCCTTTGTCCGACTTTAAATTTGAAATACAATTTGTGGTATATTCAATATTATCAATAAATGTCCCAGAATATCAAAATTCCCAATTGCAATAAAGACCAGAATTTGTGCTAACAAATGTTTAAATAATAAATAGTACAACCTGACGACCGGCGATAGGAATTAAAAATTGTTATACAAATAAGCAGCCCATAATACTGAAATTTGCTCCGTAACTGATTCTCTTTCTTTCTCTTAAATAAAAAAAAAATCTTATTAATTAGAAGCCTCCTCAACTCCAATTACATCAAATAGATAAATCTACTTTCGAAGCTACATTTTCCAGCAGTTAACGAACAGTTGTTATTAATGACGCCTGTCGGCACAGCAGCAACAATGGAAAACAACATGTTCCAAGCGAACAAAACACCTTTCAAATGGTTTCACAATTGTTTATTTCGAACATGCGACAGTTATTGTCGGAGGCTGTTTGTCTTTTGACTTTGCCAAGCACATCCTTTGGCTGTTGTGTGCTTGCCACCCCGAATCCAAAAGCCAAAAAAACCCCAAAACAAAAACCCGTATTTTGACGCTCTGCATTGGCTTTTCCCGATTGCGAGAGCGGGGCGACGGAAAATGATAGTGAAAACTGTACCAGACGTGTGACGGGCAGGCAGCCAGCCAGTTTGTGTTTGGCTTTTTATTGAACATTAATTTTCTTATTTATTTATGGAACACGCTCGCTCTTTGCGACTTGCGTGGAAAGTGTTCGATTGCCGTTATATATTTATGTATGATTAAAGATCGGAGGAGCTTGGATGCTTCTTTTTCTTGTCAAACATGACAAATGAATTGTATTAGCTGAAAACAGATATTTATCTTGTGGCGATTATATCGGTCTGTTGCTTAATTAATAAACGTGTATTATTTTTTGTTTTTGTCTTTGACTGCATAATAACTATTTTGTATAAAAACATTTTCCATATGGCATTTTTCTTTTGTACTCTTGTGCACTGACCAAAAACGAGTTCATGCTACGCTGACTATGGGATTGAAGTTGAATGTTGCCCGTTGAATGTTGGCTGTTGAATGTTGGCTTTTGAATTGTTGGGTGATGCCATCGAGCATATCCCCAAACGACATAATTATAAATGAAATTGTCTTCTTTTTAACATCAAATCATATTAATTATTGTCTGCAAAAAATGGCTTTGCAAAAACATAACTTGAATTGCTCTGCATTGCTTTTGTTTAATTGGGAAGTCGCTCTGATAAAAACTGATGGCTGTTGACAACAAACAGCATTTTTCATGGCCATTAAATATAATCTACAAAAATAAATAAAAAAAAAAAAACTATCACATTGGAGAGGTGCTCCTAAAAGCTAGTTGAAGATTTCAAGATGTTGTTTCAACTTTCACAGCTTTTGTTTTTCTCTGCAATTTCGAGCAATTAGCGTTAATTTAGCCCCCAGAAATGTTCTAGCCAAGTGGCAAAACCACAATTTTTTGTACTGTTAAATCATCAAAGAAAAAATCGTTGAGCAATTTGGGGAATAACAGCATTCATTTGTCTTATTATTGTTGACATAAACTGTGAACATTAACCAAATTACACATTATTTCAGGCACAAATCTAGTCGGATTTTTTGATAACTTTTCAGTTTAGACTCTTGAGCCCACTTCTTTGTTGTCTGACTTAATTTGGTTAGAACATTTTTCATGTCTGTCAAATAATGTCCTAGTCTATGTCCTTAAATAATGTATTTTTAATGAGCTCCTAGCACGAAACGCACGCAACATTTTGTCAAGTGCAATTAGGTAAAACATTTGTGAAATTAAAAATATTCATAATAAATCTGAGCACATGAATAAACACGAAATATAATGACTCAGTTGTCAGGGTATTTAATATAAAAATAATTACGCAAAACATTAATTAAAATAAATTTGACTTGAGTAGAGTAGATGGAGTTTGACCATGAGATATCCTGAAGTATGTATACAACATTTTTGAACTTGCTTTAGTGCAATGTGGTTAGTATGAATTAAAACGATATTCATAAAATTTTTACAAATATTCAAAATGATGTCATGATATATAAACACATATATCCGATTGGAAAGCTATATTTTTTTCAAATTTTGTGTCCTCTGGGTAAATAAAGACATAATCGATAAAATAAGATATACTTAATCTGCGATATTCACAATTTAAAGTCTGTGAGATTTGCTTATTGATGCATATATCGTTTCGGTAGTTGATAAAGAAAATGTATACATTATAATGTCGTGGATATTTTGTTCTTTTTTTATAATAACTGTAAAGTAATCGGGGTATCAAAACAATTAAATCAGTAAGCCAGATAAATAAATAAAATAAATAGTCTTACGTAGATTTCAATCGAATTAAACTCAAACTCAAACTCAAACTTAAACTCGAAGCAAGGTTTAGCATTAAATATATTATTAAAAAAAAAAACTTTAATAATATTACCAACAATTTTTGTAATTATAAACTTGGAATGCAAAACTTTGTTCACTATGAAAAAATATAAAAATGAGTACGAAAGGATCAGATATATATAATTTGAGTAATTCGAAGCTTTAGGGAAATTTAAAGAAATAAAATACGAATATAAACAAATATAATAAAAACCCAAACGAAGTAGATTCAAAATTATAAGACTTTGTTCATCCGGCTTTCATCTCCGCAATGAATAAAATTCTCTGCTAAATGCTGTGCAAGCAGACAAAAATTATGAACATGATTCTAATTTGCATTGATTGCAATAACAATTCCAATAAATCGCAATATAAGAGGAATAATAAGTGGCATCGCGTGAAACACGGCAAAATCAAGTTGTTGAATAGAGATACATAAATACATTGAGATTTATAGAGATATGGACGCACTTTGTGGAGAAATATATGCATAATGAAAAACCAGGTAAATACCGTTTCTTTTGGCGACAAAGTTAGCTCCATGCTGGCAGTTGCAACAGTTGCAGCAGCAGTTGAGGCAGCAACAATCGCAGCGTATCTTGACAGATGGATAGTTTGGTTTAGTTTTATTTGGAGAGCACCGCAACAGGTTGAGGCAGGCAGCCTTGAACTAGTTTTCCATGCGCCGGTCGACGATGCGACTCCTCTCAAAGTGAAAATCCTTTTTGGCACCAAAATCACACAACGAAATTCATATAATTTATATATATGTAAACACTATTTTAGCGCGATTAATAACTTTACAATTTTTAAAATGTATTTTCTGTGTACGCTTGGGTATATACTTAATTATGTTTATAAAATTGAATTGAAAAGTAAAACAAAGTAAAAGTGAATTTAAGTCAGGTTGATGATTGAAAGGCAAATGCCTCACAGATTGTGATAAACACAATTGTGGCCTTTTAGCTAAGTTAACACACACGGAGACCGCGAGAGAGTGAGAGAGAGAGAGGAGAACCGAGTAGAAGTAGAGTATTGGTAACAAGTCTGGCGCCTTTCGACGTCTTTGTTGCCAGAAAGCCAAATGCAGACTGGTCGACTCAAATGCGATGCGACCAAGTTTATGGCCAAAGAGACAAAGAGCCTACAGTTGGCCAACAAACTGGGAAGCGCTGCGCTTGTGACTCACTAGAGACCCGACTTTGTCTACACAACAACAACAACCACAAACAACGACGACGACGAGACGCCGACTTGGACTACGACTTCGACTCCAACTTCGATTCCGACTCCGAGACGAGTGGAACATGAATGAAATTATCAGTTATGTGTCTTGGCTCGTTTTTTGTGCCGCGAGCAAAGTGAGAAAAAGCAGAAAGCGCAGCGTTCAGTTTTCTTCTTGCGGTTTTTCAGTGAGAGGCGGCACATGTTGTACGCCGTCTTGGCCAAATGGCAACGGCCCACATCAACTACATGTACAACATGTGAAATACATGTGTAAGTAAGCAGGTCTAGGAAAGGGATAGTTACAGATATTCTGTCATTACCCTATAAGTCGTTTAGCCAATTGACTATCTTTTCTTATTCAAGGGTATTTACACTAGACGATGAGTCTTGTCTGCTCTTGTCAAAAAACTAAAGATAAACTAAAAATTCAAATAAACAGTATTGAAAGGCATTTGAAAATGAACAATGCATAAATAAACATTAAACTTTACTTTATTGTTATTATTAAATGCAGCAAAATTGCAGTTATAAAATAAACAATCTAGCTTCAGGGGTATTTTTTATAGCCATGCTAAGCCATGCTGCCACAGTTTTAGCCATTTTATTATTACAAAAATATATTTAGATTAACTAGAAAAATTAAATTTGACAATAATGAGTTACTAAAGGTTTCTTTTAAAATGTCAACTTGTTGTTAAGCTACTTTCAAAAAATTGTAAACAAGTTAGAACGCTCTAGTCGAGAGACTTTGAGTTGCAGATACAAATTAATTGTTTTATATTCGATAGTAATGAAATGTATACAGTTGATCAATAATATGTCTGCCGATTTTAAAAAGATTAATTGCAGGACGATATCTTTACAATTGTTCATTTCTTGCTGATGAAGAACTCGATAAAATAAAGTAAGATAAATTTGTTTGTGATTTACGAGAAATTGAAAGACCAAATTGAAAGACCACAGCCTTTTTAGAGGCTTGAAATCGGTTCGTACATAGAGAAGGACTTAAGAAAATGTTAAAATTGTTGATCGATAGACTTTATATTGTAAACAAAATAAATGTCCACAAAAGGGATATATAAAGACTATTAAATGAAATACAATTAAAACAAAGGGTATAACAGCAAGTCGTTCTGGGTTCAATCAACTTGTTTAACATTTGTACTAGCCACACTTGCTGCAACGACATTTCCATATGCAATCAGGCATGGCATGACAAGCGGGAAAGAAGGGAGAGTCAGGGAGGGAGGAAGAGTTAGTTAAGCATAAGATGCATCTATCAGGTTTCATTTGGCTTGTCAATTGTTTTGCTTCGCTGGACATTTCACTCCAATGATCTATGCATAAGGAGTCAAGAGTTGTGGCAGACGTTCATTTGCCACAATCATTAACGGGCAACGTGAGGCAACAACAATTGCCAATAGCAATACTTACTCTTCTTCTATTCGTCTTTCACCTTATCTCAGTTGTTGAAAGCAGTTGAAATGTTAGCGAACTTTTGTTTATGATTTGTTTAACAATTTTGATGCTTTTTCTTTAAGCTTAAATGTTTGTAATCGCTTTTCGGTAAATAGCATTTTAATAGTCAGTTGTGCAAGTAATTGTGATTGTGTGTGTGTGTGTGTGTATATGCGTATAAGAAGCTAATGGTAATGGGTTTAAAGAGTGCGCCTTGGGCTTGAGTTAAGTAGTCAAGTATCTGTAACTCTGTAACTGCCTTTCAAAACCAACAATACTCCCCGCCTCCCCACTCACTTTCAGTCTGGGGTTTTGGCTTACACCATATTACCAAAGCAGACTCCAAACTGCAACTTCAACTGCCGACCAAGTTCAATCAACCATTGAGGTTGAGGCGTCAACCGACTGGCAACAAATAAAATGAAAAAAAAAAAAAAAATGAAAGCAAATTGTAAAATGCAAAGCATTTTCTGCCATTGGAAAAATGTGCGACTTTTAGCATGAAAAATCCAAAAAAAAAAATATTATGATGAAAAATGTAAGTTTACAATTTATGCTAATTACACACACAATACAATTGACTTTTCCTTTTCAACATGAAAAATGAAAAACACAAATACAAAAAAACAAACAAGTGCAACAATTTTATTGTTTGCTTTTTAGTTTCGGTCTCAGACTTGACTCGAAGACAAACCAAACAACAACCATTAACGACATTTACGTAAAGTTTAAACAATGCCGTGGCATTAAATGCATTTTTACCACACTTGCAACACCAGCAACAGCAACATATTGAAGAAAGAGGAGCAGCAACAAATTTACCGCTTTGATTTGTTGTATTCCACATCTGCTTTTGACACCGCTAGCTTTTAGCTAAACTGTGCCGATTTACTAGCTTTTTTTCTACCCGGCTCTTCTCTGCTTCTGTTTCTGTAGTTGGTCATAAGATATGGCAAATATTCTGCAATTCCCCCTGCTCTCCTTCTCTACATCCCATATAACAGTCATTCCTCAAGAGCGTTCTCTTTGGCGACCAACGTTAATTGTCAGCCGATTTTTTCTACACACAGACAAGACAAGACCAGATCAAGTCCAGACCAAGATCAGACCTCAGACCAAGTCAAGCAGCTGTCTCTTCAGCTGTTTCTATCACAAATGGAATGAAGACTTATGTGCTTTGTGTTGAATTGTAATGATTAATGATTTTGTAAGCGTATTTTCTTTATAGTGTTTGCCAAATCAACTGAGTTATTTGTTGTGTCTGTTTTATGTTCAACATTCAACATTTCAGTTTTCATTTTGTATACATTTCCGTTAGAAATGGGAAAAGGAATAAAATTTGATATAGTGCAAAAGCAACAACTTTAAAAGGTATTCACGAAATGCAGTTTTTCTTAAGCATAAAATTATTAATAAGACTTAGAAAAAGCAAACTACCAAAAAAAAAAGTCAAAAGGTTAAAGAAAATTGATTTTGCAAGATGCGTCGAATTTAATAGGCTCGATTTGATTTGATTTCACTTGATTCAACGGCCTCCGTTAGTTATATTGATAGCTCACTGTTAGTCGCAATTTGGGAAGCGTAACGAAAACCGCAAGCAGCTGACAAAATAAAAGAAAGGAAAAAGGAAGAAAGCCACGCCAAATATTAGATACACTTGCATATTGCACTCAAATACTACTTTTACTATAAATTACATAATTGTACCAATTTTGGACATAGTCTATCTATGGTCTGGTAGTCTAAGAAATTACATTACTTGTGGGTTTTGTATAGCTTGTTAAGCAACAATTTGTTTATAGAACTCATTTTCTATGGGATTTATATCATATGGTAGTCCGATGTCAGTATAATGTATATAAGATCAATAATCTTTTGTACATAAACATAATATGGATATATGGTAAATTTATTTCAGATAACTTAATAAGCAAAAAAGTTTTCTTGCAAAAACTCATTTTTCGACATACAGTTCCTATGGCAACTATATTATATAGTTATCCGTCCAATATATATGCCAGCAGCAAAAAATATTTTAAGAGACTGAAAAGTATACAATTATATTTCTTTTATGGATAAGTCTGTTATTTACTTCATAAAGACAAAAAACAGCATAAAAAAGTTATAAAACCCTCCACAAAGGGTATAAAATTAGACCCTAAGACCCTGTGCTGGGGCTGCCTGTCTTCCCACGCCGAAAAAGAAACACGTCAACGAATTGGAGTTGGTGTTTGGATGTTGGATGTTGGTGTTGTGGAATTGGATGTGGGTGTCTCGCCAAAGTTCAAAATAATTTGAGCATTATTACAGTGGGTGCCCCAGCTAAAAAGAAAGCCAAGCAGGTAGGCAGGAGGGCAAGCAGAGGGGTAGGCAGGCAATTGCACAAGAAGTTGAACAACAATTGTGCTTCGGTTGAACCATAAACACAACAATACCGACACCGACAGCTGCAGATTTTAGCTGCTAACCGTTATTTAACAGTTATTTAACATGCAATTAACCTGGCCAAGTCGAAAAAAATAGATAAATAAGAAAAATGCAAATATATGGGCGCGCATAGTCTAAGATAAAGCCTCCCTTCATCTCAAGCGAAACTCGAACTACACTCAACAAAAAAAATAAATACAATTAAGTAATAAATTTCTTAAAATTAGAAAGGGAGCTAAAATGTTTAACATGGGTTGCTACTGATACTAAAATACTTTCATTTGCTGAACACAATTCACTTGCTGCATATTTTGGCGAGTGTATTTAGTGTCTAAATGTTATGGTGCAATAACTTTCTAATAGACTCCCAGAGCGTTCTCCTCTGAAAAGGTCATTCATCTTAATTATCACACGACCTAAAAATAGAAAGAAAAAAAACAACTATAAAAACCACCTTCAAATTAAACCAAATTTGGCTTTGATGGTCTTGGCTCATTCATTAAATCCCGACGACTTGGTCCGGCCCAGAATATGATCACATTGCCTACAAAAACAATCTCCATTTGCATTGTGAGACAAAAAAAAAAAAATAAACCAAAAATTATTCGTTTGTACTAGAAAGCTTTGACCATTGGAAATTATTCCCACCTTAATATAACCTCTTCTTTCTCTCTCCTGTTCTTTCATTCATTCGCTGCGTCTTCTTCATCTTAATCACCGGAAGTTATCTCCAGCGGCGCATCTAGAAGAAGCACCAACAGCAGCAGACACGCGTAATTACGAAAGCCACATCTCCGTTGTGTTTCTAGCTGTGTGTGTTTTCAGTTAAATCTATTTTTGTATTCAAATTGGTTTGGCGTTTGATTACATTTCCATTTATTTGCTGGAAGAGTGTCGCTTTTGTGTTTGCCAATTAGACACGTCTGTCGCTTTGTTGATATGCAGAGCAGTTGATATGTTTACTATCTGCTGCCGAGCATACAAAAAAAGGGCATCGAGTAACGGTAGCAATGTCATATTTTAATTAATTGACTCTCAACAGTTTAATTAATTATCAATATTTTATCTACAAGGCAGATTCATGGAATAAATAGATTGTGTTGCGGCATCTTTTTTCATGCTTCATGTTGGGGCAAAGTGGAAATTAGACGAGTGTAAATATCTAGGCTATGCATTGCTTTAGTTTCTCTGGTGTAAAAAATAGTGTGAGAAATTCTGGAAATACATCTTAAACTTCACAGCTTCCACTAATCAATTTATTGAAATAAATAAATAATATGGAAATATTATAGCGAATTCTTATTTTGAAGTAGCAAATTATTAAGATATTTATTTTGTGTTTATATAATTCGAGCTTGTATCCTTGTTAAATTTGTACATACTTTTAAAAACAATGCTCGTAAAATAATATGCCTAACGAAATCAATTTGATTTTATCTTGCATTGTCAAAAATAGATATGTAGTTTTATCAAAGATGACTCAGGGTAGTAAAAAACGTTCAAGTTGACTCAGGCAATAATATAATATACAATGTTAAAGCAGAACATCTTGGAATCTAGCAGTGTTGATTAAAATACTCAAGACAAGCTTGTTTAACTGAGCTACTGTTTGAATCGCACTTCGTGACTGGAAGTGTATAAATGGAAATAAAAGTCGTGATCCCTATAAAACACCCTTTCTCCTTCCTTCTAAAAAATAATGCACGAAATAAATATAGAACATACAAACACATACATAGTATTCATATATATACAAACACACAAACACATACGTACATTTGAATGTATGTATTTTTATGTGCAAGCCGTGGTGTATTTTTCGGTTCTATAAATTCGTTTTACTGCGTGCTTTAATAGACTTGCATTTTTATAACAAAATATATTCAAAGCGTGTTTTTACATTGAAAAAATCATTTTAACTTTAGTGGATATGCTGATAGATCGCTAAAAAAAAATTAATTTAGTTTCTTCAAAGCGACCAAATTATTTATGTACACACTTGCATTCTTGTTTACATACGTATGTAAATATTAAAGCAGCTCAATTTATTAGGCAGATTAGTTATGGGAAAATAAAATATTTGCGCTGATCGCCAAACAACAAAAAAGTTATTTTTTCAAAGTAACTCAACAAAAGATGGCTATTAAGCAGCTAAAATGTAGTATGATAATTTGTTGCTACAAACATCTTTATTTTCTCAATATATAATTATTTATGTACCCACTTGCGTTCATTTTGTGGAAATGCACTTGCACAATTTTATGGCAATTAAGACATGCAATATAAAAATGGATTATGTTTATTTTCACACTCACCTGCTTAATGAAATTAAACGGCGGCATTTTGTACACTAATTTGTAGTTGCTGTTTCTTGTTGTTGTTTTTGCCGTCATGCAAAATGCAAAGCACAAAGCAATATGAAGAAAGACAGCAAGCGACAATTTGCAGCTGGCTTCGCTTCTTTTAGCAGCTGTTGTTGTTTTTTTTTTGTTGTTAGTTGCAAATGCCGTTCCCCAATTACAGCAATATCAACAAATTAAACAATTTTAATCTTTTTCGCACTTCGCTATTTTTTTTTTGCAGCTGTCACCAACAACGCTATTTTCCCGCTCTGCTTTCCTAATTTGTCTTTTGCTGTTTTCGCAAATTATCCGTTACATGCACGAGAGGTGGAGCGAGCGAGAAAGAGATAGAGAGGCTTGCGTGTGAAGAGCTCAGCCAGCATACATAATTAACGTCAGTTTATTTATTTCTATTTCTTTTTTTGCGTAACTCTTATGATTTGTTGCGAAAATTGTGCAGCGGAAATAAAAATCTCGACGACGATTGCGCACTTTCCAAACAAATTAACCCGAATTGTGAACGGAAGCAGCCCCAATCCAAGTTTTAACAATTGGCGACGCGTGTGCGATCGCAGTTGGCTTAACCCGTGAAAAGTCGGCTTACAACTGAACATCCAACGGCATTTGGATTTCAATTGAAGCGAGGCTCAGTCGCATGTCAAAACATGCGTCGCAGCCGCTGCCGCAGTCGACGTCAGCGTCGCTCAGTTTTGTGACCCTTTTTAAACACCATACCAAAAAAGTACATATGCATGTGTGAGTGAGTAAATTTACTCAGAGTGTGTTAAGGTATGTGTAGATTCTTGGAAGTTCACGCTTTTGTGGTTGTCGTTGACTTTTTATTGGGGCTCACTTAAAACAAAAAGTTCATCCATACGAATTAGGCAATTAACACGTCACGTCACTGGCTGAGTGACGTCACATCTAATTCACTGATTTTGCATTAGCGTCGATACACACTCACGCACGAGGACACGAGCATTGGAGATATCACGCAAGAGACGCTCCTTTGGCGCACGCATACCTATTGCTGTGGGTCCCAAGCAGCTCTTCATTTCAGCTATGACACTCAAAAGGTTGTCGTACAATTCCACAATCTTGGAAGTGCCATTGGAATCTGTGGGAGTGGAAAAAAGGGTTATTTAAATGTTTGGTTTTAAGAGATGGAGTACAGTCCTTTTTATACATTTTTTTTTTTAAGTTTTACAAATAGTGTCTAAAAACAGAGGGCATTGACTCTTAACTTTTTTGCTGTATGTCTTTCATCGAGTCCTTACCATAACTATTTCCAACAATGCTATTGGAATCTGTTAAAGAGTGGAAAAAGTGTTTACACACCCATTCTTCGTATTAAGAGCTGAAGTTATGCTAATTATATTTATTTAAAGAGAGGGAGTTGTCTCTATAACTTTCTGTAAGTCATTCGTCGAGTTTAGTTATTTTTACGGTTATATATTCCTTACCAGAACTATTTCCAAAAATGGCAAAGGGATCTGTGAAAGAGTGAAATAAAAGTGTTTACACATCCATATGTAAATCGAAACGATGTGGATTTAATCTAATTTTTCTAGGTTTCTTACCATAACTATTGTCAACAATGCCATTGGAAGCAGACATCAGCTGAAGTTGAGCCTGGGCGTATTTGGTGTACTCGAGTTTGGCCAACACCTGCTGATACTCATTGGAATAGGCGACGGCATCCTCTGCTTGCTGTTGCTGCTGCTTTTTTATTCGTTTGCTGCGCTGCGTGGAACCAGCAGCGCTTGAGGCTATGATGGGAATAATTTCCACAAGCGCCGTTGGCGATTTTTTTACGTGTTTGGCGCCATCTCCGTTCTCTGACTGCGCATCTAATTTCTGCTGCTTGGCTGGAACGGCGGTTACCGTTAGATCGCTATACATGGAACGAAATTTTTCCAGGTCCATTAAGTCCATTTTGCTCTCTTTTTTATAAGTTTCTTTTTATAAAGTGAACTGTTGTCAAGCTTGACAAGTGATTGGGTTTGCCTTGCTAGTGTTGGAAACTTATTGAAAACTTAGAATCGCTGGAAACACTAGAAAATAGGTCTCAAATTTGAAATTAGTAAATATGCCATATAGCAACCAGTTTGATTAATGATATTATAGGGTGGAGGCAACCAGTTAACCATTAATATATATAATATATGTAGCATTTTTAGCAATTGTAATATAAATTGGGTACACTAAAAAAACTGAAACTAAAATAGAACAGTGTTGTACTGTTATTAATTAAAATAAGAGGCGGCTATACACTACATTAATACCTATACACTAAAATTAACACCTATACACTAAAACCACCGAAACTAAAACTGAACTTTTGCATTATAATATGATTGAGGCCACCAAATAATTAATAAATCAACACACAAATTTTCGACATTACAATAATGAAAAAAAGACTTTTAATTAAAGTGTTGCATTGTTCTTAACATGATTGGGGCTATAAAATAAATACTAAATATATATATTAATTTTGTAGACAAGAAAAATTAAAATTAAAACTAAAGTTTAGTGTCGTATTGTTGTTGGTAGTAAAAATACCAAAAAAGTATACAATTTATTTTTTACACTAAAGAAAATCAAAACTAAAAGTAAAATTAAAGTGTCGCATTGTTATTTTGTAAGCTGTCAAATGCAGCACACACACACACACACACTCACACTAAATATAAAAAGAGTACTTTCTACGCTTTATTAACCCTGTAGCAAAATGGAGGGGTAACATTAACCACCTGTGTGTGTTTCCGCATATATCATTTGCAGTCGAGGCGGTGGCAAGTGGAACCTTACATGACATGCGGGCAATTTAACCGGCCAGCAGAGAACAAACTTCATACACAAGCAAACCATTTTTTTTTTTACGTTTTTTTTTTGGCTGTTTAGTCAGCAGCACCAGCAGCAGCAGTGAGAAGCGCTCAAGCGTGCTTCCCGTATTCACCGTTCTACCCTCAACATGGGGCATGCGTCATGCTCTTTAAAGAATACACTCGAGAATTCTTTTTTTGTTAACATATTTTTTTATCTATCGAATTTTTTTTTGTACAACAGATTTGGTAGAGGGGGTCAGAAATTATTATTTTGGCATTGTTTAATAATAGTTGCATTTTTATGTTTAATTGCTGTTCTGTTGCTGAGCTTGCAGAATTTCCTTGAGATGTTGTTGCGTTTGCTCGCCGCACTCGAAGCGATGATAGTCGATGATGTTAACTCTGTGCTCCTTGAGCACCTCGCCCACAGTTTTGTCCGCATCCAGCAAATACTCCTGATGGATGAGGCACGTCTCATCATCCTTATTTTCCGCCGGCGTATCCTTATCGTATTCACCCACCTTGAGCGGCTTCATGCCCACAATTTGCTGGCAAATGCCCTTTTGCAACTCCGCATCATCGACATCCAGCTGGGAGCGATAGGCGACAATTGCTCCATATTTGCCCACCTGGGTTATGTCCTGTGTGGTGCTGACATTTGTGGGTGCAGGATGTGCATAGCCAGCGAGGCGCAGATCATTGTTCACCTTAAAGCAGAGCGCACGGCGAATGGTCGCATTTTCACCCACGGCGCCAATCAACAGCGCCAGATGATCGGCCAATGAGCCGCCTTGTGGCGTCTCCAGATTTTTAAGTGCCTCCGATTCGAAACCAAGCTAAAAAGCAAAATGTATTTAGACTTTGAGATTACGCAAAAAATATTTTTAAAAAATTAATAAGAATATAAAAAGTAGGTTCTTTTGTGCCTGTGGATTTTCTAGTTTCCTAATCAATACATATATATATTCAATTAAATTATAAATCAAATTTAGAGTCACTATACTCTAGTTACAGTTTTAGAGGAATTGATTGGATTTTTTTTTAGAGCAGCTGATTTATGGTTACAGTTTGGCCTCCAATACACCTATAAGCAGCTACTGTTATTAGAACTTAATAATTACATATTGTATAAAAATAAATAAATTAAATATTAACATCTACTAATACTTATAAATGCTCATTACTTATAAACCAATTAGCTCCTAAGTCATTGTCTCACTGGCTACATCTTGACATTCATCGAATCCTCTCTCAAGCTGCAGTTTGTTATTACAGCTACTAACTTACCTTCCACAAATCGCCATCAAACTCCGTTAGATCTGTGTAGTGGAGAACAATGCGTGAGACATGATCCACAAAGCGCTTGAATGTCTCATTGCGTGCCACAAAATCCGTTTCACAATTAAGTTCCACCATGGCGCCACGATTGCCGCTCACGAGCACGCCGACGAGGCCCTGTGTTGTGACACGATCCGACAGCTTGGTGGCCTTAGACCAGCCCAGCGATTGCGCCTGCTCATGCAGCCATTTCTCTGCCTGGAAGCAAAACAAAGGAATATTAATTGAGTACATGCACTTTTCCTCTCTCTCTTTATCTTGCACTCACCTGGTTGACATCGTTGTTATGCAATTCGAGGGCCTTTTTACAGTTGGCAAAAGTGTAGCCGGTCTTTTTACGGAGCGTGGATAAAGCGCTCTTCTCGAGGCTATTGCACAATTGCCGCGTGGTGTGCAACGTGCGTACGCAGAACTTTTGCAGCAACATTCTTTTATATTATTTTTTTTAGGTAAATTTACAATAAGCCAGTTGGGGTTGCTAGGAAATATTAACTTGTTGCTCTCAGCCTGCTGCCAGTGGCAACTATTGAATTTTTGTTATTTTGTTAAATCAATTTCAATGTGTTTTGCATTTGTTTTCAACGGGTCGGCATGTTCAAAACACCGGCTCTGTGTTTATTATCAAATAATTAACAAATTAACGCGTTTGCGGCGCGTAATTAAAACATTAAATAATTAAAGTAAGTTTTTTAATCTTTTGATTGCTTGTGCAATATTTATAAAATAAAATTTATTTTAGTTTGGTATTTTTTAGTTCATATATAGACCTTATCGAATTGACACGACACTCACACATACATATCGATGAATCGAAAGCTTCTCTAAATAATTTGTTTTCATTCGATATATATGCGAGCAGCGTTGCCACCTCACCAAACGTTGCGCGCGTAAATTGATAGCCTAACACAATGGACAAGCAAAATCCGAATAAAAATATACCCAGTTTTACATCGGTTTGCGGGGCCCGACGCATCTGCTCAAAATCAAAGATGCTGTACACCCGCCCAAAACCCGATGTGCTGCAGAGCATACTGCAATCGAAGGCGAACTCCGATTATAAATCACGTCGTTTGTGGTACGAACTCAATATGCCCGAATGTGCAAGTCATCTGTTTAATGGCCAAACCCTCTCCGATCTGCCCGAGAGTATGTCCTGCTCGAAGTCCCAGCGTTCGCATCGACGATCCAAAGACAAGCACTCGGATGCCGAGCAAAAGGGCAAATCCAATTATATGATTATGCGAGAAGAACGCGAGAAATTTCGTAGCAAACTTGTCGAACTGATTCTGCACATGGATGAGGATCCGGATCCGACACTGAACCAAATGGAGGCCGATTTATTTCCCAATCAAGGCGAACGGGAAGTGCTACGCTATTATTATTACATTAAGCATGGCATCGACACAATTCACGTCTCCACCATCAGCAAAAAGACTCTCCAAAGGTGCGTTTTAGTTTAAGGATCTTTTTTTTATCTTTAAAGAATTATTAAAATCTTTCGCTGCAGAATCGATAATCTTGTGCCGGTTCTGCTCAAGAAATGGGATTCGGCTTTTGTGGAGAACATTGCAGAAGTGCGTTCCGATTATGTGTTTGCCATGAAAAAAGCTGTTGTCGATTTCGTCCTGCGACACTCGGAGCTCGAGCGCCTCACGCACGAGGGAAGTCCGGCTAAATTTAGGACTGCTGAGCGCAGAGAGATCGATAAGTTGATGAACCATTGGCGCTATCGGTAAGTGTGGAAGCAGCCCTAGTAATAATATATATATATATAAGAACTAAGTAGTTTTAGGGAATGTTAAAACAAAAACAGCAAATTTCTAATGCACAAATGAATACATCTTAATTATTAAATATTATTAAATTTCAGTTATAATAATACTCTATTCAAAATAAATTTTAATGCAAAAGAAAAGAAAGTATTCATATTATAAATTTCTTAATTCCTAATTTTTGAACTGAATTATTCTCTACTCCAACTACCAATTTAATAAACAAATATTTTAATGCAAAAATTAAATTACATTAATTATTTATGTTTATTATAAACGGCTGACTTAAAACCTTAAGTTCTCAATTTTTAAATTAAATTATTCTTATACTTTATACTTATACTTTTAATAACAAATAATAAAAATGAAGAAATTAATTAATTCTTCTTAAAAACTGCTAAGATTATTTAACTGAAGAGTTATTTATTTTTTCCTCTATATTTAGAAAACTAAAATATTAATGTAAAAAGAAAGTACCATTATAATTTATTCTCATTAAGAACTGCTAACTTAAGCACCCAAATTTTTTAATTGAATTATGATCTACTTGAAATCTCTACTTTTTGTACAATTTGTTTTTTCAATAATTTATGCTTGTTTTAAAACTGCTTGTTTTAATACCATAAGTCCGCCGTAATTTAATTCAAATATATTTTACTCCAATTCAATTTGAAAGTTTGAAAAACATTTCATAATTTGCATAATTTTCGTTCATTAAAACCAGTTTATTTTTAAAAATTTTAGTCCGCTATTATAAGATTAAAACATACTCTGTTCTTTTCATTTAAAAACCCGAGATTTGAATGCACAAAAAAAATTACCTACGTAATTTATGCTCATTAACACCTTAAGCCATCAACTATTTAATTAAGTTATACTCAAAAGCAACTTTAATTTCAACAAGCATCAAATTTAATGCAAAAAAGAAAATTCCTGTATAATTTTTCCTTGTTAAAACCTGTTTGTTTTTATACAAAGAGTTTTTTCAATTAAAAAAAGTCGTTATAAACTTATCAAAGTTTCATAGAAAAATTTCTTTGGTTCTTGGCATGCAATTGACATGCAATTACACACACCCATACACACACACACCCACACACACACAAAGGGCTTTCCTTGGGAAGGATGTGTGTTGATTCCTTTGTATTTATTTTACTTTTCGTGAGAAATAAAAGCACTCAATTCAAAGCGCGTGAAAACTTATAAAATAACTTGACAATGAAAGTCTGTTGTGTATTCTATATATATGTATATATATATATATGAGTAGCTCAGGGTGTGTAGATTAAGAGGGGGTGGGGTGAGTATCCGGCTTGACATTATTATGAGCTGGCAGAGCAACGCAAGAAATCGCTTTGCGTCTGCCAAAAAAAACTTTTAAAACGCCAACAAGTGCAAAATGTGGCTCAAAACTCATCCCACGGAAATGAAAAAGCAGCAGGGGTTGGTTGGTTGAGGGGGATTGTGCAGCGGGGAGGGGTGGCTGAAAGTTAAGTTCTCCAGTGTATTGGTTTGACATTTGATAAGCAACAGTAAAATAGCTGCGATACAATGTGGCAAACGGGGCGAGCTTTCATACACTAATCAGGAGGGGAGACCAAAAGGGGTATATTGGTTTTGTAAATGCTAGAGAGAGTTTGAGAAGGTGATATCCTGGCCAAAGTTGTGTTTCGCAAAACTTTTTAAAGTTTTGCTTTTCTAATAATTATTAAATTTTTAATTTAAATCATTTAAACTGATTGGATATTTTAGGGTTTTCTATAAATTTTTATGTAATTATTATAGCTTTTTACATATAATACAAATTATTAATTATTCTATTATTTAATTTTTTTTGGTCAGAATTTAATGACATTTTTGCTTTCGATTGACTATATATCAGGGTGTATTAGATAATTGATATGAATACTTTATCATTAAAATTGTGTTTTTAATTTCCACCGGAAATATAATTGAATCAGTAAATAGAGTTGATAAGGAAACTGATATTTAAAATTTCAAGTCTCAGACAGTCAGCTGAATTGACTTGACTATAAATGCTGATTCAGAATATATATGCCTTCAGTCCGTTACATACCACAGCACAGCTGCAATATGCCCTACTCCCATTTGAAATGTATGCAGGGTATAATAAGTGCATTAAACATAATTGGAAATCTTTATTCAAGTTTCCAGCATGGGAAATCTTAATTAATTATGAATTTAAAACCCTCAGGAAGTATAATAATCTCAAATTATGAAAGACAACTTGAGATAGATGATTTTTATTATTATTTTTGAGTAAAGAGTATTTTGTATTCGGTTTTATTCCCTTTGGTTGGTTGTTTAAAGGCGTTTGTGGGCGTGATTCGAGGCACTAGTTGTGTATAAAAAGGATATACTTAAAAATGAATTGAACTTGCAGCTAACACTGAGTGCCTGGCAGTAGGCGGATGGGCGTGTCACTAAAAATACCGCTACTTGCAATGGAAAAAAGTTTTTGTTGTGCGCCTTTGAAAGTGGGTCGTCTATCGACTAAGTTGTGTGTGCGAGTATGTGTTGTGTGTGTGTGTGTGTGGGGAAAAGATGCTTCTTATTTATAGCTGGCAAGCATTTAGAAACATTTTATGTGGGCCAAGTTAGCCCAGTTAGTGGGCGTAGGCATTTACCATTTGCCATTTTCCATTTGCAATTTGCGTTTTTCCGACTTGCGTTCTGCGTTTTGCCTCAATGCATTTGCCTAATGGGCCGCATTAAAGTAGCTCAACTGAAAAGTTTGTTCGCGTTTTTCCCTATAATTTGCATAAATTCTTTCTCACTTGCCACAGATACGATGAGAATCGCAATCGCTTGAAGACAACCCTATTTTGTATCCATCGAAGCGTTGCCAGCATTCTCGAAGTGTGGAGCATGAAGTACAGCTCCAAAACATTGGTCGACATCGAGGAACTGAGCAAGGTGGAACAACCCTTCTCACTAATCAATTTTATTGTAAGTTTTTTCCAAAAAAATATTTTACTTAAGAATTGCATTTTTTTTTTTATATATATAAAATATATAAATGAATCCAAATAGATATAAAACTTAGAATGTAATAAATAATTACAGTATTTACATATTTATTTAATTTATTTATATATACATATTTATTCAATTTATTATTATTATTATTTATTGAAGAATATTTAATAATATGCAAATAGAAATAGAAGTGAAATTCAAAATATAATTAATAAAGTCTTTGATTTTATGCTTAAATTAGTCAAACATTTCTCACAGCATTTTATTTATTTATTTATTTTATATATATATTCGCAATGATTTTGAACACTCCGTGAACAAATCTTTGATCCCGTTTTAATCCTTTTAGTTTATTTGTGGAGCGCATATTGATGCTGGCAAGACGATGCTGGAGGATGTTTGGTACGGAGAAATACACACAACGCTGTTGCGGGCCAGCAAACGTGGCCAATTGCCTGATATACGTCGGATGACTTTGGTCAAGAGGTTTTTCAACTGTGTTGCCGCTTTGATGACCCAACAGCTGGAGGACATTTGCATACGCAGTTTGAAAGCCTTTGCCGATTATGTTTGCGATTTTGGTGTAAGTAGAAATGCAAATAGAAATGCATTTGCCTAATAACAGACTGACTGACTGATTGACTGACTGATTGAGCGATTTATCGATTGAAAGTCTGCATTCGTAGTCACATAGCAAATATGTATAGCCCAGCGGGGAGCATTTCCAATTTATCGTAAAATTTGTAATGGTTTGAGGCAGAAATCTTTGTATATATTCCTGATCAGCATCGATAGAGAAGTTTTTATTTATAAATTGAAATTTTGAATATATCCTTGTTTTTTATTATTATTATTTAGCTTACAAGGTAACAATCCATCGAAAGATGTTTTTTTTGTTTAATTATTTAAGTAAACTCACCAGCTTACCAGCGTTATAATATACTAAAACATTTTCCCGAAACTTTTTGATATCGGACTACTAATATATATTTTACTATATTGTAATGCGAATTACTATTATATACTATTATATATTTATATTATAATGCTGACTTAGAAACCATGAATCGAATGATGAGTTCTTGTATGGACAAAACTTTATTGTTTATCAAGTTATCCCAACTCGCCAGTAAACAGACTGTGATATCTTATATTATCTTGCCTAAGATAGATATTCTTTTCAGTTTGAATAGAATTTTATAATATTATGATTGTGTTTTTCAATATAAATAAACTATTAGACTAGAGAAGAAATATAAATTTCTTAGTTTTAAAAAACGGTTCAATTTTGATAAACTTATAGCAATTTTTAGAAGTTGAGAATTTTTAACATTTAAAAAAACTTGAAATTTATTCATACAACTAAAAAATAAAAATTAAAAAAATTATAAATATTTATATGGAAATTATATAGAATTATATAGAAATTAGTATAGATAACCAGAAGTTTTTAAAGTTCTATTCGTAAAAGGAATATCTAAATAGTTTCAATTAATGTTTAAAATCCGACTTATCTCAATTTCTAACTTTCCCGGTCAGTACTTGAATCCTGGCTTTGTTATCTCCTGCTTGCTGGCTGATGAGGATACGATAACGTTTACGCCGGGCTTTGCCAAGATCCAAAGTGAATTGATGCGGGTCATCGATTCGATTGTGCACTCAGTGCAAAACATGCCACGGATCGAGGGTAAACTGTATACGGATCTGAAGATCTCCAAGAAACTGTTCCTGACGCCCACCGTGCCGGATAGCATTGTGGCGGACACAAAGAATCGGATATGCTTTATGCTTGAGGAGCAGCGAATTGGACCCGAGTTGAGATTGCAGGATTTCGATGCGTTTATCGATTTGATAAATAGTGCGGATTCGGAGCGATGTGGTCGCTTTATGGAGAGCAATGGCTCCTTTGAGCAGTACACGGAAATGGTCTACGAGTATCGCGAGAAGGAGGATCGCATCGCCAAGGAAGTGTGGGGTGTCATCCGCATGGGTCTCTATGAGTTCCATCGGGATACGTTCATAACGCACCTGGAAATGTGTGCGAGACAGCTGCAAATGGATCTTCTGACACGCATGGTGACGGATCAGCAGGCGAGGATCTCACGACTGGGCAAGGAGTACGATACGATTGCCAAGAAGGCGCTGACCGTGCCCAAGGATACGGCAGAGCTGATGGAGTTGAAGGCATATGTGGTGCATGCCGAGGAGAATCTGGTGCCCGAAATGGAGGCACGCCTCAAGGTCAACATGAGTGAGATCCTTTGGCTAATGGATCACACGCTCTACTCCCCGCTGGAGATCAAGAACAACAGCAACTCCTTCCAGTGGTATTTGAAACTGGCCTCCGTCTTTGACCAGCATCGTGTCATCATTGCCGAGAAGGTGATTGAGTATCAGGAGCTGCTCAAGAAACGCATCGAGATGTTCCGACGAGAACTCCAGAATTACTTCGACCAGGTGCAGCTCTATGATACTTGGGGTGATATTAAGCAGCTGTCCAAGTATAAGAAACGTGCCGGCATCCTGGATCAGAGGCTTATCAATGCCATGGAGACCATCGATCAGATTAATGAGGAGGAGACTGCCTACGGTTGGGATTTGTCACAGTATCCGGTGCGGAAGAAGGCGCATGATCAGCTGAAACCGTATAAGAATCTGTTTGATGCTGGCCAGGATTTCATCGACAAGTGGGAGCTGTGGATGTATTCGCAGGTGGGCTCCTTTGATCCCGATGAAATCGATCAGGATGTGGCCAACTTTTATCGCGTCATCCAAAAGTTGGAGAAACTAATGGGTGAACATCCAAGCACCATGCAACTAATCATCGATGTCAAGGAGCAAATGGAACACTTCCGCGGCCATATGCCAATCATTAATACCCTGGGTAATCCGGGCATGAAGGGGCGCCATTGGGAGCAAGTCTCCGAGATTATTGGCTTCCCCATTAAGGTGTCGCCGGAGCTGACGCTAGAGAAGATCATCGAGTATCAGCTGGACGAGTATGTGCCCAAGTTTGAGGCCATTTCCGAGAGTGCCACCAAGGAGAACAATCTCGAAAAGGCCATGGCCAAAATGGCCAACGAATGGGAAGGCGTTGAGTTCACCATTTCGCCATACAGGTATAATATGATTCTATATATTTAAAATATTGGATTCGATATAATTGCTTGGTTTGATTTTAAATACTTGAAATATTTTATTTACATTTAAGTTAAAAACTTAAACAAAATTTAGTTTTAAGCTAATATCAGCTTTAAAGTTTTATATCTTTTTTTTTTGTGAATTTTTGAGTTTTTTTTTAATAATACTTGAAACTAATCGCCATTTTTCTTCATTAAAAAAATGAATTTAGGTTAATTTATAAGAATTTAATTTCCATTTCAGGAAATGATTTAATATAAAATATAATATAAAATATAATTATATAAATATAAAATTTAAAGATGATATTAGATTTTTAATATGATGTTTTCAAAATTTTATTATATTTTTTAAGATGTAATTATTTTTATATTGAGTGAAGTTATATTTTTTATATTTGCTATCAACTTTTTATTTTTAATTATAACTATTTACTTTTGTTCCACATTATAAAATTGTACTTGAATTTATTTAAGTTTACAATTTATTTTTGAGAATTGTTTTCGACTTTCAGCAACGCTTTAAAATTTAAGACACGATTTAATTTAAAACGTTAGTCTTTTTACAATGATTAAAGTTTATTTCAAATTTTTTAAAGTAAGTGTTTTCAAAAGTGTTTAAATGATAAGAGAAATACAAAATAAGTTTCGTCTTGTATAAATTTAATATTTAACAATTGTTTTCAACTTTAAACATAGATTTTAAATTTGAAATTATTTTTCTTGCACACAATTGAAATGTCTACCGCAGGGATTCGGGTACCTTTAAACTGTCCGCCGTGGATGACATCCAAATACTGCTGGACGATCAAATTATCAAGACGCAGACAATGAAGAGTTCGCCCTACATCAAACCATTTGAGGCAGACATTCTGTGAGTAGGACAGCTCCCTCAAGCGTGTGTTGTTCCAGCACTTGTCAGTGTCACAAACACACTCGCACAACAAACACACACACACAACTAAACACACACACAACTAAAAACACACAATTTGTCATGCATCCTTTTTCTTATTTGTTGATCTTGTTCTTTTGCAGCAAATGGGAGGCGAAACTGATGCTGCTCCAGGAGATACTCGATGAATGGCTGCGCGTCCAGGCCACCTGGATGTATCTGGAGCCCATCTTCAGCAGTCCAGATATTCAGCAACAAATGCCCGAGGAGGGTCGTCGCTTCAGTGCCGTGGATAAGGTGCGTATAAATTTCCTAGTGAATATTATATTTTTGTTGGGATTCACGAAATTATTCTTAAGGTTCTGTTTAAGAGTTTTATATTTTTTTCTTATTTTGTGTTCTGCGAAAATCAAGTTAAAAAATTGTATATTCTTATCTGGTTTTGAGCATATAAAAAATAATGGAATTATTATACCATGCCTAAATCATATATATTTTATTTATGTTAGATTTTAAGTAAGGGATTAATGTGATTCATAAGGTACTTTCTTATACATAACCTATACTCTGTATACCCTATCTAAACAATTAGTATTATATTTTTATCTGTTTTTGTATAGGGCAAAGAGGTATTTGACAAAGTGCCTTCTTATATATCCCATCTAAAAAATAGTTCTGATTTTTTTGTGTAAGAATTTGAATATATTTGATGCAGTTAACTTTGCTTTTTGGTCTGTCAGTCTCTTTTGCTCTAATTATTTTATAAGTATCTGGATTTTATCTCAGCTTATTAAATTTATGTGTCTATATAAAAAACTGCCATGAGAAAAATGTATATTATTTTGAAATCATGTTGATAAAATTAAAAACTTTTTAGTTACGGTAACTATTAGGCCATACAAATATGCATGGAAAACAAGGATATCGCCAGCTCTTGACAGAGGGTAACCGAATTTTTTAAAGGGGATCCAATTGTAATTAATTATAATAAATTTGTATTTAAGCTACGACGAGTCTCTGTATAAATTAGCTATATTGGGAGCAGCTATCCCCTCAAAGTTGAGTTTTCGTATAAGAACTTTTTTTGGTCTTCAACATTTGTAAACTAAATTGCAAAAAAAGGCCAAAATTTTAGCTTATCAGGCTTGCTTAAAATATTATTACACAAATCGTTTGCTTTACAGATCTGGAAGGAGCTCATGAAGCAGGTGGCCTCAGATCCGCGGGTCATGACTGTTGTGCAGATCGAAAAGATGAATGAGAAGCTAAAGAAGGCATATACACTGCTGGAGATCATTCAGAAGGGACTCAATGCGTACTTGGAGAAGAAGCGTTTATATTTCCCGCGCTTCTTCTTCCTGTCCAATGATGAACTACTCGAGATTCTGTCGGAGACAAAGGATCCCACTCGCGTCCAGCCGCACTTGAAGAAGTGTTTCGAGGGCATGGCTACGCTGAAGTTCTCCGAAGAATTGGAGGTGACTGCGATGCGCTCCTCTGAACGGGAAGAGGTCTTTTTAGTGGATGTCATATCCACGGCAAAGGCACGTGGTCAGGTGGAGAAGTGGCTGCTCGAGCTGGAGATAGACATGAAGAAGAGTATACATCACAAGATATCCCAAGCATTCTACAGCTATGTGAAGATGCAGCGCAATGTTTGGGTGCTCAGCTGGCCGGGTCAGTGTGTCCAGTCCATATCGCTGACCTATTGGACGCTGGAGATAACCGAATGCTTCTTGAGCGAGACACCCAAGGAGAGCCTCGCCAAGTATTTGCAAAAGTGCATGAATCAAATTATGAAAATTGTGGACTTGGTGCGCGGAGATCTCAATACACAGAATCGCATAACACTCGGTGCACTCGTCGTGCTCGATGTCCATGCTCGCGATGTGCTCGCGGAGATTGTGGAGAAGGGCGTGGAGCAGTTGCAGGACTTTCAGTGGTTGTGCCAGCTGCGCTATTACTGGGAGGAGAACAATCTGGACACGCGCATGATCAACTGCTCGCTGCCCTATGGTTATGAGTATCTGGGGAATACCACTCGACTGGTGGTCACTCCACTGACGGATCGCTGCTATCGCACCCTGTTTGCTGCTCTCAATTTGCATTTGGGTGGTGCGCCCGAGGGTCCGGCGGGCACGGGCAAAACGGAAACAACCAAAGATTTGGCCAAGGCGGTGGCCAAACAATGTGTCGTCTTCAATTGCTCGGATGGCCTCGATTATCTGGCGCTGGGCAAGTTCTTCAAGGGGCTGGCCTCGTGTGGCGCCTGGTCCTGTTTCGATGAGTTCAATCGCATTGATCTCGAGGTGCTGTCGGTGGTCGCCCAACAGATTATGACCATACAGCGTGGCATCAACTCCGGCTTGCCCACGTTGGTCTTTGAGGGCACCACTCTAACATTGGATCCCACTTGTGCCGTCTTCATTACCATGAATCCGGGCTATGCGGGACGTTCCGAGTTGCCCGACAATCTGAAGGTAAACAGCTTTTGATTTACAATTTATATATATATTTATCGATTTTTATCGATATAATTATTTTAAATTCTTTATCCGGCAGGCTCTGTTCCGCTCCGTGGCTATGATGGTGCCGGACTATGCATTAATTTCGGAAATTGAGCTTTACTCCTATGGCTTCCTGACGGCCAAGCCGCTGTCCATCAAGATTGTGGCCACCTATCGCCTGTGCTCGGAGCAGTTGAGCACCCAATGCCATTATGATTACGGCATGCGAGCCGTCAAATCTGTGCTGAAAGCGGCGGGTGCCTTGAAACTCCGCTATCGTGATGAGAACGAGGATATTCTGGTGCTACGCTCCATTAAGGATGTCAACTTGCCCAAGTTCCTCAATCAGGACATTCCACTGTTCCAGGGCATAACTTCAGATCTGTTCCCGGGCGTTACGCTGCCCGAGGCGGATTATGTGCTCTTCAATGAGTGCGTCCTGAAGGCCTGCGAGAAACAGAATAAACAGTGCACTCCTTTTGTCCTGGAGAAGGTCCAACAGGTGGGTAAAAACTTGAGGATCATCTCTCATTTTTTTTGGTAAATTAAATTAAAATTAGTTTTGCCGCGCTAAAATTTATATATATATTTATTGAATCGAATTCCTGGAGGAGTACTAACTTAAAAAATTACTATAAAAATTATTCAAAATTTATTTGTGAAAAATTACATTATCATCTGTTAGAAAATTTTATTTAATTTTTTTTCGCAACTGTAAATTATTCTCTTTTTTCCTAAAATTGATTTTTTTTATTATAATTTTAATTAAGTGAGCAAAATTAACTTTAAAAAATTCTAAACAATTTATTAAAACTCAACACTTGAAAAATTGCAAAACAAATTGTTAATTTTTTCATTTGTAAGAAAACTGTCGCATTTTTTCACCAACTGTTAATTATGTTAATTTTTTTCTGTGTACCCCAGCTCTATGAGATGATAGTGGTGCGTCATGGTCTGATGTTGGTGGGGTATCCATTTGGTGGCAAGAGTACCACATATCATATACTCGCCGATGCACTGGAATGCATGGAGAAGAAGGATGGCTCAGAGAATCGGGCCATTTATACGGTTATCAATCCGAAGGCTATAACGATGGGTCAGCTTTATGGCCAGTTTGATGCCGTTTCGCATGAGTGGAGCGATGGCATTTTAGCTGTCAATTATCGCATCTTTGCTGTTTCCGAGACACCGGATCGCAAGTGGCTGATCTTCGATGGACCCGTCGATGCCATCTGGATTGAGAACATGAACACGGTGCTCGATGACAACAAGAAACTGTGTCTGATGTCCGGTGAGATTATCCAACTGTCGAACACAACGAATCTGATCTTTGAACCAATGGATTTGGAAGTTGCCTCACCGGCAACGGTTTCCCGTTGTGGCATGATCTATTTGGAGCCTAGTTCATTGGGCTGGGAACCGTTGGTTGCCTCCTGGAAGAACACATTACCCCCAGCATTCCATAGCGTCAGCAAGAATCTCATCTCATCGCTGATCTCCCGATTCTGCCCGTTGCTCCTGTTCATCGTTCGCAAGAATCTGCGAGAGATTGCGCCCACCTCGGATACCAACCTGATGGTTAGTCTGATGAACTTCTTCGAGTGTTACATCGATGATTTTCGCGATGAGAAATATGTGGCGAATATATCCGATTTGGATTTTCGTGCCCAGACCGAGGGCATATTCCTGTTCTCAACGATTTGGTCATTGGGTGGTTCCTTGACGGCGGAGAGCCGAGTGAAATTCAATTTGATCTTTCGTGCGCTGATGGAGAAGAACTTCCCCCAAAGCATATACGATACGTATGGTGTCCCGGAGGATCTGTATGTGGACCAGTTGGCGAAGCCATTCATCTTTCCCATACCCAAGAACGGTTCGGTCTTTGACTATCGCTACATCAAGGAGGGCAAGGGCAAGTGGAAGCCGTGGCAGGATGATGTGAATGCGGCGCCAGCATTGCCTCGCGATGTGCCCGTCAATCAGATCATCATCCAGACGAATGAGAGTGTGCGGATTGCGGCCATACTCGATCTGCTGGTGCGTCATGGCAAACCATTGATGCTCGTCGGACCCACGGGCACGGGCAAGAGTGTCTACGTCATTGACTACATGCTGACCCGAATGGATCTCAGTTTCTATAAGCCGCTGCTGATCAGCTTCTCGGCTCAGACGTCGGCGAATCAGACACAGGACATTATCATGTCCAAACTGGATAAGCGCAGGAAGGGTGTCTTTGGGCCACCATTGAATACCCGCTTTGTCATCTTTGTCGATGACGTTTCCATGCCCTTGAAGGAGAACTATGGCGCCCAGCCGCCCATCGAATTGCTGCGCATGATGCTGGATCACATGATGTGGTATGATCGCAAGAATATTGTGCCCATGAAACTGATCGACTTGCAGATGATTGTCGCCATGGGTCCACCGTCGACAGGTAATACTGTAACGCCACGATTTCAGCGCTTCTTCAATGTCATCTCAATTGATGACTTCAACGATGAGATTATGACCACCATCTTTGGCAAGATTGTGCTTTGGCATTTGGATGCCAGGTGAGTAGTGCTGGGATCTGAGCTGAGTCTAATGTGCTGTACCCTTGACTAAAATGGGTGTATTAGCTTATCCGTTTGGTCAGAGAAATGTGGATTACAGTTCTTAAAGTGGTATATTTTTGACTGTCTGTCTGAATGAGCATCTATGGAAAAAAAACCAGAGTTAAGTTTTCTAAAGTGGTATTTTTAGAACTGTTGGAATGAGCGTTTATAAGATTAAAATAGCTACACTCAAAAAAAAATGTTCACAAATTAAAATCAACTTGTAACCAATTTTTTTTTTTTAGAAAATTATTTGTTTCTTCTTATTTTCTAAATATAAAAAAACATTTTTCTTTAAACTGAAAGGATTACCCTAAATCGATTATTCCAAAAATAGAATATAATTTTTTTTATTATTATTTATGTATCAAAAAATTAGTTAAAAGTGATTCTTAGAAAAAATTATTTTGTAGAATTGTATTTTTTAATCTGTAACATTTTTTTTACGTTTTCTGAATTTGAAAGAATAATAATGAAATTTTGGAACTGCAATTTTATAAGGAATCGTAGATATTTCTTTAAGAATTTTTTTCTAGTAGTAAATAAAAATAAATTTTCTAGTTAAGATTTCTGCCAATAGTTTTTCAAAATATCCACTATCATTAAAAAGTTACAGATAAAAACCATAAGCGATAATTAAAATTTCAAAATAGTAAATAAATAAATAATAATTATTAAATTAATCAGTTCAATAGCGAAGGTACAGTGCAGCTATCAGTCGAGCGCTCTCGACTTGATTACGACTTGTTAATCTTTATTCCACTTAATGTTGCATGCCACTAATCATCACTCTTAACTAAAAACAGGGGTTTCTCGAAGGAGTTTGATCCGTGCATTGATGAGATCGTCAGTGCCACGCTGAGCGTCTATAATGATGCCAAATTGAATCTGTTGCCGACTCCAGCGAAATCGCATTATTTGTTCAATTTGCGTGACTTTTCCCGTGTGATACAGGGTGTGCTGTTAAGTGTGCCCGAGGCAACCGAGGACATGAACTCGATGCGTCGCCTGTGGGTGCACGAGGTGTTGCGCGTCTATGGGGATCGTCTCGTTGAGGATTCGGATCGTAGTTGGCTATTTCAGAAATTGTGCAGCACGGTGCAGGAGTGTTTCAATCAGGAACCGTCGCGACTCTTTGGTCGATTTGTGGGCAAGGGTAAACAGTTGGAGGAGTCCGATTTTCGACAATTGATCTATTGTGATTTCACCAATCCGAAAGCGGATACCAAAAACTATGTTGAGGTCCAAGATGTGGAGGAGTTGCGTAGCGTGGTCGAATCATATTTGGTGGAGTACAACAACATGTCGAAGAAGCCAATGAATCTGGTACTTTTCCGCTTTGCCATCGAGCATTTATCGCGCATATGTCGCATCATAAAGCAGCCACGTAGTCATGCTCTGCTCATCGGTGTCGGTGGCTCCGGGCGCCAGAGCTTGACTCGACTGGCTTCGCATATATGCGACTATGAGCTCTTCCAAGTGGAAATCACTCGATTATATGGGCCATACGAGTATCATGAGGATATCAAGACAATATTACGTAAAATCGGTGCATCCGAAATGCACGGCGTATTCCTCTTTACGGACGTACAGGTGGGAGTTTTTTTTTTTTTTTACTTTTGACTGCCTTAAAATGAGTAGTGAAATTGTATTCCATTGGGTTTTATATTTGTGCTAATGGTGTGTGTGTGTGTTCCCTGAGACTTGTAGATTAAGGACGAATCGTTTCTGGAGGACATCAACAATCTGTTGAACTCGGGCGAGGTGCCCAATCTGTTTAGCAACGAGGAGAAAATCGAGGTCGTCGAGAAGATGTCCCAAATCGACAAGCAACGCGACAAGTCCGTCCAAACCGATGGCAGCCCTGTTGCCCTATTTAACTTCTTTGTTACGGTGGGAGCTAAAAAAAAACTTAATCTTGATCCCCTTAATCTGCTCCAGTTTGTACTAATCCAACTTCTTTTTATGTATATATTCATTCCGCATTTAGACCTGCAAGGATCAGCTGCACATTGTGCTGGCCATGTCACCCATTGGCGATGCTTTACGCAATCGCATTCGCAAATTTCCCTCGATTGTCAATTGTTGTACGATCGATTGGTTCCAGCCCTGGCCGGAGGATGCCCTCCTGGCTGTCTCCACACGTTTCCTGGCCGCCGAACAGCTGACCGCTCTGGAGCGCAAGACAGCCATTGACATGTGCATGGAGTTCCACACCTCCACACAGGAATTATCCGCAAAGTTCTTTACGCGGCTGCATCGCTATAACTATGTGACACCCACATCCTATCTGGAATTGATACAAACCTTCAAGTCGCTGCTCAGCCAGAAGCGAAAGTGAGTAAAAGACGAAGGGAGAACCCCTTAGAATTTAGAATATATGTTGCTTGAGGTGTGGTATGGTACATGTTGATTTTGCCATGATCCCAGTGATAATTAGTAATAAATAATAATGTTTATTATAATATAGTTGTGATAAAGTATATCTAATATATGATTAGTCTGCCTGGCAGTCTTTTTGTCTACCAGTCTTTCCGCCTCTCCATCTA
Organism: Drosophila fungiperda; assembly: GCA_035042345.1. Classification (NCBI taxonomy): domain Eukaryota; kingdom Metazoa; phylum Arthropoda; class Insecta; order Diptera; family Drosophilidae; genus Drosophila; species Drosophila fungiperda. The sequence goes on along the minus strand of JAWNLM010000145.1, from coordinate 3,438,994 downwards.
ACGATCTGATGATCTGATAGGCCGTCTGTTTATATTTATTTAAAATAAGTTTTTAAGTCATTAAAATGTTAAACTATATTTATATTAAAATTAAATGACTAACAATTCAAAATAAATAACTTTTTTTTTAGGGAACAAAAATTAAGTACATAATAAATATAGAGGTATTCAAATCAAAAAATAACCAATTATACCGAGAATTGAAAGTCCAGATAGCTATAAGAAATCCGCTTTGTATATCTGAGAGAGAACTATCTCGTATACTATAAGTTCCTCCGTTTCATTTGTTTTATTTATAGCTCCATTTGCCTAACTTGAAAAACAGTTCAGTTGGAATTCTGTAGAATATGTAGCTTTATTCTACATAGTTTGATATGGTTACGGCGTAAAAAATATGCACAAACCCATTTTTTTCTTATAGCGATATCTTATATCATTGGGTATAATAAAATTGTAAGCAATTTTAAAAAAATACAAATATCTTTAAGCATTAAAAAATAAAATATTGAGAGTCTAAAAAAATATGTAACTATTCAAATGAAAGACACACAGAGATATTATATAGCTAAATGTATATTTATATTTATATTTTTATATAGTATATATAGTAATTTTATATAGTATTTACCGTTTAATTGATGCTTATCAACACATTTTATTTAAGAGAATTAAAACATCTTACATCGAATTCCCAAGTTGAAAATCACCAACCAATTTCCCAAAATCTTTACCTTTCCAAATAGCAATATAACAACGAATCGCAATCGTTATTTGACTGGCATATCGCAGCTGGATATAGCTGCGCAGCAAGTGGCCGTCATGCAGGAGCAGCTGCAGGCGCTGGAGCCGAAGCTGAAGGAGGCGTCCGAAATTGTGGCCGAGCAGGTGGCCAAGGTGACGGCGGACAGCAAAGTGGCCGCAGAGCAGCGGGAACTTGTCAAGGAGGATGAGCAGGCGGCCAAAGTGCAGGCAGCCGTTGCCCAGGAGATCAAGGATGAGTGTGATGCCAAGCTGGGTGAGGCGTTGCCCATATTGGAATCAGCTTTAGCGGCACTGAATACGCTAACAACGGCGGACATCGCCGTGGTCAAAACCATGAAGAGTCCACCAATTGGTGTCCGCATCGTTATGGAAGCCGTTTGCATTCTGAAGGACATGAAACCGGACAAGGTGCCAAATCCCAGTGGTGTGGGCACCATCGAGGACTATTGGGGTCCATCGAAACGTGTACTGAGCGACATGAAGTTCTTGGACAGTTTGCTAAATTTCGACAAGGATAACATTCCGCCAGAGGTTATGAAGAAGCTGCAACAGCGCATTCTCACCAATGAAGCCTTCGATCCGGATAAAATTAAGATGGCTTCGACGGCCTGCGAGGGTCTCTGCCGCTGGGTCATTGCGCTGTCCAAATACGATGTGGTCGCCAAGGTTGTGGCGCCCAAGAAGATTGCCCTCGCCGCCGCAGAGGCCGACTACAATGCGGCCATGAAACTGCTCAACGAGAAGTTGGCCCAATTGGCTCGAGTCGAAGCCAATCTGGCGGCCATCCAGAAGATTCTCGACGAACAGTTGCGTCAATATGGGTGAGTACTATTTGGGAGTAGTATTAAGGTATTACTTAAAATTTGCACAAATTTAAAAATTTATTAAAGGTTACAGAAATCATATTAGTTTAATAATGCAGAAAACATTAGATATAAAAATCACTCTTTTGAGACCATTTTTTTTTTTAACTTTAAACTAATTTTAAAGCAGAAAATCACAGAAATATAGGATTTTATTTTTGTTTTATTTATGAAAATGCACAACGTAATTTTTATTGAAAAATCTTAATTTTGTACATTGTCTGTTTCTCAAACATTTTTTAAGTCAACAACAAGTTTAAAGTCTTTGAAATTGTCTTAAGATATTTGATTGGAAATTAAATTCAACTTTCGAATGTAACCATTATAATTCTTAACAGGCAACTTGTTTTTAAATTAAAACAATTTTAAAAAATAGAAACATATAAATTAGAAAATATTAAATTTTTTTTAATTTTATATAAAATTGTCATCTTTAATTTCAAATCATTCTTTAAGACATAGTTAGGTTTTTAATAAAAATGTTTGCAATGGGATATTGGAATATTATATTATTTTACGAATAAGAAAAAACTTTCAAATTATTTATAAGCCTTTTTAAAAACTAGAATTCAAATTCGTTACTCAGAGTTTCTGTTTCTTTTTTTTGCGCAAAGATCAATCGATATATTCCAAAATTTAATCTAATTCCACAGTCAACAATTTAAAAGCAAAACACTATTTTAAATAAGTAAGCATTACAAAATAAATTGGGCTCTACAAAATTAAAATCACATCAATAAATAGATATGCATTTAAATGTTGCTTTCAAAATTAATTAATTAATTAATTCACCAGTCGCATTTTGAAATAATCAAAACAAAGTAAATTGTGCACTTTTTTATAATCTAATACACCAATCGACACTTTTAAAGAAATAATCCAAATAAAATATATATATATATATAGATATATAGACAACTCATATAACATCTTCCACTTCTAGAGTTCTACTCGCTGAGCATGAGGCGTGTACAAAGAAGCTGCAGCGTGCCCAGGAGCTAATCTCTGGTTTGGGCGGTGAGCGGACACGTTGGTCCGAGACGGCCAAGATGCTGCAGGCGAGCTTTAAGAGTGTAACGGGAGATGTGTTGATCTCGTCGGGAGTTGTGGCATATTTGGGACCGTTCACCATTGATTTTCGTCTAACGCAAATACACAAATGGGTGGCAAAATGCTTGGATTATGGAGTAACATGCTCAGCCGACTTTCAGCTGGCCATTGTGCTGGGCGAACCGGTTGAGATACGTTTCTGGAATATTTGCGGATTGCCAACAGATGCGTTCTCCGTGGAGAGCGCCATCATGATGAAGTGAGTATAAAATTGGCTTAGGGCAACCAATACATCAAATGCGCTTGGAATAATGAATTGAGGCAAAAAGTGCCTGAAAGCATTGTTTGATTCGCAGCGGGAGGGGTTGAGCATGCCTTTATGATTTATTAATATTAATGTCAATTAGGGTTAAGATATTAAAATTGGGTCAAATAACACACACAGCTGTATATTCCCTCGAGCCATAATATATAACGAAAGATAACTTCCTCAAGAGCCAAGGAAGCGTGTCTACTCAAAGTCGTTAGCTGAGATATCGATGCAAAAAGCGCCCAGAATTTCATTAGTCTGGCAACAGCTGTGGCTTCAGCCACGCTAATCATATATATATATATATATAAATAGATGTATATATATATGTATATATATATTTACATATCTGCTGTGCATTTACAACCGCGTTCAATTAAACACGAAACGCTAATTATGCCTCGGCGCTTGTCAAAAGCACGAAATTCGAAATTCATTTAATATACACTTTCAAAAGGTTTTAATGTTTTGTCAAGAAATGTGTAACATATAAGGAAATTTAATTTCAAGCACATTTAGTATTAATATTATTTTTATGAATTTATTTAAAAAATTATGACCTAACAATAACTCGTCTTATTAACGAGCACTCATCTAAACCTTTGACTTAAGTTCAGATCTGATCTAAATTTGATTTTCAGTTACTTTACAATAGTCTTTGTGATTATTTTCTATATTTGCTATATAATCTTTTAATTTTAAATGCAACTAACATATTTTTATATTTTTTATAAACATATTTTCAAAATTTGTAAACGAATTTTAGCTTCTCACTCTCTTAAATTCTTCCCAGGCCAAGTTTCAGTCAGATCAAATTGTTTAAATTATAAAACCCCGATCATCACATACTTTATATTTATATAGTAGCCTCAATACACCTTCCCTTTTTAACATTATTTTTTTTAATCCTAAATCGCTTTGCTGACCGTGTTTTAATTTGATTAATGTGTTTTTCCGCAAGGGTATTAAATTTGCGGCCAAACACATTTGGTGATTTCTTTGCGTCGCATTTCTAATTACACAAACAAAGGGAAAAAAACAAGGTTCAGAAAATGTTTGAATTCACGCATATTAAGAAAATTAAAGATATGCCGCATTTTCGCCGTGGCCAGTGTGAGAACAACACCGGATGCTGCACACACAGTAGCTGGGGGTGTGTGCGTGTGCGTGTGTGTGTGTGCGTGTGTTTGTGTGTTGTGCCCGCATGTGGCTAGGACACAGGAGCACCGCATGCGCCGGTGGTTGCTTTAGCTCAAGGTACAAACCTAAGGGCTGACGGCAAAGATGAGGGGGTGGAGTAAGATGTGTGGGGAGGAGCGTGGAATTTTCATGTTTGATGCGTGTGTTAGAAGAGTATTACGCATCTGGTGTGTTTTTCGTTGAATGGGGCGGAACGTCGCGCTGCCACATGCCACATGCCACACACTACGCGTCTCATGTCCCGTGTCCCATGTCTCATGTCGATTTAATAAAGGAAATTCTTGGGCTGTGAGTGTTCAAAGTAATTTGGAGCATGCCCAAACATACCTGCGGTGTGTGTGTGTGTGTGTGTATCTGGTGTGTGTGTGTGTGAGCTGTGCAGAAGTCGCTGCTGCACAAAGGATAAGCAATTGATTAATGTGCGCCCTTTGCGCATCACGTTTAATTTTAAGCCATGGACATGGCAAATGAATGATGTTGGTGGGATTTGCCTGCTGCCAGTTACTATCAGTTTCCACTAGCAACTTCTTGCTTGCAACTCCTTGACGCACACAAGACGAATGAATTTTCTCTATTTGTTTTTTTTGTTTTGCACACTCGATTTGTTTTTTATTTTCCTCTATAAAATGTTACAGAAACCCCTAAGTATGTAGTTATATAAATTTTAAGTCCCGTTTGAAGCTTAATAACATTTGTCATAAAATAAGCTTTTGATTAAATTTATTTAAATATTTAACATTAAAAAAATGACATATAAAAATGTTTCTTTTGAGACCATTTTTTTTTAAACTTTAATCTAATTTTCAGGAATTATATTTTCGTTTTATTTAAAAAAATGCATATCGCACTTTTCATTCAAAACTCTTGTTTTGAACACTGTTTGTTTCTCAATCACTTTTGAAAAAAAACAAGTTAAAATTCAGTGAAATTCTTTAAAGATATTTGATGGCAATTTGAACTCAACTTTTAAATAAAAAAAAATTATAATTGTAAACAGGCAAGTTTTAAGAAATTTTGTACTTTAACATATTAAATATAATCTTTGAAAATGTTTGAAACTAATTTTAAATAGTAAACCGTCAATTTTTAATTTTCCAATTTTTTTAATTATATATATTTTACTTTCATAAAGCTTTTTATTCATTTGTGTGCAATAAATAATAAGACTAAGTTTTTGGCACACTTTTGTTGAGACGAAATCAATTTAAATTTTCAAAATATTCATTATAAATTAAAGTTGTCCAATGCCTTGAAGAATTCTCGACAGCAGAAAAACAAAGTTTCTTATTTTTTGCTTAACTTTATTTTTCAATGAAACCAAAAACTGGCTGCAATTTAAAACTTTTGTGTTCGTGTATTGCAAAAATAGCAATTATAACTTAAAGTTTTGAAATATCCTAAAGGGTATTTAATTCTCGGCAAAGTCAAAAAAGTCTCCAATTTCATGTTTTTCTTTCCATTCTGCCCTTGTTTTTTTGGGGCCGACACATCGTCCACATCATGCTGAGCCACCACCCAAACCCCCCATCGACCCGCACCTTAAAATAGCAATTGGATCGTAAATTGCTAATGTGAGGGTGCAGGCGGGGCAGGTGGAGACTGGGGCTGTGGGTTGTGTGTCCGGTTCGGGTCATGTTTCTTTGCATAAATGTTTGATTAAATAATGTTAATTTGGATGAGGACGCATCTATGCGAGAATTGCCCTTAGAGATTTGCATTTTAAGTAGGCATAAAAAATACACACTACATTTAACATTTGCTAGCTTTAAACATAAAGTGCTGTCCAAGTTTGGCTTTAAGGTTTCCATTTCTTTTGCAATTGTGGGAAATCGGGCAAAACTTCCGCACATAACTGTCTAGAACTTTTGTGATTTACAAACAGATTTTTTCTCTGTATTCAATGTCGGTTTTCTTTTTATTGCATGTTCATTGTTACAATAATTTTTTGGTCATTTTTTCTTTATTCTTATTTCTTTTATATTGTTTTATTTTTTTTTGGTCAATCTCAATGCTTGGTGGTCCCCTGTGGTGCTTTTGAACTGTGGCAACTTTTCACATTCCAACTGCCAAACACACTCACTCCAGCAATGGTTCCTGTAATACCCTGTAGCTCTGCATAAATGGTTGTATTATACATTCGACTGTCTGTTCTTATAAACTACAAATTCCTAATAATTTTATAATCACATTTAAATTCAACTTTTTTAATCAGCAATATTTTATGCTGATTATTTCAGAGTTGCCTACAGCATATGCCCAAGTCGAGCACTCGCGACTATTATCTACGTCGCAGTACGTATTTGCATTCACCATTGTATTGTCCGAATCTGGCCAGCCATATATATATATATATATATATATATATATATATATATATGTATATATATATATTTAGACAGACCGAATAGTCATTTTATTTGGCATGTAGTATGCACATTTGTTCGCTGACAGAAGAGGACCGAAGAGGGTTGGGTTGGGGCTTGAAATTGGCTCTTTTGTTTTTCCATCAAATATTTTTCATTCATCAAGTTTTCAATTTACAAAAATGTTCATTCATTCGCATGAACAATTTGTATTCGGTGTGAATTTGTCATGTGTTTCTCCTCGTCGCGTTGCCAGGCGACAATTTATTCATATTGTTGTTGTTGTTGTTGTTGTTGTTGCTGTTGTTGCTTTTTATTGTTGCCTGCCTATTGTATCTGCCCATCTGAATATCAGTGTATCTGTGCATTCAAGAACTTAAACACTCACTACACAATACTTATTTATATACATAAATATTTTTGTACATAAGATTAAACAATTTATTTGGTGTGTGTATTTTTTCATTCGTATTTTGTTTGGCTTTTTTTTTACCTCAATTCATTTTTGTATATTGATTATTATATTTATAATTCCAATAGCATTATTTACGCTTATAAAGTATTAAGAGTTGATTGCATGTCTACTTTTGTGGCAATTTTTCCCTGTAAATATATTTGAGTCTGGCATTTAAAGCTAATTTAAAAATGATTAAATTTGACTTTAAAGATAGTTAAACTTAAGTTTGAGTCTACGAATTTTATATATAGTCTAAGCTCAGTTTTCCATTCCTTAAATTCGCAAAACTTAGGGTAAAATTTTATCAACCATTGAAAATTTCTGTTAGTTGATTCATTTGACTGATGTGTGCCTTGATTCTGAACTGTTGATGTGTGCAAATTAAATATTAATTATTTATGAATTACAAATATTTATTGTTGAACTGTATTTACCATGCAACCATTAAATGTGGAAGTGGGGGCACTTAAAAGGTTTTTTTTTTTCATTATAAAGCATAATTAACAGAAATCCAAGGAAAAAAGAGGATTGATATTTGATTGAAAAGACAAAAGTCAGCCAGGTCTTTGATAACTTTATATAATATATTTTATTTACTTTATTCAACAGACTTTTAAATTATTCTTTTTTGTATTCCTCATTCGAAAACTTTCTTTATAATCGCTTTGGTAGAAATGCGCGTCGCTGGCCGCTGATGATTGATCCGCAGGGACAGGCCAACAAATGGATTAAGAACTATGAGAAGAACAATAAATTGTGTGTCATACGACTGAATCAGGCGGATTACACTCGTGTCCTGGAGAATGCCATACAATTTGGTTTGCCAGTGCTGCTGGAGAACATTGGCGAGGAACTGGATCCCATACTGGAGTCCATTTTGCTAAAGCAATTGTTCAAACAGGGCGGCACAATGTGCATCAAACTGGGCGATTCAGTTATTGAATACAATCATAGTTTCAAGTAGAGTATGCATAATATATTTGAACTATAAATAATAACTTGAATTGCCTTAAACAGATTCTACATGACAACCAAGCTGAGGAATCCCCATTATCTGCCCGAGGTGGCTGTGAAGGTGACACTCTTAAATTTCATGATTACAACACAAGGATTACAGGATCAATTGCTGGGCATAACTGTGGCCAGAGAACGACCCGATTTGGAGGCCGAAAAGAATAATCTAATCGTTCAGGGTGCCGAGAATAAACGGATGCTCAAAGAGACTGAGGATCAGATATTGGAGGTACTCTCATCAGCCGAGAATATTTTAGAGGATGAAACTGCTGTGCAGATTCTGAGCTCAGCCAAAGCCTTAGCGAATGATATCAATGAGAAACAGGTTATAACGGAGGCAACCGAAAAACAAATTGATTTGGCCCGACTCAGCTATGTGCCCATTGCAGAGCACTCGACTATACTATTCTTTACCATAGGTAAACTAACTGAAACCCATGCAAACTTTTACTCTATTATTCGTTTAACTTGTCTTGCAGTTGATTTGGCCAACATTGATCCCATGTATCAGTATAGCTTGGCCTGGTTTGTTAATCTGTACATGTCCTCCATTGACAATACGGAGAAGGTCGATGACATTGCGGCACGCCTGAAGGACCTGCGCAATCATTTCACCTACAGCCTCTACGTCAACATCTGTCGCAGTTTGTTTGAGCGTGTAAGTATTTCCCAGCTCAGCTCAGCACAGCTCAGCACAGCGCCCAGCTCAATGCCAATTATCATCAAAACATGGGTTAGGGTTTTCTATTTAATACTCTAATTTCGGGTCAATGAAGTATATTGGTTTTGTGCCATATCCGAAATGCTGTGTGTCACTTGAAATTTATGTGTGTTAAAATTGAGCAGATATGTCCACTTGATGGCTAGGAAATGGATAAGGTTTAAGTCTGTTGAAAATGACATCATATCTCCATTAGCTGACTAGGAGGTCGATTAATCGATAAATCCTCCTATCGACCATAATCTTAAAGCTAGAGTAAACAAACTTCGTAGATAAGCTTTTGCTTATGTCCTTTAAAGTTCGACATAGATAAATCGAACTTCTCCAGCCAAGCACCAGGAAATGGCTATAATTTTCGCCATTTTTCAGTTAGAGAATTTGGCAGATATATTATAAAATTGGTTCTCTCGTAATTTAATAACTAGAACTTTAAAATATAGGGGAAACTCTTTGAACTATTTGATGCCTCTTTGCTGACATAAGCGCATTTCGCAGTCGACTAAAATGTTCTCCTCTTTATTTTTTGGGGTCACCACTAAGTTACATATATATTTATATATATATATCAAATTTGTTTCGTAATTGCGATTTTAATCCCATTGCGTTGTATTTGAAGCGTATTTGCTAAGCGCTTGATTTTCTCAGCGGCTGCGTTTGGTTGCGCTTCACTGCGCAATAATGATGCCTTAGCCTCCTCCCTTAGCCAGGACCTTAAGGACTCGTGCACTGGCTGTCACTTCAATTGACAGGGCCCAGTTTTTTTTTTGTATTCTTTCTGTTTTTCTGTGCCCTTTCCCAGGTGTCAAGTTTTTTTTTGCGAAAGCACTGTGGAATTTCTAAATTGGATTTCATGCTTTCACTTTGAGTGCCGTACGGAGAAATGCATTCATTAGATAAGCATTTTCTTTTATGACAGGAACTGAAGTTTTCCATTAGTATTTGGAGGCATTCAGTGCATATCTTTATACAACTTTCTTTTACCCACTGTGCCACTTTCACTTTGTGTGTGTGTATTTAATATGATAACATTTGCCGGGTATCAAAAGTGTGTGCAAAAGGGCAAAGCTGAAAAAAAAGAGAAATTTCAACAAGGTCCTTTTTTGGCCTGATGATGTTTTTAGTCAATTATGCGATGTGCCCTTTGCTTATCCTTTTCCATCAGTTCCCCTTTGATCCTTGGACCTTGGCTTTTAATTTGCTTTGCAAAAAAAGAAAGAAAGAAAAAGTTAAATGGCAACTGGAGTAATACTTTGATTGCCTATCCAAACCCAGATATACCCAAACATATATGTTTTCGCATTAAAAGCTAATAAAATTGTACTCCTTTTGGCAGGATAAGCTCTTGTTTTCGCTCATATTGAACATCAATCTGATGAAGCATGAGAATTTGATTGACAACTCCGAGTGGATGTTTCTGCTGACGGGCGGCGTTGGTCTCGAGAATCCCTACAAGAATCCCACCAACTGGCTGGGTATACAGAATTGGGATGAATGCTGTCGCCTGACCAGTTTGACCAATTTCAAGGGTTTGCGCGAGGATTTCACTGCTAATCTGGGCAGTTGGAAGGAGTTCTTCGATTCGCGAACACCGCAGGACAACAAATCGATTCCGGCAAATTGGCAACATTTGGCGACGTTTCAGAAATTGCTATTGCTGCGCGTTTTCCGACCCGATAAACTGGTGCCGGCAGTGCTGAACTTTGTCGCCGGCGAGATGGGTGCACGTTTTGTGGATCCGCCACAATTTGATTTGATGGCCTCGTTTGCCGACTCCCATTGCTGTGTCCCAATGATATTTGTGCTTACACCCGGCTCAGATCCAACGGCCACACTGCTCAAATTTGCCGAGGATCAGGGTTTCGGCACTAATCGTTTGTTCTCCTTGTCCCTGGGTCAGGGACAGGGTCCGATTGCCACCAAGATGATTGACGAGGGCGTCAAATTGGGCAACTGGGTTGTGTTGCAGAATTGCCATTTGGCTGCCAGTTTTATGCCATTGTTGGAGAAGGTTTGCGAGAATCTGTTGCCCGATTCAACGCATCCGGATTTTAGACTGTGGCTCACCTCGTATCCGGCGGAACATTTTCCGGTTGTGGTGCTGCAGAACGGCATTAAGATGACCAATGAGCCACCCAAAGGTTTGCGCTCAAACATAACCCGTTCCATGCTAAGTGATCCGATTAGTGATCAGGAGTGGTATGAATCCTGCACCCAGCCACGCATCTTCAAACAGTTGATCTACTCGCTGTGCTTCTTCCATGCGGTGATTCAGGAGCGCCGCTACTTTGGACCCATCGGCTGGAACATACCCTATGAGTTCAATGAGACCGATTTGCGCATCTCCCTGATGCAGTTGCGCATGTTCCTCAATCAGTACGAGACGGTCAACTATGATGCCCTGCGCTATCTGACCGGAGAGTGCAATTATGGTGGTCGTGTCACAGACGATTGGGATCGTCGCACTCTCAAAACGATCTTAGATCGTTATTATTGCCCCGAAATTATTGATTTGGAGAAAACCTATTATTTGGATGAGACCAGTTTCTATTATGTGCCCGTTATGAAGGAGGCCGAACTATATATAAACTTTACTCGCGATTTGCCACATATATCGCCACCATCCATATTCGGTTTCCATGCCAATGCGGATATCATGAAGGATCAACAGGAAACGGATATGCTGCTCTCACACACACTATTGACACAGGTAAGTTGGAGAATACTGGTTTGTGTGTACTTGGTTTGTATTGAATTATGCTACATATAGTGGATATATATGTCTTGTATTATACATTTTCTGCTTTATAATCTGCTAAACTTTTGCTTGTGTATAAAATTTTATCTGCTGCTGCTAAAAGGAACGCTGGGTAAGTTTAATATTTGAAGTGTGCTATGCATTTTTTCAACCTTGCAGAAAATATAGAATAAACCCATTTATATAATGGGAAAAATGGGTTTAAAGAAGTTGTGCAAAAATAAGTTTAGACAGTTAGACAGATCAGGCTTACTTCATTTAATCGAGAATTGTCGCTCTTTTGCATATCGATACAAACCGATTTCCGTTAAGAAAAAATATACAATTTAGAGATTAAACATTTCTATATATATATATATATATAATCCACGCAGCTAATAAGTTAATCTGTAAGCCTTTCAACTGATATATTTTTTTCCAGACAAATATTAAATTACCAATACAAAATATAAATACAAATCGATTTCCGATAGGAACAAATGATACACATTGTAGACTAAGTCTTTCAACTGATATATATATATATATATATATATATATATATATATATATTTTGGAAACAATTATAAAATTAACTATACAAATTACAAAATTAATTTGTATATTTGACGTATTTTAAATTTGAGCAGGATATCTTTTAGACAAACTGTTTTGACCAACTAACTTGGCTAGTTTGGTCTCGAAATTTCCATCTGCATTAAGCTAAAACTTATTGATTTTTTATATTTTTATATTTGGTATATATATTTTTTATATTTTATTTATTAAGAAATAATTTTATATAGCTAAGCGTTTGTCTGTTTTTATGCATGATCTTAGGAAGAATAGGAAAATAAAGTAAACAAATTGCACTTCAGTTCTTTTTCTGCTAGGGTATTTTAACTTCGGCGAATACCGAATTTAACTCCAATTTTTAAATAATCTTTAAGCAAACATTATTTGCTCCCCGCCCACCGCTCAGGATCTCCATGAGAAACGCGTAAGTTGTTTGCTGTGCAAAATGTATTCGCTTTTTTTAATGAGTAGTTTTTTGTGTGATTGCTTAAAAATGCTTGCGCTTTAGAAACTGGAGAAGAGCCAGAGACTCTATGTAGATGTGCTGTCGCAACGCTTCCCCGAAAACCTATTCCTACCCACTTATCCCACCACCTGCCCACCCTTCCTTGCACTCTACAATATGCCACTGAAGGACACCAGTGCTTCCGGCGACGACAGCGAGGGCTCCAAGGCACTCACACCCGAGGAGGTGGTCACCAATGTGGCCACCGATATATTGGACAAATTGCCCAAACTGTTCGATCGGGAGGCGGCCCTTTTGCGCTATCCAACACTCTATCATCAGAGCATGAATACGGTGCTGGTCCAGGAAATGGTTCGATTCAATGTGCTCCTGAACACAATACGCACCAGTTTGATAACGCTGAAGAAGGGCATCAAGGGTAAGTTTTGGAAAATTTTGAAAATACCTGCAGAATTTTCAATTGTGCTAGAATCTATGTTGAAAGTGCAAATTGTCTCAGAAAAGATATTGTTTTAAATTTCTGGTACACATTAATTTGACACGCTTCTCGAGAAATCTAGTACAGAACTAAAGAAATCATATTTCTTAAATTAAGATAGGATTTATTCCTTTTTTTTTGGTATACTTTGAATGAACAGAGGATATTAGAGAAAAAATCAACAATATATATTTAAGATCAACATTAACAATATAAATAAGATAAATTAAATTTACAATGTAGATTATCGTACAGCTTTCACAAATCGCATATTGCGAATTTTGATAAAAATTTTGATCTATAGCAATGCAAAACTGTGCTGTAAAGTTATTGTCTTCCCAAATTTATGTGTTAAATAAAATCGTGGTTTTAGTGCATGCTCTTGAAAACTAGTTAACTTTTAATTTGAAATCATTTTGAACAAAATATTAAATGCGAATGCAATATATATTTATATATATATATATATATATATATATGTTTTTTGATCAGCATAAATACTATGAATAAGATAAATTAAATTTACAATGAAGATTCTCGTATACCTTTCACAGTACAATATAATTTCATTTTATCGATAACTTACTGCATTTTACGAATTTCGATACAAATCGATTTTCTATAGCAATGCAAAACTTTATTGTACAGTTATTGCCTTCTGATTAATAACTGTTTTCGCTGATTTAGTTTAGAAATTGTCAGACTAGGAAATTCTAGGGATTTAGCAACTGGATTCAAAGTTAGAATTAGACGCCTTAGTCTCCTGGTCTACAAGTCCCAATTTGTGTTTTCTTTGTGTAAAATAAAATCGTGTTTTTTTAGTGCATGCTCCAGAAAACTAGTTAACATTTAATTTAATTCACAACAAAATATATTAATAATTTAATCGCGACGCGACTGCAAGTGGGACCTTTGTTGTTTCAGGTTGGTATCGTCAATGTCCTCGTTTACTGTTTGCAACTCGTAGTCACTGATCATGCCACTTGGCTTCTTGATATCGAGCGTGGACTGGAAGTTCATGGTTTTCCGTGATGGGTTCTGTAGTAACATGTCATCGTTCTCATCCATCAGTGTTTGCTTTGAGGCCTCCTCCATCTTTTGCTTCTTTTCCTGTTCCGGTTCCTGCTCTTCTTCCTCCTCAACCTCTTCCTCTGTCATATGCCGCCAGCTGCGCTCATCATCTGCCTCATATTCAGTGGTCTCCTCTTCGACTATGATTCCTTGCTCATCACTGGCACACGAAATGATATCGCTTAAGGCACCAATCAGTTGATCCTCCTGCCGCGTTTGCGTCTGTCGCTCATCAAAATGGATGCCAGTAATGCTAAGGGAACTTGACGGACTTCTCGTTTCTCTTGGCTTCGAGCGCAACACTGTAAAATCCTCCTCCTTGCCAATGTCCGTGGTTCTCATTATGCCATATACCTGGTCATTATACATTTCCCCCTTGGTCGCCGGCTCGAACACCGTCAAATTGAGGAATTGTGAGCCGCCAATTGTTTCCTTTGTGTCAACGTCCATGTATACCTCATCTGTAAACAGATCTCTGGTAATTTTATCTGTCTTCATTTTCTTGAGCAGCGAAAGGATTTGAGTGCGCTCGTATGTTGAATTGTCTTCGCCATCACCTAAAGTAATCTGTTCCCTTAATTTGAGGATCTGCGATTCGATTTCGCGAATCTCATCTGAGGGGGAAATTCTTGGCTGTGAGCATGCCAAGTGTAGATCAACGGGCTCAATGATGGGCGGTTCCCTATCCATTCGCTCCATAATTTGAGTGAAAATATCATCAAAAAGTGTCACACAGTTCTCATGGATAATCCGCTCTGTTTCGGTCTTCCAGCGACGTCCTGGCACCGCCTGCCTAATCAGCTTTCTTATGATGGCCTCCGCTTCCCGTCGAGGCGGCTCCTCGCTTTCGCTTTCCGTGGAGAAGAACAACAGATCGTTGTCAATCAGGCGATCAATCATATCACTTGTAATTACGCTGGCTACATCGTAGGAGTCGAGGCTCTCCCAGATTTGTGGGAAGAGCACATCCTCAATAATATATTTGACAGTCAGCATTTTCTCGTATTTCACGAGCAGCACATTCAAATCGGGAACGACCATGTCGTGCAACATATTCCGTAGGGACTCATAGGTCAGTGGCGTTTGGATCAGCTGGAAGCTCTCCAGCCAGCGCTGAATATCCGCATCGATTTGTTTGGCCATCACAGTAACCGTTTCGGCCGCATCGCATTCGGCAATATGGGCCATATCGGTGGTCAATATGGTATCGATATATTCACGAGCCGTCTCGGTGTGCACCACATTGCAACGCTGGAACATTTCCTCATAGATAATCCGCATATCGTTCTCCTTCTGGCGCAGACCGGCCTCGGCTGCCTCCCGGCGCCAACGCTCCTTTTGCGTTAGGATCGCGAAAAAGTGGAGTTTACGCTGCTCCATGAGGCGTTCCATCTCCTCGGATAAGAATTGCATAAGCCAGCCAATGGTGCTGCCCTCGTACATATGCAATAATTGCTCCAGATCCTCGCTGCGTCGTTCTTGCAATAGTTCCTTGGCCAGATCTGGGTGGCGACGGCGCTCCTCCTCATATTCCCGATGCTGCTCGATGGCCAGCTTTTGCTCATCGGTGAGCGAACGTTTTGGCTGATGTTCGGTCTTGCGTCGATCCTGGAAGTAATCCTGAAAGTTCTCAGTCTCCTCATAGTTGAAGTATGGACGCTCTGCGTCCTCGGAGGGGGGTTTGGGTCGTCGCTTCAGGCACTTTGGCGTTGACTTCTGTTTGGTTGACTGCGTGCGAAGAGTCTTCAGGGATTCGTAGAGCTTCTGCAGATGCTTATCGGTGCAGAAGTTCTGCTCGTACTCCTTCACATACTCCTTGGGCTTGGACCATTCCTTCAGCTTGGTGAACGGACACTGCAACTTATCCATGTTCACACGCTTCTCCAGATCATCGATGCGCATATCAAACGCCTTGCGTCCATCGCCCACAAAACTGCGTCGTGCCGGATCGACACCATGTCGTATGAGTGGTCCATAGAACTCTGAGCAGGGTGAGCCCAGGGCATACATGGGACTCTGTTTCACCCAGCGACGCGATAGGCCCGCATTCTTAATCTGCAATCGTCGCATCGCCCGCTGATACTGCACCTCGTTCTTGGCCAATCCTCGCTGGCGTTTCTGTTCGATGCCCTCGCAGGCGACCTCGATGCGGGTCTTGGACTCCGCATGCATTTGCTTCTCGCGCTTGTCAAACATTCGTATGACGATCTCCAGTCGCATCATCTGACACTCCTGTATATTCTCCTCCCGCTCCATCCAATGCTCCCACTCGAATGCCTCCAATATGGGGTGATATTTACTTTTGATCGACTTTTCGCGTGCCTCGTGCAACTGGCGCTTGAAGCTCATCTTCAGCGCCTGGTTGAAGGACCAACGCTTGCGGGCACGCTCCAAAATTTCAACCTCATTTAAACCAGGCGGCTTGTCGCCGGGCAGCAGTGCGGCCAGATTGAACAGCTCCAGATGCTCAGCCTGCTCCTTGTCCACAATATCGGGCAAATATGCCAAAGTCTGTGCCGATGATTCCCTGTGATTTATTTTTTAAATATTTAATTTATCTGGCTATTTTTTTTAACTAAATGTTTTATTATTGAATTATTTAATTTAACTAGTTATTTAAAAAAAAAAATATTTATTTTTTATTTTTATGTTATTTTGTTAAATTAAATTAGTTAGGCTATATATTTATTTATTTAATTTAGTTAAGCCAAAGAAATATTTTATATTGTTTTCTAGTACTTAAAAATAATGCAAACTTTCATTAATTAAAAATCTTTTTACTGATAATTTATAATTTTAGTGTGCTTCATTAAAATCAAATTTTTCTTTATATTATTCTCATTATTTTCAAACTTTAAATTAATAATTTTAATTTATAAAATAATTCAATTAAAAATCGAAAATTAGTTATAGTTAGATTATTATTTTTAAGTACTTATTTTAATTATTTTTAAATCCAAATTCTGACATACCTGTAAAGTGTCTGTGTGGTTTGATCCTTGTAGCGTCGCTTGTCCACATAGGTGGGAAAATAGTCACATTTGGTTGTGTAATCCTTGACGCTCTGCAGCGACTCCCGCATCTTCACCTCAAACGTGTGCACATCGGTCTCCCGATCCGTGAGGAATTCAATGCCCGGCGCCTTAAATTGACATTCGCTGTCGGTGCGCGCCAACCAGCCAACTTTTCGTTCCGCCGGATTGTTGGCACCTATTTGAAAGATGCCCAAGTGGGTTTTCTATGCCATAAAATCTTATTTAAGTCGCTTACCGCCTGCTGCGCGTGGATCGCGTGATGGATTTGTTATCAGACACGATGTGAGTCCAGTTTGCATCTCACTGTCCTTGACCGTAATCTGTTGCGATCTCTGTTGCCGGCTGAAGGTCACGCGCTTGGCGTGCTTTGGCTGCTGCTCCAGCAGCTGCTCCTTGGAGCTGGAGCTCTTCACCCGCTTCGCCTGCTCGCCAATGGGCATTGAGGAGCTGTGCACTGAGGTGCTGCTGCTTCGGCGCATACCTCGTGTCACATAAAGGACATTCATATTGACTGCGTCCTTTGCAGGCATTTGTAATTTTTTTTACACAATATTTCGAAAACTTTTTAAAATCACTTAAGTGTTGCAAGTGTGTTGCACGTTGTCTAATTGAATTTATTGCTCAGCTATCGTAATTGGCAACATTGTTGATTATTTTGACAAAGTTTTCAGCGACTGCTTTTTATTATTTTTTATTTGATTTAATTTTGTTTTTAGGTCTGGTGGTGATGACCGCTGCCATGGAGGCGGTCTACAAATCTGTGCTGATTGCCAAAATTCCAGCTATGTGGGCCAGCAAGTCCTACCCCAGTCTGAAGCCACTTGGCAGCTATGTTGCGGACTTTTTGCGACGACTCGAATTCCTGCAGGTAAGTTTTTCGCCATCGAGCCAACAATTTGTCATGGCAACCTCCGTTGCTCTGCTGTTGTTGTTGTTATTGTTGTTGTTGTCCTGGCAGCTAGTCACAGTTTTACTAGGCCACTCGTCCCAGCTGTGACCCTATTTTTATACGCAGGACACCGTAAAGAGTGTTCGCTGCAAAAATTCAAAAGATTGCTTTTTAACTGGGCCATCAAAAATTATATTTTGTTTTTATATGTATTATTTAGAGACAATGTTTTGAATTTATTTAAAATCTAAATAATCTTTTAGATATAGGTTTATATATTTTCTGTTATTATTTAAATATGATATTTACTTTATATCAACAATAACCTGTTATTTTTATATATATTATTTAGAGACAGTTTTTAATTTATTAAATAACTGAAAAATCTATTAAATATATATATATTTTTTCTGTTACTATTTAAATATGGTATTTACTTTAAATCAATAATAATCTGTTATTTTTATATATATTATTTAGAGACAGAATTTTCAATTAATTTATTAACTAAAAAAACTACTGAAAATATATATGTATTTTCTGTTATTATTTAAATAGGGTATTGACTTTCTAGCAGACCTGTCTAACCTGTTGTCATTCTATGTTTGCAGCATTGGTATGACCATGGAGCACCCTCAACCTTTTGGCTATCGGGTTTCTTCTTTACCCAAGCTTTTCTAACGGGAGCCCAGCAGAATTATGCACGTAAATATGTAATTTCCATAGATCTGTTGGCCTTTGACTACCAGGTCCTGTCGCTGGAGGAGACCCAAATCGCTGGTATTACGGCGCCAGATGATGGCGTCTATGTGTATGGCATCTATCTGGAGGGCGCCTGCTGGGATCGCAAAAATAAGTATTTAATGGAATCGCATCCACGCATATTGTTCGATACGATGCCATTGATATGGCTGAGGCCCCTCAAGCGCACCGATCTGCCCGATCGTCACAACTATTTGTGTCCACTCTACAAAACAGCTGAGCGACGTGGCATCCTATCCACAACCGGACACAGCACCAATTTTGTTGTGGCCATGCTACTCGATGCTAATCCCAAGACACCAATCTCTCATTGGATTATACGCGGCACGGCACTCCTGTGCCAGTTGAGTTTCTAAATTTTTGCGGGTATTTTGCAATGTTCGGTGTAAAACTAAATATTAGTATTAAATAAATATATATTTTTGATGTGGCTTGTGCTAAATTTATAAGTAAATTGGTGGAGAGAACTTTTCTCCTTATACAACTTTTAAATCTACTATCCAAATATTCGCTTTACTATTTAAGCTCAAAACTAGTTGTTATTGCTGCTTTTTAGTAATTGAAATTAAATAAAATGATATAGTTAACAAGTCTGACTGATATATGCCCTATATCTAGGTTAAATTCAGTTTATAGATGAGTTGAAAATGCGCTGAATAAACTTAAAAATTAAAACAAAACATCTTTGATTTAATTTATGTATTTTCTGACTTTTTTTTTAATTAAAAATTTTTCTTCTCATATTTTTATAGGCAGTAAAATGAATGTTCATTTCAATGTTTTTTTTTTTACAGAGAATACACACTAAATAAAATAATATGGTAAAATAAGCATTACTGTTATATTTCCTATATCGAAATTTAATTTAGTTTATAGATGAGTAAAAAATCCGCTGAATACGCAACATCTTTGAATTCATTTATGTATTTTTTTTTTCATTTATCAGATTTACAATTTTTACTTTTTATATTTTAACTGGTAGTTAAATCAACAAAATGAATATACACTCAAATGTTTTTTTTTTACAGGGTATACACACTGTCCATTTGCCAAAACTTTTTCAAGGATTCATCCAACTTTAAAGTGCATTCTGCTCCTTTGCTGACTGCGAGGAAACAAATAGATGACCAAAGCAAAATATGCTTGGGATTTGAGTGAGATAGTTAATCATTTATTATCTGACATGACTGTGATTATTTTTACTTTTACTTCTAGGTCGGCAGGGCCTGCCAAACCATATTTCATCTTAAGCCAAAAAGGGCGTTGGCTCTTTTTCATTTGCCTTTTTCTTGTGCTTATTCAATTTTAAATTGTGGCACCGTTTTTTTTTTTTGTGGGGCAACATTCGCTCGAGGCTTGAGCCCCCTAATTTCGCATAATAATTTATGTGCAAAGTTTTGTTACCTTTGAACGATTATGCACACAGCACGGGCAACATTAATTCGAATGTTTTACAGTTATGGCAGAAAGTGAAGTAAATTGAGCAACTACATGAAGAAATTACTTCAATTAGAAGCAGTTTGCTTTCACCTTTGCTGTTTATCACGCCCATTAATTTTGGGCGTTCTATCACTTGAAAATGCTTTCACTCGACTTGCCCATTAATTACCACTTTCAAAGCAAAAGAAACACCCTATTTATCAAGACACCCTCTCCGCTCCACCCCTCCCCAATGTTGTGATGTGCCCCTTATCTGCTCGCTCAGCTGTGCGTGACCCCATCAAAGATAATGATGCCAATTAAGCAACAACATTTTCACAAAATTGTTTAAAGCGATTAGATAATGTTCAAATCTGTTGATGCATTTGTAATATGTGCCCACCCACTCTCCCACTCACCCACTCACCCAAAACTCTTGCTATTTCTGTAGCCCAAAATAGAAGCTGGCTTTGTCTTCGATTTGGGTATACCCTGTCCACATTCAAATATTTAATGGGGTTGGTATTAAAAAGTGAACGTGCTTCAAGTGTATTTTATAAAATTGTCTATTTTGTCATGAATAACTGTTGATTTTCATTATCTGTCGGATTGTGTCTCACTGTATACCTTTGATCTTAGGAAGTATAAGTACTGATGCCTTGACAAATGTTCAGTGATTTTTCATTTGAAATGAACACAAATTTAAATCGATTTCGAAATAATTTATTTGATGGTTCTTCGCACGTTAAGTCATTATAATTTTTAAGCAATTTTTTTAGGCATGATTATAAATGCAAAGTTTACTTACATTAAAAAAATTTTATATTTAATTAAAATTTTTTTTTTATGATTATAGTTTTATTTGGCATGATTATAAATGCTACACTAACTTTAAAAATCATAATTTTTAATAAAATTAATTTATTCAGAAATTATTATATTTTGTGTTTTTTCACTAGATATACATTTTTAAATATCATCAAATTATAATCAGTTAATTTTCCAGTTTTATTATTATATTACAATTCATTTCTTATATTTTTTTAAGTGAATAATTTTATATTTATGAATAAAGATTTTGATTGATAGACAGCGATATATTTTTATACACGAATAATTGTATATTGATGGATAAAGATTTTTATTGATGGTTACAGATTTTCGCATGTCAGCAATAAATATTTCTTAGCAAGATTATATATTATTCATAAACAGGTATCTCATCTTCGAGCTGCTTTCGATTTATTTGTTTTGTTTGTGTTTTGTGAGTTTTGAATGCTGTTTTGTTGTTGCGACTTGTTTTATTTTTCATTCTGCCAAATAATAATGCGTATTTATGAGCAAACAACGAAATTATATTTACTTGCGACGCTCCGCCAATATTTGCATGCAATTAATTTTCCACTCCCCAGCGACAACAACAACAACAAAAGCAGCAACAAAATTGCCATAGAATTAAACGAAGCGAAACGTTAGCATCCACATCCGCATCCACATCCGCATCCGCACCAAAACCAAACTGTCTGCCAGTTACAATCTATCGCCCACAACCACACCCACACACACACCCCAACTTTGGAGATGTTCAATTCCCCCGAAAGCACAATTTATTCAAGAAAGTATTCCTAACGAAGGAATCGAAGAAAAATCGTTGTTGTTGTTTGGTTTTTTGTTGTATCTGCTGTCGCTGATGATGGCGCTGAACACGCTGCTCAAACTTTGCTATTTCCCCCCCCCCCCCCTGCCAAGACACGCCTCATCTGCCCATCAACTTGTATGCCTCTCTCTGTCCAAGCAAAGATTTTCTTTGGAAACTTCGTTTTTTAATTAAATTTTCAAGCGTAAGACAAATAAAATGCCCAAAGTCCTGCATATAGATTGGTCAAATATTAGGCTTGGCTTCCAATTCCCCCCTAGACAAAGATGAAGCTATTAAACTAGTTCCACATTTCACCTTCCTTTCATAGTCCTCAGATTCACACATTTTCTGTTTAATCCAGGACTGTTTGTTTTTTTTTTTCACATGTTATCAGATATATATTTTCAGGCACTTATATTAATTTATCGCTTTTCGACGTTACACAGACAACTCCGAAAGCCCAATTTCAATGGTTTTGGGTTATGCCCAAAAATAAATTAATGTTCTAAAACACACAAAAACAAGATGTGTAAATCAATATTTATGTGTTTGGTTTGCGAGAGGTGTTTTCACATTTTTGAGGAAAGTTTGCAACTAGTCGAGACTAATAGAAATTATATAATACATAACAATTAAAAATATATATATAAATAGTAACAGTTTTTTATAAGCAATCAAAATTTCATTTTTTGCTTTTTATAACCCTACTAATTGTTATTAATTTTTTTTCTTTGCTATTCAAACTATTTGGTATTTTTTTTAATATAATTTCAGAGGTTCAATCTTTATAAATATTTAAAATAATCGATATTTGTATATATATTTTAAGAGGATCAATCTTTATAAATGCAGTTTATTCTACCGCAATTCATTTACTTTTATTTACAGCTTAAATAGTCCGACATTTTTTTTTACCTTTTTAAGAGTATTAAATCTTCGTCACCCAGTTTTTATTTTTTTTTTATATTCAGCTTTTTTATTTTTTCGGCCATTGGATTTGTGAAGCTTTTTTTCGCGCTTATATCGTTAAATTTATGACATGAAATGTTTGGGCATTACTTTTGCAGCAGCAGGAGTAAGGGAAGAGGCGGAGGGGTTTTGGTCCTTTTTATCTGCAGCCACGTTTCGGGATAAAAGGTAGGCAGGCGCTGGCTGTGCTCGTTACGCGTGGCATAAACATAAAAAATATGCTTATATATATAGAAAAATATATCTGTATGACAATTTGTAGATTTATGCGCAGGAATTTACATATTTTTATGTGAATTTGTTGTCGTTGCTTAGTCATAGTTAAGTTTTAGGTTTGGAAACGTAGCTTTAGAGATTTGTATTAGCATATCGAATGCATTCCGTGCCCGCCCATTTATCAACTCTTGAGCAAAACATAAAATTGCACTTATGCAGCAGCAGCCAGCAACCAGCAAACAGGCAATCTGAGTGAACCATGAAACCAGGCAAACCAGTCAAAGCAGCCAAGCAACCATAACCAAAAAGCCCAGTCAAGTGCATGTGGGCAATACTAAAAGGCAGTTTCACATATATACACACACACACAGACACACACACACATATAAGCATATTCAGGGTATGTGTGTGTTTTCGTCCTGCATCCCTGTGATAGTTACAACCGCATAAATTGCTTTAGCACCAATGGGATTTGTGTCAAAATCAGACCAAAAGACAGAAAACAAAATAAAAAAAAAAACAAATAAAAGGAACCAAAGCCAACTCAAAGACAAGACGCGTCCGGTCCAAAAACATCCAATCTTGTCTGCCATTTAAATGATAAATTTAAGTTACCCTAGCTGCCACTCTGCGCATTGTTGAAGGCTCGTTTTTTAGCTTGCTTAACTTTAGTATTTTGATGGCTTCGAAATGATTTATATTTAAGCCTCGCATATCCTGTGCAGACCCTTTCTCTCGTTTCCTTTCTGATTTATTTCATGTAAATTCCTTAAATAGTTTTTGTAGGCGCTTAAATGGCTTTTGTCCTGATTTCGTATTGTGCAACAGATTAACATAATTTCCCAATTCTTTAACCAACTTTAATCAAATTTTTCTACACTCTCCATTTTTTTTTGTAATTCTAAAATGATCAAACGATTGCTTTCTTTCTCAATTTACTAGTCTTTTGTTTGTTTTAAGGATCATCAAAAGTTTTTTTTTGGTCTTTCTTTATGTTTTGAATATTTTGAAAAGCAAAGTTTTTTTGTGTGCACACGAAAATCAAGAGAAGAATGCGAAAAGTTTTTCCTTAATTTTGAGCAGTTGCTCTTACAGTTAGAGCCAAAAGTTTTTCTACTTGAGTAAGCTGCTGGCAATGCCGAAACCCACGCATATATGTAACTGTGTGTGTGTGTGTGTGTTGGTGTGCGTGTGTGCGTATTTTACTCGTATGTTGTAGCAAATCAGCTTACAACTTAAATTGAGGCACTTTCGTTTAGCTTCACTTTGTATGTTCGTGCTTTTTGCGCACTTCTTTGAGAGCCTTGAGCAGCAGCAGGATACGAGTATCTAAACAAAATGTGTGTGTGTGTGTGTTGAGTGTGTTGAGTGTGTGGAGTGTGTGTGTGTGGGTGTGGCACGGGACGTTGGTTAGCGGGTAGATAAAGCAAGAAAGAAAACCAGCCTCTGGCACAATTTAGTTCCTGCGGGATGTGACGAAATTGTTGTTCTTTCTTCACTTGCTCTATTTACCAGCCTACATTTCTGACAGAGTGTGTGTGTGTGTGATGTGTGTGTGTGACGTGTGTGTGTGTAGGCGTGTGTGCGTGGGCGTCTGTGCTGGTGAGCATTAGAAATAAATCAAGGGATTTTTGGGATTTCGTCTTATTGCTCTGCTTCGTTTCCTTCTTACTATTTATATATGTAATACCCTGTTTATGGTTGAGATGAGGTATTTTGAAGCTAAGCCCTATTAGAGTTTATAATAATAATTATACTTTTAATAATTCATATAAACATGTGCGTTAAATGATCCTTGGTCATATCAAATATTTATATTAAGGCTTTATTCAATTTTATAAATTTGACGAATATTTGTTTCACGCTTTTCTAGTTTTCTGATCTCAAAAAACCTTAATTTGAGATAACTATTTTTCACTGATAGCTCGACTAATATCAAATTCTTAAATTTGAATACACAAATAAGTTATTTTAAAACTAGTTTCTAATGTACA
Organism: Drosophila fungiperda; assembly: GCA_035042345.1. NCBI lineage: Eukaryota > Metazoa > Arthropoda > Insecta > Diptera > Drosophilidae > Drosophila > Drosophila fungiperda. Next base: position 3,414,006 of record JAWNLM010000145.1, on the reverse strand, counting down.
GGATAACTCTAAGATGGGCTTTCTCAGTTTTGTCCTTTAATCTTCTTGGTTTGAATTTCTTGTCGGCACATGTGCCGGGAGACTCCTACCCCTCTTTCACCCTATATACCCACTCCGATATCTGTGGGCATTAGTTTGGAAAATTGTTTAGTCCACCGCAAACCAAAACCCAACAAGTTGTCGTCTTTTTTTGGGGTAAATCAAGTCACAAAACTCAAATAGAAATGGAAAACTTTTAGGACCATGCAATTATGAGCATTTTTGTTCACAAGTATGTTGATATTCACATCTAAAGAAAATGTCGAGAAATTTAAGTTTATTTATACTGAAATTAAGCAATTTGACTTAATTGAATTTTAGTGTTTGTCTGTGGCGCTTTCACGTGCTCTTGACACTAATTAAAGTCCACAAATTTCAGCACTGTCGAGTGGCAATCAGGCAGAAAGGCGAATCTCTGTGCATAATTGATAATACGCTTGGGTTGACTCTGTATCTCTGCCTGTGTGTGTGTGTGTGTACGTGTGTGTGTGTAATCAAGTGTGGGTGTGTGTGTGTTCGAGTGTGTATGGCCTCTAATTAGGAATGTGAAAGGCAGACACTGCCACAGCGAATGCTTTTGATGTTCTCGCACAAAGAGCTTGGAATTTGGGTGTGCGTGTGTATGTGTGTGTATTTTGACCCTTGGTATTTGTGGTTAATTAAATGTAATAACATATTAGCACAATAATTTCAACAGTTTTTCGTCATGTGTGCGTATTTTGAATGTAATTATAATGTCATTTGCTTAAAATGTTGCAGTTCCCATTGCACTCCATCAACTGCAAATGAAGAAGAAAATTACATTAACAATATAATAAATTATCAACAGTAATAAAGGCAATATTTGTGGCAAAATCTGATTTCAAGGCTACATTTCGTGCAGCGACAATTGCCATTTTCGACTACTAAGAATGTGCCAGTCGAGAAAGCTCGACTAGTAGATACCCAATTTTTTACCTAATCCACGTCTTAGATATTTAAACCAAACCATTTTGAAAATTGTTGAATAAATTAAGTTATTGATAAAATACAATTAATTTATATTATTTGAATATGCATATTCTATATTTAAGATCTGATTTTTTATGTTGTCTGAGATTTTTTATTCATACCGACAAAATATATATATATATATATATATATGGTCGCGAAAATGCTCTCTTTTGACTCTTATTTAACTTAACATAACCCAATTAAATCCTTTTCCATCATTTTCAAGGCCTCAATAGTCATATTAAAATATATATTTCACAATATTCACTCAAACCCATATAAATTGACTCGCGGCTTATTTTGACTACTAATTGGAATTCTTGATTACTGAAATTGGAATGCGGCACATGTATGTGGCACGTTAATTAATTTACCGATAATTGGAAATAAAGGATATGCAATAATTTGATCTACGCTGCGTATTATTTATAAATGAATGCACATGATATGTGAATTGTATTATTTTACCAGCGTTTAACATAAAATGTACTGATATATATATATGTCCTGTATAAATATATATATATATATGCTTTTCATATCAGTCAAGACCTTTAAGCTAGTGTAAAGTTAATTGGATTTAAATTTGAATGCAGCTTATTAATGCTCAAACGAATTGAATAATATTAAATGAATGTATTCAAAATTAAAATCAAATTCGATAACAAATTGTGCAATTGTTTGCCTGTCACTCAGCTAAACTATATCGTAAAATCAAATCAAATGTCAGTCAACAGATCTGACATTTAATTAAATAAAAGTCCGGTCAAGTCAAAAGAAAAAAAAAAAAAAAAAAGAAAAAAAAGGCGCCCAACATGACCAATAACTTTGTACCTATGGTCGCAATTTTGCTTTGACTTGATATTCGTTTACTTTTTACAACCCAGCTGAGGGTACATAAGTTTCATCACGAACTGTGTCAGGGATGCAGCTGTTAATTCGTTTGCAATGCCGTAAAATATGCACATTTGTAATTACTCTATTGCATTTTATAATTACTTTATTGCGGTTTAGTATTAAGTATAAAAAACTAAGATTTTATTTAAAAGCGAAAAGCTAACTAAGTGCTTATATAATAAATACCAGCCAACATAAAACAATCAAAACAGTTTTTAAATAAAAATTGTTGAAAAAAAATCATATGATCAAAATTTATTTTAATATTTTTATATGACTATTAAAATGAATTCAATATTTTTCATACTACACCAATCAATTAGAGTTTTAACAATTTTTAAATCAATATAAGTTCAAAAACCAATATTTTAACTTTTCTGATGGAATTTTATTTACATTAAAATTTTAGTTTTCATTTTATATTATTTAAGAGTGGATGTAAAAGTACAATGCAATTTAAAAACAAATCCATTCCAATTTAGAATTTCGTAATATTTTCTATATACAATATAACATTTGCAGAGTATTTAGGCTTCGTTGTGCTGCAGCTAAATCAGTTCCTGATGATTTTGGTTGAACTTTTTTCATTTATTTGCGATGCTGGTCACAGCTGGCTGAACGCGAACTTCCTTTCTCATTTTTTTTGTACTTTTGTTTGCCATTTGCCTTCTCGCACTTTGCGACAGCTCATAAAATGTGAGCGACACGCATTAAAAGTGTATACGTGGAAGTGTGTGTGTGTTGGTGTGTGTTGGTGTGTGTGGGAGTGTGTGTGTGTGTGTGTGCTGCCTTTGACACTGAAGAATGGCCTGTGGGTGCGGCCGCTGCTGCTGCCTGTTACGAGGCAATATTATGATGAACTGGAAGGGAGGGAAAGCAATATGAAAATGAGGCAAAATGCACGAAGACGCGATTTTTGCTGCCGCCAGGCAAAAAGGTCCTGCATACTTGGCTCAAAAAAAAAAAATATAAGAAAAAAAAATATAAGGAAAAGGAAAAATGTATATATATCCTAATAAGCAGAAAGCTTTGAGATGCCTGGCGGCGGATTTGTGACCATGTGCTCGTCCCGCATAATAAAAGCGGATTGGCATGCACTAAATAGCCGAGGCATTTACTTAATTGACATCTGTGCGGAGGCATCATTAAATATTTGCTTATTTATTCGAATTACGCAGCGAAATTCAGCAAATTCAATATGACGACAGGTGGCTGCTCGCAATTGCAAATACCTTGACATTCATCTGACGTGTGCAAAAGCCCAATTTGAATTTTCAATTTCGATGCTTTAAGGGCCCCCACGCAAAAAAAAGCCGACTTGTGATGTAGTCGTAAAAATAAATATATGCAAGCGTATTGCCAGGAATATTAAAATGAGATTAGGCTTAGGGGAATATAAAAAAAAATATATACAAAAATAAAAAAAAATACATATATATCATGATAAAAGAAAAAAAGGGTTAAAAGAATTTTTTTAAGCAGCTTAAGGTAGATACCGATTACACTCAGCGAAAAGCAAATAAATGCCAGAGCTTTTGCCAAAAATATAATTGTAAATTTACAAACGTAGAAAAAAAACCAAACTAAGGATTTAGATACATATTAATTTTGAGATAAAAAACCGCTTTACTTTTAATTAAATGTCTGCGTAACATCGCATAAAAACCTTTTACAAATTTTACTTTTATTTTTACAAGTTAAACGCAGCTGTGCATTAATTTAATTTTGCGAAGTGTAAATATAATATACATTTTTCGGTGTAACGCTTTTTTTTTTGGCGTCTTTGTGAGACCCTCTTTAACCAATTTTGGTCGCCTCCGGGTATAATAATAATAATAATAAAATTGTGTGAGAATTGAGCAAATAAAACAGAAAATTCGCCATTTTATATTTAAATAAATTGAATCGAATTTTTTGTGCGTTTACCTCCAACTGTGCGTACATTATGGCATATTAATTATGTTTTTCAAACAGGCTTTAGGCCGATGAATTTCTCCTTTTTTCTCCATTTGCTGCATTTTTGCTGGCTGCCATTTTGTGTGCAATTAAATTGCGTAAGCGCTTATTGCTCCCGGGCGTAAATGGTTGTCTGTATATATATACATATATATATATATATATATATATGTGTTTGCATTATCATTCACTTTTTGTTGTGTGTTTCCATTTTTTTAATTTGTATTGTTTGGTTGCATTGAGCGTTTTTATATTTAATTGGTTTTACTTTTTTTTTTTTTGGTATAACGATCCAGTTGCTAGGCAGCCATTAATGCAATGCGGTTGCATACTTTTTACGCTTACTGTAATTGCGCGCCCACATTTATATACGCTGGCGTATTTGTTTAAAATGAAGTGTTGCTTCATTAAATATGCAAATTATTGCCATTTGGTTTTATAAAATATTCATATTATGCATAAACTCAAAAAACAACGGATATGTTTTTGAAATATTTGCAACTTCCTCTTCAATTGAAATGCGCTTAGATAAGCAGCAGGAATTTAAAAATAATTTTACGAATTGTATTTATTTTCAACTGTGTTTTTTGTTATTGATTGAAAATGCAATTTGTACTCATCGCAGCAAATCTACAAAAAAATATCATTAAATTATAAATTCTTTCATTATAAATTCTTTTCAGGGCTAAAACGACTTTAAGATGCTTCCTTCTGCAATTTATGTTCTTTGAGTTTGTCTAAAAATTTTATGAAAATTATTATAGATACAAGAAAACTAGAATTATTTAAAAGCTGCACTAAAATACTTAATAAGAATTTCCTACAATTTAAACATCTCTCTTGTGACCCACTAAGTAACCCAGAATTAAGGTTGTTCCCAAAATTATGCGCTACACAAAATTTGAAAAATATGCAAATGTAAAGGATATTTTTGCATAAATTGTTTTTGAAAGTTGTATTTGAAGCAGCTTTGTGATGTTAATTTTAGTGGAATATGCATATTTTGAAATGCTGTTGGCCATTTTGCGTAATGTTTAACAAATACAGCTATGACTCAGATGTGGCAGATGGAATGGGACAGATATATCGAAAGAGAGATGGAATGAGGGGTAGAGTGCTGGCCATAAACATAAAAGAAATTGGCTTAAAGGCTTCAGCGCTGCCATTGGAAGTGAAGCCATGTGAAGCCAATTTATTTGCATTCTGTTTCTGTGTTTCACTGCAGCAACGGCAACATTTTTATGAAGCGCGAAGCATTAAAAATCATATAAAAATTTCCCTTTTGACAAAGCACAAAGAGCAGACAAAGTCCTGGCCCAAAAAAAAAAAAAAGGAAAAAAAGCGAAAAATCGAAAAACCGAAAGCCATATTCCTCCGCACTATTAAGGCTCTGGGCGATGCGAGTGAGGGAGTCTGGCCGTCTGTCTGGCCCTTCCTGGTTCGCACAGCTGCCATTTTGGTGCACTGAGACCAGCCAGGCATCATCATCAAATGCAGCACATGCCGGGCCAGTAGACAGTAGTCGAGTAGTCACCCTTCCAACCCATCCATGACATCCATTCCATTCCATCCATTCACCCACCATTCCACCCATTCAACCAGCCTGTTTTCAGCGACCCTCAACCCATCAACCCCCTAAATCGGTTGAGGAACGTGGACAACCCCCGCGCTGTGCGCTGATTATAAAATGCAAAACTAGCTTTACCAAAAAACTTGCTTTTTATGTTTACATTAAATTTATTTTCCAGCTCTCCATTTTGCTCACTGTAAGCGCTTCAAATATCTTCATGCATTGAGATAATAATGCGAGGGGAAAGGTTTCGTTTCGTTTCGTTTCGTTTTTTTTTGTTTTGTGTTTTGGGCACCCTTTAAAATCCTTGTTGTTGTAGTTGGTAAAATTTATGTTGCTGTTGTTGTTGTTGTTGTTGATGCTGCCGATGTTGCCATGGTAGCTGTATTTCATGTGTCCAAGTTGCTGTCGCTGCAATACTGCTGCAAATAATTTGCTGCCTGCTGCTATGTAATTTGCCTTTTGTGGCAGAGATTCGATTGCGGCAGTGCACAGTGGCACGAAAGCTGATTGTAATTGAAGAATTTCTTCACAAACAATATTCTAAATTCTATTAAAAATAAGTCGTTAGCTTAAACTATTTACTTATTGTTCTAACAAACAGAATGAAAGCAAATAGCGAAACCAGCTTTTATTTGAGGCAAATTAATAAATATAAATACAATAATTATTTAAAGGAACAATTAAATCTATATACTTAAATTTAAAACAATTTAGATTTTATAAAATTTGTTTAAATGAAATACAAATTTTTAAAATAAAATAATTTGTAAAAATAAATTTTGAAATAGTACTTTATCTATTTTTGTTTTTCAGAAAATTTTTCTTTATTCTCATAATCCAAAAATAAACCTCGATTCATGAATAATTGTTTTGGTAAAAGTACAAAATAATAGTGAAAATAATAAATTTATTTTTTAAAAAAACAAAGTAACAAATAATAGTCCAACTAATATATGAATTTTTAAAATATAAAATGGATATGATTAAAATAAATTTTTTGTTGGCAAATTTTGTTGAATATAAAATTACGAGTTTTTAAAATATTTCGATAAACTCAACTACTTAAAACGGACAAATTTAATATTAAACTATTTGTAATAAATATTTTGTAGAATGTAAAATGCCGTATTATGTGTCACAGTGATTTGCAATCGAGACTGTAAAGCTAATTAAATTCAGTCCATCGTTGGTTATGCATCGCTTGTCGCTTCGAATTTCTTCTAGTTGCGCTATTCAATATATATATATATATAATTATGGTTAGTTGATATTAGAGTGGACTGTTGATGCTGCTCGTGTGGGTTTCATCTGCAGCTGCAAACACACACACTCATCCACACACACACTCATCTACACACACCCACCCACCCATCCACCCAAAAACCATTCAAGTCTCTCTCTATAAAGTGGCCGAAGCAACTGCTGTGCTGCAAAAAAAAGGTCTTCTCGTATGAACACTCACACACACTGCCACACACTGCCACACACACGTGCAGAGGTCGTGGCCCTGGACCGAGTTGCTGTTGCCGCCCCCTACCCTCTTCCTGCTCCCCTGCTCCCCTGCTCTCTTCCGTAATCAGGTTGGTGCACGAAGTCGACGTTTACTTTTTGACTGCCAGAGGCAATTGCTTTATTAAGAGTTTCTGCTCTACTTGATACGAGTACAGCAACGACTAACTTCCCATCCCTTCCCCCTTCCCATACCTTCCCTTAAACATGTTTGCACCCTGCAAATGGCCATGTGTGTGTCAGTGTGTGTGTGTGTGTGTGCAATGCTAAAGCTTAATCTTACTTAGTTAACTTTAAATTAAATCTTGATATTCACATATCGTTGACTCAGCCCTCTGCGCAGCTGACCTCTCTTTGAACCCCTGCCCTTCCTCCGCCCCTAGCTGTTGTCTCGACGCGTTGCAAAGTGGGCATGGCAACAAAGGTGGGCGGCGGGGTTGGCGTTGTTTTAATGTGCTGGCGTATTGCGTTAGTCTGTGAATGTTTTTGTTTGTGTGTGTGTGTGAGTGTGTGTGATGCCAATTTTAATGCGGTCTCCGTGAACACCCTTCTACACCCTTCCACTCACACACACACACACACACACTCACTGACACAATGAAACTCACATTACATACACTGTGGCAAAAATGAGGGTGGGAAGGCAACCTATGTTTTCGCCATCAGGCAGACGATTTCTCACAATACATGTGTGCATCTGTGTGTGTGTGTGTGTGTGTATGTTGCCATAGAAATTTTATTTTAATATTTTTTTAATGAGCATGCTAAAAATTTAATACATTTTCGGCATGTGTATGTATTGTGGCTGCACTGCTCTTTTTGTTGTACCCTAAATATTAATAAAATGGGTGCAAAACTATGCAAGGAAGTTTCGACATATATATTCTTGATCAGCATAGTATATATAGGACTATCTGTCTTTATACAAAAACCGATTAAAGCCAGAGAATTTTGAATTTGGAATTTAAATTCTTTAACTCAGGTAAAATTTATTTAAATTAATAATAAGTTTTCTATATATATCGATACAAATCGATTACTGATAATAATTAAATGCCACATTTTATTGACATAATTATTTCAAATATTGTTTATTCATATTTACCAAATTATACAGACACATAAGGAATCTGTTAGTCGAGCTCTCTCGACTTTAGCCTTCTTGCTGAATTTGTCGTTTTTTGCTGTTGTTTCAATTCCAGTTGCTGTTCGCTTTGCTAGCAATTCTCGCTCTTTTTATTATTATCATTTTTTTTTTTTAGTTTTTTTATTTTAAGGTATTTAATTTTTATTTTGTAAATTTTTTATTACATGCTTGCCACTTGGCGTTATCGCATGTGGGTTTAACTGTTGAGGTTTCTGCGGGTTCTTTCGCTGAATGCAAAGTTTGTTCAGCAATTTGCATCGTTCCAAAGTTCGGCATCTGTGCTATTTAAAGTGAACATTTTCCACATATATGTGAAAATACTTTTATTTAATTTAACGGTTTCCCAAGAATGTATTAAAATATGTGTTGTGAAGGGGTTGGGTGGGCTTAAAAAAATGTGAGGGTGGCATCTGTGTTGGTTAGGGCAAAAGGGGAAATCTCACAATATCGAAATGAAAGCGAGCAAATATTCATTTGGATTAGATTATTTTCGTTGCTTTCATAGCTGAATTCATTTATCAATTTCTGATTAAATTTTTCTATAGGATAATTAAAATCTATAGATACATAGATTAAATGTTAAATGTATTTTGTATCGTCTGTCGCACTTTAAATTAAATTAATTATTAGAGAGTGCCCACTCTCACTCTCGAATAATGGTCTCATGTTAATTATTTTATGGCAAAGTGTTAAAAATCACAATAAAAACTATTTGTATAGAGTTTCATTGGGGAACCTTTGTAAATCAAAAAGTTGCCCAACTCTTTTTCAACTATTGCTGATACATTTTCCTCCATCAGCATATTATTTCATGATTTCCCAGAGAATGTTTGCAAATACCAAATCAATCCTATCCTAATTGTAAACTCCCTTATCTAATTGCCTCTGATATTTATTTACACATTCGAAATGTTATTATGTAAACTAGTCTATTATTAGCATAATTTCTCCAGATTACATCACTTTATTTTTGTAAATTTTCGCAAAACTAATTTCCGCTGGCAAATATTGTGTTAGCCAACAAAATAAAACGGAATTTGTGGTTTATGGGACATATTTTAGTTGGCATAAAATGTATATTTCGCGCATTAAAAATAAACAACTTCCGCTCAAAATGTGTTCAATGATTTATTTTTATTTTATTTGCCTTTGGGTAAATTCTTTCAGTGCCTGAAAATGTGTTTCCAAATTAAATATACAGCCACTCTTTATGTGGTCAAAAACCACCTGAGTTTTCCATTAAGTAAAATGCATATATTTCTAAAAACTGCCTTTGAGTTGCGAAAACTTTTCAATTAGTTTCCAGTTTTAGTAGTGCATAAGAAATACCTGCTTGAAATATAATTAAAGTGTGCAAACATTACATATATTTTTATACCCTGTACTGGGCAATATTGCGAAGAGAGTATATTAAGCAAGTGAAAATCTCTGCACAGGAACTTGCCGCTTTTATATATCAGAATCGATTTTGGGTTGGTAGAAAACATTGGGACTATTCATTGCAGCTTTTAAGAAATATTGAAAGTGTTTTTCATTTAACAACATAATTTTTTTCTGTCTTATAACACCTCTTTTATTTACTACCAATTGATAGTTATTGATTACTAATCGCTGTTGAATTTAAAGCTACGCAATATTTAAAACCTGATTCATATGATTTAGTTTTTCGTTCATCAATCAAAATCTTAGTTTACTATAAACTTTAACTAATTCTATGCCTTTCCAAGACTAATCGATAATCATCGAATTGCAAACATCATTTTTTTTGAGGTTAGTGTTTTTTTAAAATATTATAAGGACTTACAATATAATTTTTTGTTGTCGTAAATCACTACTTTTATTTACTACCAATCGTTAGATATCGATTAATAATCGCTGTTGATATTAAAGCTGCCAAATGCTTAGAGTCAGATTAGTTTTTGGTTTATCAATCGAATACTTAGTTTGCTATGGACTTCACCTAACTCTATTCCTTTCCAAGACCAATCGATAATTATCGATTTATAAACCTCATTTGTTTTTCAGGCTAAAAATACCTGTATATTATTTTAAACAATCTCAGCAATGACAGAACTCGGCACAGATCTTTGTCATTTATATACATTTTGTTCAATTAACAAACGGCTTTATATATATTTCTGCGTCTATAAGTGATGTTTGTATTGTATTGACAAGGACAAGAGGAACACATAAAATGTGTACAATGTGTACACTGTGACAAACAGTGGATGTCTTAGGAGTTTGACAGCCTCGTTGTGTACTCCCAGTTAATGCGGATGACATCTAACACATGAATTACGCTAAGTCCATTTAATTGACACATCGATAAGATGGAAAATGAGGCGAAGCGCAACTGATACGATGTCAACCTATACACAGCCGGCTATAAGTTATATTGTAGATAGATTGGTATTAAAATGCCTTTGTTAGCCAACTCACAACAAATTTGCTGGCAACAATTTGAAGCGCATTCATTTTGTTGGGGGCCTTTGATGCTGTGTCGAAACAAAAGCAAAACGGAAAACGGAAAAGCAAAGCAAAGCTAGCAAAATACAAAAAAAAAAAATTAAACTTGTCAACTAATAGTATAAAAACGTAATGCGAATCGGAATCGGAGTCAGAATGGAACTGGGAATAGGAATGACAAGAGTAGGAAAATGTTGTCGAGTGGGTGTGTAATTTCTTGTAAAGTGCTCAATGAATCGAAATTAATTAGTAAAGCGAAAGCGAAAACCCAGAGAAAACGGTAGATGAAGAGTGGGGGAGGGAGAGGAATGCAGAGAGAGAGAAACCAGCTAAGCAAAGCAAAAAGCGGCTTCCAAGCATTTTGTAACCTAAAGGAAACAAAGTTGAAGAAAATAACGTCGGCAACATAGAAATGAGAAAAAAAAACAGCAAGTAACGGATAAACTAGGCAAGCCGAATACTAAATATTCTGGTTTAAATGGATTAAAATTGTCGCCATTTAAATTTTAAAATTAAATTGATAAGGCTCAAAAATGTTAGATTTGGTTTGCATATCTTGGGAAAGAAGAATTTTTATTTAAAATCTTGCGACCGCATATTGAAATGTGATATAGTAGTCCGATTATAATATATATCTTTTTATAGAAATATTTATCAATATAATATTAAAAACTAGAAATTTTGTATAATTTTCTTTTGAATAACTTGTTAAACAAAAAATTTTCCTAGACAAGAAACTAGTTCAGATAAAAACAGACACACAGAAGGACAAAGCTATATCAACTCATCTGTTAATAAGGAAAATATATATAATTTATGGAGTCGTAGATGCCTCGTTCAGTGCGTTACATAATTCACAACAGAGCTTGAACACCCCCTGCAAAGGTATAAAAAATGGTAAAGAAAATTAAGATTTCCGTTTGCCCTTATAACCATTGCTATTATTTTTTCCTTTTTAGCGTCCTTTTTTCTGAATGCAGGTGGGTGGGGGAGAGGGAGGAGGCGGCGGGCATGGTTGGTTGGTTGAACAGTTTTACACATTGCCCACGCTTTGAAGTGTGGAAATTTAATTAAATTCAGCTGGCACAGTAGAAAAAATCCAGATGAAATAAACTAGGCGACAACACACCATTTTTGCTGAAGGGAGACATTTTTGTGTCGTTTTCCCTGGAAATTCGCACTTAATTAGAATTGCGATTATGGGGTCCTGGATCTGTGAGGATTTGTGTCGCGCACTTCTTTAAGTAGTTGCCACATTTTTATGTAGCTTAATTAAATAGCTGCTATATCAGCTTATTTTTCTTCCTTACTTTTTTGATAAAATACTCCTCAAGTTCCCCCTTCTGGTTTTGTCATATAAATTTCTCATTTAATGGGCGTTAACAAAGCGCAATTTGCGATTGCTTGGAATTTAAAATACCTACAAAATTTGCTAAGTGTAGGTCGTAAGAAGCTCTTGATACAAAAACACATTTTCATCCGCATTAAATATCAAATGCAAATTGTGCTTAAGAAGCATTTTAATTGCTATTGTCTTGCTAATAAAATAATTGGATTATATGGAATAAGATAAACAAGAATTTTATGGAATTAATTATTATTTGGATTGCATATTGAGTAATCATTCAAACAGCTAAGTTTGACCCACGTAATAAAATTAGCTTAAAATTCAGGAAATATAGCTTAAATATACGCAAATATATATTGTGAATAAGACTAGGAATATTTATATTTTTTGGTTGAACCAAGGCAAGTGCTTAAGCCAAAGAAAAAAACTATCTTTTATCATCGTTAAACTAATCTCTTTTGAGCAGTTGCCCAGGTAGCCATTAGCAAAATAGCATAAAGGCAAAAAACTAAGCCAGTAAACTACAAAAAACGTTGTAAAAATAAGTAAAGCTGAAAAACTTTTAGTAATTTTTGTCTGCACTTTGGTTTTAGCCAACTAATGGCTGCTTGTAATGAGAAACGCAATAAGATAAACTAAGCCAGAAAATTAAACGTAAAAGCAAGTTTCAGTTTTACGCAGAAACTCAAAGTTTTCGTACAAAAATAGACATAGCCAAAAAAAGAAAAATAAGAAGAAAATTATAATAAATTTCAAAGCATTCACAACTAACAAGTAAAAGTGTTGTTAAATGTGATTATTGTTGTGGCTGTGTCTGTGGCAACTACATCTGCAGACACTCCGGCAAATGCGCTTTGAATTATTTATTACCACATCGGCAACAACAGTAACATTAGCAACATCAGCATCAACTAAGTAATTATGGGTAACGTGGCGTATGCGCCATATTTGAAAGCAGTAGAAAATTAATTAGTTTTGCAGCAGCTGAACAAGCAGCAGTGGGGCAGGAATCTTTTGTTTGTGTATCTATGGTTAACAAGCAAAGCTGATAATGAATCGATTTGTTTGAAAGCATCCTCAGCATGGAGCAGGTGCCGAGTCCTTAGCCAAGCTAAGCTGATTTCACTGTCTGTTGGCCAGCTTCAGGATGGCAAACAAAATCATCAATGCCAAAATAACTAACTCAAGTTGCGGCAGTTCCAACTGGGGGCTTAACAGCAGGATAAATGCGAAATCGAATGTCATTAAAATAAAGACAAGACCACGATGATGGGGGGAGGAGGGAGGAGAGTTGGGTTTTGCGCCGAGTCATTGAAGATGCTTCAGCAGCGATGGCAAAGCATCATGTTGAGAGCTCATTAAAACGAATACGAATTTAATGGTACTTAAAGCGGAAATTGCCTGGGAAGTTTCCGCTGTGCCAAGCACAGAACAGCAACAAAAATACAAATACCAACAACAGCAACAACAACTGCAACAACAACAACAACAACAACAAGAGGAGGCACTCAACGGCGGCAACAAATGAAAGCAAAACAAGTCGAGCCAAGATCGAAGACTCGTTGCAAAGCTTTCACGAGCTGCAAAACTATTAGTGGCAACAACAACAACAGTTTGCCATTTAATACACACACATGTACACACTCAAACACACACACACACACACACACATGTTTGCATATTCAGTATTTTTTTACGTTTGGTTGTTGTGCGCCAAATGAAGCCAACGCCATTGCACCACAAGTGCAAAGCTGATGCATGCAACAAATGAACACAAACAACAGCAACAACAACAACAACAGCAACAACAAAAAACATCCATGCGAAGAAAAAATGTGGAAAGCACCAAAAAAGAACAATACAAGCTGAAACTGATTGCGGGAATGTGAATATGAAATGCTCTCAAATGGCTTAAATAATCATCAAAAGGGGTTTATATGAAAAGCAAAAAAACATAAATTTAATAATAGCTTAAAACGTATATAAATAAAAGGTAACTAAAATAATAGTAAAGGTTTTTTTTTATAATAAAATAACATTCGAAATTTATGCCTTAGATTAATATAATAATTGATATATTTACAAAATAATAACTGATGAATATAAATAAAAATAAACTTAATTTATAATACTAAAAAATAGTAGGTTTTGTTTTATAATAAAATTACGTTTGAATTTAATGTATTTAAAAATATAATTTAGTATTTAGTTGCAGCAGAAAATCGGATGAACTTGAATTTAATTATAATGAATTTGGAATACGAATGCATTTTATTCAGTAAATATTAATAGTTGGATTTGTAACATAATACAAATTTTAATTAAAATAATTTAAACAAGATAAAATAAAATTACATTCGAATATAATGCAGTCTTTTAAAAATATAATATTTGAAACAATTGCAAAAGACAAACGGATGAATATTAATTTAATTATATAGATTTTGGAAAACAAATGCATTTTATTTAGACAATATTATTTCCTGGATTTTTAGCATAATTTAAATGTGACTATATTAATTTAAACATGATTTTATTTCAATAACATCTTTGTAAATTATTTGTATAAAAATAAATTTACTTTTACAGTAAATAATATTTCCATCAATTTCATCTTAGTTAAATATTTGTATAATTATGGATTTACTTATACTTATCTTCATAAGCAAAACTACTATTAATAGCAAATGCCAAAAATAAAGGGTATTTAAATTCGTATATGCTCATAGCTGTAACCAGATGGAGATGAGTGCTAAGCAACCGGATAAAAAAGAGCGACAACTGTAACTGTGCTGAGTATGCGAAAAAGTGCGACGCCATTTTGAGACGACGCACAAAAGTATGCTATAATTGAATGTTTGTTTGTGCGTCATGCAACGCAGGTATTTCCTTGTGTGTGTGTGTGTGTGTGTGTGTTGCTACACTTAGATGAGTGTGCGAAATGCTGGCAAATGTGGCTGCACATATGCATGTCAGCAAACCATAATAATGCCAATACCATTCTATGTACTTTGAGTTTTCAATTTTAGCTTTTTGCCAGCAACACATAGAGACAAGTGGAGAGAGGGGGGAGGTGGGACATGGATTACACGCTGCAGCTGCACGGATTATGCTGTGTATTGAGTTTTTGGGCATATGTCCGGGCTGGTTGGCGTTTTGCGTTTCGATTCTACGCGCAAACAGCAAACAGCAAAAAAAAAAAAAATGGAAAACCAAATAAAAGTCAATTTAAAACGTTTTTGCTTGTTTCGGCTTACCGATTTTAGCCAAACTGTGAATGCGATAGCAACATGCTGGTCAAAACAACAACAACCAAAAAAAAAAAACAATCCCAAAACACCATTGAGATGAAAATTGATGGCCGATTGCAATGTTTGTGAGCTACTCTAATTAATGAAATAAACTCTCTAAATTGGCCTTGAAATTGCCAACGATTTGTTCAAGAGGCAAATTCAACAATTAGTATTAAATAGTGTTTGAAATTGGTATGTTATTGGCTTAAATAGGGCCTATTATTTTTAAGCACCAAAATAAGTAGGTGTTTCCAAACAGAAGGAGAAGAATAAAATTGGAAGAATGAAATTGTGCAAATTGTGTATTTTGCAAAAGAAAATATTGCCTACACTTAAGCATATATATATTTTCGATCAGCATAGGAAAATAACTATAGCTTTTGCTGTTTGTTTTTACATGAATTGGTTTTTTAGTTTTAAGGCTTAAACTTGGATTGTCTCTTCAAAGTCTTTCGAAAAATAATTCTTTTAAGAAATAATTTTTTCTTGCCAAACTCAACACATATGCATTTTATTATATGCCCCACATTTGGACAAATTATTATCAACATCTGACCAATAATACACAGCTCAAATAACATTAAGATTTCTGCTAAAGCTTAAGAAATGCAATAAAAAGTGAAATAAAATCTTGGCTAAGTTTGTAATTGCAATTGTAGACGAGGCAATCCCGAATTGAGTCTCCTAAATCACTGAATTAGATGATTCGTTCAACATATAACAAACGACAGAGTTTCACACACGAGCACACACACCCACTCAGACAATCAGACACACCCACACACACACACACACGCCTACACAAAGCGGACTTTGAAGTGCACTTAGTTGCCAAAAAGTTAATAAAAATAAGTGCCTCTTAGCCGTTGCCAAGTGCCAGAGTCCGGCTAGCATATGAAGTGGCTACAGCTCAGATTCGGACCCAGAACTGAACCCAGAGCTAAACCGAATCCAACCGAACCAAACCGAACTGAACCGTTTCAAAGCAACGCAAGTAATTTAGACACAGCTTTTGGCTGCAGAATGTTGCCAACCGTTGTTAAATTGAAGCACTTTTTGGCATAAGAAAAATACCACAGACTTGGAAAATATAATAATAACAATAACTGGGGCAGCCAAGCAAAAATGTTCATAATAATTGTCATGCAGCACAAAAATCTTGCTAAAATATGCAATTTAACTTCAGCAAATTGTCAGTCAACATAACTGAATTCAAATGAATTGAAATGTGTGCCATTTCAAATAATTTATGATTATTAAGATTTCAATGAAAATTTTAAAATTCATTTGATATGAGAGAAAAAGAAAGGAATTTACATTTTTTGTCGAGCTGGAAAGTTGATTTTAATGGATATACATAAATAACAATTTTTAATAACTTTATGTTTGCTTTGAAATTTAAATTTTTTATTTTATTTTTATGTAACTTGGAAAAAGTAAAAAATACTCCAAGTGGGATCAAATGGTCTAAGCAACTTTTTTAATCTATTTTGAACAATGAAATGGTGTGAAAATGTTAAAATTCATTTGATAAGAGAGAAAATGAAAGGAAATTTTAATTCTTGGTGATTTTAATGAATATTCATAAATAACAATTTATAATAATAATAATAACTTTATGTTTACTTTAAGATTGCAAAGAAAACCAGAGATTATTTAAGTATTTTTTATTGGAAAAAGTAAAAATTGTCCGTGCGGAAACAACTTGTCTAAGCAACTTTTAATCAATTTTGAAAATTTCTATGCACTTTGCAAACGGACAAATTTGAAAGTGCCTGTTATTTGAAACTTGTCACATCAAATCCGTCTAAAGAATGTTGCTGCTACGTGTGGCACCTATGCTGCTGCTGCTGCTGCTGCTACTGTTGCTAGTAAATTAAATAAACAGCTATTTGGCATGCAAAGAGTGAAATGTGCAATTACATTACACGAATGTTTGCGCCACATCTATGTGCCACTAACTGGCGACACTTGCAACGTCAGCGGACGTTGAATTTCCATAGCACATCATTTCAAGCAGTTGTCGCGACACGTCGCACAATTTATCATATATGTTGTATTATATAGATGTTGACATGCCAACTGTCATAGCTGCAGGTGCCGATGACTGTCACTCACTCATTCAGCCTGGATGAGCATCATCATCATCAGCAGTAGCAGGAGGCGGACGCAGAGGCTCAGCACTTTTGCATTATGTGGCATTTTGTATTACATCTCGCAGCGCACAGCTTACAGCTTACAGCTTACGGTTTACTTGCCACTTGTCACTTGTCATGCCGCTTTATTTGCCACATTGCAAGTTTTTGGCCGTTTTGTGTGTATTTTGCCAGCTTTTCTTGTCCCCTGGCATTTACAGGTTTTGTTTTTTTTTACATACCCTGTTAACAAAAAAAAAAGTGGGTGTTTTATTTTCGGATACATGATTCCAGTTTCCACAACAAATTTGGGCCGTGATTATATCATATATAATTAATTATAGTTAAATAACAATTATGTGAAAATAAAGCAATTTAAAGAAAATAGGTTGAACTATGTAAAAGTTCCATTTTTAATGACAACAAAATAACACAAATAGTTAATAAAAAATTAAACAATAAATAAATGAAATGTGTTCTGAAAAATGAGAATGATAAATAAGCTAGAAATGTTGGTTGATTCTAAGTTATATATATATATTTTTGGCTTAGGAAAAACATATAAATATATTAATATTTTTCAAGGTAGATCATTCTAAAAATAACACTCAATTTTGAATTTTCAGTTTTTCGCAGCAGTGTTAAAAAACTTGATCTAATAAATGGGATCTAAGTCTACAGTTTTGGCTTTAAGAAAATATATTTATATGTATATACTGCTTATTAATGTTATTAATAATAATTTAGATTATTCCATTTGCAGAACTGTGAAAAAAATTGATTGAAAGTTGTTCATTCAAACAGAAATGGAATCTGAGACTGTATTCTTGGCTCAATAGATACAAGATATATAAATATATAAATGTATTTCATTCTAGAATTAAAAATGTAAAATATCTCAATAATATAAACATTTTTTTTTACACAAATCTGTAGTAAAAATGTAAGTTTTTATTACAGGTTATGTCATAGCTCAAACTTGGTTTTTATGTATTGTTGTGTGGACTTCATCAACAGTTTTGCCACGTCAACTAGCGGACAGGAGGGTGTAACTGAAAGGGGGGCGTAGGGAGTAGGGGATTCGGGAAGTCGCTCAAGACGACACTTAATTATGTTTTCCACTGCAGCAGGACGAAGTTTTTTGCTGTGCAAGAAAAATGGTTGGAAAATGTCAAAATGATTCGCGCGCTTGTTGAGAAAGAGAGAGCCTGCCTCATAAATTATTGAAATTGCCCGTCTGTCATGGCCAAGTTCCTTGTTTTCCACTATTGTGCTTTAGTTTCAGCATTTCTTTGGCATCACTTAATTTTTTTGCTACTCTTCTCTCCATTTTTCTATATTCTGTTTGCCATTTCATTTGGCAGCAGGTGCATTGTGGCCAAAACCGTCTTTAACAGAACTAAGCAGGACAAGAAAGAAAAACAACTTTTCCACTTTTCGCAGCAGCTAGCAAAATGGGGAAATGTTTTTTTTTTTGGTTTTATTGAGGTTGGCTCCAACACTATTGGCCAGTGTATTGTGCACTTTTTTTTTTTGTTTTTTGTACGAAATGCCAGAAAGTTTGACAATGGGGTTGTTATGGTTACTATACAAATTTATTTTGTTTTCGACACACAACCTGCCACCGTTTTTCCACCTGTGTGTGTGTGTATGGTTGTGTGTGGGGTGTGTCTGCCACTCAATAAATAACTTTACTAGCAAAAATAAACCCACAGCAAACTTGGATTCGGTTGTTTTGAACTGATGCTGGCAGCAAGTCAAGTTTACATGACAATTTGACAGCCAAGTTTCTGATGAGCTCCACAAAAGTTGAATGCCAAAAGGATTATTTAATTATAAAGCTTCAAATGACATTCTCAAGAAAATCCAGTTAGTCAGTTACGCAAAACTCAAATTGGAAAAACAACTGTCATAATCTGTGCAAAACAATGAAATAACATAAAATCAAAAATAAAAATTTAATATTTATAAAAAATAATAGATGGCAAATACTTAATTAAGGAAGAAACTAATTTATTTTTTTTCTCTGTGCATTCAGAATATGTCAGTTTGTCTAACTGAAACCGCAACTTAAACTGACTGAAATTTAAATCGGCAACGAAAATTACTCGATTTATTATCACCTTTTGTTCATATAGTAAAATTATGGAAACAATGACGGACTAAAAAATATATTTTATATAGTCATTTTAAACTAAACTGAATTTGCTTTGAATTTCTGGAATACATGTAAAATTTTGGCAAAGTTTAAGAAGGCTATTTTCTAATTGGATTTTGCCACCTTTTTGATTATTATTAATATTATTTTCTAGTTCCATATTTATAGATTCCTATTTCCATATATCTAATAGTAAATAAAACACAGCAAAGACAACTGTAAACATTTAAAAAAAAATTTAATTTAACTACGCAAATTGGTTTTTCATATAATTTTGACTTGATTTCCAAAAGGATATGGATTATGGATCACTTGGAGTGTTTAGCATAGGGCTTCTTTTGCTTGAGGCCATCGCCCTCATCTAATTGGGAAGTTGTGGGATGTAGATGATTACTACGATGACGCCGCATACCGATCCCCACCAGCTGTTGTTCTCGACGCGGACGCGGACGCGGACGCACACGATCCCCATCCCCATCCCCATGCCCATCATCATCCTTTGACGCATGCGGCAGATGAGTCCAGTCGAAGACGAGATCAAATTTAAGATTGAGCGAACGGAATAGTATGCGAAACAATTGCCTCAAATAGGCATAGTCCGGCTCATCCTGGAAGCGCAAATTGCGCACGTATTTCATGAAGAGAGCAAATTCTATGGGACCCGTCTTGCTGATGTCATCGATGCACATGCTCCGCTTTATTTCCATTAGTTTCTCATATTTTTGCTTCTTGTTTGCAGCCGCTATGCCCTGCCAGGGCAACTTGCCCATCTTGAAGTACATGATGCAATAGCTAAGTGATTCCAGATCATCGCGACGCGACTGCTCCACACCCTGTTGGGCATTAATCGAGGCATATCGAGCTGTGCCGGTGAGAATGCGATCCGTACGATACTCGATATGTGTGTTCGTCGCCTGATCCCGATAGCGCTTGGCCAAGCCAAAATCAATAATATACAAACGATCGCAGTGCCCTCCCAGACCCATCAGAAAGTTATCCGGTTTGATGTCGCGATGTATGAATCCCTTCTGATGCACACGCTCCAAGCGCGTCAACATCTGATCGGTGAGCATGAGGATCGTCTTCAGGGTGAAGTGACGCTTGCACATTTGAAAAAGTGTCTCCAGCGAGGGTCCCAGCAGTTCCATGACCATCGCTTTGAAATCCTCCTCGTCGCCATAGTGCAACAGTGTTGGTAAACCGGGCAGTTTTCCCATTTGCTCGTAGACCTTTGCCTCGAATTTCAATAGATGAGTTTTCACATCGATTCCCTCAAGCTTGACGGCCACATCTTGGCCATCCTTCAAATTATAGCCCTGATATGTGACACCAAACGAGCCGCTGCCAATCTCCTTGAGCAGGCGATATTTGTTACCCACTATGCGATTCTCGAGCACCAAATGCGACAGATTCGCATGGCCACGCGATTCCATCTTTGTGGTCATTATTAACTTATAAATAAATATTATTCACTGATTTGCTTTTGTCCGTTTTTATTCAATTTTAGTTTTGTGATTTTTGCGTTTTTTTTTTAAAAAGTTTTTCAAATCCAAAAATATTTTTTTAACATACGTATTTCAATGTGCCTGCTTTTTAAATCGACTCGAAACGGAGTCAAGGTTTGCATGTAAAACAATGAACGATAAGAAAAAAAAAATAAACTTACTTTTGACTCGTTAGTAAAAATCTTAGATAATAATAATATGAGTGATAAGTGATAGGAACTGAGATAAATGTCTACTCCAAACAGCATATGAAGAATTTCTTAAGCAAAATTTTATTTTTTGTTTATTGTTCAGAAAAAGTTTGTAAAAATTTTGAAACCAAATAGAGAATTGTAATTTCAGTTATTTTGCGCATTTTGAGTTATTAACAATAAAAAATACAAATCATAATCAAAATTATTATTTATGCTTTTTAAAGTTCTCTTCGTATGAAACAATATTTTGGTGGTAAACTCTTAATTTAAATTTCGAGACAGAATTGCGTTTCTAGCTTTGAATGTAGCTTTAATCCACATATCAAACTATGCTCCAAAATCAATCTTTGAAAATCTAAGAATTTCATTAAAGTTATCAATCAAAATTAATCTTCATTAAAAGTCTAATCATTTTGTCAAATTATTTGAGGCTATAAGTGCCTTTTTTTTGTAAATCTGATTACTCTGAGAAAATTTTGGCGTTGGGAATTTTCGACCAGCTTTTTGCAGAGGTTATATTAACATGAATTTCCAGCCAAAATTCCTTTAAATGTTGGCATTGTGAATGCGCCTTGTTTGTCACTCAAAACAACTCGTAATCCGATTATCACAATTTTATTCAAAAAATAATTTTCCATTTACAATTGTTCAACAATTAAATTTATTTGTATTTACGCAAATATATAATTTGAAAATGATTTCGACTTTTAATACTTTTGGCCAGCTTTTAAAAAAATTCAAATAGTTTCATGCAGTATTTTTCAAAATTGCATCAATTGCTTAAAATTTTGTAATTAAAGCGAGTACGCAAAGAGCAGAACCAAAATAATTAAATAATGAATAAAAAAGCTGAAATTAAGCATTTATAAAGCAGCTTAGATTCTTCAATAACGAAGATAATAAAAAGAGCTGATGTTGTTGTTATTGTAGTTGCAACAGATGTTGTTGTTGCAACAGTTGTTGTTTTTTTGTTTCTGACTGCAAAGTGTTTCTGGTTTGCGTGCTGCAACTGCAAAGCTTCAAAGCTGCAGCAGCCGTTGCAACAAAGAAAAAAGCTGCTTAACTTCAACTTAAGGCGTGTCTGTCTGAGTGTGCGTCTGTGTGTGTGTGTGTGTGTGTCTGTTTGTGTGTGTGTTTGCAGGTGCATTAAATGCTATTAGGAGCGATTCCCAGTCCAAGCATTTTTCACTTGGCAAAGCCCATTGTTAATATTTTGTAACAAAAGGCCACACTAAAACAATAACTAAGCGCGCAGTAAGTAGTAAGTAAGTAGATGACAATGCCGTGGGCGTGGCTGTGTGGGCGGTCAACTGGCCAAAGTCAGAGTTGCGTAAATATATATATCTATATGTACAAACACCAAAGTACTTTGGCCAAACCATAGAAATTGACATCAAAAATAGAAAAGAAGCATAATTAGAGAATGACCGACTGGCAGATGCCCTATAAAAGATGCATCGGAATAGAAGCAAAACATATTTGAAGTTATTATTAAGTATTCTTTTGTACTTTTAAATAAAGTAGACATTTAAGTGTTTGAATGTATTGTATTAAATTAATTCAATTTCGCCTTCTTAAACTGTTCTTGATCTGTGAAAGATATTTAAAAATATGTTAAATTTGATATCATTTAAAAAAATAGAAATATAAAAATTTTAATAAAAAAAATTACATGGAAAATTATGATGCTGTAAATATATCCTAAAGAGAAATAATATGATAACGGTTGGCACAATAATATTTTTACTTTCTGTTTCTTTTATAAACAGCTTAAAATTTTTTATTCTCTGGGTATTAAATGCAGGTAGCAATTAGTTTTTATATTATATAAAATGTTTATTAAGTGCAGATAAAATTGTGGCAATAAACTAGCATTAATATTATAATATATATATATATAATTGAAGCAGTCAACTTGTGCTTACTTTATGATACCCATTTGAGCTATTTTTAATGTGTTTGCAGGGTATGAAAAGAAGGAAAGAAGAACTAAGAAGCAGCTAAAGAAGAAAATGACGATGTGGCAGCAAATAAAATAAAACAAATATAATGAGATTTTCTGAGGCTGAAGAAGCAGCAGTTGGAGCAGCATAAGCAGCAGCAGCGGCAGCGGCAGAGGGAGTTGTGGCAACAGCAGCAGCAGCAACAGCAGCGAAAGCAAAAGAAACGGGCCAAAGCCAAAGCCAAGCGTTGCATACTTATCAGCGCTGGGCAATGGTGTGGCACGAGGCGCGAAGGACGTGCACCAAAATGGCGGCGGCCGCTATCTTTTGTCTGTAACTGTGCATGAGTGCTACAACTATGTATGTGTGTGTGTGTGTGTGTGAGAGTCTGTGTGCAACAACTAAGTTTATTTTAGTTTTAACTATTTGCCCGGCACAAACGGCAAACAGCAAAAAAGCAGCAGCTGTAAAAGTGTGTTTGTGTTTGTATGTGTGTGTGTGTGTGTACGTGTTTGTTGTTTGTACATGTCAAATACTTAATGCCACACACACTTACACACACACACACGCATACACACATACACACATTTATTTTCACTTTTCAGCAGCACAAAGCGACAGCGCACAAAGAATATTATAAATTACATACTCTGTTTCCATTTTTATTTTTTTTTTTTATTATTTTACATTTTTTTTCTCTTTTTCCTTCTTTTTCATTCTGTCTGTTTTGTTTTTAGTGCCATTGGTAACTAAAAAAAAAGAGAAGAAAAGTTTGTGTTTGTATTATTATTTTTATGGTTGTTGTTGTTTTTGTTGTTGTTGTTGTTGTAGCTGCGGTTGTTGTTTTACACTAGTTTCAATTTGGTGTCTGCTAAAGGCCTTTGCCATTGTAATTGCAGCAGTTTATGTTCTTTGCTATGCAAACTTAATTCCATTTCGCTGTTTATGTGCTTCAAGCCAAGTGCTTATGTACTTGTTTTAACTTAACTATGTCCCCATACAGGGTGTCCAAACAATGTTGATTCCCTTTCGTTTTTAACAGCTACATTTTTTTTTTTATTATTATTAAATCAAAGTTGCTTTTAATTTATTGATGTTATGTTTGTAACTTCCTATATACAGGGTGTGTGGTGAATGGGTTGAGGAGTTCCATATTGAAATAATGAGCTATAAATGGGATGAATATTTGTATAAGTAGAAAAACAGGCAAAGAAGGGTTGAATAGTTCTACTGGGATATTGGGTGGCAAATTAATGACATTAAGAAGTAAGGAAGGAAAGTATGACGACGTCATAAAGGGTGCGTGATGAATTCAATACATATTTCTAGATATGCAGGCAAGGTATGGAAAGCAAGACAAGTTCTACATCGGTACAAGATTAAGATACATATAAGAAGTTCTATAATAACTCTAAAATAATACAGGGTGTACTGATAAAAATTATTTAATGAACAATGAAGAGTGCATTATTAATACAGTGTGTGTGATAGATGTGTTAAAAAGTTCCACAACACCCAGTATGCTGTGCTGTTACTTTTGGCATTTTGTCTATTTCTATCCCCTATTATACTAACCCGTTACTTCACCCGTTACAGGGTGTTAACTCCCCGTAAATTGCTTTCGTTTTGGCAGCTTCTGTTTTACGGACATTGTTATTCAGTGCGTACATCGATATTGCATTTATTAAATCAAATTTGCTATCTATTAGAAAAGCTTTGAATACAGGGTGTTTGTGTAAGGGTTAGTGTGAACAATCAATTGACTCTACTATTATTTGATAGTTCGGATAATTCGATTTATTTATTGTTGAATTAAATTTAAATTATTTGTTATTATACAGGGTGCTTACTATACGTGCAACACTTTTCTTGTCAACTTATGCACTTTCTTTTTCTTGGCTCAAAATCAAATTCCTTTTTTTTGACAATAGCTGCAGCACCCTGTTTATGGCAATCAAAGAAACAGCATAAACAAAAACAACAACAACATAGAGAAGGACCAGCAACATCGTCAAGCACGAAAAAGTGGTCACCCCACACACACAGTTAAAAGTCTGCACGTCTGGACGCTTGGGATGAAGGGACGGACATTATTGTTGCGGCCAACGTCGCTGCCAGCGACTTATGCTGCTGCTGCTGGCAGCGACTGTACCCTCATCACAGAGACAGAAACGGGAAAAGGGAGAAACGAAGTGAGTGTTCGAGAGAGATAGCTATATGGAGTATAGAGTAAGTACTGAGAGCAGAGAGCAGAGCAGAAGTATTTAATATGTACAGATGTACATATGGCGGCATATGGCAACATTTCACGCGTTCACTCAATGAAACACTCAGCAGCAGAAGCAGCAATAACAACAGCAGCAGCAACAACAACAACAACAACATCATCATCATCAGCAGCAGCAGCGACAGCAGCAAAAGTTTGAAGTTCTGTTGACGTTGGCAGGCAGTAAAATTTCATACATTTTCAAAGCACACACACACACGCACACATACATACCACCCCAGCCTCATTTGTTTTTTTTTTTCGGCGGGGTGGTTTCTGCAGCAAAGTCAGAAACACAGCAAACGACCGCAGCAGCGACGGCGACAGCGACAGCAATGTTGCCGGGACTATAAAAATGGATTTTTATTATGCTGCTACTGCTGTTTCCACAGCTCCTTTTTGTTATTGTTGTTGTTGTTATCTTTGCGGCAGCGTTTTACTCTCACCTTGGGCGTAGGTAGAAGCAGCAGCATCAGAGATGCTCTTAGCACAACTTTCTCTCAGCGAGCTTTTTTATTTGGTGAGCCAAGCAAAGCTTTAAGTACTGCCCAGGCTGCTGCAAAAGCTTCAAAGTGCGTGGGAGAGATCAAAGGAATGAGAGGAAGAGAGTTACTGAGTGAGAGAGAGTGTTAGTGATGAGATGGGGAGAGGGTAGTATTAGAAAGTAGTAGTAGTAGTAGAGCTCACATATTTAAATAATTGCAGACATTATGGCAAAAAGTTGTATTAAAAGTTTTTTAAAGTTTTGAGCTTTAATAAGTTTTTGAATTAAGATAAGAAAAGATTAAAAAAATCACAAATATTTAAAATAAAATCAATTTAGAATTTGTAAAAATATATGAGGTAAATAAAATATATAAGACAAATAAAATAAAAATTGAAATTTCAATTTAAGCAACTGAAATCGAAAACAACAAATATTATAATAAAAATAAACTCACTCAATTAAAGCTTTCCTGCTGATGCTGACTCATAAGCGAAAGCCGGCAGCAACAGTCTGTCTGTGTGTGAGAGAGACTGCACTCAAATACACACACATACGCACACGTACAGATGAGCTGCTCTTGTACATAGGCAACTATGTAAACAGAAGCAAAAGCTTTTGCAATGCCCACCACCAAAAAACAGGACACAACAGGGATTAAGTCGATGTGTTTGTGAGCAGCGCTGCTCAGATGCTGTACTAAGCAGTGTGAGTGTGTGTATGTGTGAGAGAGCGTATTTAGTTGTTGCTTTTGCCTGTGCTATTTTCTACATAAATCACAAGCAGCAGCGGCAGCAAACTGAGAGCGCTTTTTGCAGCTACAGCTGTAGACTGAGGCGGCGACAGAATCTGCGGCAGAGGCTGCGCCTGCTGCTTCTGCTGCTGCTGCTGTCGTATTTTGTCGTAGTGTGCGTGTGCCGCCATTTGGAATTTTTCGAAATTGGGGTTTGCTACAACAAACGCAATTCGTAGTAGACGTTTAGGCGTCAACTAGTGCGCTTGGTGCTGCGCTACACCACGCTCAGCCACGTTTTGCTACGGCTAACAAAACAGTTACTGCTGCTGCTGCTCACACACACACACACACAAACACACAATCTCATACACGCACCCATATAAACACACATAGAGAAAGAAGATGAAGGCGAAGCGCACACTTGTCCTTTTGACAAATGGCTGGCAGGAAAAACGAAAGAAAGCAAAATCAGAACACACTCGACACTGGACCAAGCGAAAACTGCACAAACACACAAAAGGACGAAGCACAAAGAATAAAACCAGACACACACACACACATACACACACACACTCATGCATACACTCACACACACACTCGACGACATTCAACATAATTAATTACACAATTTTTTACTGAGCTGCATTAAAAAAATCTGAAAAGCAACGAATCAATCAAAAGTGAAATTTTGTGCAAATTTAAAATCCAACTAATCAAATAAATACAACTAATAAAATAAAAGTAAAGTGTCAACGACAACGCAATTAAAGATTTAACAAGCTTAAACTAAAATTAAATATATAATTAAAATAATACAAAATTCAATAAATATATTTAAAAAGTGCGCGTTGTAACGGTAATGCTAATGCTGGGTATGTACTTGATGTTGTAATGGAATATACTACTACTACTACTACTACTACTACTTCTACTACGTCTTCTATATGTCAATATCTGTCAATTTCTTGGTGTTGTCCATAAATGTTGTTAATGTTGCTCAAAATAGCTGTGTTTATATTAAAAGACAAACTTATAAAGTGAGTATTAATTGTAATTTCTATATAAGCATTGCAAAAATAACATAATATCGTCATTTAATCATTATTGCAAAAATATTTTTGTTGTAAATGTATTAAATTATTTTTATTATGAGCCGGAAATACATATTTTTAAATTAAACACATAAAATACAACTTAACACCGAATAAGAATTTACGATTTTCCGTTGGTATTTTAACATTTGTATTTTTCAATAATTAAGAAGTTTCTGAAATATATATTTTTAAAGTTAATTTTAAAGATTAAATTAATATTTTTTGAATATGTTTTTTGCTTTCGAATTCTGTATCCATATATTTTTAATATTATATTATATATATATTATATTATGATATGAACACCATATAATAAAATTTAGTTTTAAAGGTTACCTCAAAAATGGGCTTACATACATACAATACATATTTTTTATGAATCGTAAAATATTTTATTAAATAAAATTCTAAACCTTTTAACCTTATGTATTATATAGAAAATTACAAATCGAAATTTAATTTGTTAAACTATAATTTTGTAGATTTTACCATTTACTCGTGTTGTAAAAGTCACATTAAAAATCGACAAAAAAAGATTTATAATTGTACAACTTAAGCGTTGGAATGCATTTAATTTCAGAAATGTGAATCTATTAAAAATGTAAAAGCTAGTCTTAAACTCTAAGTAAGAATATTTTTTTTAGTTTAATTCGAGACTTTATAATGTCTCTAAATACATATTTATTGGCATCCCAATCAGAAACCTTCTGGTTCAACAGCAGTAAAAATATTTCTATTCAAAAATGCCTGAGGGGATTGCAGGAAACATGCCACGAACAAAGTTCGACTAATAAATAAGTTGCTGCGTTGCCGTTGGGGCTTTTTTTGGTGTGCTTCCCAAAAATGTTTGCTAGTCTCCCAGTGTGTGTGTGTGTGTGTGTGTGTGTAGTTGTGGTAGTCAGTCACACGCCCTCGCACACATACTAATACACTGAATGTCTCTCTGGACCGCATCGTAGTAGTAGTATTTGCTGTGTATGTGTGTGTGTGTGTGGGTGTGTGTTGGTTGATGGCGGGTGCTGTCGTAAAATCGAGTTCATCGTGAATTCGAAACGAGTATTCGCAGCAGGCAGGCAGGCAGGCAGGCAACCCAGCGAATCTCAAGCACAGACAAGTAGCAGGCAGCCAGGCAGGCAGTCAGGCAGCCGGGCAAGGATAACAGCAAGGATACCAGCGAGGCTGGCGAGTGTCATGCGTCGTACGCGATGTCAAGGACCGCACCCAAAAAATACTCGTGCTTTATGCACATTTTATTTTTATTCTGTTCCCTTTTTTGCCTTTCCCCGAGCTGTGCAAAGGATGCTGTTAGCATGATTTGTTGTAGTAGTTGTAGTAGTAGCTTTTTGGCTGTATGTATGTGTGTGTGTGTGTGTGATTGTGTGTATGTGTGTGTCTCTGTGTGTGTGTGCGATGTGCGAGCATTAATGGCAGGTTGTTGGCATTGCTGTTGTTGTTAGGTGCGCGGAAGGAAATTACATTTTTTCGCTGCTCGTTGGGGTGCAAAAAAAAAAAAAATAAAAATAAAGCAGAAAAAACTGAAGTACGTGCTTTGCATAAAAAAACGATGCAAATATTTGAATTTTTTTTTTTATATACCTTTTTGCCTTTTTACATTTTAGTTGGGTCTGCTTTATCTCTTACGCTTGGCTGGCGTTTCAAATTGGTTTGCTCTTTGTATTTTTTTTTTACTACTTTTCTTTGCTTTTTCTTCTTTTTTCCAATTTCTACTCAATTTTGGGTTTATTTGTGTGGCTGCAAACTTTGTGCTAAATAAATAGCATTTGACTCTGGGCTACTTGGCAAAGTTTCGTCAAGCAAGGCACAATTACTTGAGAACTTTGGAAAACTGTTAGCGATAACAATGAAATTATTTGAGTTAGTCTAAATGCAAATTGTAGTTAATGTTTTGCAGGTGCTTCAATTTTAATTGATAGTTCTTTGATTTTGAAAATAAATTTTAATTATAAATGCAGTTTTATCAATGACAGCTGTGCTTACAATGATGATGTGTAAATTGTAGTTGGCAAATTTTGTGCTTTTTTTAATCAGCAATGATTAGATCATTATAAATAGTATTTCAAAATAAAGTAAAATATTAAAGTAAGCTTTACAATAGATGCTGTAGTGATTAGTAAATAAATTAAAGATTTAGTACAATTGAATAGTATATTGATTACTACATAAAATAATGTACAATAAAGAAATGTAATTTAGAGAAAAATATTACATATTGACGGCTCTAAAATTAAGGCAACAACATATAATATAAAATTATATAATAATTAATAATAAAAATTATATAATATAAAATTATATTTAAGTTAAAATTTTCATTTGTTTTATGTATACATTTTATTAAGCTCCTTTCCAGCACTCTTTTATATAATATCTGTCCAAATCTAATCCTTTTTCAAAACTACTTCGTGTAAAATCTTTCTGAAACAAACTTCAATACTTGACTTTCTCAATTTTCTTAACTATTAACAAGTTGAAGCTTGAAATTAGTTCAAGGTCACTGCACTGCAAACTTAATTGTTGACTTAAATTTTACTGCTCATCAAATTGGTGGCTTAATAGATTTTTGTACTCATTACGACAACGAGTTGGCTAAGAAAGTGAATGAGTTGAAGCGTTGCACTTGCAACTGCTTCA
This sequence comes from Drosophila fungiperda, assembly GCA_035042345.1. Taxonomy (NCBI): domain Eukaryota; kingdom Metazoa; phylum Arthropoda; class Insecta; order Diptera; family Drosophilidae; genus Drosophila; species Drosophila fungiperda. Next base: position 3,383,618 of record JAWNLM010000145.1, on the reverse strand, counting down.
GCACTTTTTTTCAGCCCTGACATTTATGGGGCGGCAACAAGGCAACAAGCACTTTTAAAAGCATCTCAGCCAAGTTAAGAAAAAAGTAAAATCTATAAAAAAAAAACAAGGCGAAGAGGTGCGACGACCTCCAAACACTTTCATCTTCTTTGCGTGCAAACAAGCTGTTATCTCTATCTCTTTCCCATTCTCTCACTATCTCTCTCTCTCTCTCTCGCTCTCTCTCTGTCTGTGTGGCAAATATGGCGTGGCATGGTAACCATTGACATTAAAATCATGTTTAAGTGCCTCATATGACAGCAATGCGACAGCGTTGAGAACAACAACAACAACAACAACAGCAGCTAATTGCCAGCCATTGAGACAGTTTCCCCTCTAACAAGGGGGGGGGGGGGCGGGGGGAACTGGCAGAGAATCAGGGGCTCGACTGTGAACAGGACACCATTTGCATGTCTGTCGTGTGTGTGTGTGTGTGAATTTGTGTGTGTGCATGCAAAAAAGCCACAAGAGACGCGAGCATAAAAATTTCTATGCCACTGCAGCAGCCAGCAGAGCAAAAATAAATAAACTCGCTTTATATATATACACTGTGTGCACACTGAGCGAAATTTTATTTATTTATTTTTTTTTTGCTTGAAAGAAAAAAAACTTTTAAACTCAGATTTTGGTTTTTTATGTAAAATTTTGTTTTAATTAACAAAATCAAAGTCTTTGATATAAATGCAAATTTTACAGTCGATAAAAAATATGTCAAATATTTATTGCCTATCTAATTGAAAGGCTGGGCGACTACCAACGTAATCAGTCAAATGTTTTTTTTTTTTATTAGAACATAGATTGCAAATTTGATATCTGTAGTTCTCTATATAGTATCCCAGATTGGCTCTTTAGTGCAAAGGGCTTTTGTCAGGAATAAATACACTTTACGGGATCGCAGATGCTTCCTTCTGCCTATTAAATACTTTTGGCAAAACTTCTTTACACATTTGTTGCATTTTTAACTAACAAATAAAATTGTCAAAATAAAAAATAGATATATATAAAAATTAAATAAAAAATAAATTAAGATATTAAAAATTAAACTAGTTTTCCTACAGTTTATTTTACATTGCAATAAATTTCAGAAAGAAATTTCGAAAACTAAATAAATTTATTTTCTTTTAACAAATCTTAAATGAATCCTAAACACTCCTCGAAAAGTATCATCTTTTCATTTTTTACTATATTCAAAATATTATATTGTCCAATGATATAATAATTTTGCATATTAGCAACAAATCAGTTTCTTTATAATTCAAATAATTTACTAAAACAAACAAAAAACTAAATTGCAAATTCTGCAGACTTTTTACTCAGCTTGCTTGCTCTTCGTTTAGGCAAACATTATATTTTGCAGTGTATAACTGCTGTTCAGTTATTTGCATATTCCTTATGCATACTTTAGAATGCTAAGATTGCAGGGGAGGAGGAAGGAAAGGAAGCAAAAGTTGGGGGGGGGCAACAAGAGTTTATGATGTGACGCGTCATTTGCCGAGTCGAGACAATTTTAGCTTAAAGTGCATTATTATTTTTATACCATCAATGTATGTGTGTGCATGTGTGTGTGCTTGAGTGTGTGTGTGACAATCGATAAAAAGACAACTGGCAGAAGCAATTTAAATAGCTACAGTAAAATCAATATAAAGAGTCTGCAGCAGCCCACAGCTGTTTTTGGCATGAGCCAAAGACTCGTTTAACAGCTGCCGATTTTCATGCAATTTTCATTTGCCTGGCATTTTTCCGATTGCTTTTGTTTTTTTTCTTTTTTTTTTTTTTTTGTTCTTTTAGGCGCCAATTCGGGCTGAAAATCTCTGTCTGAATGCAGCCTGCTGCCCGCTGCAAATGTGTGTCACGCGCCAAATCGGCTGTTAGTTGATAGCTGAATGTCCTTGCATGTCCTGCTTGTTCTGTACTCAACTCAACTCAACTCGACTCGACTCTATTCAATTTGTTGTTGTTGTCAGTTTTGTTGTTCGATCAGCTGCTGTTGCCGTTGACAACAATACGCATTTTGCTTTTGTCTGCATTTGCCTTGCCTCTGCTCTCCCCGCATTTTCTCTCTTGCACTCCACACAAATCACTTTTATTCGCATCGACATTTTCCAGATATGCCCTGATTGTGTGTGCCTGTGTGTGTGTGTGTGTGTGTTTGCTATTTATCGAATAGTAACAGTTGTCGTTATTAATATTAATTTTTATAGCTTGCTTTTCCATTCAACTCTAACATAAATAAGCTAATTTTTGCTAATTATCGGAAATGAGAAAATTATGCAAATCTGGTTAATATCTATCACTTACAAATTTAATGAGATATTTATAAAATAATTATGAGAACTAAATTTAAACTTGTATAACTAAAAAAAAAACAAATTTAATGGTAAATTTTTAAAATAAGTATGGGAAATAAATTGAAATTAGTAGAACGAAAAATTATAGAAACAAGTAAGAATATTTTAATCGAGACAGATGGATTTTAATTATATATATAACTGTTAGTTAATTAAGTCAACAAACTGAAGACGTATTTATGTACCATAAAAAACCAATTTTCATGCCTGAGTTTTTTTTATTACTAACGTAAATAAATTAAATATTTAAATGAACTGCCTATTTAGAACTATTATTGAAAAATTGAAGAGAGACAAATGGACGATGGGACAGTCTTGACTGTTGATCCTTATCAGGATTATAACTATTTTATGGAGTTGAAAATTGAAAACAAGCAGCAAAAAACTTGTTACAAATTTTTGATCAACTTCATCATTCGCCTTTTGCCATTTGGGTTCAGCTTTTACAAATTAGAAGTTTTTATTAAAAATTCCATAAAGCCCACAAAAATATATTCTTAATTATATCTCAATTTTGGGTATATGGCAAACACTAACAGCAAATTAGCCTGCATTTTTCATTAAAAATAATTTTGTTCGCAATAAAATAATTTATTATGACGAAGCAATTATCAAATAGATATTTATTTATGCACACAAACCTTCACATTGTTTCCAGTTTTTTACCATAAAAACACGAAACTAACCCTTCAAAAACTGAGTCATCTTAATAAAATAGTTATAATAAACATAAAAAAAATTATATAATAAAATAATCACAGTTAAAGTTGAGGAAAGAATCAAGATTGTAAAATCTTTGGATGACATTGCACCTTTGCGGCGCTGATTGCTGTTCAGCTGCTGCTGCTGTGCTGAGAGGGGTGTGGAGACAGAGAGAGAGAGAAAGAGAGAAGGAGAGGGAGAGAGGGGGAGCGGGAGAGAAAGAGAGGAAGATAAATTGCAGTGAGAATAAATCACGAGTTTCATTAATAAAAACGCGCGCGCATAAACAGGATATAAAAATGCATTTGCAACGCCAGCAACAATATAAAAGCAACACACACACATACAATATTAATACACACACACACACACAACATTAATACACACACACACAGATGCGCATAATAATAAAAATCGGCAAGGATAACAATAACAAGGAGCAGCGGGCGCTCGCTCGCTGATATGTCCTAAGCCCAATGCACGTTTCAATGAATTTTGATATTTTGCTTCTTTTTTTGTTTTTGGCAGCTGCCTGAACAGGATAACCCAAAGCCAAAAACCAAAAACCGGATTTCAACACGGGGCGGAGGCAGAGCAGCAGCAGCAGCAGAAGCAGCGACAGCAGCGGCGACAGCGGCATTGATCCTGTTACGGGGATCGAGCAACCCCTAAATGATGTTTGGGATCGCGACTACTTAAGGCTCTGCCCCGGACTGAGAACTGAGCACGGAGTAGAGTTTTGTAGCGCGGCACATTCAGCAAATCGAGCAGTTCGATCGCAACACTGGCAACGAACACACAACGCATCTCCCAACGGTCCCAGTCCCAATCCCAATCCCAGTCGCAGTCGCAGTCGCAGTCCACTTTCAAGACGTGAAGTGCCACTCAAAAAAAACAGTAAAAACCAGTTCGGTGCGGTTCATTTTGGGTGATTGCCTCAAGCAGCGAAGGACATTGTGCGAAGGACATTCGCCTTTTGCGATCATCAGCTGATTTTTCACTCATTACGCAATTTACTGTTTCGCGTGCGCAGAACTCGTCTGTGTTGTGTGCGTGTGTGTGAGGAGTGTGTGTGTGTGTGCATGTGTGTGTGCCGTCGTTTGGTACGTTTTTCTCCTGGTATCCACTGTAGGCCTCTATGTTATTTGACCATAAGGCACGCGGTGAATGCCAAGAGCGAACGAAACTCTACACTTCCATTCAAATATACAAAAAACAAGCGAGTCCTGTGAAGTGCTAATAAGGATCTTGATTTGAATACAAACTTGATTGGGTTTTGATGTGAAAAGTGTTCCATAATTTATGTTAATATATACACATAAAATTTAATATTGAATGAGCGTAATTTAAATGGTAAGTAAATTGTACTAATCGTAAACACAATTTGCAATCGGATTTTGCTTGGAATATTTTATTATTTATGTCAAATATAAGTTGTGTATAAAAACATTGACTTTTATAAAATGCATTACTTACATAAAATGTCTAAAGTTAAAAAAGAAAACACCCATCAATAATATTGAATATTAGAAAGCTAAATATTCTCTAAATAAACATTTTTTAATATCTATTAATTTAAATAAATGAAAAAGTTTTTTGAAGCGCCATTAAATGTTGAATTTTGTTTACAAAAAAAATGTTGGAATCAAGAGCATAAAAATAAAAAATTCAGATGCCATGAAATAAAAGAGAAGTAATGAGATAAAACTTATATATGAAATATATTTGAAACCCTTTTAATATCTGAAAGGTCTTTAAAAATATTTTATTTGTTTAATCAATTTTCTCAATACTTTTCTCTATTTGAAAGATAGATTGCACATATCTAGGAAAAATGTCTTGGACTTTAATATATAAATGTTTAGAACAGATATTTTTAAAATAAATAATAAGAATGATAAATTAAAGAAACATGAAAACAAATGTAAAAAAAACCCAACATTTATTAAAAAAATATTCTAAATATGTATTTAAAAAAAATCGTAAAAAGTGCCTAAGTAATTAACTTAATGGATGATTTAACTTTCAACTTAACTTTATAAACTAAATAACTGCAGCAAAGTTTTCAACTTATGAAAAATCTGTTGGTTGTCAATAAGCAAAAAGTTTGTCAGATTATCAACAAACACATTTAAACAAATTTCAATGCTGTTTCGTAATTTACTAAAAGTTTTGTACAAAAAATGGAGATAAAATGCAGAAAAGTTTATTTTTCGTTTAATTCCCTTAAAAATAACAAAAACCTGCGAGAGTAAATAATAAATATATATAAAAAAAGAGTGCTTAGAATAAGTAGATAAAAGTTTTGCATAAAATGCGGGTTTCCATTAGGCAGGCGGTAAGCTGATTAAAGAATACCTAAAATAATTGATGCGGATGCCAACTAAAATATGCCAATAAGCTGTGCAAAGTGTTTTGTCGAAGACGCTGAACGACGAGGAAAAAGGCCGGAAGATGATAATTTCTTTTGGCGGAAATTAATTTAACGTCAGCTACATGCAAAGCCCTTGTACAAATATGCATTAGACGCAGCTTAGCTCAGCGTCAGCCAGAGGACGAAGGACGAAGGATGATGGCTGAAGGATGCACACAAGGACAACCGATGCGGAAATGTGCCACCTTCCACAAGCCAAGTGCAACGTGAAGAGTGAGAAGCATTTAACTGTTTGCCACACGAACAACGTTGACAAAGAAGAATTTTATATACAAGTAATAAAAAAAAAAGAAAATTGAAAAAAAAGGGTCGGAACAGAAAATTGCAATAAGCAACCTGTTTGACATTTAACAACATTTGTGAAGAGTGGAAAATGTCCAAAGGTAAAAGGCAAGCTTCGAGAATTTAATATCGAAATATTTTAACAAGACTGACAAGGCAAAAACAGCAAATCAAAAAAACTAAATCTCTGAGCTAGCAGAATGTATGCAAAATATGCAGCTTAAAAATGTATATTTGAAATATGTAACGGTTGACTTCAAAATACCCTGTAAAGTATGGCAAATTTATGAAAAAACTAAAAACTATTTGCTAAGTCAGAGTTTTTTTTTATATACCTAAAATACTATCTTGCTTTAAGTATTTGTAAAAATTATATACATTAAATAATAAGAATTGGTATTACTTAATTTAATTATTATTATAAAATTTTATTTTTAAAATGTTTTGAAACAAACAAATTAAGTAAAAACACTAAATTAAATAATAATTATTACATTTTATTTTGAAGATTTTTAAAACAGACAAAATTAGTAAAAATAGAAATTCGAATCTGCCATCTTTTCTGGTTATAGCTGAATATTCTTTCATCAAGTTAATCCATTTAAACTTGTGATTAGGATTAGAACTAATCAACCTCCTGTTTAAATGTGAACAGGGTATATAAAATGCATGAAGTAATGTGCTGGAAATTGCTTGTGACACATGAACCAGTCAGGCGTTAGGATGTGGCAGAAGCAGATGCAGTGGCAGGTGCAGAGGCTGAGACTGAGACTGAGGCGGAGGCTGAGGCAGTGGCAGAGGCACAAACATAAGCTGTAAAACATTGCAAAGTTATATGTAAATGCTTAGTCAACATATATCTATATATATATGTTATACATGTATGTAAATATACATATATTAGTTGTTGTGTTTGTGTGTGTGTGTGTGTTTGCACACCCATGTAAATGTTGTTCAGTTATTTGACGTTTAGCTTCTGTTTCTTGCAGTGACAGGTTATTATAATTTGCTGTGCAGCTTGAAATGCATTAAAAAAAATATATATATATATATTCTTGATCAGCAATACTAGCCGATTGTCTATATTTCAAAGCTGCCTTCGAAAAAATCACTCGAAATATGAATAAGGAAAAAATATTTGTTTTCCAAGTTTTTCACATCAAACTCATTAAAATTGCGACATTTTATCACTTATTATTTATAGAAAAAAATTTAATGATATGTTAAATTTATAGAAAATTTCCGTTATCGGCAATTTAAATGCAAGGGTATTTAAAATTCGTCTTGCCAAGTTATACCATTTTTTTTTTACAGATTTTTTCTTGCGCTTTTCTATGCGCCTTTTTCACGAACAGCTCTTGGGAAACATGCAAATTTGTTTGCACATGAAAATGCAGCGGAAAAAAATATATATTCCACAGGCACGCACATGTGGCACACATGGATCACTTGGGGCACTCGTTGCACGTTGGGGGCATATGCAACGCATTTTAATTTACAGTTTACTTATGCTGAGCAGCGACTTGCGAGTGACTTAGTTTTTTGGATATATTTTATATATATATTTGTTGGCAGTATTAAAGCCAAAATTTAATAACTCTGCGGATTATTGGCTAAAATCCTTGTGGGCATTTCATCTTTTCTTATGCAAATTTCATTGGAAATTCTCGACCAGCTGCTAGACACGTACTTTGCCTATGTCTGTATGTATGTGTGTGTGTGTGTGTGTGTGTGTTTGTGGCAACAACGTTTTGATTGCCATTTGCATAAGCAGTTCAATGCAATTGCGTGCGGTTTCCACAAACTTTTCCAGCGCTTTTCAAAGCAAATGGGCATCTGTGTTTGCCAAGCTATAGATACACACAGCCATACAAAAATAAACACACACACACACAAATAGAGACACTCACACATATGAAAGATGACTATATCCTACGATTATATAGCTATTGCCATTTGTGGTCGTTTTGCTGTGCGAGGTCATTCGATTTGTTCATGCATGAAAACGTTCGCATTGCACTCATAAAAGCGGAAATTGAAAATATATAAATCTTGTCAAACACACACATACACTCACACACACATACTCAGACACACACACACACGGACAGCAGGCAATAGGATATTGCATTTTGTTCATCTGCCAGTTGCACAGAACAACAAAGTGCATTGTGGCAAACTGCCTGCTAAAAGTATTTGTCTTCAAATTACACGAAACACAGCATTTAATATCATATTGAAACTGATTAAAATTGCCGCAGACCAACTTGCCACATTTATGAAATTGCAAATTAACAAAATTACGAATAATTAAGCATTTTGCACAATTGAAAATAAATAATTTTAATGCAAAGTTGAATTTTGAAAATAAATAAATAGCATTTCAAAACCACATTTCTTGTTTATTTGATTAGAAACAAATGCAGTCAAAGGTATCTTTAAATAAATACAAATAATCTTTGGCTTAGGCATATTAAAATTTAAATATTTATACGTATTTATGGCTCATTTAATTCTGAGAAATAATCAAATATTAATCAAGTAATAATCAGAGGCAGTTCGACTGGGAAATACTCTAAAATGTGCTGTTAAATAATATAAATAACATGAAGCTTGCTTAATATATTTGCTTTTTTTTAACTGATCTTAATGAAATTTATAACTATGCATATATTAATTATTTATTTTCATTTAATACCCCAACTTTTCTGCAGTTATTGGCACAATTAAATAAATGTTGACTTATATTCACACATTTTAAGTCTTTACATATTTTATTTTATAGATGCTGATTAAAAATATTTATTTTTTAAATTATTTCAAGATGTCTCCTTCTATTTTTTACAACCCCTGCCACAACTTCACTTTACATTTTTCCTCCATTTATAATGGATGCAGGATCACATCTTTAGATGTGTAAAGCAAATTGATGCCCAATTTAACATAATAAATGGCAAAATCAATAGAAATTTAATGCGTTCAAAATCTGCTTAAGTGCTGCAAATGGGAAACTGGGATATTTTGCCAAGCTAAGCAAAAAGACTTAGATTGGAATTAAGGCGTGAATACACATATAAATCTCTCGAGTGATGAGAATTTTCACAATTTTATTCATTTTGCGGGGCTGTAATAAATCTGTGGCATGCAATGAAATGTGACACCAGATATTGAATTCAATGTATGCATTTAGAACTCGAGTCGAGGGGCACGGGCCAAACGGGTCACATTCGGTTGTCGGGGTTAGGCCAAAACCGGGGCACACTTTGTGTGTGAGTGTGTGATTGTGTGTGTGTGTGTGTGATAAAGAAAAGTGGCTGAAAATGCGGAAGAATAATGCGACATCACGAACAACAGACGGCTTGGCTGAGCCAGCTGGGTGGGTTTAGCGGGGATGCTGCATTACAATTGCAAAAAAAAAATATGTAGGCTGACAGAGAAAGCGAAACACTGAGAGCAAAAGAGAGAGAGAGAGAGAGAGAGAGAGAGAGAGAGAGGGAGAGCTGCGCAAACAAAGGGACAGACTTACAATTGAAACAATGCAACGCCCGCAACACGCAACAAGAACAATTGCAATGCGGCAACTAATATTTTATGCGTAAAAGCAACACAGTTATTTGCCATTTGCCAAACGAGGGTCGTTCCATAAATTATCAGCTCTTGCAGCATGAATAAAATAAACGAAAAATGCAGCAGTTGCAGAAAGATATCAGCAAAACACACACATTTAATTATGTGGAGGGTATTTTAGCTATGTGATGAAGTTGGTAATAATGGAAGTAGACTGCTCCGACTTTATAAAATATATAAAAACTGAATGAACATGAATAACTGAGTCTATATAGTCAAGCCGTTAAAGTTGTGAAACTATAATAATAAAATTTGGCATATATTTTTATTAATATATTTATTTTATTTCGGACAGGGAATATGTATAAGTTGTCTGGATGGAATCATATAGCTGTTATAGGAACAATCGACGATGAGTTGTTATATAATATATGTATATATATAATTATATATAATAAATTCTTCGTTAACCCACCGTATTATTATGTTTCTAATATTTAGATAAAAAATTTTAAATAAATAAATTTTAAAAGAAAAAACATTGAACTATTTTATCATATATCTTTCCTAGAAACAATAAGTTGATTTTTAATATTTGTAGTAATATATATATATCGGCAGATTGTTACCTGTTCAAAAGTTTATTTTAACTGTAGCGTGTCTAAAACAGATTTTTTCTTGCTTAAATTTATTAATTATAATAAAGAAATTACACGTAATATTCCATATCCTCCTAATTGGAATATAATTCCAGCTAAAATTATAAAACCTGAAACAGCAGCTTCAACATCTGCTTTAATAAAATTATAAAACTAAAATAAAAACTTGCTTTTCTTGTCAATGTTGCCAAAGTTAACAAAGATTACTTGATTAATGGCTGCAGAAAATTAGATAAAACAGTAAAGCTCACGTTGAAAAAATCCCCAAGCTGAGTAGAAAAAATAACTTAATTGGCAAACTTGGAATTTAATGAATAATAAACACGAAAGAAAACTTGTTTCAATTTCAAAGGACCTGGAAATAAGCACACAGAAATAGGAAAAAACTATTTCATCTGAAACATCTTCATCTCGATTATAAGTAAATATTTCTGCTGTGATATTTCGAGTACATTTTCAGCTCCAGTATCCATTTCCCTTAGGGGCAGACCACGGCTGAATGCTGTCCGGGTATTTAAGCAGCGTCACGTGTTACTTACATGCCCTGCCCCTTCATGCCCTTCTCCTGTTATAGTTTGTCTTTTCTTAGGTTTTTTTTGCTATCTTATTTTTTTTGTTCTTAACATGCTTGTGCAATTTTCCATTAAGGGAATTAGTTGCCGAGCGTCAAACTTGGAATATAAAAAGAAGTGCAAAGCACTGCTGTGCATAGACATAGACTGCTAAAAGTAAGACTCTCTAAGTAAGTAGATATTTACTGTGTGTGTGTGTGTGTGTGTGTATGTAAGTGTGTAGTAAGTGTGTGTAGTAAGGGGATTGTGCTGATTTATAGAAGGTGACAGATGTGGACGCCGAATGATAACAAGCTTTGCTCGTACTTTCGCAAATATTCTATCAAATTGTTGGGTTCTAGAAATATTTCGCTTTTGTTTTTTTTGTTTTGTTGTTGTTGTTGTTGTTGTTGCCGCAGATTTCTCCTTTTACACACATTGCAATTGCAGCTGCAGCCCTTACCAAACGGGCTCCCCTCTCCCTCTCCCTTCCCCAATTCCCACCCCCCCAATTCCAATAGTCGCCTGACTGTTGTAACAGCTGCAACTGATGTGCATGAAAAGTGGTTTTTCGCAGCGCACCAAATACTAGAAAACGCTGGCAAAAGCCACAGCCCAGCTCAGACTCAATAGGAAAAACTAGTAAGAAAGCTCCAGTCGTGAGAGCTCGACTAAAAAATATCCTGATGGCAAGTTTTTAACTAAATTGCTGTGTTTTGGTTTGTTTTGGTTGATTTTTTTAAATAATTGTTTATTTTTAATGCTGTTGGAAATCGTTTTAAAAATATATTTGTGAACGGGCAAATTTATCTACAAAAATTTTATAAGCTTGATTTGAGTTCGCCTAACTTAAACATCAAATTGGAAGTTTCTAGCATTTTCAGTCTCTAAGATCGGCTTATCATGTATTTTTTTTTAAATATATAGATACTTTATGTAATTCAAGATTCATCCTTTTGCCTCTTACAAATTTTAACCCAACTTTATCAGAGCAATATCACCCATTTCGAATTGGTTCAGGGTATAAACAAAATGAAGTATATGTATATATATATATATATATAAATAATATATATATATATTTATATACATATGTGGAGGGCAACGAAAATTCGTCGCTATGCTATAAATTAAAGTGTTGTCAGCGTCTCCATACCACATGCAGCATTGTAGCATGTGTGCAAAAGTTTACACCATATTTATTATACATATACATATTGATATACATATACACATACATATACTCATACCATTTATATATATATTTTATTGCTGAAAAAAACTTTACACCAGCTTAAGTTAGAAGCAGAAAAGCGTATGCGATGATTTAAAGAGCTCAAATGGAAGCCTGGCCATAAAATTCAAATAAACTTTAACAATGTTAATGGCATGGAAAAATGTAAAAGTGTACGAAATATTTTTAGAAATTTAAAAAATATGTTCAGTGAAAATATAGTGAATTTTCGTTAGGAAAAGAAGACAGTTTTTCCCATGTTTTCAACGAACTTGTATTGCCAACCAAAATCATTTACTCTTTTTGCTTTAAAACTTTTAACATGAAACAGATTCTCAAACCAAGTTTCGTATTATTTTTTTTATTGAATGAAAAATTGTTTTTATGACTAAGCTCGTTTGCGATTTGTTCGAATATTTTCCAATCAATTTGACGAGTTGAAGTGAAGTAGAGTAAAAAATAACATTGGCCAACTTTTGTAGCATATGCCAAGAGCAAAACTGTTGTGTGTATGTGTGTGTGTGTGCATTTGGGCCATGTAATGAATTTATTCAAATTGGTCCAGGCAACAAAGGGCAGCTGTAACAGCAAAACTTTGCATTCGAAAAGCGATTGACAACAATTTAAAAATTTCAATTAGATTAACGGGCTTTTGAAAAACACGTTACAAAAACTCCATAATTGAATTAAACGCTTGGCACGACACACGAAGTGAAATCAAAACAAATAAAAACAGGGCAAAACAATTATAAATAAAATGAACGAATATAAAATACACTAAAAGGTATATAACTAAAATTCATTATATATATGAAAAATCGATAGATTCTTTTGATGGTACCTATGTGATATAGTTACGCGATGTGGATAAGTATTTGATTAATAGTTGAAAGTATTATAAAAAAAACATTATTAATAATATTGCTGCAATTAACTTGGTAAAAAAATAAGATAAGGTCATCAGATCATGCCAGATCAGAAAAAATAAATTCAAATCTGTAACAAATTTTTTAAAAAATTTGGCTTTCTTCATAAAGTTATGGCCATATCTACTCATCTATTGAAGCTGATCGGAAATAGGCTCTAAGAAGTCAACTGCACACTTAGAAAACAATTTAAAATACTCTCTGCAAGTTAATACGTTGAATATGTAAAACCTAAATTGCACACTTTCAATTCCCAATTTTCAGTTTTTTTTTTTCAAGCATTTTAATTTAAGCACGTTTTTGGCACAACAAAATAAAATGGAATTGGTTCAATTAAATTTCGGTGCGGCCTAATGAGCCCTGAAGCGCATTTGTAAATGCCTCTGCCCAGCAGCATATATATGTATATATTTATATATATACATATATTTGAACTTTTGTACGTGTGCATGAATTTGAGGTCTTTTGGGAGTTTGGGGCATGCCACCGCAGCAATAATAGCCAAATGAAACCGAAGCGAAACGTAACGAAACGAAACGAGACGAAACGAAAACCAAATGAAAGCGTTGCCTGCGCTAAAATTGCCAACGTTGCAGGTTCAGCTGCTATTTTTTTTTTTCTGTTTTCGTTTTATTTTTGAACGCAGACCCAGACTCTGATCCGGATCTGTGTCCGTGTCCGGATCCTGGGCAGCCATGTTGATTTCATTTCATTTAGCAGCGCAGCGAATATTTGCTGCTTTATACGTGAAATTCTCGTTTTGTCTTTGTCTCGCTGTGGGATGTAAATGTGTGTGTGTGTGTGTGTGTGTGTGCTGGTGTGTGTAGTTGCCTGGGAACGCCAACGCGAAAACATTGCGAGCAATGGCCGCCATCGCGTTTGGCGTTTTCCAATGGCGTCTGGTTGCCCATTAGTGAAAACGCCGCAACAAGAACACAAAGAAGTGGAAGAAGTTATGGCAATCAATATGGGGTCAATACCGAATTATATATACTCTACATGTATATATACTCTATATAAGGCATTTTTTAATATGCGCTATTTATTAAGTCATTTTTAACTATATTTTTTAAACTTAACTTTTGAAATTATGAAAACATTTTTTAAATGTATATTTTAACTTATATCTAATATCTAGATTAATATATATATATATATATATATATATATACGCTATATATAACGAAATTTATTATATGCCCTATGATTTGAGTAATTTTTAACTATTTGTCTGACTGAATTCTTAACAAGATGAAAAATTTGTTTGACTTGAAATTTAAACTTATATTTAACTATCAGATATAGCTATACATAATCATGATATTAATCTAAATCGTTTTCAGCTACGATTCTATTACGAAAGGGTTACGAACTAGTTGTAAATTTTGTATGTAGGTATTCGTCTCCGTTGTGATACTATATGGATAAAAAAAACGCCTTTGTTCCAAAACTGATTCTTAAAAAATGATAAGATTTTGCTGTATATAAATTGGGGTTTTTTTTAACTGTGACCTATTAGATCTCTGAGATTCCTACTGAGCTTATAGCTCCTCCATCAACACAGCTCCTGCATGAGTTCCCAAATTTTTGTTGGGTTGAGGACAACTATTTCAATGAAAATCCTAGGATGCTGCATCTTTTCCTGGAAGATTTTCCTACAACTCCATAATTTAATTCGATCAGAATGCGGTCCATTTTTTACATATATTTAAGATTTAAAAATAAGTAAAAATTAAATTCTTTAATCTATTATTTGAAACTTATTATTAAATATATTATCATACTAAAATTAAAGTTAAACTTTGTCTACATTTTAAACAGACTTAAGCAGATTTCGTATTTTGTGCTGCATATTTGAGAGCAAATAAATAGCTGCAAGTAAAAGAGCTCAGCTCAATTAATTATGCACAAGTTCTGTCTATAAAGGGTAAACTTGATGAGGCAGCTGCAAGGACCTGAAACATTATAGAGCAAGAACACGTAGTTGCCCTAGACCTGGTCACAAAGGTGGATAGATATGTATAGATGGATGTCGTCCGTTTGGGAAAACGTGCACTCAACTGAAGGCAGCAAGGCAACAAACAACAGCAGTTGGCCAACTTTCAATCGTTTTTGTTGCTGCTGCTGTTTGTTGTTGTTATTGTTATTGTTGTTGTTGTTGTTGTTGTTGTTGTTGTTGTTGCTTAACGACAAATCGAAAATAACAACAGGCCAACAGGCAAACATCAAATATGGCGACGGCACTCAACAGGGCCACACTCGAGGGAGAGTTCTGTGCTGCGGTCTCCGGGCTACTGACTCTTTCAGACCCCAAACAACCATGCACCCCTTTCCCCCCAAAGCTCTATCTTCGTCTACCTCTCTCTGCCTCTGTTTCGCTTTCTGCTGCTTCATCCGACTCTGCCTCTCGCATTCAGTGCGGAGAACAGCAGCAGGAGCAGCACTCAATTTCTCAAACTCTCCTTGTTTTGGTAGCAAAAGACCGGCAAAAAGCAGCAACCGGTAAAATCGAATGTTCACTTTGTATACACACACACACACTACGCACACACTCTCTTTGTCAGTTTCCACTCCCACGCTTTACACACTCACACACACATGCATAATGCTTGAAATTTTGCACACATTTACAATATTTGTAAATGTGTTGAAAATCGTTTGCACAACTTTGAGCAACCAATACACACATGTGTGTGTGTGTGTGTGTGTGTGCGTGTGTGCGAGTGTAGCTTGCTCATTTGTTAAGGGGAAATGGCCTTTGTCTGTCTCAGCCAGCAACTGTTTGTCTGTGTGTGTGTCCTGGCCGTGAGCGCAGCCATGTTTTTTTATTTTTTGTTGACCAGAGAGCTTCAGCGCGCAGGCGCCATTTTATACACTGAGCGAATGCGGGCAATGTAAAGATATCAAATTAAATGAAAATTTAACATGCTATCTTTTTTTTTATAGATATTGATGAGTTTTTGTTGAAATATTAACACACACAATAACACGCATCAATATTGATAACTAGTTTAACAAGGAATTTGTTATTTATTTTCCTTCCGCTTTTTCCTATGGCAGCTATAGGATATAGTCACCGACTCGAATACAATTCGATCGAAAGCTCAAAAAGAAATGATAGTATTCAAGGACTGACATAGTTCAGTGCAACTTGAATTATAATACCCTCAGAAAGCCTAAAAAATATTATATTGCATATTATACTATTTTATACTCTTATTATTTCAATAACTTTTACTTGATCAAATTGAAATTATGATTACATAATTATCGTATGAATACAATAGACAAAAGTTTTTATAATAATTTTTGAAAAAAATATATGTTTAAATTATACTAGTATGGTTAACATATTGATATATAATATATTTTTCACACATTTTTGAACAAAAATGTTATTTTTTTATACTTAACAAAGTGCAGAAATTTATCAAATTATTTATTAAGTCTTTTAAGAATTTGAAATAAATAAAATAAATCTAACAAGTGCAGAAAATGATTTAATCATTTATTCAAGAACTTGAAATACATTTTAAAAAATTCTAATTTACAGCTTAAGTTGTGTAAATAAACTTTTTTTTAATATGTTGATGTAAAATACATTTTTGACTACTACTACTATTATATTTTATACCTAAGCACAGAAATGTATTAAATTTTTTATTGCGTGCTTTACAAATTTGAAATAAATTTATAAAAAGATCGAATTTACAGCTAACATATTGATATAAAATAAATTTTTGACCAATTTTTAAAACTACTAAATATTATTTTGTAACAAAGTGTAGAAATTATTAAACTATTTATTGAGTCCTTTAAATATTTGAAATAAATTTTTAAAAAAAACTACAGCTTAAATTGTGTAAATAAACTTTTTACATTTTGAAACCAAATAATGACTAAACAAAACTAAATTACAAAATATTTATATACAAAGACTGAAAAGCTTTTGTAGATATTATGAAACAAAACTAATAACTATAATTTAAATGTGCTCGTTAGTTGAATAATTAATGAAATGGCTTTGCTTGCATCTTAATTTAAAATGTCGAACCAATCATGCTTAAGCCGATGACTTAGAAGGGTACACTCTGCTGCTCTAAGTGCTGCAGTTGGTCTATGCATTTGAGATGCAGTCATTACAGCTAACCGCATTAGTAATGCACTTGCCCCCCACAAATAACCACCCCCCCCCCCCCCCAGGCCATTGGCAGCAACAAAATGCAAGCAGCAACCACTTGAGACTAACAGGCAAGGCTCAAAGGAGCTCAATGCTGCTACTGCTGCTGCTGGCCTTGTGGCTGCCACCTGGCAACGCATCTGAGCGACGAGCTGTGCCTGACAACCGCTTTTATAGTCGGGGCACCCCAAAATGCTCGATGACATCCGTGCGGCTTTTGGGCTGCGCACAACAAGGCGTATGAGCAACGGACACCGAACACGAACAGATACGAGACAACCATATATATATATATATATATATATATATGTGCGTGTTGCTCTCTCCCAGATATTGCTATGGCAACCTTGACTACCTTTGCTCATGCCCCGCCAGCTTATCCTCCTCCTGCTTGAGTCCATTTTGGCCCGTTGCGAATATTTTTCGTTGGTTGCGACTCCCTTTTGTACAGTTTTCGGGCGCACAGACTTTTGGTTTTAATGGATCGATGACTCTTTTGCAACACACACACACTCACACACACACAAAGAGACACAAAAAAAAAAGACAAGAGCAAAAAAAACTTTTTCATGTGGCAGGCAAAAGTTTTCTTTTCTGCCATGTGGCAGCAAAAAAAATGTTTTCACATATATAGAGACTTGATATCCCTATATGTGCCCCTATATATATATATATATGTATGTGACTTGCATATTTTTATGTCTTCAAGTTGAGATTGTGGCACAGGTGAGGTGACAAGCGTGTGCTGATTAGATTTTAGATTTGCCTCAAGCCAGCTGGCCAAGGGGGGAGAGAGGCAAAGTTGAGGCAAAGAAGTCAGCTTAACGCTTTTTACGCATTTCTAGGTTAGCTGGTTATTCTGTCTCTGCTGTTCCTATTGCCAATCTCTGACTTTAAGTGCTGATAAGTTGATATACCAAACTGAAGACATTCATGCTGAAAATTTAATTGCAAAAAAGTTGGTACAATTTGTATTTTATTTTTAAGACTGAAACTGTAAACTATTTCATCAGTAAATTCACAGCCGGAATTGGGTTTATTTTTTTTACCAAGCAGTTGGATATTATTTCGAGCAAATTTATATCATTATTTAAATCATTTACCAGAACAGAAATAAAATTCAGTTTGACCCGCTGACAAATAACTATAATGGAACTCAATCGACTATTTTTTTTTTTGTAGCTATGAATTATTTATAAGATTTGAAAGAGACTTGTATAATTTTTGCTAATAGAAGCAAATAATGACATAGAGCTGCCACATGGGGCATATAATTCGTATAAATTATTCTTAGCAAGGATAGAAATTTGTGTTAAGTTTTATTTTTGCTTAAAATATTTTATTCATTTCTAATTCAATATAACATTCAATTTCTAACTTTAATTTTATATGTCATACTTTTTTCACATTGAATAAATAAATACAATTTTGATTATCGGTTTCAGTTTAGTTTTCGCTTTGACACATAATTCGAAGCATTAAAGCAGCATTTATAAATTTTACATATAAAAAAAAAACTCATTATTTTATAAATCTTATCATATTAAAGTATATAAAATAGATCAAATTATTCTAAGGCACCGAAGGGAATTTTTGTTTACTCTTAAATTAATTTAAAATATCAATGTTTTTATTCATTTCTAATTCAATACATTATACAATTTCTAACTTTAATTTTATATTTATACAGGAATAAAATTTTGATTAGCGGTTTCAGTTTAGCTTTTGCCTTGACACATGATTCTAAGCATTGAAGCAGCCTTTGTATATTAAATATAATTCCAGTGAAGCTGCCAAGAGCAAAGTTGGTATTCTATTTTAAGCGAAATTCCCAGAAAATTGCAAACACATATTGCACGTCCAACATCAAGCGTTTTTCAATCGAATTTTTGCTGCACACACAAGCACACACACACACACACATGCACACGCACACACAATTCGCAGTTGAGTAAATGCAAATAAAATATACTTTTCAATGGAAATAGATTTATTTATCTACGGTTTGTTAGTCAGCAGAGCACAACAAGTACAAG
This sequence comes from Drosophila fungiperda, assembly GCA_035042345.1. NCBI lineage: Eukaryota > Metazoa > Arthropoda > Insecta > Diptera > Drosophilidae > Drosophila > Drosophila fungiperda. Next base: position 3,364,660 of record JAWNLM010000145.1, on the reverse strand, counting down.
TAAATAAATAATAAAAGATACAAAAGAATTCTCAGCTGCTGCTGCACTGATACAAAATGCTTTAGATTTCAAAGGGGTTGCCTAGAAACGCAATCCAAATCCTCCCAACTGGATTGCATTGCCACTCACCAGAAATAAGCTTCCATTTGAAGCTTTTCTATATATATATATATATATATATATATATTTACACACATATAAAGTGCTCTTTATTGGCAAACATATTTGTTTAGCAAATATTTTCGTATTTTTATATTTATTTTATTGTTTGATCTTTACACAAGGAATTTTTAATATGTGTATATCAAATTAATAACGAGCAACAGCAGTATTCATATTACCAGCCAGGCCAAAAGTTCTAAACTGAAATTAAATGAAATAAATCATAAAATTTAAATAACTGCTAAATTGCAATATGTCGAGAAAAGCCAAAATAATCAGCAAGTCGATGGCACTCGACTTTTGCAATCATAAATATAAATGCTGGAATTGGCTATTGTTAAATTTGTTGAAAATCATAAAGATCTTGAGATTTTTATGCAATTTTATTAGATGATCAATATTATGTCCAGGTATATCCAGATAAATATATATTATTTTTGGTATAAATATTATATAAGTTATGTATGTTACATAAATTGACACAGCTTCATTATATCCATTTTGTTCCATTTACTAATTACAGAGTAAATCCCAATTTATTTGAATTTTGAAATATGAAATTTGCAAAGAAAACGAATCACGTAAGTAACATTGCCGCAATATGTATAAATTACATGAGGAAAAAAATTGATTTATTATTGAAATCTGTTTTAAAAATTGCTTATACTTTTGCTTAGAATTTTCCAAAATATTTGTAAGCCCTAAAAAAACTCATTTACAATTTAAGCCTAAACTTTGTAAATTTACAAAATTGTTGGACTACTCAACAACTTTTGTATGTGGGCTGTTATCATATGTAAGCAGATATACCCTTTGAAAATAAAAAAAACAGCAGATTGGCAACAGTTTAAAAATACGGCTAATAAAAAGTGGCTTTGTCGGTTGACAGCTTTCAAAGTTAACCATTTTGCCATATGCCAATAAGAGTAAGCCAAAAATAAAAAACTCTCAGCCCATTACTGTAAAAGTCGTATTATATTTTAGGGGCAAACGGTGTTAGCCAAATACGGCTAGATTGTTGGGAGTGAACTTTTGACATAAACACCCACACTTGGGGTTACAACATAATAATGATGGCAAAAAAAACTAAAAGCGCCAATTGACGACAAAATTTTCAATTTGTCTAACGAGTTTGCGGACAAAGTTTTTTCCACATAAGCTTTTGCCCACATAAAAGCAGCTGGCAGGGCTACAATCAAAGCCATCAGATGCATAAAGGCTTAGTGGCAACTTTGGCAACCACGCCCACACACACACAACCCACCCCAGAACATTGTGTGTTGGTTGCACTAATGGAAAACAATTTTCAAGCGTCACATTTTCAGCGCTAATGAAGTAAGGCCCAGCGGCAGAAGTAGCAGCAACTAGGTGGCGGGGGAGGGAGGGGTAGGCAGTGGCAGTTGCATGGGGCACAAAACAGCAGCCGGGCTATTAAAAAACTTTTAAAGGCTTTAGTTATTCATTTGCAGTGTTGCATAATGTGTTTCGCTGAACGATATCTGAGCGGCATATGAATTGGCTTAATTCGCAGAAAATGGCAAAAGCAGCATCCTTCCAGCAATCATCATCGAAATCATCATTATAATCATCCAGGCAGAATTCTTGCAATGCCAAACAACCATAAAAACAAATACTTATTGCATCCTCTGCTTTGGTTATATTTATGCGTGTATCTTTGTATCTTTGTATCTTTGTATCTTTTGTGTCGAAGCAACTTTTTGCAAATGAATAATCCACAATTGTTGCTTGTCATAGATATAAAATCACAACAGCTCTGCAAATTTGTATTAGCAAAGACGAAATTTTGATGCTCTATTCAAAATTTTTAAATTTCGAAAGAACTGCGAAAATTGTAGTCAAGCTTAACCGACTGCAAGAATATAAAATAATCTAATAATATATATATAATATATAAATATATATATAATATAATCTAAGAACCTTTTTCTAAAGTTGAGTGAGAAATTGATAACAAGCAAATATTTTTAATATATATTTTGCCAACAATTTATGGATAACTTTAGACTTAACATATATATAGTTAAGCCTTTATTAAACCTAATGATTTTTAATCTTTAAAATGCAGATAGCTAAAAAAAAATTATGAAAAAATGTTGGTTTTTACCGATGAATTTGAATTATTGTTAATCGCTGTGTATAGGGTATCTCTTAGTCGAGCTCCGGCTCCCTCATTCTCTCCTCCTCTCTTCTCCTGCCCTCTCTCTCCTCCCACTCCATCTCTCTTTCCTCCCTCTCTCTCTCTATTTGGTCAGCAGTCATCAATTTATATATCATTTTCATATAATATATTTCATGTGCTAACATTTCATATTTATCTCCTAGTCGAGTTCACTTTTTCTCGCTTGTTTTAGTAAAATATGCTTGATTAAAAAATTGGCTACATATATTTAAAAAAAAAAATGCATTATTTTATAAATCATATCATATATAAAATAGCTCACTCAATCATGAACATAAATCCTTCTCATAAAAAAAGATATATTCACTTTGATATGGGTTTTTTTTATTATTACAATTTACGCATTCCGGGAAAGCAGTTGCTCTATGGACACGTTTCTAAAGTAAAATAGAAGGTAATTTATTTGCGAACAGCAACAAAAAATAATCAAGGATCAAAAAATGTTTTTCTTTTTTGCAAATAGAATGCAAAGGACAAAAATCAATGTTGTCTAAAATCCAAACGTTTGACAAAGTGGAAATGCTGCAATTGAAATGTAGGAAATGTGAATGCTATTTGTGAGTTTTTTTTTTTTTTTTATATTATTTTGCAGTCGACATGCTCAAGTGGAAAAAAGCATTGCGCATACGCCCGAGTGCACTTGGTAATAATAATTTGAGCTGCCTGACAGATAAAACAGACGGTTGGGGACAGAGGGGCAGACAGGTAGATGGGGGGGGGGGGAGGGGGAGGGAAAGGACATCGTCAAACACAAGCGAAGCGAAAAGAATTGAGACTGAAACAGAAAACAGAAACAGAAACAGAAACAGAAACTGTTGTCTAAAGTCATCGGCAGTGAATGTTGGCTGACGTAAATCACCAATGGCTAAACAACTGATGGTCTGACGTACAACAAACAATGCAACAAGGAATGAGAAATACACACACACTTGCAAACACACACACACACACCCACACACAGGACATGTGTAGCATAAGCCGCTGTCATGGCTACTATTAGAAGGAGCAGATATATGAAAGCTGCTGTTGAGTGACTGCTGCTAAGCCAGAGGCTTTCGACAGTGTTGCCAAGGTGTGGTCGGACTTTGGCTTTGGTTTCGCATCGGCAGCAATCAATAAACAAAATACAATAACAACAACAACAACAACAACAAACACAACACACATGCAAATCCACACAGGCATTCAACAGCAGCAGCACAAAGCCAAAGAGTACAGTTTGCTATACAAATGTATCTGTAGCTGTAGCTGTAGCTGTAGCTGTAGATGTATCTGTATCTGCACCTGTATCTGTATCTGAGTATTCGTCTATCTGCCCATCTGTGCCCATCTGTGTGCAGCACTTCCATTAGGGTTATAGCCTTGTAATCGATATTGTTGTCTTCGTGCATCGTTGCTTTCAATTCATAATGTATTTCATTTAATTAATCGCTGACCAGTCTCCATCGACTGCATTTTGACTTTGTGCACACACACATATCGCACATATCGGGGGTGAGGGGGGTGCTTCTGCTTTGAGGTTGTGCAAGTTGTACAATTTGCATTGTTATCGATGCAGAAAATGCCTTAGCACATTTTCCCGCTGCGAAATTTGCTTTGTTTAGCAAATAATATGACAGGACAATTGTAGGCATCCTTTGCATATGTCCACAAATATTTATTCTTCGATATTCATATATTCACATATTCACATATTCATTTCAATTGCAATTTTTTGCTGCATAAATGTTCATAAATATTGCTTTTACTGAAATAATTTTTGTCTGAAAATAAAACAAATTTGTTATTCTAGTTTGGCTTATCGAAAAAGTGTCTGCATGAAATTTTATATTTAATGCAATTTAAGCTTTAAAAAATTTAACACTTTTATGCCAAATATATATGAAAAATTGATGAAATATTTAAATTGACAATTGTTAAGCTACAGCAATTTCCATTACGTGTAAGATCAAATTTGCAAATAAAAAAACATGTAGTATTATTCAATTGAGGCTTTAAAAAGATTAATTCTTTAATTCCACAATATATAAAAAATTCGAAAAATATTTTAAATTACAAATGGTAAATGTAAATATTTGCATTGATTTGGTTATATGTAAAATCAATTTTGAAAAAAATGTTATATATTATTCAATTGAGGCATTAAATAATTTCACGCTTTAATTTCAAAATATATAAGAAAATTCGGAATATATTCAAATTTACAATTGTTAAGCTTCCTAATTTTTAATTGATTTGGTTACATGTGAGTTAAATTTTTAAAAATATTGTATTTATTATTCAATTGTAGCTTTTAAAAGTATAACTCTTTAATTCCAGCACCAAAATATATATAAGAAAATTCGGAAAATATTTATATTTACAATTGTTATTCTTCTATATTTTTCATTGATTTGATTACATGTCAGATCAAAAATTCTTTGGCTGCTCTTCAGGTCATTCAATGACGACATAATAACAATATTTTAACCACATCTGAGTATATCTTCTGATCTGCTAATCATTATTTCCTGAATTTCTTTCCTTACATAAACTTAAAAGCCTTTTCCAAATCCCAAAAAAACTACAGCAAAGATCAGATAACTAAAACTAGAATCATTAATCTGATTTTTTGCCCCTTCTTTCATTGTTTCGCTTTTGATGTTATTATTAGAACTTTATCAATAAAAAGATGCATTAAAAAGCAACTTGCCGCAACTAGTTGTGGAAGGAAGGCAATGGGTGCCACTTTATGCGGCACACAAATGTTGCAATCGAAATCAGAAATCATAAAATTAAATGCTGCCGCAAACCGGAATATGGAAAGTGCACGAAAGGAAAATACAATTTCAAAATTTTATTACACTTTCCATTCTGTCAAATTTTCTTCTTTTTTTTTGGCAGCTGCGTCGAGTGAGAGAGAGAGAGAGCAAAAGAGAGACAAAAAAAAGAGAGAGTGAGCAAACTGAATATCATATCGTAAAATGAAAATGGAAATGAAATTAAATGTTGAACATTATTTATGACGCTGCGCATATCAAATGGCTTTCAGGCAGTCAGGCAGACGGTCAGGCGACCGGAATGGGTGGGGGGGGGGGGGTCACAAGGACACCACCCTTGACGGGCCATGTGCACCCCTTTTACAAGCCAACATTGGCCTACCTTATACAGATACAGATACAGATACAGATGCAGTTGCAGGATACGTGAAGGGATTTTGTGGAATTTATTTTTTGTATTTTGTATTTACATATACATTTTTTTTTTTCATTCTCACTATTTGTATCTAATTTGCATATCGGCGTCGACATCCTTGCTGCGCATCCTGAAATGCGTCGCCATCGCCAGCGCCTTTTGTTGCGCCCCGTTTTCCTGACAACCGCTGGCAAATTTGTTGCCCTCGCTTCATGCTGCACTTGCATTGCTTGGACTACCCTACCTAACTACCTACATACCTTCCTCCCTCTCCCTCTCTCTTACATACTTACATACTATGTATGGACGTTTGCCTTCCTCCCCTCTGCCCTCTGCCTGTGCATCTGCATCGCTGCATCGCGTTGCCATCGTGACTTTCCCATCAACCATCGCCGCTTTGCTCATTCCCCCTGGGCACCCCTGCTCTATGCTCTGTTCGCCGGCATGGCTTCATTTCCAAGTTTATTCGGCAACTTGAAGTGCAAAGTTAAGTCAACTTGGCCCGCAGCAGCAGCAGCGGCAGCGGCAGCGGCAGCGGTAGCAGAATCAGCAAGAGTGCGCACAAAATGCCATTTCCGTTTCCGGCAACTTTTACAAAGAACAAAAGCTGCTGACTAGCATCAAAAAAAAATTCATGTTCACGAATTAAAAGTCAGTATCTTCATATCAAATTTGCAATACTCTTACATAATTAAAATTTAAAAAAAATTAATATTTATAATTATTTCAGGATACATCAATTTTAAAGTATATTTATTAAAATTATTTATTATGAATCTGAAATTTTATTCAAGCTGAAAATTTTCTCCCAATAATTTTAAATATTTCAATACTTATTATTTTATTAGGAAGTGTAGGCTTTGAAATCAGAATCTATAAATTTTAAATTAAATTAAAACAAACAGAATTGGTAACATTTTTATTATTAGGAGCATATCCAATAATAAAATAAATAAAAATTAATAAAATACTTATTATTTTGTTTCAAAGTTTAGGCTATAAAATTAGAATTTATAAATTTTAAATTATATATATAATTATAATTATATTATATAATTGATAACGTTGTCTATAATTAATACCATATATATTAAAAAAAAAAATAATATAATCAAAATAATATAAAAAAGCTTTTAAATTCAAGCAAACACTCAATGAAATGAACCCTTAGCTTTTATTGCTACTTAAAAAAGTTATTTATAAATAAGCTTTATATCAAATAAAATAAATAAGTAATAATAAAAGCAATTAAGAAATTAAAAACTTTGCCAATTAGTGAGATAAATTATGTTTTCTTGAGTAGTTTAAGTTTCTTAGTTTAACTACAATTTCTAAATTACACTTCGCTTGGCTGGGAAACCGAATCGTTTTGCATTACCAGTTTTGTTGTGTAAAGTAAACAACTTAATTTTAAAATTTTAATTGCTTGTTAATAGTAAAAATAATAATAAAAAAATAATAAAAAATAATAAATAATATAAGTTGGGTAAGAAATTATCATAAAATGTAATGTCAACTTTTGATTCCGTTTGAGAAGTGGCAATTCCTGTTTTGGCTTCACAAATTAAACAAGCCAAAAAAATAGCAAAATTGTGCATACCCTTTTGGGAAGAGTAACAAACAAAAGGCAAACCTTCTATGCCATGCATTAATTCCATTCAAAATAATATTTGTGCTTGCTTGTGGAGCTCATTAGTAGCTGGAAACAACAGAGGAACAGAATAACCGACGAGCAGCGAACAACGAACAACGCACGAAAATTACAAGTAACAACCGGAAACAACACACACCAACACACACACACACAGAGAGAGAGAAAAACTGAAGTGTATGTGGCACACACACACACACACACAGACGAGACAACATTCTTGTGTTAAGCGCACTTTAATCAAACCAACGAACAACCTCTCCACCCTCCCCCCCGCACCTGTTGTCTAACTTATGACACACGAAAAAAGTTGCCAAGCGACATAAATTAAATTACAAGTTGCCTGCCTGCTTGACTGACTGACTGACTGAGTGGGTGTGTGTGTGTGTGTGTGTGTATGTGTGTGTATGTTTGTGTGTGTGTGTTCATAGTATTCTTATTGCTGCCTCTTGTGGTTGACATTCATTTGTGCAAATTTATGTTAATTAGAATTGAATTTCGAAGCTGGCAAAGTTTGCCTCCATCCCAACAAGTTTCCCATTCGACTTCTTTTGCTTTACTTCCAAGTTGTTGTTGTTGTTGTTGTACTTCCTTGTTTGATTCAATTTATTTGAGGCTGTCAGGGCCAAGTGGGAGCAGCAGGAGCAGCATCTCTGTTATTTTTCATCTATCCTCAAGAAGCCGACTTTTTCTTCTTCTTCTTCTTCTGCCTGTCAAAAACTTGGTTTCCACAAATTCTTTTGTGATTTTGTGGTTTTGCCTAATGATTTGTGGAATTTCTTTATTGAAATTATTACGTTGACTTGGAAATCATTGTATTAATTCTACATCTGACGGGGATTATTGTTATTGTTCGCATTTGTTTTTTTTATTTTGGCATTTATCACAAACAATGTTTGCCAATCTAACTTGAATAAGTGATAAATTGGATTGAACTGAGTTGCAAATTTGTTCCGAGCCATGTTTTATTTATTTTGAATTATCTAATAAGCTGCAATTTAAGAAGTAAAGTTCAAAATACTTTTAGTCAAGTTATAATAAACATTATTTTATAATAGCTCTGCTTAACTCAAGTCTTTATTGTAATCTTGACAAGAAGTTTCTTAGCTTTATTTCTACTTTAATTGCAACTTGTTTATTTCTTTGAATAATCTCTCAAGTTTTGCCTCGTTTATCACTGGGTCTCCTTCGTTTTCCGTTCTAATTTGCTGCATTTTCTAAAATGTAAATGCAACATCTCCAAAGTGTACATAGTCAACATCTATCTACATATTTATTTCTTGCCACTCCACGAAGCATAATCACTGAAGCTGCACGGCAGCTGATTTTGCTGCAAACAAACTATGGAAAATAAATAAAAATCCAGACGAAGCAGCAGCAGAAGGTGGGGTGGGGGAGTGTTGGGAAGGGGGGGGGGGGACTTTTAGCCCGCTTGTGCGCATAATTTTCTTGAATGCCGGACCTGCAGGAAATGGCAGCTATTAGCATTTGACTGCTTCACTGATGATGTTAACGATGTCAGCAATTCCCCGGGCCCCCCCTCTTCCCATCTTTCTCTTCTCCACTCCTGCCAAGCCAACACCCACAAACCCAAACTTCAACTCGTACACAAGTTGTAAGTGAATAAGAAAAGAGCATAAAATCCAACATGTTATATGCACATCAAATTTGTGACCCGAACTGGCCAAGGACTACTACGTTGGCCAACAACAGGAGTGAGTTGGCCATCATCATTCAGTATTGCACATTTTATGCGCTCGACTGCACAGCTGAAATCAGACCGCAAAAAATATGCTACCCATAATCGAAGCTCAAATTTCCTTTCCAGAATTTTGCATACCCTTTCAGAAGGCATTTTAAATTTTAAATATGAACTCAGAAATTATATATTCTTTTGATCACTCTGTTTATGTTACAATTTAGTTGTTTTAGCCATGTTAATAAAATTTGTAGTTGAAAAAAAAAACCATAAAATCAATTCTGAGCTAAAGAAAGGAGATCTCTATGAACTCACAAAGTATATATTCTTTTGATCTCTCTGTTTAAAGTTTCAGTTGTTTTTTCGCGCTTTTCTGCTCGGAATTGATAATTTGGTTGATTTCTTCAGCGATGGCAAAGATTATCCAAAATAATATTCCAAAAATAACTACAAACACAGCCCATACTACAACTAATCTATATTCAATACTTTCTCCTATAAAAAACCCATATTTATGTTAATCCAACTTTTCACATAAAATTCCACTGTCATTTTGGGGTCAGCAGCAACTTTCTTTTGCGACTATCGAGTAATAATAATAATCACAAAATTTGACACAACTATTTGAAATGCTGTTGCTAAAACGTGACCAAGCATAAAACCACATCAAAGCCAAAGATCCTTATAATAAAATAAAATAATAATGATTAACACCCGATAAATAAGGCAAGGAAATGTGCACGTAAGCGGATACAATCAATATTCCATTTGCACAAAAAGTAACAACAACAAAAAGGAAAAAAATAAAAAAAATTCGCTGAGAAGCGCACAATCAGTCATTAACATTGTTGCAAAAAAAAAAAGAAGACAAAAAAAAAATATGCAGCAGGGGTAGATACACCCCGAAAAGGGAGCCACCCTCTCCCTAGAATTGCTCACGTCTGCTACGCAATGGTCAATGCTTCTGATTATTTTTTTTTTCTTTTTTTTTTATTCTCGTGGTGGTTGTTTGGCCCTAGCCAAAGTTGGGTGGTTGAGTGGTTGGGTGGGTGGTGGTGCGTGCGTCCAGCAGTCTAATCAACATCAACATCAGCATCCATAGCCAAAGCCAATGCCAAAGCCACACAACCCACACGCACGACGAGCGTTTGCAATTTGTTCTGAATTCAGGGCTTCGTTCTTGTCACTTTCTGTTGCCATTTAATGGATGTTGTGGGCGTGGCAGTTGCGTACCCCAGCAGGACAACAACAGCAGCGCACATCAGACCGGAACACAGACCAGACACGCATGTGCTTATCATCTAGTCGCCATTAGTTTTGCCACAAAGATTCGGTTTTGCCACATTACAAAACAATTTTCTAATGTACAATTTATATAGTTATTCCAAAAACATAACAATCAAAAAATTGTCTTTACGGTCGTTAATATATAACTTTTATAAAATACATATCTTGGAATACCTAAGAAATGCACTAAACAAAATAATCAAAATAAAATATAAAAGAATTAACATTTTTATATATAAAATAATTGTTATCAAACGAATTGCTTAAAGCACTCAACTTGAAAACTTTACATTAACTTACTTAAACCGCTTTTAATATGTATACAAAACTTAATTTTAGATTTTTTTTTAATTTTCCTAATCGGAAATTCGTCTTCAATTCAGAAAGATTTTCTAGTTTTTGGAATTAATTTGTTAAAATAAAATGTTTTACCAACTTTACATTATCTTTGCTGTTATATTCTTTAATAATAAAAAATTAAATGTGTATTTTTCTAAATTTTCGAAAAAATTTACATATACCGCTGTTAATATGAATAAGAAATCAAATTTATACATAAAAAAGTGGAATACATAAATTGGAAATTATTCTTAAACTGAAAATCGCCTTCAAATCTAGAGAGATTTTGGAAATTTTTTTAAATAATTTATAATAATAAAAAAAAAATGTGCAAACTTTACATTTTCTTCGTTGCTATATTTCTTAATAGAAAATTAAAGCTGTATTTTTTCTAAAATTTAGCAAAATGTAAAAAGAAAAACACTGAATTTTAGATGAAGCACTCAACTTAAAAAATTTAAATTAAGTTGAATTAGAAATTAAATTTATACATTTAATAAAAAAAAAAACGGCCATGCATTTTCTAAAATCTTTATAAACTAATAATCACCTTCAAGTCTATAAAGATTTTCCAGTTTTAAAAATAATTTGTAAATGTTTTTAAACTCTACATTATATTTGTTGCTATATTTCTTAATAATAAAAAACTAAACCGGTTTTTATTTTTTTTTAATTTTGAAAAAAATGTAATAAGAAAACCCCTGACTTTTAGATGTAAACTCCCCAAACTTATTATTACGCTTGGCATACAAAATTATGTCGAATATCGAATCGACCCTTGTTTTGAGTGTAGTTGAAATTTGTGCATATTATATTTCGCAGATGATTCATACATAGGCCATACGCATTTATTACAAACGTATTAATCATAATAATTGTATATTGCTGCTGAAAACTAACTGAAAGCATTAGAAATAAGGATACATCATTAAAGGGATCAGACGAGCAGCAGCAATCCCAGACAGGCAGCAGGAGCAATCCAGCAATCCCATTGCAGTGAATTGGTTTTGCTATGGATAAACCACCACCCAAAGCATTTTCCATTTTTCGAGTCCGGCACAACCCATCGCATTGTGCATACTCACAATGGGTTCGGTGCATAATTCATCACAATCAGCAACAGGAACAACACAAGAGTTGACTTTAGATGGAAATTTTCCAAATTCAGTGGTTACCTTGGCAATAAACACACACACACACACACACACACAAAATACATGAATATTGGCAAAGTCTGTGGCATCGTAATTGCAGCTACGAGTGGCAGCAACACAAATATGCGTCTGTGGCAAGAACTCTTAGTGTAATCCACGAGACATACACAAAACGCCAACAATATAAATTTCGATGGGACGGAGGGGAGCAGGGTTATCTTTTGTTTGGGTCGTCACCGAAACTTACGCAAAATGCGCTGACTCATTCCCAGTCTTAGTCCCAGTTCCAATCCCAATCCCAGTCCAAGTCCCAGTCCCAGTCCCAGTTTTAGTTATCGAATTTGTGCGCACTTTCATTGCGAAACTTGTCAAAAGTTTCAGCTTCAATTGCAGATTCCAAATCTGTTTCTGATGCTTTTCCTTTTGTTCCTTTTTTGTAAGTTTTCCGCTGCGACGCTTATTGTTTGTATAACATTTGCTAAGCATTTGCAGCAACGATCTAAACATATATATATAAACAATATAAAACGATTTAACAAGCAGACAACAAGCAATTAAGCGACTACTCAATACTCTGTAATGGATAACACTTCTGTGTGGCATACACTTCTCCCACAACTTAAGAAACTTTAAGCCCCAAAATACATTATCAAATTTAGTAGTTAAACAAAATTACTTACCACAAATTTGTTGAGTAGATGCAGAAAACGAGGTATTTTCGTAGCAAGTCAAATGCCAATTGGTTAAGCTGATTATCAAGTTTATCGTGTTTTTTTTTTGTAAATATTCTAAACAAGTTCTTATTGTAAAGAATTAATTAAATATGACAATAGCAATTTTTAATATTATTTTATATTTGACATTTTTTAAATTTTAATTAATCTATTAAAATGTTGCTATATGTTGCAACCTCGATTATCTCACTAAAGCATAGTAAAACCAACTTTTACTTACTTTCTAAGGAATACTGCGCCTAAGTAAGGTGGGACTTAGTTAATAATTTGATTAAATTCAAATCTAATAATTCGAATATTTATTAACAGCATAACAAAAAAAAAGATATATATTTCATCGATTATCACACAGAAAAAATAAGAGTAAATCTTCTACTTTACTTTATTTTACTTACTTTCTAAGGAATACAGTGCCTAATTAAGTTGGGACTTAGTTAATAATTTAATTATAATCAAATCAGATAATTGAATTCGAATTTTTATAAATATTATAATGTTATAGAAAAGTGGCATAATCAATAAAAATATACATATTTAATACATAGATTATCTCACAAACAAAGTAAAAGTAAATCTTTTACTTACTTCTCAGTTCATTATTGACACTTTGTAGATACAAATGTTTCCAGCCTTGTTTATCATTTTTTTCTAATGTTTATAACAAGCAATTTTATATTTTTTCTTTTTTATTTATTGTCATATAAAGTTATTGTAATTATTTAATACATTTTTGTTTTAGAAAGCAGATTTTTTTTATTTTTTATTTTTTATTTAGAAAAATAGTGATATTATACCCACAATTTGGCATATTATGCCATCTGTGTAGCTAACACTTTTAATAGGCATAGCTTCTAGTCCCTTTTTTAAATATTTATTTAATATTTAAAAGATGCTATTTTATATAATTTCTTTTTGATTTATTGTCATATAAAGTTATCAAAAAGACCAATACCATACATATTTATTTAAGAAAGCAGAGATTTTTATTTGAAAATATTGATCTTATACCTACTATTTGGCATATTATACCATCTGTGTAGCTAACACTTTTAATGGGTATTGCGTATTAAAACAGAAACAACAATAACGTCGAGAAAAACCACCCCTTTAGGGAAAGTCGACGGTGACGTTGACGATCGATGGTGGAGATGAGATGATGCTGCATTTGACGGGGTGGCACATTCAGATTCCCTACCCAAATCTACCCATTCGCATTCGTTGCCTCATTCCTCATTCGGCAGCATTTTAATTCGAATTGCTGTTGCAGGCATTGTTATTGTTGTTGCTGTTGTTGCTGTTGATGTTGCTGCTGTTGTTGTTGTTGTTGTTGTTGCTGTTGTTGCTGTTGCTGCCGTAGAGCACTCATTCTATAACTGCTCCGACTGACGACACGACTCTGTTTGGTTTCCATTTGATGCTGATAAATTGTAAGTGCGTTCGTTGGGTATGAGTATTTGAGTTTGGGTTTGGGTTTGGGTTTGGTATTGCAATTGGGATTGGGATTGCGAACTGTTCTGTTCTGTTCTGTGCTCTGGGAGTGGTAATGGCAAATGCGCTCGTCCCACAGGGGTGTTGAAGCAACAATGCAAAGGATGTTGCATACATCGCATAATTTGATAAAATATTGCACGCTGTTTCTTTGTTCCGGGATTTTACTGTTTTTTTATTTAGAAGGGCGCCCCTCTTCTGATGAGCCGCAGATTTAATCGATAAAAACTCACACATGCTTCATAATTATAAACTACCTGATTATATATGAAATATATACATTTATTTGGAATTTTAATAAATACATTAGTCCAAACAATGTAAAACAAATAAATTTAATTTTAATTTTAACTAGATAAGCAACAAAAATAAAACACAAAAGTTAGAAAATTATTTTCCACAAGCTTTTCTATCAAAACTTTAAATCGAAAACAATTCGCAAAGTGGCATAGAAAAGTTGTATTGTGGTGCGCACAGTGCTAGCCAAAAGTAACTTTCGTTGCTAATCCAATTAGAGCTGCTGCTGCTGCTCAGTGCAAACATTTGCTAATAGAGCAAAAAAAATAATAAAATAAACCAAACAGACATTTTCATCTCCATGAAAAGAGCTAAAATTGAAGCAGCTTGAAATGAGATATAAATATTTTGTTGTATTTTGCGAGAGGCTTGCAATTTCCCCAGCGTACAATTGACACATCTTTTCAACAGAAATAAATATGTGTTTTTTTTTGTTTGTTTTTGGATTGAGCCGAATGGCTAATCATTTGGAAGCCATAGTGCACGTTCGTACCTTCAAAATGATACGCTGGGGAATCATTAGAGGCAACTTGGAAGGCGACCCCATAAATATGGCATGCGAGCACAAAAACCCATCATCGATAATAAGGTAAACGAGAACACGAAACAACGAGATGAGTTGGCCATAAAGAAAAAACTGCAAATGTTGCCAAATTGGATATGGCAACCAATAAAATGCTAATGATTGATACGCTTTTGGTAGCAGTTTTGCCTCCCCATGGAGCGAAAGGATACTTTTGGGGGTCGCTGTTTGAAAATTGGGCTGCTGCTGGCATTTACCATTTGTAATTATATGTGCATAAAAGGAAATGTTTCAACTATGCTGCAAAACACACAACCAAAACGGGAACCGAATGAATGAAAAAAATCCACCATTCATGCTGCTGATGACGCAAATATACAAATCTTAATCACGGTCG
The DNA here is from genome assembly GCA_035042345.1 of Drosophila fungiperda. Classification (NCBI taxonomy): domain Eukaryota; kingdom Metazoa; phylum Arthropoda; class Insecta; order Diptera; family Drosophilidae; genus Drosophila; species Drosophila fungiperda. The sequence goes on along the minus strand of JAWNLM010000145.1, from coordinate 3,349,555 downwards.
GACATAAATTATGTTAATTTTAACGAGATTCCTCGTGGTACCGTCCACTATCTACCCCCATTTACAAATATATATATATATATATGTGTATATACATATAAAAAATATACATTGCTAGCAAAAATAAAAAATAAAATTTTATACCAATTCAACGCTTTATATAACTTAATTTAAGAGCACACATAAACAGAAAAAAATGTTTTAGATTGCCAACTTTTGAAACATTTCAAATAAATAAATTCAGCAAAAAGTATAAAGAAAAACCAATATTAAAAAGTCAGCTTCTAAAATAATTCAAATAAAAGTGACAAGAAAATTAAATAAAATTTAAATCTGTTATTTAAAATTGGTCAACTGATTTTATTCAAAGCATAATATTTAAAATATATAATAATAATAATAAATAAATAAAAGCATTGAAAAAGTATATAAAAATCCTCTCTTAAATTTAAATATTTATGCAAATTTTACTACGCCAGCAATTCATGTTGAAAGCATCGATTCCTGTAACAAGCATCGATTACTTTTTTTCGGCCGCTGCACAACACTGGCTCCGTGGAATCAACGCTAAATGTTTGCCTGGCATTGTTCCCAACTTTGAACAATGCGATAACATAATTTACAGACATACACACACACACACAATCGCACACACACACATACACACACAATCGCACATACACACACACACACCAGGAAGGTACCCGCACATTCATATATCAAACTACATGCAGATATTGTTGTTGTTGTTGTTGTTGTTGTTGCTGCTGGGCATTCGAATTCGTATTATGATGCATGAGCGAGCCAGCAAGCGTTCAACCCCCAAAATGGGCGCAAAGGGGAACGGCTTTGTCACGGGGCAAGCAAGCAGCAGCAGCAGCGGCAGCATCAGCAACAGCAGCAGGCGGCGGCGGCGGCGGTGGCAAGCATGTGATTAGATTCAGTTTCAATGGAAATTGAAATCAGAGACAAAGCGAAACGAACCCTGCCTGCCTTCTAACTCCTAACGCAAAAGGTGGCAGGGTTGCAAAAAAAAAAAAATAATAATAAAAATGAAAACAAAACGATGCCAACAAGAATCTTTTGGCATTAAAAGTCACCGAATCATAGTCACTTTTTGAATACTCTTACAGCATCAACTTTATACGGATTTACAGTATTTTGTTTTTTATAATATAAAAAAAGTTGCGTATTGTTTTTAAACAATATAAAGAAAAATTAATGTTATAATTCAAATACTTCACGGTTTGATTATTGACTTGGTGTAATAATACATTTTAATAAATTTTATAATCGCCTGCAAAATTGACTTTCAACAGAAAAAAAAAACACCTTTAAAAATACTATTTTAACTGGTATATTATTTATTGTTAGAAAAGTATTTTTAGCAAAATATTATCAAGCTATCACCAAACAAAACCAGCTTCACAATTATATGGTAACAGATTGGTTCTTATGTTTTTCAATTTGGATGCTTTAAATACTTAAGATTTACGAGTCGACTAAAAAATGTTTTAAATTCTTGCCTAGGGAACAATCATAAAATTATGTTACAGTTTATAAAAGTTCTTATATATATCGTTTTGTGTATTTGACAATTTACATTATAATTTAATGTGTAATTAAATGAGAAAATGTATAGATAATAATTGCTCTTCAATAACAATTTAAATCAAGGGATATTTTCGTTTTGTGTATAGTGAAAGAGTTTGGCAATTAACATAATAATTTAATGTGTATTCAAATGAGAAAATAAATAAATATTATTTGCTCTTAAATAACAATTCAAAACGGAAGAGATTTTTCGCTTGTACAAATTTGGATACAATACAATCACAGCTGTATATAAATATAAATGTCGATTTCAAGGGTATTTCAACTTCGTTGTAATATTGGTAAACAGATTTCCATTCGGCTGCTGCGCTGCTGGTATTGGTTTGAATGCTGCATTGCGAGTCTAAGGACAACCACTAAACGTCAACCACCAACCGACGTCAACGCCAGAGACCAGAGCAGCATACATTTACACATTTCATTTCATCTGTGTGTGTGTGTGTGTGAGTGTGTGTGTGTTGTAAGTGTGCTCGTAATATTCTTTCACTGCCGAGATTAACACCAGGCAACGCAGACGTCGGCGACGGCGAGGCGCAAAAATTATAATCGGAGCTGCGTTGCTGGCGTTGGAAGCAGCAGCAGCAGCGAAAAATTGGAAAAATCGTTATAAGTTTTACGTTATACGTTGGCATATACACCACAAAATCGCGGTTGTGTGCTGTGTTGTTTTGGCCGGCACCCGCAACTCCTGGCTGTGCCATTGCCACTGCCACTGCCAGTGGCACTCACACTAACCACTCACACTCACTCGCGCATCGAATTCGAATCCTGCCACAGCATCAACGGCAGCGGCAGCATTTTAATTTTGTGGTGCGTGCCTCTTAATATATACTTTACACATATTACTATATATATATATATATCTATATATATCTGTATTGCTGTCTCGCTCTGCTGCGGCACTTGTATTGTGATTGTGATTTGTGGTTCATTTAAATAAATAATCCTTAAAGTGTGGCATAGTTATTTTGATATGTGCCGCGCTCAAAGTGAATCGCATAATTTTAATTTATAACAGCAATAAATAAACAATAAAATAAAAGTCTACAAAAATAAATTGAACAATTAATTTAATACTCGATGAAGTTTAGTTAAAACTATTAAAAACTAATTAAAAATTTTTATAAAAAAAAAATAATTAAAAAAAAATATTAACTGAAAGTTTTAAAAAGTTTTAAAAAAGTTATATAAATTTAAAACAGTGAGTTAAAATTACAATTTAACAAAAATAAATATACAATAAATAATTTGATTACAAAAAAATGATATTAAAGATATTTCACACAAATTCTAAAAAATAAAAATAAATTAATTAAATATGAAATAATTCATATATTTAGCTGATATTTAGTTTAAAAATAGGTTTATGCACAAAACGCCCTCTGTTGCAAAATTTGTGCACCATTCAGCTTGCTTAACTGACCGCCAGATGGCCGCGCAGCTGAAGCGTTAAGTGTGTTGACAACCCTGCTGCGGCGACTACCCTTAAATTACATACACTTTAACCCGTTCGGCCTTTAAAAGGGTATTTTTTGCATTTGCAGGGTTAAAAACAAGACTTGTTTTCTCAAATGGATCCCTCGAATTTGGCATTTGGATTCCCTGGACTGCCTGGCCATGGACACATGCCGATACCGCCCACAGCCAATATGCTGGGGGGACACGGTCATCCAGCGCCCACGGCCAGTCCGCCGCAGAGTGTGCCCGGTCGACGCACACCACTCGGCTCCGTGGGGCTTGGTGGCTTCTATGCCCAAGGCATGGGCATGTCCCAGCAGCAGCAGCAGCAGCAGACGTCCACCGATGAGAACAAGCCGGGACCAAGTGCAGCGGACAAGCCGCTTAGTCCCACAGCCTTGGCAATTGCAGCAATCAGCGGTGGCACCACCACAGCGGCCATGTCCAGCATTGGCAGTGCTCTGGGCGGCGGCCCAGGTGGCAGCGGTGCCAACGGTGGCAAGCAAAAGAATCGTCAGGGCAAAACGGTGCGTCTGAATATTAATGCCAGGGAACGCAGAAGAATGCACGATTTGAATGATGCCCTGGATGAGTTGCGAAGGTAAATCGGTCTATATATATATATATATATATATATATATATATATATATATATGAGTTACTACATAGTTCACCACTTTTTCATTATACTCATTCTACCCATTAAAAATAAGGTATGAGTAAGTTTAGTAAAATGCTGAAGTAACCATTTCCAACCACATAGAGTATATATATTCCTGATCAGCATCAAAAATCGAAACGATTTAGACTTGTTCATCTGTTTGACTGCCTGATATCAGAGTAGAGACTTCAAGTTTGGCATATAAGTTCTTGTAAAGCAAAGACAAAGCTTAACTCAATTTATCGGAAGAAATTTATCGAAAATCGATACAAATCGATTTCGGCTGGCAGTGGTATAAAAAGTACATAGGCAGAGATCAACGATAAAAGTCGATTTTCTTTAAATAAATCTTAGGTTCATATTTATTTGTCAGCAAGTCAATTATATACTTAAAATCTGAGTCAGCCTGCCGCTTGTTCATATATATATATATACATATATTTATTTATGATTTATATATTTGCAGTGTGATTCCCTATGCGCACTCACCCTCAGTGCGTAAACTCTCCAAAATTGCCACACTGCTGCTGGCCAAGAACTACATACTGATGCAACAGAATGCGCTGGAAGAGCTACGCAGGTAAAAAAAAAACCTCTGAGATTCATTATCCAAATCATTAATACTTTTTTCACAATTTCAGACTACTTGCATATATACAAAGTACTACGGGAGCAGCTCCTTTGGATTTGGGCGCATTTCCGGCAGCGGCCAAATTGCAGGCGCTGTTGCAAGGACCGCACAATGAGCCACCAACAAGTGGCAGCAGTTAAATAAGGCTCGCAACGAGCCAATGCCAATTAATTAGAAAAGCAATAAGTATATATATATATATATATATGAAGTCAATTTGTGTACTAGTCATGCAGGAGCAAGATGGAAGAAGAGGTTGAGAAAATGTGTTAAGTGATATTTAGTTCTTTTTATAAAAAATAAGCATTCCTTTTATGCATTTACATACTTTATGATAATGTCTGTATAGATCTTAAGACGACTATAATCAGTACGACAAATAAATATATACGATCATGAACAACAATAAAAAAAAAAACATTCGAAAACAAATCTGAATGAAAATGATGACGTTAACAATTTTTTCTTGTTATTATTATTCAAGTAATTGCGAAGTATTTCTAGACTTAAGATTAGAATTGACAACGCAAGGCAAATAATTTGCAACTTGGCGCATTTCTACTGATTTCTAGCTTAATTAAAAATGGCATTCAGAGTTGGGTTTTAATCATTCTTGTAATGTTAAATAACAGGAAAATAATATTATGATCAGTAAACGTTATAATTTTTGTAATTAATTTGATATGTTGCATCAGACTTAAGGTAAGAACTGACCTCAAAAAATTTGAATAGATTGTCAAACGGACATATTGATTAAGAATATAAATATAGCTTTTTGGGTACAAAATTCACCAGAAAATAATGATACCTTCTGCAATAAAAACTAAGCGAATTATTTGACTAATAACATTTTATTTTTTATATCGGTGGATGATCAAGAATAAATATAGCTTTTTGTTCACAAAAAAATAATGACACTTTCGGCAAGACTTGTAAGAAAAAACATTTCTACAAAATTCCAAGCAGACATACACAAATCAAGCGATTTTCATTAAACACGCCACTTTAAAAAAAAAACGCAGTTTCACAATTAACATTTGATATTTTGACATTTAGAACAGGCACACTTAAGCAACCAAAACAACAACAATGCAGCAGCCACAGCAACAACAACAACAACAACAATCAACAATAATAACAATTACAATTACAATAAAAAAAAACCAATGTAATCTGTGTAGCTACGCATTAGCAAGTCTATAAAATTCTTATATATATTTTTATATATATATATATATATGTATATTTAATTATACTATATTTAGTTGAACATGAGAAAAACACAGATTAAAAAGTAAAAGCTTAATAAAATGGGATTACAAAATAAATAAATATGAAACAATCAACAAAATCGGACGGCTATCAATGCAGTTAGGAAGTGTTTAGTTGTTGTTCCACATCAGATCGGATTACTCTGGTATGCCCGAGGAGAGGATCCGGTGGTGGCTGGTGCGAAAGATGCGCTGTGCTGCGGGCAGTTCACCGATGAGGAATTGACGCATTTGCTCGATCGCATGGCGGGAATGGCCGGTGCCATGGAATGCAATTGTCGCATCTCGTCCGGCATGATCCATGATGACGTCATCGCCGCCAGGATGTTCGCGTAGGAAGTGCGTCACATCGTAGACACGATCATAGATGACAATCCAGCAATCGTTGTAGCTATCATGATGTGCCACCTCCTCCAATGTGATTTCCGGCACCGATTTCACATCCAGTTTTGTTTTGGTCTTCTCGATCATAATCAGATCAGAGCCCGGCTTCGATTTGATGGATGTGGTCAGGGGTCCAAGTCGCAGCGTTTGCAACAGATTTGTCAATGCCGATGTCATTTTTGATTCCGGTTATACTTTCACTTTTACTGTTACTACTACTACCACTACTACAACTACTGTTATCGCGGCGTGACGTCACTTTTCGTGGCAATTGGAGCGTCAACTAGTCAAAGTCTCTTTTTCTCTCTTGATTTGTTTTTGGTGTGTGTTTCGAGTTGTGTGTGCTTTTCAGTCCGGTTTAGTTGCGCCTCATGTGGCTACTGGCAATCGAGTGTGCCTCTCGCCGGCATCTGTAATCGCTTTATAACTGACAACACGTGAATCTTTGCCAAGCATCAAGCGCTGATAAGGCTTCCCTCCGCTGGCCAACGTCGACTGATGTCGACCACAGACCCAGACAAATTTTTGTAACATAAACATATATACACACATATATATATATATATATAGTGCTTGTGCAACAACAATCTGTTGGAATTGGTTTCAAGTTAAAGCTAGTTGTATTTAATGATTAAGCTATTTATAGCCCATATATAAAATGAGATAAGTTAACAACATCTCCAAAGAAGATTTATAATTAAAATATAGAAGACCGCAACTAAATTAAATTTATATTAAACTATATTACCATATTTAAAAAATAATCATTCTAAATGCTAATTGTGCATTTTATTCAAACACATTAAAATATATATATTAATATAACAAACACAATATATATAAAAAAAAATGGTTAATTAAGTTTTGAGCTAGGATAAATAAATAAAATAAAATAAATAATTAATAAATATAATAAAAAAGAAATAAAAAATAAAAAATAAAAAGTGCAAATAAACATAGAAAGTAGAAAGACAATATACTCGATGCTATTCATCCGTATTTGTAAAAAAAAAAACAATGATTTTTCATTATTATGCCTTAAGCAAGATTGTCTCATTCATTGAATGCACCCAGAGAAACATTAAAAAAAAATAAAGAAAATAAAGAAAAAATAAAGAAGGTTGTTTAAATACCCTAAAAACTTTGAGCATGGTTATGTAACAGGCAGAAGAAAGTATCTCTATATATGTTCTTGATCAGCATCAAAATATGAGAGTATTTTGCGAGAAAATTTAAATGGAACTAATGCTTGATGCTGAAAATCAATTTTAAAATGAGCTGAAAATTTCTGAACTCCAAGCATAAATGCGTGCAAATAATTACAGGGCAGCTATAAGTGTGGCATGCCACATACTGTAATATATACTAGATACCATTAAGTCGAGCATTTCAAATACGCTTCAGTTGTAATTATTAATTGAAGTTACGCTCAGAGAACAAGGTTTAAAAGTCAATCACCTTCAATTCATATCAGTGAATGCATTTTGATGAATGTATAACAATATTTAAATAATGACATTAATTGTTTCGAAAGGTTAATAAAGTATAAATTAATATAAATAATGTAGAATATATAAATAATTGTTTGTCGAGCTAATAATATTTATTTTCGACGAAAAAAGATTCATACATTGAACTCTAGCTGAGATTATTCAGATGTCATTGGCAGCATTAACATTTGATTTATTGATATATGTCTGATTTGACTTATGTCTTCTTAGGCAAATTAATCTTGTAAGCACAAAGAAGATGAGTTCAGAATTCAGATTAAAAACTAGTGTTAGCCGGATTTTGAACAAAATAATTGTGTCGCACATCGAAATGGGCACAAACTTTATTTTAGATGACACATGTTACAGTAATCTATGATTTTTCATTGAACTATGAATGGTTTTTGAAACATTCCCCTGCATCAACTGTGAGATTCTTAATCAATTTAAATGAATATATTTATTGTATACTCTGCACAAATGTAAATAGCTTACGAAGTTGTAAGTAGTTTAATCAAATTATATTAAATTATTAATTAAAGTAAAAGACAAGTAATATTAAATAAAAAAATTCAACTTCTAGAACCAAAGTTCTGAAGAATATCAAATATTTTTCTACATATTTCTAAAACGCAAAAATTTCACAAAAACATTTTCATTTCTTAAACAAAAATATGCAACATTTTTTCTGCATATTTCTAAAACGCAAAAATGTCTTACAAATATTATTGTTTCATAAACCAAAATGTGCAAAATATTATCAATAATAAATTATTGTAATATTTCATGAACAATATGCGCAATTCGAGTGTGAAAACTGAGGCAATTTGAAATGGGCTCGCAAGATCAACAGCGACCGCAATAGTCGCAATGCGTAATTGGATGTATAATCGAAACAAAAGTATTACTCAATGATTGTGTGTGTATATATATGTGTGTGTATGAGTGTATTTTTAAGTGGGTTACGCAACTTGACTTTGACTTGAAGGTCGAACCTGGTGTTTGCCAACCGCAGAGCATATCATATTTCAACATAAATTTGAACTTGAGATTATGCAAATGCCAATATTTTTATGTGTCCGCGTGGTATCAGCTCAAAAAGTTATTAAAAATCATATTAAAATTCCATTGTTTTTTTTTTAATTGGGTTTGTAGTCAATTTTTAATCTGGAAATTTTGAATTTCTTTTCTAATGTGAAACGTGTATTTTATAGCACATCCGCCTAAGAAACTAGTAAATAATGCGTTGTGATGAATAAACAAAATGAATAAATTTCAACGTGCGCATTTTTAAAGTCCAGCAATTTTTTTGTTGAATTTATTCGTAATAATCATAATAATAGGGTAGATGTATTCCTATAAGATGATTAAGTCCCCTTATCAGTTGCGTGCGAATAAATCAATTTCAACGCAGTAGTTTAACATTAATAAGATTTACTGACAAATACTCAAGTTCAAGGTTTAAAATATTGCGTAATTAAGTGAGTTGAGTAATGTATTTACGCATTTATTCTAAATCATCGAAATATTTTTTGGTGACTAACAAATCTGGAAGATTAAAAAATCTTAATGTGGCTGTTCTAAGGCAATTAATTTAAAAATGTTCTTCTTAAGCGGTGCCTTTAATGGAATTTTACCTAATCTTTTCTTAATTGGCATACTAAGTTTTCCTCTTATTTAAAAAATATGTGATTTTTTTTTATTACCAAGTGCGGTTTAAATTAAATTTTGCAAAGTCTATTAATAAGAAATAAATATTTTTCTTTAGCGACGACGAAACAGAACAGGGACTTAAATTAAATAAAATTTAAACTTTAGTAACTTAGTTTAGAGTTTTATATATTAATTATTATTTGGAATTGATTAAATTTAAACTTTAGCAATTTAGTTTAGAGTTTTATATATTAATTCATAATTGGAATTTACTAAATTTAAACTTTAGAAACTTAGTTTAGCGTTTTATATATTAATTGACTAAATTTAAACTTTAGCAACTTAGTTTATAGTTTTATTGAATTTACTAAATATAAGCTATAAAAATAGACTTAGAGTATAGTTTTATATATTAGATATTGAGTAGCACAAAACTAAACTGAGATTCATTTTTTATTCTTACTATTTATTCACATTTAACAAATTTCAAACAATAAATAAGTAATACAAAAAATTCCTATGTGGCAACGCCAAATGTAACTGTTAACAGCAAAGCTTTCTGTTTTACTTGACTCGAGCTTTTTACAGCAGCCAGTTGGTGACATTGAGCAACAATTGGCTGGCCCTGAAAGAGCTTTTGACTAATGAGACAGCTGTTGCTTTTGCGCAAAGCTTTTCGCACTCACAACAAACGTTGCATATTTTTATGCGTTTAAAAACCAAAAAAAAAAAATGCCGGCTTATCACATTTATTAAGGTATATTATGCTTAGCCAGGTCATAATCAATTGAAAAATATTTATAGAAGTCGCACAAAAATATTAATTAATATAGCTTATCTCTGATAAGAACAACTGGTAGCAGATAGCAATCAAAAGTTTCTGACTAAGGGTAAGCATGTGTGTGTTGGTGTGTGTGTGTTGTAGTAGTTGTATGTGTGTGTTTTGCTGTAAATGTGTGTGTGTGTGCAAAATGAAACTGTGTGTACATTTTTGGCGAACAACAACACAGTCGAGTTTGAGCAACGCGTTGGCCAAGTTGTTGCTGCTCCAAAGACGCATCATCAAAATATAAATATATATATATATATGCGATATATGTATATATATTAAAATATCGTTTATCAAAGTGGTCTGGCTCTGAACTAATACAATTAAATATTAATGTCCGCACACAACTAACGAAATTACTTTACGAGCGGTTTTCGAAATACGAGCAGAATGCCGCGTTTTGGTGTTTGTTTTTAGAGCATATTGCGCATACGACACGTCGAGCGTAAGGATAAGTCAACATATTGTTGCAAATAACATTTGCGTGACTGCAATTTCCGAGAACATACATTTTTAAGGTTGTTCCTCCCACTGGGTGTGTGCGTAACACATTTGCTCAACAGACACAAAATACGGGTAAGTGTTATGACTTGGAGATTAAAAATAATATTATGTGGAAATCTCTTCAAGCGTAAAATTATTTTTTAAATGTAATGGCTTTTAAACGGGGAGTTTTCAAATATAAAAATATTACAAACAATATGGTTTCGCATTAGCTTAAGGAGCTGATGCGAATAATGCCTTTGACTGCGGCAAACCTTTTTTTTTTGGGCTTGGAATATTAAAAAGAAAATGCTGTTATCTTATTATATATAAATATTTTAGGGTGTTTATATATACATTTAGATATATTAGGAATATTATATTCTAAGCTTATATATTTTCTGAGAAATATTAATGAAACTAACTGCTGTATTATAATCAATGTGTAAAGTTGAAATTAATTTGTATTATAATCAATGTGTAAAGTTGAAATTAATTTGGGTTTCGGTTTCGTTTGTGTTGAAACTATTAAAGAATTTATACCCATTGGTTTCCGTAATTAGAACTTGACTATTTTGATTTAGTCACTGGTTCTTTATCTATCAATCGAATTTTTGTCCTTCATTTTGCTGTGAGCAGTACATATTTCAAATTTTCCCATTTAAAAAAAAAATAATCGAAAACTGAAACTAAAACTTGTTTAATTGTTGTTTACCTTTCTGCTAAAATCTTTTAAAGGAATTTGCTATGACAATGACTTAAATTACTTATTTTACTAGTAATTTTGTTAAATCCATTCAGACCGAAGCCTCGAATCTGTCTTTAAGTAAATTTAATATATACATATAATCTGAAGCATATGTTTTCATAAGCTTCCCCTGACAACCAACAAAATTTACATTTACTAAAAATATGTTTATATTGCTTTAGACTCGCAGAACAGTATTATCTGGAGTGCATTAAAGTTTAATTCCAATTAATTGAATAGCCTAGCTTATAATCAAAATAAATCGCACATTTAGCTGCCCAAAGTCACAAAATTAATTGAATATTTATCAGTTTGGGGACTCATGCGTTCAACACACAACACAACACACATACGCAACGTGACCCACGTTGACTATATTCACAGCCAATTCATAAATTCCCCAAAGGCTAGTCGAGTGTCTTTTTCAAACAGAAACGCTGAAACCATATCCTTTCCTTTGTGCGGATATTTTGTAGGATATATGATATATATATTTATAGGATATATATATATAAATTGTGGCAATTGAAATTGCTGAAACAGGATAATTATTGATAAACAAAAATAAACTTTATCTTACTTTATAATACATTTTATATAAATGTATTTACTGATTGGAAAGATATATATTACGACTTGTGGCAAACGATTTAAATATATATTTTTAAAACAGGACAAAATAATGATAAATTAAAAAAAAACTTTATCCATAAACTTTATGAAATATATATATTTATAGAATATTATATGATATCAATGTATTTACTGATTGGAGATATATATATTAAAATTTGTGGCAATCGATTTTAATAGATATATTTGAAACAGAAAAATTATTGATAAAGTAAAATAAATTGTAATTGTTTCTGGGACAAGAGCAGTTAAATTTTAAATTTGATGTTTCTTATCGTCTTATATATATTCCTCATATAAATAGTTTATCAGCTCGGAGATGCTGGCTTTTATTATACCCGTAAAACCTGCATTTAATGTATGGTAAGAAACATTTCTCACATTTCAATTTAAAAAATGTGCGTGGGCAATAAACCTACTTTGTTTTATTTTCAAGGCACATGCGAGGCAGGGATATATATATTTTTCACAACGACTTCTTCAATTTCATATTTTACACACTGTTTAAGTCCCAGCGGAATTTAGCACAAGTCTGGCCGAGATTTCTGTTGAAAAACAATGAAAGCTGGCCTCGAATTGATGTTAGCCAAGCTGAGAGGGCTTTTAGTGTTTACCTTGGCCCTGGACACTCAAACACGAACATGCCCTTGAAAGTTGCACTCACTCACACCCCACCCCACACACACACACACGCACACCCCTAAACACGCCCACTCGAAAGACGACATTTTGTATGATAAAATATTGCGCTTTAGGCTGCATTTGCAAATTGCATTCATATAAAATGGCTAAAGCCATGTTTAACTCAACTCTAAAGATCCATGAATATTTATCACTTGTCCAGGATTAATACATTTTTATTGCAAAAAAGAACTTTGATGGCTTGGCGCGTGACATCAATAAAATGTGAGGGTGAGCCAAGGAGAAAGAGGAGGGTAGGTGGTGGGGGAGGTGGGGGTGAACAAGGAGGCGAAGGTTAACGCTGAAGGCAGCTGCTCAATATTTGCTAACATGCTGAGTTATTGGCAGCAGGTCTCAGAATATTTGCGGCTGCAACTTTTCCTTTCAACACATACACACAAGGCCCCCAAGCGCTCGTTTATGTGTGTGTGTGTGTGTTGGTGTGTGTGTTTGTGTGTGTGTGTTAATAGTCCACTTCTTATTCTCTGTGCCTTATGCTTGACGAGTGTTTTGCGTGTTTGTGGGTTTCTGTGTGCAAACAACAAGTGTCCGGGCATATTGCGCTTTAATGATCAAATTTCTTAATACACTGCCAAAAATTATGTTGTTTTGATTAATGTATGCAATTTGCTATGGTGTGTGTAACAGTGTGAATATAATAACCAATTCCATTTGCTGTCTACAATGGATAAGGATTAAAGTTGCAGATTGAAATTAAATTTCAAAATATAAATAATTGTAAAAAAAAAATCGCCTTTTTTTTATCTCAATTGAAATTGATAAAATAATAAAATAAAATCGTTTTCACAACGAATTGCCAATAATTTTATTAATCAATTATTCATTATCAAAGTGAGTGTGAAAATAACAATAGCGGAATAAAATGTGATAAATAATTCATTTTAAAAAAAATATATATGCATGCTAAAATAATTTTTTTCATACTACAAATTTATTAAAACATATTTTATTTATATTTATCTGCATGCTAAAATACTTATTTACTACAAATTTATTACAATTTATTTCATGCATTTCCAGCGATATATGCAAAAAATGCAAATGTATTTTGACATTTATTCATTATGAATAAAAACTGAATATAAGTTTAAGCTTTAGATGCCGTTGCTATTTTTCGAGTATAACGGTTAAATGTGCCACAAATAGCCAGATCAGCAGAGATTTTGTTGGAAAACTTTGCGAAAACTTTTCTTATTAAGATTTCTGGCAGTAGAGGAGCTAGGCAAGGCTGCAATTGGATCACAGATTTTTACTAAAACTCTACAACTCAATGACTACAATTTTCTAAATGTAAATTAAAACAAACTTATTTAAAAAACTTTAAATGTTACATTTCCAATTGGTTTTCTTCAACAATATTTCATTAATTGAATTTTCCATTTTATTTTATTTTCATTTTTAAATTGGTATAAAAAGATTTCTGCTCATGTTAAAAATGTGATTTGTTAATCAATTAAATTATCTAAATAAAATTAGCAAAAAAAATAAGTTAACTGCAGTTTCATAAAACTACCTTATATTTTCGCTGAGTGTAACTTTCGTCCATTGTTTATATGAACAATTTAAGAGAATTTAATTGTTAGCACTGCTATTAATAACTAACAATTTGTTTATTTTGGCAGTCTTATTATTAAAATGCTATTTATCTTGCTTTTGACAAGATTCTGTTTTTGTTTTTATGTCTTTGTTTCTGTGTTCAATTTTCTTTGTTTAATGTCCTTTAGTATATTGTTATATTTACATATGCCTGTTGGCCATTCAATTCATTCGAATTCCATTGTATCCAATTTTCCTGGAATCAGTTTTTCCATTCTTTTGTTTTTTTGTTTGCCTTTGTGGCATTTGTGAAAGTTGTTAGCTGTTTTTGACATGGCCGGCAATCAAAGGAAAACTTTTTATATTTTTGGAAAAGAAAATTGTCAAGCCTAATGAAATGACAAAGTTTTTGGGGCATAAACGTTCAGATACCTAGTCAATTTTGAGTATCCAATTTACACATAAATATTAGTAAAGTACAAAAAAGTAAATTAGATTTGTCGAGTGCTCAACTGGGTTTATTAATAGCATATCCTGTGCATTGTTTAAAGTAGTTTCAAGCAAACAAAATCTTTATCTTATTGAAAGCATAATATATACATCAGTTTAAATATAACTATATTTTTAAAATTGTAATATTAATAGCTCTTTTTATTAATTGATTTATATCAATATTCGCAAAACTGTGAAAGTTATCTATTAAAATAAATAGGCTCTATTCTAAATGTTAATGAAGCTGTTTAAATAAATCATCTTTAAAATTGTAAATTGTTTTGCTCATTGTATTAATTGATTTATATCAATATTCAATAAAAAAAAAATTAAAATTATCTTTCCAGTTAAATAGACTCTCTTTTAAATATAAATGATGCTGGTCAAAAATATATTTACTTTTCTGTTTTCTTACGTTTGCTCCTATATAAATTTTGTACTTTTTACCCAGTTTATAATTGATTCACTTTTAATGACAGGAAGTTTTAATCAAAATGTTAACTGCAGATATGACAGACTATACTGTTTTTATCTTTTTTGTTATCAGCATAACATATTACATATTTTGTCCAAGTTGAAGTATTTCACAATTTTGAGCAATTGAATTTCAGCCTGCCCCAAAAAGTAGGCAACATAAAATGTGCTGAAATTCAGCTGTTGGCATTTACCTGTAAATGTTTTATATATATTATAAACATATATATACATAGTACTTACTGTTAAATATATAGCTGCCTGACATTTAACGGTATCTACATCTGCTTGTAGCATTTGCTGCTTATGTCATTTGGGAATAAGGATTAGCCTTCAAAATCCAACAAGCCATAAATATTCATTGGCTGCTAATTACACAAGTCTATTGGCAGCCTCCAGATGGGCTGTTGGTCAGTTGATGACACTGTTGACATTGATGCTAGTCAGGGTTGGGGGCAGTGGAGGCAGGGAAATATTCAGCAATGCGAAGGCCACAAAGTCAATGCCAGTGGCAGGCAAATAATCAACTCGCGTAGCAAAATGAACAACAGGCAACAAAACAATCTGTTGGCCATGTCAGCAACATATTAACAAACAAAGCGACAAGTTCAACCAGATAATGATTTCGTTGTTAATGTTGTTGTTGTTGATGTGTTTTTGTGAGCCATATGATTAAAGCAGCATTACAAATTGCTGATGGCCAGATTGTTGTTGGCTGCCACACACACATACGGCTAAATGTCTTTGAAGCTCTCAACTTGGCCGTCTACGTGGGCGTATACTTAACGCCACATATTTTGTGGCTTTAATCAGCTTTGAGCCAAAGGATAAAACTCTCACGTTTACACCTTTGGCCCCACATGCCTGTGGCAAGTCTTCTGTGGTGTGTGTGAGGCAAAAAATAAAAGTGAAAATAAAATAGGTGAAATGAACTGAGCTGGGCTGATGTGGCAGCTGTTCTCGCGGTGCTGCTCCTTTGGGTGCACAGGACATGCCCAGCTTTTGGTGCGATAATCTAATTATGTCATTGCGCTTCAGCAAACTAGCTGCACACTTTTTACACACACGTCTAAACACACACACATCTATTTGGTATGGCAAAAGTAGAGAAAAATTAGCGACAAGGTCTTTTTTTTTTTGCTTGACACACACATTCGTTAAAAATATTTGCTTATATCTGATATTAAAAAAATTCTTCTTCTTTTTTTTCAAATTTTCAAATTTACATAATAATTGAAAAAATATTGCGACAAATGTTTTTTACACGACTGCTTTTTGTTAAAGCTTTTATTTAGTATTTCCTTTTCCTCCTACAAACATATTATATGCAATTTAAATTGAAAAGCACTGAGAAGAAAGAGTATTTTAAAGATTAATAAATAGTGAAGACTGATTTTCATTTATGTATTATATTATATAAATTTCAAAAAATTGTGGTTCCGCTACAATTTGTGCATTTTTGAAATATATATAATATAATATATTTATTTATTTTATTTATTAATAGTCTTTGTCTGCCTACAAAACTACTTTTTCTACTCAGTGTTTTTCCAGTTCAGCACTTTTGTTCTACTTATATTATTTTTATAATCCTCCAACTCTCCTCTATTCCGCACGCCCCTCACAATATGCTCTCGTAAGCCTGTACATTATAAATTTGACTGACTTCAACTCTTCTCCTACTCTCCTACTACCATATATAATGCAAGCCCCTTCTCTGATTTTATACAATTCTCTAAGCTGTTTTCCTAGCCAAAAGTACTTATTGTACATTAGAAAGCACAATAATAATAATGGAAATTGTCTGTGATGAAATTTTAAGCCAACTCCATCTCTTTCCCTCTCTTAATCCTCCATTTTAAGCCCCTCTCTCACACTCCTGACCCTAGACCAGAGTCGACCACAAGCACAATTTATAGCTCACCTCTGAGCAGAAGCTCAATTAATCCTTCAGTTCCATCTGCATCCCATGCTCCCACGATGTCCATTTGCATCTCCCCACTCTTCTTGGTATTCCACATTCCAACTTAATCCTACTTTTCTACTATTTCCCACTCTTCCTGGTATTTCACACTCCAACTTAATCCTGCTTTTCTACTATTCCCCAACATTCAGTTCAGAATATTTTCCAGTATACTTTGCATTTGTATTTTTTCTACTGACTTTTTTTTATGACTATTTTCTCAATTTTCAGAAAATATGCGTAAGAAAATATTTTAATTGAATACCTAAAAATTAAATTTGAAGACTGCATTTTTTGTTTTTGCTTTAAGCGTAATTTTTGTCTTAGTGTACTCAAATAATAATATTAATTTGTTGCTTCTGAAATTGACATAATTCAAGTTTATTAATTAACTAAAGAATTATTTTCCTTATCTCTCGCTGTCGCTGCTAATTTTTTTTCTAAATATTCTATACAAATTTTAAATAAATTTCCTTCGAAATTGTTTAGACAAAACATTAAAACAGCTGGAAACAATAGGTTGTGGAGGGGAGGGGGGGGGGGTCTACTGATTGCTTAGGGTCGCTGAGAAAACACTTCATTAGACTAATGAGCATAATTTGGGCCATAATTGTGCAATTTGATGTTATTTGCCGCTGGGAAAATTATATTCCTTGATGAAAAGCGAAAAAGTTGTGTTTTGAAAATTACAATCAGAAACGCGGCACGTGGAGCACAACTTGTGGCATGGTGTCGTCTACACCCCCCCCCCCCCCCACCCACACCCCTCTCGTGCAGCTTATCGATTAGATAAAATTAATTTTAGTCAGCCAGTAAATAAATTCAACGAGGCTGACAGCCAAAGCTGGACAGCTGCCCAACTGCCCTTGACTTTGTCCGGAGCGGAAATAGTGGCTCTTATCTGTCTCCCTGTCCTGCCTGTCTGTCCGTCTGTCTGTCCCTCTGTCCGGCAAAAGTGAAAATGTGATAAAATTCCTGAAAATTGTTTATTTACCCAGCGCAGCAATGCCGACCAAAAGCCACCAAACCGCAATTAAATTTATGGCAACTGTCATAAATTGCTCGGCAGCACAATAAATAACCATAAATATATATATATATAAAAAAAGTAGAAAAAACATATTCTGCTGAAATACTGTAAAATGCATTAAAGTATGCCTCTACACACACACACACACACAACACAACACAACATAGTAGAGACTGCGCCACATGTCCAATTCGTCAGAAATGTCAAAAAACTTGATATATGACAAATTAGTGCGGGGGGTTATAGTTGGTTGGAGAGGGGTATGGTTGGTGGGTGGGGTTGGTTTATTCTCGCTTGACATCGATTTACAGCAGCCCGCCTACGATCCGATCAACCTGACATGATTGGTTTAGTTGAGATTTATTTGCGAGGGTGCCTCTGAGGTTAACCGATTGATTGATGAATGCAATGATTGACAACTTGATGCAATGATGCAAAACTTAAAATGAATATTAGTTTAAATGCCTAAAAAAAAAAAATTGAGTGATTGATTTTAAATAATTATTACAAATAAATATTTTTAAAGCTAACATTTTATTTGGAATAATTTTGATCGATTTATTAAACGAAAGCATTTAATAAATTACTCATTTTTTTGATTCATTTTATTTGGAATAATGTTGATCAATTTAATAAACAAAAAAAATTAATTATATTATTAAAAAAATAATTTTTAAAGTGTTATTTTATTGTTAGAGTGTGTATATTATATGTATTACAAAATCAATACAAATTTGTAAACAAAAATTGAGAGAGTGATTTCAAAAAACTTCACAAAGATATTATTTTTAAAGATCACATTTTATTTGGAATAATTTCGATTAATTTATTAATTATAAGCATTTAATCAATATACCAATTATTTAATAAAATGCATAAAATAACTTAAAAATTGATATTATTTTCAAAAATAAATCATTTTAAAGCTCACGTTTAACATTTTAATTTTAATTAAATATTTAAAATGTGCACGGAATATTTTTATATGCATAAGTTAACCTCATTATACTCTGCTAATGAAAATATTAAAGCATATTGGTTTGAGAATGTATATATTATATGTATTCGAAAAACGATAACAATCAAGTCTAGCAAAATTTCAAGACAAATTTGAAAGCAGAATTGTTTTTGACTTCCTTAAAATATTTTTGTAAATATAAATTTCCGGCCCACAAGTTCGCCAGCAGAACAAATTCTGAAAACCTTTGGCTTTAATTTGCCAGACACCTTTTCCTACAATTGTGATAAACTTTATTGACCACATTTAATGCCGCCACAAAAAGAAAAGCCATATCCTTTTTGGCCAATTTAAAAATGCCTTCTTCCTCTAACTAAACTTACCAAATGAGGAAGGTAGATTGCTGGCTATTTCCTGCTAAGCTTGGTCAACAAATTTGGCCATCAAATTCCGACTTCCGGCGACTTTCCAAAAAACCATGTAAATCTCCCACAATTCAAGATTTATATTTACCATTATTAATGTATTTCTACATAAAGTTTTCTTTCATATTTTTTTCAGCAGAGTATTTTGCAGTCGGTTACGCCCAACGGTAAAATTCTCAAATTGTTTCACGCTTGGTTTCACCTCATAATTAAATTTATCATTATGTGGGGTATTTTTGGCTTTTTGGCTGAATTTCTTATGAAAAATGCAGCTTTAATTATAGCATAAATCATTCTGCCAAGACCCATCTTATAAATCATGTAGACAAGACACACACACACACACACACACACAAAGGACGTACACCTTATTCAATTGCAATTCAATCTGCTGACATGCAAAAAGGTGGCCATAAATAAATAAACAACTAAAAAACAAAGTGTGATGCAAATGATGGATAAGGGGCAAAAGGTTAACGGCTGAGTTTGAAAGTGTTTATTAATTAACAGACAGGTAATAAATTTGGCCCATCTTAAAAAGTTGTTTTCGGGCGGGTTTTCTTTTTCACATTTTTTCTTTTTTTGCTTAAATTTTGGCAGCAAATGTTTTTGTGCCCGCTTAAAATTGCTCACTTTGGCGCTGCTAATTGCCAACAAACAAGCTGCTTGCCACCTGCTCTGTGGCATGCCCCACGTGCACGTCAGTCCAAAGCAGGTCCAGTGGCAGCCGCCTCAAGCAGCGCAATTAATAAGCCAGAAACTGAGTAAAGCTGAACGTGTTTCTCTTGGCCTAATTATGGAGTGGGCTAACTGGATGGGCGGTGGGTTTAGGCAGCTCTACTTTGACTGTGCTGCCTTGATTTATTCATGGGTTGACTTTTTGCTTTTACCTTTGTTAATTAAACTTTTATGCCCAGCTAGTTGGGCTGCCATTAAACTGTGCAAGACATCAGCTAATTAAGTACTTACTTTTTATACTTTTTTTCTTATAAATGAAAATGCTTATATATACCTATATCTATATATATATATATATATATATATATATATATCTATGTATATTTATTTGTGCAGCCAGATCAATATTTATTCATATACACTTAAATTTAAACTATTATATTTGTCCTCAGTTAATTTTTTTTAATTTTCATCTAACTTTGGGAGATTTTTATCATTATTTCTTTTGTATTATTGAATTAAGTTATGGCAAATAGTAGTTAAAGCCATTGTTAAGAACAATGTAAGTAAGACGAAAGGTTCAATTATTGTTAAATGAACCTTAAAGAAATTTAAAGAAATTGTAGAAGAAAACTTTTGAAAACATCCAGTGTAAGGTAAATGACTTCTGTGGAAAATTATCTGACTCCAAAGATTCAGAGAATTATCCAACTTACTTTTAGGTTCCTTCTTAGTGCTTCTTAGCATTCCCTAAGAAGCTTAAAAATTATTGTTGTTTGTATTGAATTTTGGTAATTACATTTTACATTTAAATACAGCTTACTTTAGATTATCCTTTTACTTGTTATTTATTTTTCTATTGTCTTAAACTTTTGATTTAATTGGTCGGTTATCACTTTATTTAATTACTTAATTAATTACTTTAAGTTTAAATTGTAGTTATGAAAATTTATTTTTATTTTAAAATCACACTTAGTAAACATATATAAATAAATAAATAAGAGATATATTCGAGCTCTTTAGTTGAAAAAGATATAATTTATTCCTATTAATATTGTATATAAAATACTATTTCATTATTTAGGCAAGATATTTTCAGACCACAATAAAATTAATAACAATTAAATAAATAAATATATACAAATTAAAATAAATAAATTTAGTGGCAAAATTCAATTCTGAATGGTTTTAATAGGCTAAACTTCAGACAAGACTTGAATAAATAAATAGAGAACCATTTAATAAATAAATAAATTAAATTATTATAAAAATAAATAAATTTATTAATAATTTAGATCATATTAAATAAATATTATTATTTGTATTATTATTATTTATATTATTAATAAGGCAAACTAAAGACAATCCAAGAAAAACCAAGTTCAGGCATCTAAAATTAAAATGTGGCTATTTAAAATGTGTCAGATATTTATTTATATATATTTTGTTTTTGATTTGCTGTCATTTGCAGAGAGAGAGAAAGTGAGAGAGAGATGGATATTGTTATACGTGAGGAGGAGCTGTCGCTGACGCAGATTGGCGTCTATGCGTCGGTGTCGTTTCTGGTTGTCACAGCGGTGGGTGCAGCCCTTTACACCACCTGCTCGAAACGCTTTCGTCTCAACTGGTTCGAGCAGAATCTGCTCGAGTCGGCCAGCGAGAACGATGAGGAGCAGCAGAGGTAAGTAAATCCCAACCAACTTCCTTGCGTAATGCGTCATTTGTGGAATTTTACAGCCGGGAGGCGCTCGTCTCTGGCGCAGTGGGTTACAATAATGTGGATAATGGGCACGTTGGCAAATTTAACTCGCACAATAATGTGGGAAATTTGAGTCCCTCGTCACTCAAGTCGGAGGATGCTGATCCGGCGTTTTGGGTGCCCGCTTCGGTGACCTCATCGTCAACGGCAGCCGTGCAACAGCAGGTGGCCAACAATGCCACCACCGAGTTGGATTCAGCCCCAGCCTCACCCACCCCCACCTCGCCCACAGGCAGCCTCAAGTCAAACACTTTGTCCTACTGCTCGACAACATCGGTGCCCATCGCCCGCTCCGAGAAGCACGTCGTCCTCGCCATGCATCCCACCCGGCCGAGAGTCTCCTCCATGAACGCCAAGCTGGATCACACCAAAATTGACATGACCCTCTATCGCAGCGTGAGTTAAATATATTAATTTAAATAAAATACAAAATTTATATAAAATTACAGATAAAAACTCTCATAAATTGAGCCTGCTATAAATTTAATTTTAATTTAATTTAATAGAGCTCAAATCTTGTTTCAAAAATCTTGGTTATTAAATTTAAAAAAAAAACGATGCCTGTTGAAAATTTAGTTCCGCTTCTGCATTTTTTACAGTGTAACGTTGCTATTTAAAAACAGAGCTTTGCCTTCAGCTTAAAATGTAGCTTCAATCTTTAGTTTAAATAGATAAAAAAAAGTCAGACATATCGCTCAAATTATAGGCTGAAAATCTTTTTATTTTTTTAAGCATTGGAATGCATTTTATAAAGATGATATTATAATAGATTGGAGATAATTTGAATTAAAATACTACTGCAAAAAAAAATAAATTTATAATAAACGACAATTTGAAGTCAAAAACTTAAAAATTATGGCAACTGTGAATATTAATAGTAATAATACAAATTTAATAAAATTAAATTGAAATATTTAAAGTTTGAAGGCTGCTAATTAATTTGAATTTTTTAATCAATAATTGATTGATAGGAAAATCTTAACAATCACAAGTTAAGATATGAAGAGCTTATTAAACTGGAAATGGCTAGTTTTATTAGGTTTTTGGAAACAAAGAGTTGAAGTATCAAAAGTTGATTGTTGGGCTAATACCCAAGTGGCAATGTTGAGCATGATAAATATAAAAAAAGTGATGAGTTGAAAACGTATAAGTTTTTGATGAGGGTCTTAAGTAAGTAAGTTCAAGAAAGTTCATTTGCCACAAGATTTGCTAACTTGTCAGAAGTAAGCCCCAAATATTTGTCACGAATTTCGTTTATGAGACCTAAATTAAAGTTTCTTTGTAAAGTTTTAAACTTTTTATGCAAAAGTTCAATTTACCCTTTAAGGCTTAACTTAAGTAAATTTTGCATTGAATTTAGACAAAACAATAATAAAAATTTTTGCAGCACTCGGTGCCAAAACATGCTTGCCCCGCTGCACCGTTGAATGAGCTGCGTGGCAACTTGCATGTGTGCCTCAGCTATGATCCCGTTGGTGGGCTGCTCAATGTGCGCCTGCTGGAGGCACAGAACTTGCAGCCCCGTCAATTTAGTGGCACCGCCGATCCCTATGCCAAGATACGTCTGCTGCCCGACAAGAAGAACTTTTGGCAGACACGCATTCACAAGAAGACCCTCAATCCAGGTGAGTGCAAAATTAATTGAAAATTAGATAATATCAGCAATGCTACACTTATAAAAAAAACATAATTTAAGTAAAAAAATTACTAAAGGTTGCCAAAAAACAAGTGTCTGCATTAATTATTTATTTGCATTTATTTTGATTTTATTATTTCCTTTTTTTTTTAAGTATATCTCTGATTTTGGAGGTGTTAAATTTTTAATGTTATTAATTATTATATTAGCTTTTATGTTACTTAAATTATTATTTTTAAAACTGGTATTTACAGACTTTACATCTACATAAACATTTTGTATATTGATCATTAAGTTCCTAAGCTTAACTTGAAATAACTTTAAATTTTATTAATTGTGTCTGAAAACTAAAAAAAATTTTGGTAATATATAATGGATTGTCGATTTAATTTTTTTCATTAATATTTAGAAATAATTGTTTAAATCCTATAATCATTTTCAGAGTGTAATAAGTATTTAAAAGCTGAGATGAATATTGTAGACGAGTTCTCTCGACTACCATAATCTAACCTTGATTTTCTTTAACGGATTTTTAAATATGATTTCAGTTAGTCTTTTATCTGACAGCTTAATTTAATAAATATATACCTATATTAATAATAATAAAATTTAAGCTAATCATTAAATTTCCCTTTGCTCTGCCTGAACAGTTTTCGATGAGCAGTTTGTGTTTGAGGTCAACGCTGGAGTCATCGATAAGCGCAGCGTGGAGATTCTTTTGTATAACTTCGATGCATATTCGCGGCATGTTTGCATTGGTGGCACCAAGTTGCAACTGGCCACATTGGATTTGAGCGAGCAGCTCAGCTTGTGGACGCCACTCACATCGGCCTCGGCACAGGACATGAAAGTGGATCTGGGCGATATAATGGTATCCCTGGCCTATCTGCCGTCGGCGGAGCGTTTGATGGTTGTGCTCATCAAGGCGCGCAATTTGCGTATTGTGGATGATGCACGCAACTCATCGGATCCGTATGTCAAAGTCTCGCTCCTTGGGCCGAGTGGCAAGAAGATAAAGAAGCGCAAGACGGGCGTGCAACGGAATACCGTTAATCCAGTTTATAACGAGGCGCTCGCCTTTGATGTCGGCAAGGAGACGCTCAAGAATTGCCTGCTGGAGTTTCAAGTGGTCCACGATGGAGTTTTGGGTGAGTGAAACTACACAAAAACAAAAGCTGAGAAATTCTTATCGATTCAATATATTAAATATATTTTATTTTTACAAATTATTTCAATTTTATTCACACCTTTTTCTGTTTCGCGTGAATCGGTTTTCGATATAATAAATAAATAATAATAATAATAAATAATAAATAATTTCAAAGATATATTTTACTAATTTCATCAATTCTTGATTTAAGAGGTATTAATCTGAACTGAAGAATTTATTTTTTATTTTTTTTTGTTAACGTTCTCTTTATCTTAAATATTTTAAAAATCTATAGTCCATTCAATAACGACATTATTTTTTTCTCCGAATGTATAAATTGCTTTAACAAAGCTTTCTAAATTGCATATTCAACACAGTTTACATTGAATCTGCAGCTGTGCTAAAATACTAATTAAAGATTTCGCAATTTGCCACACAGGTTCCAATGAGATATTGGGTCGTGCACTGATTGGCAGCTCGGCGGAGGTGCCGCACGACGAGAAGATATTCTTTGAGGAGATGTTTCGAGCCAAGAACGCAACCGCTCAGTGGGTGCCGCTGCACGAACCGGGTAATAACTTGGGTGCCATAGCGAAGACAGCAACCAAACACTAAAGCTGTCTGTTAGCGCTTAACAAACACAACTGTTGCGCAACTGTGGTTTGCGCCTCAACTAACAGAGGAGAAAGCTTCAAGGCCCCAAAGAGGATTTCACTTGGCTACAGTTTTTCTGGTAACTTGCAGGGATATATAATTAAGAAAAAGAAGAGCAGCAGATGCTGAGACAGTGCATATAGTCAAATCTATATAAATACAATTTTATATATAGAAAACAGTAACAGTAAATTAAATTATAAATAATAAAAGTTATTTTTAACATTTTTTAGAATTTATTTTTCTTTTATTTTACTTTATTTTGGTATAGTTTACTTTTATGTGAAAATTCTTTAGTTTGTCTGAAATGTAATATTTCATATATATTAATTATATTTTAAGTAGCCTTATTTATTTGTAAAACTGTCTTTTTTTGCAAGAACCAAAGAAAAAAATTACTATTTACAATTAACAAAGACAAACAAAGAAAAACACCAAAAAAAAAAAACTTTTTAATGTGCTTTCCGTTGTATCAATTAATCTTATCAAATATAACAATTTACATATTCAAATATATGGAAGATACTTAAATGGGCTAAATGTATGTCAAAGGGTACCTAAGATGCAATTATATATAAATATACATATATTTATTATACATTATATTTGCAAGATATGACTAAAAAATTTATACAAATAAATGAGGACGGATTTTGAAAGCCAAATACCATAAGAGATAAACTTGAATCTATATTAAATATATATACACTATATAAAGTATATAAACACTGCAAATTAGATAATCAAAACTTACAGCTTACAATTTTTAAATACTTAGCTGAATTTTGTTAAATGTTGGTTTTCAGTAAAATATAAATAAAATGGATACAACAGTTAAAATAAAATGTAAATGAGTTTACTTTCCCTTTTTGCCAATTTAAAAACATTGTACAATTATTATATATAAATACAACTTAAAATAAAACTTACCATTTCATTGGGAAAAGAAACTCAATATTTTAGTTTTTAAATTGAATGCACTTAATATTATCAACAAGCATGTAATAATTATAATAAAATATATATATTATTATAATAAAATTACCGGTTACAAATAAAAACTTCTCTACTCGAAAATATCTTAAACTTTATATTCATTTTAAATGTGCTCGAAATAATATAAATAATACTGCATTATATTTATTTATAAAAAATGTATAATGGATTTTAAGCTATTCGGTGTGGTTCCAGCGGTAAGGTAAAAAATTATTAAGGTTCGGCAAAGATTTTAATTGGTTATTAAATAAATAATATTAATTATCAAAGTGTTAGTAAATGTCGCATATTTTTTTTTTTTTTTAGATATTTTCGACTAGTTTCCCGTTCAACAACTGTTTATTATTTGAATCTATTTATACAAATCGATTATGAACCTAAACATATTTCAATTACTTGCTATAATTTGCTACCCACAAGTTAAAGATACAAATTAAAGTTCCTTACAAGTTCAAGCGCACAAAAAATAGGAATGCTTTCAATGTCTTGACTTGACCCCAAACCAGCCACCCGCCAAGCTTTAGCCCCTTACCTATCGCTGGTCCCTTTTAACTTGACTTATTTGGCAAATACTTGGCAACTTGTTGACCAACTTGGCATAAAAGAAAGTTGCTTTTGGCCAAGCCTTTAACTAATTTTCCAACATTGACTGATACATGTAGTTGTGGTAGAAGCGTTGGACAGGGGGTGAGGGGCTAGGCGACGCCACATTGCTTGCTAAATTGTGGGTGTCTCAAGTCTTAGTCTCAGCCTCAGTTCGAGTCCCGGTCCGGGTCCTGGCCCAGCGAGTCCTTGGAGTTCTTGGTGTCTCTCAAGTTTAACGCAAATTTCCTTTCAATCAAAATGTGCTTTCATTCAATTTAGAAACAGTTTCAAAAGTACACAAAAAAAAAATTGCTAAGATTAGTTAAAATATATGAAAAATTGTAACATCAAATTAAAGAGAATATTTAGCATAAATTTGTATTAAAAAATATAACAATTTTTAACAAAATATTTAAAATAAATTTATTAATTTTAACCAAAGACACAAAAATCTATATTACGAGTTATGTAAAAAGCACGTTTGTTAAAGCGTTTCGTCTTTCGGTTCCCGTTCCTATTACGGTTCCTGAGTTACTTCCAATGCAATATTAAATATTCGTTAAATCGGTTTCATTAACCGGTTGTTGAAATATTTTTAATTTCGGTTCATGTTCCGATTTCAATTTTGCTTCGATAACCTGGAAAAAACTTTACTTTGGTAGTAAAAGCTAAAATGTTTTAATATTACGAATATATTTATATTTCTTTAAGTGATATTTTCCTTAAAATTGAGTGTAAGCTGGCCAAAAGGACAACGGCAAAAACAACTGAGCAAACTTTGAGCAGTTGCCAAGAGTTGAGATGGCGCCTAAAACGCAGACTAGAAGCAGGCTAACTGCTTATCGGCTAAAACGGAAAACTCTCTTGATAGATTGTCAGCTAAGCACTTTGAAAGATATATTATATATGTATATATATATATATGTTTAAATCCGCAGTTAAAGTCAACATTGCAGATAGAGAAATTGTTTGGCCAAATGTTTGGCATGTGTTTGCCATTTTTCTAGCCAGGTAGTTTGGCTTAATATTATATTTGCAGTTGAATAAGAGGACTGTAGTCGGGGGAGCGCGCTTTAAGACACTCTGTAAATATAATTTTTTGCGAGTTTTTAACTGATTTTGATGAAATGTTTAAGTATACGATTATAATATTTATTATCAAGATATGTAGCCGATTGGAAAGTATTAAAATTGTGGATTTTATTGCTGTTGTTAATCGATTTAAATTGATTTGCAGGAAAATGAGAAAGTCATCGGTAAATTAATTTCTCCGCAATTCTTAATACATTTAAATATGATAAACAAGCTCGAAGATACTATCAAATTAAGATAGGCTTCATAAAAATAATCAAACCAACTACAAATTGGGATCAATAAAAGTCGCATTATCACATCGATTTATTTGTTGCCGAATTGCGACAGCTTCCAGTTAAATCTTAAACGGAATTCCGGCATTAATAAAAACTACACACACACTGACATTCACACACACACACACACATACACATTCATCTTTATTGGCCATTCAATATATCAGCTATTTTTTTTGTCTGTGTGTTTTTCATTCCTTTATTCCCAAATTCAACTATCAATTTTTGGCCAAAATACTGTGCATCAAAGTCCATTCACAAAACAAAAAAAAAAAACTCAAGTAACTGTAACTGCTAACGAGCGAATTCCATTTTTAATTTTGTTGAGCTTCTTTTCTGTCTTTTCTGGTACTTTTCAGCTTCTTTTCTACAGCTATTCTCTGTTTGCAAAGCTTGTCAAACGTAAACTAACGGCATTTTCTTTTACTGATTTACACAATCAATTTCGAGCTTTTGTGATGCGGCAAAAGACTAACGACAAATGGCGAGGAGCGCACGACTACTTCCAATATTTCCCCCCATTCTCTCTCACACTCTTTCCATACACTCAGACAAAAATATGCTATACAAAAAGAAAAGTAACGCATTTTTAATGCAGACTGCGTATTAGTGATGTACTTTTAAATATATACTTAGTAAATTGAATCAGAATAAAATATATTTATAAGTTTAAAAGGTAAACTACATTTTTTGTATCTGCTTATTGTTCCCATTCAGTTTTATTTTTTCTAAGTGTAGACTGTTGCATTTTTGTTGTTATATTGGATATTTTTTTTTTGTATGTTTCTCCCATGGCTGCTGCTGTTTGTCCCGTTAAGTTCGGCTTCGCTTTCGCATTCGAATTTGGTGTTGAAGTTCTCTCTCCTCTGCCCGCGAGTGAAATTGTCGTCAAAGCACAAAAAATGTCTGATTGTTGTTTTAGCAAGTAGCCTCCCCACGCCCCACGCCTCTAGACTTCACACACAAGCACACACTTGTCGTTTTTGGCTGTGCATTACAACTCGTGTGTGTATGTACGCGTGCATGCGTGTGTGTGTGAGTGCAGCTAGTAATAGTTCCAGTTCTAGTTAGTGTTACATTTCCCATTTTTCAGATACCCTTGAAATAAGGGTATTTTGGTGTTGTCGAGCATATTGAAGAAAGTTTACAAAATGTGTATTTTTTTTGCTGCAGTTAATAAAAAAGCCACAGCTTTATATATTTATATATTTATACATATATACTAATTAAAAATTAAATTTATTTGATTTCAAAGGGTATTTTATCTTTGGCAAAGTACGTAAGAGAGAGAGTTGTTGCCCCGTCTCCTTCCAACACACTCTCTACGGTAGCTTAGCAGTTGTGGTGCTCCTTTTGATGTTGACCGCATTCGCTCTCGCTCTTTCAATTTTTCTTGTTCCTTTTTGGTAGCCTTTTATTGTTTATGCAACTGTCAGCAGTTTTCGTTGAGAAACTTTTCGTCTCACAATTGAAGATTTACTTCACATGTGTGTGTGTGTGTGTGTGTGTTTCGTTATGTATGTTTGCTTTGGCTCAGCTTACATGGACAATGTACAAAATATGAGCGCGCTATCATTGTGTGCTTGTGACTCTGTGTGAGTGTGGGTGTGTATTGCTTCATATTTGTTGTCATTTCCAATTGTTTCTGCGACTTTTGACAGCTAGCAGATTAGCTTGGCGACGCCGCTGCCTCTGCAGAGCAGCAGATAACAGTAACTCTTTCGTTTATTGGCATGCGACTAAAGGACATTGTCCAGGGAAATCAGCGTTGAAGAGGTGTGCACTACCCATAACCCTTTCCCCCACCCCCTCGCTCAGCCCTTACCCATCTCATGCGAGTGCAACTTGTTCTTGCTGTTATTTCCGCAAAACATTTGACAGATCTGTGGAATATTTATGACGTAACATAATATTTTCTTTATTTAAAAGTGTTGCATAACTTGTCCTGCTTCGTTCAAGGTGCTGCTTGAAGTAATTCCCAAATGGTTCTGGCATCGAGCAGATAATACGGCTTAACCTGTATTAAAGAAATGTATACGAATCGATTTCCGATAACTTACCATTTACAAAATCAAATTAGAAGCTGGTGTTAAATCGAAATATTTAATATTTCATTTAGTCGAGCACTCTCGACTAGATCATTCTTACTTCATATAAGTTTAATATTTATTTATGCGTTATTTCCGCTAAATATGTTGTAGGAAGTGATGTGTCTGCAACATGCTGTGGCCAGGGATTTTCATTTTTTTCTTTCGCTCTTTTTTTCACAAAAATGAAAATTAATTAAATTATTTGCAGCTAAGCAAATGTCACATTTGCGGCTTTGAATGCGATATGCAATGCAGCAGAAGCAGCAGTAAAAGCTCATCAATAAACAAAATTTATGGCTTGAAACACAATTGTGCAACGAACACGGAAAACAATTCCAACAATAAAAACAATGACAACCATAACAACAACAATAACAGCAACGGGCGCAAATAGCAACAAAGTGGGCCCAAAAATGGGGCGCCAAAAATGGAGAAAACTAAAGGCAAAGCCAATTAAAGACACGCCTCAACAGCAGCCAGCCAATGTGGGCGTGGCACAGTACTATAAAACATTGTGCACATTACCCAAAGCACCGCTATGCCCCCTCCACTCGCTCCCTAACCCAACCCTTCGACCACTGGAGCAGGAGTCAAAATGGTGACGAGTAACCAAATTTCCGCACCCAATCAGCATATTTAAATTGTGTTGTGTGTTGGTGATTGAAATGCATGAGCTACAACACACATACACACACACACACTCACACGTATATACATGCAACGTAAATGGGACAACACTGTTGGTGGCGACACTGTGCATAGATCAGAGGGACACTCTGGTCACACTGGCAAACATGCATTTTTATCCCAAAGATAAAAAAACAGAGAGAAAGTCAGCAAGTTTTTCGCTTAAACTGTAAACGACAGCTAAACCAGTGATGCCAATTAACGATTATCAAAAGAGCTAAAGAAAAGCTAATAAAAAGGAAAAAAATTTAAAGCAATTGGCGTGTTAATTTAAAACATTTATAACTTGTTTTAGGTGTATTAAATTAATCAATATTTAATTCAGGAACACATTGTCCATTTAGATGTATTTTGCCAGAGCTAAGATCATGACAAAAAAAACAGTAGCTAAAACTTTAGTTTTAAATGCCAATATTAAAGCTTTTTCTTAACATTGAAAATCTAGCCAGAATCGACTTTTCGATTCAGTACAAAAAGCACTGATTTTAAATTTTATGACTTTTAGGCGTCAGCTTCAGTTTTAGTTCCCACAAAAACTAGCCTAGCTTTTCCGCTAATTGATCAGCACTGACTTACAGCTGGCAACGCTGCTGGTTGCCATTCCCATTCCCATTCCATTTGCCCATTTCGCATACTGGTTTCCAGGCACATTCCCATTCCCATACCGATTCCGATTTCGATTCCGATTCCCGTTCAATGCTGGTCAGCAGTTTCGTTTTGATTGTGCGATTTTTATTCTAATTTCCTTTTTGTGTTTTGTTTTGCTGTGCATTTTTCTTCCTACATTTTTTCTTTGTGTGTGTGTATATGTGTGTGTGGTGAGCTGGTCAACCGCAGTTGGAGCTCTAATTGCTGGCCATCGACTAAGCTGGCTAGCAACACATGCCTCTTGCTGCATGCCACATGCCACATTCCGCCTTCTGCCTCTGCCAAGGTGCCTGCAGCAAAATGGCCTCGATTCAATATTGTTTTTCCCCCCAACAAGAAAAATAGCTACGATCACACTGACTGGAACACTTAATGCTATTCATTTTTAATTGGAATTTGGGCGCAAAGCCGTATTTTTCGTTGCTTCGGAACTGGAACTGGAAGTAAACTCGATTAAATGGCGACCGCAAGTATTCCAATTCTAGTTTTTTGTATGCCTGCATGTGAATATTGCCACTTCAAATGACGCCAAAGCCGGTGAAATAAATAAAAAATAATCCTGACCAGCAAAACGATTGAAAAAAGTCCAATAAATCTGAATGAAATCAATACTAGAATAACTTCAGTTAATATCTCATCCATAAATCCCGAATTTCCCTTTGTTAATCAAGTAAAAGCTTTGTTTCTTTTTTACCCATTTGACTGCATACTATCACAGATCAATTAATTTCCCACTAATATTTATATGAGATTTTAAACAGCGAGGCTTGAGTACTTTTCAAAGCAAAAACAAAATTATAGAAAACAGTTAACCAATTTTTGGAAATGTCAATTCAGTTAAAGCATTGATACTTATCAAAGTACAGCTTGCTTAGCGAAAAACAACTATTTACGAAATCACAACAGAGATCAATTAAATTTACACTAATGTCGATTATAAATTACCCAATAAAATAACTTTAAGGATTTTTGAAGTGAAAGAGAGAGTGTGAGTACTTTTCAAAGTTACGCTCTTTGAGTTTTATCTCGCTCACACGCACAAAAATAGAATGGAGCGTAACAATGGGAGCTATAAAAACGAACGTGCAGAAATCATTTCAGTATTGCTCTTCGTGCATTAGCCGAATCAAGAAGTGATCAAATAATATTTGTCGGATTTGAAAATACAGCAAAATACAACACCTTCCGTGATTTTGGCAGAGCGATTTTACAGAGTACTTTTCGACGTGTTTAGTGAGTTTTGTGTCAATTTTGCGTGCAGTCGCCCAAAGCTATATAGTTTTATGAGGAGTGAGGAAAAGGAAAAAAGGCATGCATGTTGAAACGTAACGTTGCAAATCCTCACGTGATTCAAACATCATGACGTAGGCGGTGAAATAACTGTAAAGCATGCAGAGAGAGGAGAAAACGTAGCTGACAGAACAAGCACACAAACGGTTGCTTGGATAAGAAGTGTTTTTTTTCCTTTTTTTTTTATGTGTGACTGTGTGTGTTTGGTGCACGTGTGGAAATATGGAAAACCCGAAATTTTATTAAGAAATATAAATATATAATAAGAGCATTAAATTAAATTAAAAAATTTAATAATAATAATATTTTTTATGTTTTTTTTTTGTGTTGAGTTGCGTCTTGTCGCTAACAGTGAGAGTCAAGTGTGAAGCGATGTCAGATAATTCGAAACGAAACTCGATGAATGATTTAATGGCGTCCTTAATGGTTGGAACTCAACATTGCTCAACGCTGATTCCAGACGTGAGAGCGAAAGAGGATCATCGTGAAAAATAATGGTAATTTCTCTCTTTTAAAGTTTACAATATAATGGGATTAACTTTTCAGTCTGCTTCACTTTTGTTTCCCACGATTTGTATTTTTCCAAAGCTTGTTTTCATATATTTATTTTAAAAGCACCGCGTGACAAAAAAAGCGTTTTCGCTTATTTAAGTCTCTGCAGCGTGTTCGTGTCATGACGTCACAGCACGTCGCTCTTGAGGTAAATTTTATGATTTTTTAGTTTGTCCGTGTTTTCGCTTTGGTCATAGTTGAAAAAGGTTCGACAGCCGCAAAAATCTCGAAAAATGCGATTCGGATGCGGATGTGTTTTGGAGGGTTTTTTTTTTTTTTTGGTTTTAAAGTATTTTAAAGAAATAGGTTTAAAAATTGGTTCCCTTTAAACTTTAGTATCATGAGTATCAATTTTAACTCATTTCTATAGTCTTAACAGTCTGTAATAATTAATAAAAAAACAAACGTATATAAATTATATTAATTATTTCTTCGCTTCATATATATATAATGTCATACACAATTAGGTTTTTACTACATTTGAAATCCTTAATATCCCAACACAATTGCATTTCAAAGGTCGACATGAATACAAATGAATTGAATTGAAAACATTTTCATTCTGGTTTCACTCTTGATTTTGTTGTTGTTGTTCGAGTGTTTTATCAAAT
The DNA here is from genome assembly GCA_035042345.1 of Drosophila fungiperda. NCBI lineage: Eukaryota > Metazoa > Arthropoda > Insecta > Diptera > Drosophilidae > Drosophila > Drosophila fungiperda. The sequence goes on along the minus strand of JAWNLM010000145.1, from coordinate 3,315,414 downwards.
TATCAAATTTTGGCGACATAAATGCTGAAAGTGTTTTTGCTACAACTGAACAGTTAACCTGCTGTTGTCATTTGCTATGTGTGTGTGTTGTTATCAACTAACGGCATTTGCTATTGCCATCTCACAGCTACTGCCCCTAACCACAACACACACCCGTCTAAAGCATTCGGTGGCGATTTGTGTTAAACAATTTGTAGCCCATGTTTTGGTTGTTGTTGCTTTTGCTGCTGCTGCAGGCGCAAACTGATTTAACTTATCGCGTTTGCCACGCGTGCCACTCATGTGAAAACAAGCAGTTGCAAGGACACAACACACACACACGCGTTGTAATCGTCGCGCAATGACTGTTACAGTTACTGGGAACGTGGTTGCGCCACAAGTGTGGCAGACAGCCCAACAACAATTTCAATAAAATACACCAGCAGCAAAATATTTATGACAAATATTTACTGCTTAATAAATTGGAATCAGTATATCAAATTTTAAAATTGTTTATTTATTTTTGTTATGTCAACTAAATTCAGTCTACATAATAAATAAAAAAGTAAATAAAAATGTATAAGCTATATTAAAAATCAAGAAATATTTATAAGATGAAGATTGACCATATAAAAAATAGTAAAAAGGTTTCTGGTTATAATATATATATATAATACAATATATGTATTTAGAAACAGATAATAATATTCGCGAAACGGGGGCAGTTATCGATAAAACTAAATACAATTTTAAGTTGATCTTGCTGATTAAGAATTTATACAACTTACGGGCTCAAAGATGCCTGTTTTATGCCTTTCCATAAAACTTTTTGTAATCGGTTCAAATTTATATTAAGATGCTGTGAGTTATTTTAGTATGCTTAAGCAATTCAATACAAGTCAATGGCAAAGTCAGTCATCTTCCTTTAAATTAGTCAATGTGTAAACTCTCTTTTCTTCTTTCTTTCGAAATAAAATTGCATCCTATCCATTTTGCATCTGGTTTAAGATTTATTTGTTTTGGCTAAGCTTAAGCAAACTGAAAACTGAAAACCAGCCAAGTCTTGTAATTTTGTCATTTTGCAATTGATACTAAAACATGTGTTTGAGTCTGACCATGTTGTGCACACTCACACACACACACACACACAATAAACATAAGCCTTGAAGTATGCTACAGTTTTGTCCTGTTTTTCCCCCTTTTTTGATACTTCTAACTGGCTGAATTTCTATTCCAGACAGTCATAAAACATAAATCTCAACAACAACAACAACAAAAAAAACACTAACGAGTAAAAAGTTGAAAAAATAAACAGAAAAAAAGGTTCAAGTGCTCGACAAAAATTCGAATTCGAACCCGAAAACCCGTTACCCGCTATCCGAGTGTTGCCAACTTTGGCTGCTGTTGCTTTTTCAGTTTTGTTGTATTTTGTTTCTGTTTCTGTTTCGGTTTGTTTTGTTTTTTGTTTTGTTTTATTTTTTGTTCTCTGTTTGAGTTTTGCTCGTGTTTGCTGAATGCTCAATAGTCATAAATTTTTGTTTTTGTTTTGGGCGCACAAGCAACAACAAATTTAACTGCATATTTTTCGTAAAATTCAATTTTTTTACCATTTGCCCTTTATGCAGTGTTCTCGGCTTGTCTACCACACTGTTAAAAATGATCAAGCTTGTCTTCACTACAATTAAGAGTCAGATAGAAATGTACAAAATGTTTATTATTAATTTATTATATATTGTCAATTTAATTTGTTTTTAGTTATAAAGTACTTTTAAAAAGATTAAAATCTACATTATAAATTTACAAACAGTATTTATTTATATTGATAGATTTTTGATCGTTATCCCAAGGCTGAAGCATTAGCTGATTTCAAGGGCTACTTAATATTCACTATTTTTTCCAATAGGAATTTCAATAAAATTCGTACTCAAATAATAGTAAATATATAATTAAAATATACTTATTTTTTCAAAAACGCAGAATTTTTATTTGAAAATATGTTTGTTATTTCGCTTTAGGAAATTGAATTTTCTTGTTTTAATTAAATTACAAAATAAGCAGCTTGTTTAATTATTTATTTACAACTTATTTATATATTCAAAATAAAAATAATTTCTTATGCATAATAAAAATATTTTTTTTAAATTATTTAAAAATATTTGCTTTTAAAATATTTAAGTTGTTCAACAAAAACTTAATTTGTTTGTAAATTTTTGTTTGAAAATGTCTGTGGAATTATTTTGTCGTGCGACTTGGTTACTGTGCCACCCTAATCTCACCCCTCCCACTCAACCACCTCTTGCATTACTAGAATGTCAGATCAGGTCATAAAGAATATTTGAACGTAGAACGTTGTTCGCAAAAAATGAAAAAATTCGACTAATAACAATGTCTTTGCTGTTGGTGTTATTCTCCCGCTATATCTCCGTACCCTCTCCCTCTCTCTCTCTCTCTGAGAAGACCACGCCCACAGAATTTTATCGCGCTGCCTCGAAACGAAATGAAATGCGACAAGAAAAAGAAAATAGGCGAATGTCCTGGCAAATGTCCTGGCAATCGCCAAAGTCCAGCAAAGCAGTACCCAAAACTTGTTGTTCTTATTATTGTTGCCCCATTTGTTGTCCTTGCCACAGTAGAAGAAGTAGCAGTTACAACGGCAACAGCAGAAGCGGCAGCAGCCACAAAAGCCGCAGACAAACTGTTTGTTGGCCTGTGGTTTTGACCAGAGGGGTTGAGGGGTATGGGGTGTGGCAAGTTATCGTGCATTTGGTTTATGAATTCGGTTTTGACTGCAAGCGTTCAACTGGAAAATGCCAGCTATTCTCCAGCTGTCTGGGAGTTATACTCCCTACCTGCCCCTGCCACTTACTTTTGGTTGCACGCATTTTTCTATCAATTTTACAGCTCGCTTCAAGTACTGCTGACCCTTAAAATGATGGCTCTTTTCAAGTTTCATTTTGCTGCTTGTTTGTTTTGGCCACACAACATTTTAATTGGTTTAAATTTCTTTTTTGGTTTTTTTTTGTTGTGTATTTTGTTGCCCTCCAAAAAGAATTTATTTACATTTATTTGAGTAATTTGCAAAGTCAAACAAATGCCACCAATCAAGCTAAACATTTTCTACGCATTGGTAATTAGTCAAGAATTCTTTTTTAATTACGCGCATGCAAAAAAGAATATTTCACATTTTGTTAGTCAACTTATGTCTATTAAATTGAAATTAAATTTGATTGAACAAAAGCTTTTCATGAAAAATTTCTTAGCTTACATACACATGGCATTTATTGAAGTAATGAAATTACTTTAAGAATGTTAATAAAAAATGAGGAAGAGTCTAATATTAAGGAAATGAGAAAAATAAATTTAAATAATAATAAAATGAAGAGCTCGACTTGGAGAATCTCTGAACACAGCTGTTAAATACTGAGAGTTTTACAGTGTATCAATTATATTTCAAATTGATTGGCTTAAAATTTATGCCACATATTGCTATAGTAAATCGATTTATATCTATATTGGCGAATATTAGAAATAAATTTCATCTGCGTGTAGAACTTATTTTTATCTCTGATAGTCTCTAAGATCGACTAGCTCGTACAGTCGGCTAAACGAACTTGTCTATAAAAATATAAAACTTGGTTGTTAATGCTGATCAAGATTATATATACTTTAAGGAATCGTCAAAGCATACTTTTTTCTCTAGCAAGGAATTGTCACTGCTTTCTCTGCTACCTTTTACATAAAAGTATACTTTTGCCATGAGCTTAATGTGGAACGGAAACCATTTGTTAGTTTGTCTGATCTTTCGCTTAACTTTTGCTAATTGTGCAAGTCACCATGACTTGCTTTCGAGTCAAGTTTGCCTTCATTTTATGTTGGGACAAAAGTTGAAACCCTTGAACACATTTGCATAAGTCCATAAAATCGCGCTCATTTGTAATGCTAACCAATAAGGAAATACGACGAACACTTGTGCCCAGCCACAGATACGGATACTAGACACACACACACAGACACAACACACATACACTCACACACATAAACACACATACATAACAATAGTCACACATGCGATATTCAAATGCAAATTGACATCGCACACGCCACACAGCTTTTCAGCTTTTTTTCACCCTTTTTTCACCAATTCTGACTCGTCTGACTCTTCGTTCTTAAAGACTATTTTTTAATACCCTTTTAAGGAGTTTTATGATTAGATTGTGATACTTTTAATGCATTGAAGGAGACGTATCCAACGCTAAAAATTATATTTATATATATCTATATATATAAGATCAATATTCAAGTCGATATAGCCATCCGTGTTTATGTGATTGACTGTCTGCATTCTTGTTTCAATGTGAGGGACTAGCCTCAGTATTAAATCTTCTGATAACTTGGACCATATCCATCTTTTTGTGGGCAAAATCGGAGCCAGTTGGATCGGATCTCTATTATATATAGCTGTGATTGGAATAATAGGTAGAGGGATTAATTCTTATATGGAAAGGTTTTTTGCTTAGAAATATATCCGTACCAAACTTACTCAATTATGCGTTATTTTTTTGTTGATATAGGTGCAATTGATTAAAAGATGAGTTTTAGTATGATGTATACTTAATAAATTCACAATCTTTGCGTTTTATAATGATGCGACAAATTATTATTAAGATGGAACAATTTGTTTTATAAATTTATAATAAATTTGAAAATATAGTGTAAATAAACTTGGATGTAAAAATTAAAGAAGTTCAATCCAGGTTCTATTAACTCTTTTCCTGCAGCGCAAATATTATGGATTTTTACGTGTTATGGGTTATTTTCGTTGTAATCGCGTTAAGCAGGAGCAGACGCAGACCGTTTATGATGATGATGATGATAATGATGTTTATGTAGTAGTTCGAAATCGTTTTGCATTTCTCAACTCTTTTGACAATTGTAAAAATTAGGAAAAATAACTTTTGCCACTTGATCTACGCAGCAGCTCGCAAAAGTTTTATAAGCGTCATAGTTTCGGCTTAAGCAACGCAATTTGCCTAATTAGCCAAGAGTTTCAAGGAGCTAACCAAAAACAATTAAAAACAAACTGTAATCAGGAAATTGTATTGCATAAATCTAAATGCAGGTGAAAACAAGTTCAATTGCTAATAAAGTTATAGCACTTTGGGGTACAAATCCCTCAATGATACTGGCAACTACTAATTGGGTTTTAAATAATGCATGAAAACAACAAATATTCTTAAATTTATGAATATCTAAATTGATTTTCTTAGGTTTGACTATGAAATGTGGTTTACTGCAGCCAAGGTATTTTTATGAAAGTAATAAAACAGAAAATGCAATTAAATATTTCTTATTTTTTGTGGCTTAGTTATTGTTTGCTTTATGAAATGCAAGTTGATTAAAAAGAATTACATTTTTAACAATAATAGACAATGTTTAAGTCATTTAAAAAAAGAGTAAAGTTAAAGCGAATATTTTGAATACCCCCAGGGAGACACCAATATTTTTTAAGACTGAATCTGAAATCTGAAGAGAATTGTATTTATTTGTTTCTAATATAAAATCTTATCTAATTATTGCTGTGCTAAATCCGATCTAATCTTGGGAGAAAAGCTTTCAAGACCTATTTTCTACGGTTTTTGAATCAGAAAAAAAATTGTTCAAATCTTTTTTGCTCAAAAAATGAACAATTGCTTAGCTTCTTAGTCGTTTTTATAACGAAGCGAGCTGTTTCAAATTTTAAATTTAATTCACATAATTACCACTTCAGTTGGTTTTAATTTGTACAGCTTTAACATTCACTTGTGCAGAATTCGGCTTTAAGCATTTGATTTGTTGCGCGTGTCCTTGCCACAAATAACCCTTGTACTGGTAAGCCGAGTCATGACTGATGTTTAATGCCTGCGCTGACAGTTGTCTCCTTATGGCCATTTCGCCTGGGTTAACACACACACACTTCTACACACACACACTTCATTTGCGATAATAGTTTGTTAGGAACAGTAATAACAAAAAGGACGCATCAAACAATTATAGTCCCGCCGCTCGCTGACATAAAAACCTTTGACAAATTTGCCTGGTTGCTGTTGTTGTTGCTCCTTCTGCACTTAAGGCGTCCTTTTGACAGCAACAACAAAACTGACTTGCTAATGAAAAGTTTATGGCCACGGGGCAAATACTTAGAGCACCATAAATGGATATTGTAGCAGCAAAGCACCATAGCAAAAATGTATCACTTTTTGGACAGAAGTAAAGAGTCCACAAAGCAGTTACTTTTAAAACAAAAATATTGAGTGTTAATTTAAAATTGATAACCAAAAAAATGTTAGTTTGTTATTGAAAAGTTAAAAAAGGCCTTTATTTCAATTTTTATTTATTTATTACTACTATATTATGATGGAGGCGTTGTTTAATAATCTACTGGAATTTTTAAAGGGTGCAAATTAATCATAAATTGATCAGATAATTGTCACTTGAATTAAGATACATTTACGACAAAGTTTTTACGGAGATTTGTTAGTTGTTAATTTTTGCTTTACATTAAATTAATTTATTAATTGTCAAAGAGAGACTGTTTTTTAAGAGAATTAATAAAATAATTGAGAATTTTACAGCAGGCAAGCCAAATAAACATTGCTTTACCAAGAAGATATATTGTTATGCAATGTAGAATTAAAGATTTGACCAAATAAACAAAGTCATTGCAGCAATTAATTTGTGTGACAAAAATGTTAATTTGCCCCATGGTGACAAATAAATGCAAGCAAACTCAGCTGCTGCTGTTGTTGCTGCTGCTGCCTGTCTGTTTAGTGGTAATATTATTTACACCGAATAGAACAGTGAGTAAGACAGGATGGGTCTGGGTCAAGAGCAATGGGGGAGAGGCGAGAGAGCAGAGGGGCAAATGACAGTGGGGCACAGACACAGCAGCACTTTACGTGAATGACGCCCACAAGGCATCAACTGGAATTATAACGCATACGCAGTGTGGCCAGCGCACAAAAATATGCAACAATAATTTCTATAAATGTGTGTGTGTGCGTGAGTGTGTGAATGTGTGTGTGTGTGAGAGTGTTTCTGTATTTTAAAAGCAAAATGTGTCAGCCACAAGCGACATGAGCGGATTCCAACAATGCCAAAATGAGCATGAGGCAACAGAAGCTAACAGCGGAGAAAGGAGGAAAGGGGCGGGGCATGGCTATTTTATTACACACACACGCACACACATCTCTGAACAAGCCAACTAGTTGTGGTGTGTGTATGTGTGTGTTTTGGTCGGATTGTTTTCACAATAAACCTGAGCAAAGTCATTAGAAAATTTCAATTATATAAACAACAACAGATACAGAAACAAAACTCACAAATACACAAAATTATATAGGGATGATCGAAATGCGATAAACAAATATACACTGTGCAAATATTTGGTTACTCTCGATATGAAATTTATAATATAAAAGGGAAAGCAGCTGACAACATAAAGTAATTATGTATTCATGATCAGCAGCAATAGTCGAGATGATTTTTCCAAGCTGAACTCAGTCAAGTTTTTTTGATTTTATATATGATTTTTTTCGTAATGCAAATATCGATAAAAATCGATTTGCAATACAAATTTTCAGACATTACATTTAAATTAAATTTTGAATGTAGCTTGCAGAAATTTAATCTAGATTGGATTGAAAACGACAAACTATTATAGACAATTGCAGGCGGAGGAGAGGGCAGCAGGATAACCGACAGAGAGAAGAGAGTAGCAGGATAATCGAAGCACTTTTACAGATTTGTATCTACTTTAAATAATGATTTCGTATCTCTTTCGTTTTAACATTAGGCTTGAATTTGCATGAATATTTATTTGCACACAGTCAAAGCAACAAATTCCAAAATTCGATCAACTCTGGCCAGAAACGAACAGAAACAAACACACATGTGTGTGTGTGTGTGTGTTTATGGCACCGTTGTCAGGTATTTTACGAGCATTGTATCGATAAACAATAAAATCACACACACAACACACTCACACACACCACTTAATCACTCCTCCCTGCAATGGAGTTAGAAATTTTTTATATTTATTTTAATTTTATTTGTTTTGTTTGCCCTGTTGTATGCAGAATGGTAAGAATGGAACACTAACACCCCGACCCGTACCGCCCCTAACCCCCTCTTCCTTCACTTTTATTGATGCAAATCGAAATTGAAAAGAGCCTTTTGAATGTATACAAAACATGTGTGCTGCTTCTCCCTGGCTGGCTGCCTTCTTGCTTGGCAAAAAGTTATTATGCGGTGCTTGTAATATTTATAATGCAATAAATAATTTTATTATGTGCCAAGAGCCAAGCAAAATAATCACGCGAGAAAAATAGAAGAAAGGAAAACAACAACAATAGAAGCTCGCTGAATGCACAAATAAATCAAAATGAAAATATGCATTCGCTGATATATGCTGCATAAATTCAAAACACTTTTTCACTTTAACTTGGCAAATGAGTTTTGCAATTTCCATAGAACCACATTCATTCCCTCATTCAACTAACGCACATATTCCTGTTAACAGCCACCGAAAAAATGCACAAAACATTGTTAGCCCTAAGCCAAATGACTCAGTTGGTTTATTTGAATGTGCCTCGCATAACTCCTGGTTTTAGCCGTGGAGACAAACGATATGCGAATTTAAATGCGAGCACCTTTTAAGGCCTGCAAATGTCAAAAGTCAAGCTGGGGATTTATTTAATGGACTTGGACTTGGCCTTGCCAGAAAAGGTGCGAATATCAATAAAGCTAAACAACAAACAAGTATTTGCGATTGCTAAGCTAAATTCCATTTCATTTTCTTGGTTTTCTTTGGCAACACAAAGTTGAAAATTTGTTAGATGCTTCAAATTGTGCTTAACAGTAATAAAATTACTAACATAATTGAATGATGTTGGCTTTAAGTAAATATGAAAATTGTCTTGTTTGTTAAATTTGACACAAGCTTATTTCATATTAAACATCAACTAATATTGATATTTAACAACAATTCGTAAATTCACATTCCATAAAAGTTACAAATCAATTTTGTTGTCTAATTTGACATAAATTTATTGCTTGCTAAATTATTTGTTAGCTTAATTTACCGCCTAACTTTTTTTTTTATAACTTATGCATCAAACTAAATACTTAATTTTCTCAAACTGGCAACATTTTTGGGCAAAAAGAAATTTTGCTGCTTCAAAATATGCAAAATGTATGCAAATCTTTTGTATTTATAGCTTTAATCCACTTCACGCTCGGCAGGCTGCACTATATATGAACTGTGTATGTTATTTTTCCATTTCGTCAAGTAAAATTGCCACACACGAACACAAACACACATAAAGAAAGATAGAGAGAGAGAGAGAGAGGAAGAGGAAGAGGGGTGATTTATATAGATGGGTAGGTGGCGTATGGAGCTGCATCTATATTGATAAATAATAATTTGTCGCCACTCTGACTCAAAGCGAAAATTTAATTGCTTGTCGTTGGTTCGGGGATTTGGCCAAACAGAAGAGGAATTATACTGTAGGAAGGAGGTGTAGGGGGTAAGCTAATATGCAACACTGAAAATTGTTTGATTAGTTGCCTGCAAACATTTACTTCGCTGCGGCGTTACGTATACGCCATGGGCGTGTTATAAAAGTGGGTGAAATGGATAAATGGAGGATGGATGGGTGGAGGATGGGTGGAGGATGGGTGGAGGATGGTTGGATGGATAGTTGACTGGTTTGGTGGATTGGCGGATTTCCGGATGACTGGGTGGAGTGATGGTTGCACAGAAGAAAGGAACACAAATATAGAAAACAGAGTACACAGAGAAAAATATCAATTGGATAAAAATGAGAAAGTAAAAACTGTGTAAGCAACGATTTGTTTTCCACAGCTAGGATTGTACTGAGCCTCGAGGTAAAAAATTTCTTGATAAAAGACTGTGTTCGTTTTTTTCACAGTGTATAACTGGCAATCAGACTCCGCGTTTGGGTGTGGTTTCTATATTTGATTGGCTTCCACATGGCTTGATTAATAAATGGTGCGCTTTTGTGCCGGTATTGACAAATATTACACACCGCAGTCAAGACGACGATGGCGATGGCAATGAGAAAAATTCGTCCTGCTTTGGAAAAAGGACTTCAGTTTCACTTGTCAATTGTCAATTGCCCTGTCAGCAGACATGGAATTAACGCTTTTCAACTCGCTCGCAGGCGCAACGAAATTCTTTCACATTTTAACAATGTCTGCAGCAGATGCCACACTCTCCACTCCACAAAAAAAATCCCCATTCTTCAATCCACCACTCGCCCCTAGTCATAACACTGCTGACACTTTCAATCAGCATCGACTGCAGAAAGAAATTCACAAAGTCGATTCACAGATTTGGCTCAATAAATGTCATTAGATTGTCAAGTGCATATTAAAGCCGTAATTGCGAGACGTGCTCAGCATTTTGCAACGACTTAAAAAAACCGATTGTAAAATGTATGTGAAGAAAATTGAGTTTTGCCGACATTTACATATCAATAAAATCAAACTTACATGTGAGGAAGCCGGAAGCTCTTCTCATATACTTCTCATACTCAACCAATAAATATCCGCCGAAAAAGTCATTATTTTAATTTATATATTTCACAATAGTACATTTTATTTCATACTTGAAATGCTAGGCATAAATATACAAAACGAAAATCTCTTCTTGATTATAAGAAAAGATACAATTCGGCACCATTTTCCTGAAAATTGTGAAACGCTTCTGATTATTTATGTATTTGTGAGTTTTTAGCTCTACAGATTGAATAACTCACCAGTATTCAGCAATCCGTTATAATAAATTCACACAATCACAACTTAATCTTATTCATATCTTATCTTAAAGGAAATAATTTAAATTTATGTTTTTCTGTGAATAAATATACGAAAAAAATGTATATTTAATTTCTGAAAAAAATAGCACTAAAAATACTTAATTTAAGATTGTTTTCGTACTTATGTTTTTATAGAAATATCTCTGTCAATGCGTTGCGAACTTCATAAGACAATTTAAACATTCTGCATAAAATAAAAATTGATTTCCAATTTTCAAAATCACTCTGAAACCTGAAAGTTATATTGATTTTGGAAAATAATTTTTAAACATGTGAAAAGATTAAAATCATTTTATTGCTATGTTTCATAAATATTTTCCAATATTAAGTAACATGTAAATAAAATACTTAATAATTTTAATTAATTCATATAAGCTTAGAAACTAGTTTAAATTGTTTGGTGATTGTGGAATTACGGCCAATCATATGGCGAAACTCTAAATTTCAGTCACAAAATCCAATTCTAAGCCACTTTAAACTAAGTCTGAAGTCATTTTTAAAGCTCTGAATTTATTTAAGTGCTTCGTTTATGTCTAAGATATATAGGTTAGTCTACAAATCGAGTTATAAGTCAACTCGATATTAAAATAATCATCTGTAAGGAAACGGTCTTTCTACTCTAGGCTTAACAATTTTTACCCTAAAACCGCATTTTTAATAGCTTAATTTAATTACTGTTTTGACTACTATGAAGATATTTTATATTTTTACATTTTCTATGTCAGTTTTATGTCTCTATTAAAATCTATCAAAACCCAACCGAAACTTACATATTAAGTGAAAAATTAATAAAATTACTGAACTATTTTTGTATTCCTTAAATATATATAAAGTTAAAATATATATTTAGTTTATTTCATGTTTTTTTTAAGTATTTATTTGAGGTCGTCTCTTCGGTGTGTGTGTCTGTGTGTTTGTGTGTGTGTGATAGTGTGTTGTTTACCCACAGTCACCTCAAATGACACTTTTTATTGTGGCTGCCTCACAACAATAACAACAGCATAGAATTAAAAACGTGAAGTATTTTCCTTCAGCTGATGCTGCTTCTGCTGGTGCTGCTTCTGCTGCTGGTGTTTTCTTTTTATGCATGTGTGTGGCCCTCGAGTCAAAACCATTGCCATTTTATGAATAATTCATATCAACACACACACATAAACACACATACACATACACACACAGATAGCTGAAGAAAGTCACGACACAAACGCCACGCATACATTTTCATATTGACACTCGTCGCGTTTGGCATACTCTGAAATTCACATTCTTTTGGCGAATACTCATCATCGTTGTCTGTTCGCCGTTCGACACTCAACTCTCAACTCCTGACGTCATTTTCTCTCGGGTATTGCCACCTTTGTCTGCGCCTGTCACAGACCTCAACGCCTTTCCATTACCCTTTAATTTTATCGAAGGGTTAGTTTGAGTGCATATTTTGTAAACATTTTATTTTTTGTAAAATATTTATTAAAAATATTATACAATGTTAAGCTTAAGAGTTAGAATACTAAAACCTAGGTTACGTCTTATAGAGTTTTTAAGTGTGATTAAACTTCACTGAAAGAGCAACTTGTTGGTTACCAAGTCGAAATTTGTAAACTGAAAAAAATCCGCCAAATTTTTATTTTAATGTCTTACTTAATGCCTAAATGTAATGTTTTATGCTTATTAATATTAATGACATAAATTTGTTTTATGCTTTGAGCTGATGTTTAAAAATAATTAATATTATGAATACGGAAAAACTTGTAATTTAGATACAATTCTTCTGCATAGTCGAAATAATTGAGCTGCTTTAATTATATATTTTAAGTTATATTTATTTGCTAGCGTACAGGGAATCGATTAATCGAGCAGTTCTCAAGCAAAACATTTTTGTGTGTTTCTTTTTTGTTGTACATTCCGTGGCTTTGTAGTTGCCTCGCCTCCATCGTTGTTGCTACCTCTTGGTTTGCTGCCTGCATTCCAGTGGCACATTTCTCGCTGTTGTCTGTCTTTGAAGCAGCTCAAAGAAGCCGTCTCTCACAACTGAGTCTGCTACACCTTCACACAAATTGGTTAAACAAATACCTATAAACACCCACACACACACACTTACGCACACCTTGTTTGCTTGGTGTTGCATATCTCTTGAGGCTGGCCTTAAAAATCTTTTCCCTTTTTTGTGCTACTGATTTTTCGCGTGCAAAGCCAATTGCCAATTGGCCAACTAACCGCTGCTTTGTGGTTGTTGTGGCTGCCACAGCCACAGCCACTGCTTGTTATTGATGTTGTTGGCAACTTTGTTGCCTCACGCGAACTACAATAACAACAGCAGCCACAAACTGAAAATCAGCGATGGTTACCAAAAATTAGGCGACAATTTCGACAGCCAGCTCAGCTTGCCTTGTCCACTCAGTGACTCATTATGCTCTAAGTGCTTTAGGATTCAGTTGGTTTTGTCATCAAGCTTAATGAGATAAGTATGAAAATCACTCTAAATAGTTGAAAGAGTTTTGTGTTTGGGTTTTAGTTGGTATATATTATTTATTTATATAAATAGTGGTCTTTGGATATCCTTAAAAATGAGTTAACATCAAAATATGTAGTATAAAAATACTAAAATCTTCAGTTGTGAAAAGTGTGTCACAGTTAAAAGTATGCATTGATAGATAATACCTTATATATATAAATATTATAGATTTGTTTCAAAAAGTGAGACGATTTAGCCATATTTCTCTGTCTCTAAAAGCTAGCCAAAAATCAGAGATTAAACGAGACGCAAACTTTTAAATTTGGTAAAAGATTAATTCAGTTTGTTTTTTATTTATTGTTTTCGTTTTATTATTTAAATATTTTTCTGCTGGTTTTAGTCAAAGTTGCTATTTACATATATTTTTTTTTGTTCATGAATTTAAATGCTTAAAATATGTTTTTTGCTGGTTTGTTTATATTTATCTTTTTTTGAGCTTAAAAGCTAATAAAACATTTGCAGAGTATTTTAGCTGCAGACTCGTTATTTTTGAGTTCAAAGCATGCCAATTTTTCGTTGCCTTATTTGGATGCATTGTTTTCGTCGTTAAATGAACTTAAATACCATATCGACCTGTGTTTTCACACACACACAACACACACAGGAGCAACACATCGGGTTTGTGATTTTAAAGTGTTGCCGTTTCGTTGGTAGTTTTTGTGTTAGTTTTTGTGCTTGTATTTTTGGATTTTCGATTTGATTGCAGGCTCCATTAGGAAGCTATTGACTAGCTATAATAGCCGAGATTCTATTTGCTGCCCATGACTTTGCTGTATTTTGAAAATGGAATTTTCATATCGGCTAATGGGTTGGTGAGTGGATTTGAGGAGGGGGGTGCATTATGTTTGGGTTGCATGACATTGCATAGAATTAAAAACCGTTTTGCTGCTGTTATTTATCATTATTGGCGCATAATTACAATTTTGTAAATTGTTTTTAGTTTTACTCTTTGATTCTGCATACATAATTATAGGCGTGTGAGTGTTTTTGCGGCACCATGCTTTTAGTGTTGCATGACACACTAAAATTATGGAAATCACAAACATTTCTGGTTCATTTATCAATTAATTGTCAAGAAAATGGTGTGTTGCATATTATTTATATTCGAATTTAATAATCCATTTACGAAGTATCAGCATTTTATATTTTTATCTTAAATTCTACAAATTTTGAATTTGCATTTAGAATATTAAGCATTTTTATGTGCAAATATTTTGTGTTTAAAGTGTTTGCAAATAATCCATTTTATTTTTTGTTGTTTATTGTTCATTTTTTTTTGACAATTTTCTTATTTAATTATGTTGGGGTGTCTGAAAGCATTGAACATATTTATTTATTTTTTTTTAATTACAATATTTTTACATATGTATTTTTTAACAACAATCCGAAATATTATATTTAACATAAATATATATTTAAATAAATATAAATACTTTAATTAGCTTTTTAGAGCTCTCAAAATAAGGAAGCGAAGTGGTGACTAAAACATTATTTAGAAACAATTGTAGCATCAAGGAAGATAAACCGACGCGTTTGCAGATGATTTATGCATGTTGCACGTGTCGCACAAATTACTGACCTACGACGCCTCTCAAATATCGCTGAACAATTGTCTGTTGTTTGTTGTTTTTGTAGCTTTGACTCTTTATCTGGTTGAGTTAACAGCAAAGAGCACTGATCTGTTAAATGAACTCTTAAGGCCGCTAACAGTGGCTATTAGCAGTTGCTGCTCTTACAAAGGACATTTGCTCTTTGCAGGCGCTCTTTGTCGTTTGCTAACAGTTGATGTTAACGCGTACAGTTAACAGTTGCTGTTAACTGGTAACAGGAAATGTTTGACTGTTAACTCCATCCCACCTTCGCCTACTTGCTGGGCTGCCCCAAATGTGCATTTAAATTAGCAGGGCGCTGTTTGGAAGAGGGCCCCCTGCAGTGACATTTCCATGCATAGCGAAATGCATAAATCATTATGCAGCCTGCTTGCCGCAAAAATAATAACAATAATGCTTGAAACTGCCACAGTCGACATCTGCCACAAATGCCCATGTGGCAAGTGTGGCTATAACAATACACCCACCACTAGCAGTGCCTACAATTCAACTCAACCCTCAATTTTTCACCCATTTCCGGCAATCAGTTTTCAGCACTGGCAAACCAACAATTATTCCCCAGCCCCCCTCCTGCGTCATGTTTAAACTTGCCACAATCGGTAGTTATAATAATTTAAAAAAATAGTGCAAGAGAAATATTCGATTCGCATCGAAATGTGCGTCGTTGACATTTGACATTTGGCCACTTCTAACCGAATGTTTTCCCATAGCTAGTAAAAATTTATGCTCGTCGATAGATCATCCAATGGGCGACACTTGCAACCGGGTTTGCTGTGAGTGTCCGTTGTTGGTGTTAGTGGGGCAAGCGTTGAAGTTCCTATATGCTGATTTGCAAATGTCAAATGTTCTCAAATCCCAAAACTCGTTGACTTTGACTACAGAGAAATGATTACCGACTTGCACTTCTCAAAATTTATTTATATCTTTAATTTTTGCCATTGTACGAGTAATTTATATTTACAATTAAAAATCACTTTTACTTCTTAAAAATTGTAAATGCTTTTATTATTCAGATTTTATTGGTATTATCATAACGAATAATTTCCTTTATTATTAAAACATTATAATTAGCAGAAGTTTTCATTAAACAAATCAAATTATTATAGTTTTTAAATTATTTGCTTATTTTGTTTTTCATATTTATTGTTGTTAGCCACGTTTAAGGATATCATAACACTTTTAACTTATATGGCAATATTTTGCCTGATGTTTTCACACATTTTGATAGTCAGTCATCTCAAGAGTTGTCACAACATCTATACACATAAGGAAAGCTTCCGTAAGTGGTGTGTGGCACACTCGCAACAAAAATATGATTGAATTGAGTAGTTTATATATTTACTTTATTATTTAAAAAAATTTAGAATAAAAATGCAAAGTATTTTTAATAATAGCAGATATATTTATTTGACTTATATTGCGATTATAATCAGCTCAAAATATTAAATCTTCCAATCTGAACAAAACTTGGAATCGTAGCTTGAAAGACTTGAAATTCTTCTTTTATTTTTATAAAGCCTATTTTTTGGACGAAAAATATTTTAATGGAGTGCAAATATTCTTTTTAAATTAAAAGAAATGTGTTCGCCAAAGTTTAAGAGCTCAATGTTTTGAGTCATAGTTTTTGTCAGTGTGTTGTGGCTCAGTCCATGACCAACAAGCAGTGCTGCAGTGCTCAGTGGCCAAATACTGAGTCGCATCAGTTGTCAGTTGTCCGTCGTGGAACCGCATATGCCTGACTGACTTCGTCTCTAGTATCCAGTTTCCACACTGCATGGACAGTTTTTGGCTTGGTTCGCTTCACCGTCCACTTACCCACTATCCAGCTGTCCAGTTGTCCAGCTCTCCATCTGTCCAACTTGTGTCCACCTGTCCCTTTGTCCCACCTGTCTCTCAGTGTGTCTTGGTTTGGCACCATCGTTCAGGAAATATGTCAAAAACGAATTTGCATTTTTTTCCCATTTCGCTTTGCAGTTCTTTCAACCTTGCACCGTGCATTTTCCGCCACCTGCTGTCCATCTATCTATCCTTCTCTCTCTATCTCAATCTCTCTCTCTCTCTCTTAATTGAAATCGAGATATAGTTCTGCTCCAGTTAGCCTATGTCCAGTTGTGTTGACCTTGTCTAAACTTGCTCATCAAATAAAAGCAATTCTTAAACTGTGTCAATTACTTTTCTCATTATTAAAATTATTTAAATTTTGCAGTTTTAAGCTTCAATAAAATCTCAGAGATTAAAATCTGCAGTCCAAATTCTTTCGATTACCAGCATATGGATAGATATGATTCATAGTTCCTCCTCATATCAATTGATATGAACATTTCCCAACAGGTATTTAATTATTATTATTATTTTTGTAATTTTTAAATACATCTGAATTTAAGTGGCTGCTCGTCGAGCACTTTCAATTAATTCACTTTTATGTTTGTGGTTTTTGTTTAATATCATAACAATTATTGACCACTTTTGCCATATTGCATTTGAAGAATGCTGGCAACAGCTAAAAAAAACTGATATATATTTATTTTCGCGCCTCTTGCGTCAGTGAATTTAATTGGAAAATTTAATTAACTTTGCAAAATCAATTTGATGCGAGTGCATTGGGCTATAAAATTGTTGAGTAGTTGCTGGGTATAATAATTCAAATGAACTAAAATTTATACCATCTGATTGTGCTGACAATCAATCAAATAGCAATTAATAATTAACGAATTGATTTCGGTCTCTTATTGTTTTACAATAGAGTCATGCAGATGCAGACTCTTTCAAATTCAGATTCCGGGTTTTTATTTATAGTTAAATCAGTTTTTGGAGGTGTCTCAAAAAACTGTCGAGTCGTCACCATTTCGACTAATGAAAGCAAAAATCTTTTTAAGAAGGAAAAGGCTAAATGGAAGCAGCAAAGAACGTCGTCGTCATCATCATCCTTAGGGCGTCTGACAGCTTGCCGTTGTGCATCCAAAGAAGTGCCTCCAAGGAGACGCACTGGGACTATGACTGTGACTGCGAATCCGATCCGAAATGTGCGTCAGCAGCATTAAATTTGCATAGATGCAGTCGCCGTCATTTTTATTCATTCCTGAGTATCTCCGTTTTTTTATTACATCCTATATTTGATCTTAAGGAGTTGCCTGACATTTATTTTTATTATAAATATAACTAAAAGAGAAAAACTCTGAGAACAGCAGATGATAAATAGATAATTAGATAATAAATGATATAAAGTTATTGAAGATTATCTTTGACATTCGCTTAATGCATCTTATCTCCCATATGTTATATATATCTTAATGAGCATCTCTGCGTCGAGTATGCTTTTGTTGACACACTTTCACTTGTTAAATACTTGCAGCGACAGCAATTGCAAATGACGCACGTTTATTAA
The DNA here is from genome assembly GCA_035042345.1 of Drosophila fungiperda. Taxonomy (NCBI): domain Eukaryota; kingdom Metazoa; phylum Arthropoda; class Insecta; order Diptera; family Drosophilidae; genus Drosophila; species Drosophila fungiperda. The sequence continues at coordinate 3,297,051 of JAWNLM010000145.1, read as the reverse complement.
AATGGCAAAAAATTACGCTAGCAAAATGGCAAAAAAGATGTAAGAAAAAAAAAAACTATTGGATTGAATTTAATTTAGTGATTTGCCAAAAACAACTGAACTAAATTAGCAATAAAACAAAGTAGGGGTAAACTTTAATATGAACAAAAGGAAATAAAAACTACCTTAAGCTAAGTGTAATAGATAGTAAAAAAAACTATAAAAAAATCTATTTCCACAAATAAGAAAAGAAAAACGAAAAAAGGATAAATATAAGTAGATGTAGAAGTGGTATATAAAATAATAGCTTAACAAGAGGTGGGAAAGGAGGAGGGTAGGAAAATTAAAATTAAACCAATTTAGTTTTTAATAGGTTAGCGGAAGAGTACTAAGCAGATTAAGAATGCAAAAAATGAAAGGTAAAAGTAGAGGAGACGAGAATGAAATTAATTGCGGTATTAGGATTAGATTAGGAGAGCAGTTTTTTATACGTATTTTTAAAAATTATAATTCTAGAATTCAAGATATTTTCTGTCTTGTTTTGAACGAAAGATTTCTGAGTTTTACAATTGAATAGGGTTTACTATAAGACAAAATGGTTCCCTTATTTTTAAATGCCTGTAAAATGCGAAACATTTAAAATAATATTTTTTGTGGTAATCAGTTTTTTATTTTAGCATAAAGGAAGCAAAGCCAACAATTTACCTACGAAGCTAAAAAAAGCACAAGCGTTGAAAACATACAAAATCTCATTATTTTTCTCAAACGGCTGAAGGACTATTCACGGCTCAAAGGAGCTTGACACTTTTTCCGGAATGACAAGAATCTGACCCTGAAGCGAATAAGAGAAGAATACCAGGAAAAGATGAATTGGAATAAAAAACCAAACAGTCAACGAAAGGAAAAGCTTTGTCGATTTTATACCTGTTTTAAAATACTTGAAAAAAAGCAATCAGAATTCAAATTCGAAGCAGGTGAAAACCAGCCAATTGACAAACATGAGTTTTCAAATTAAGATGCAAAAGAGTAAAAAAAAACTATTTCAAACTATCAGTTTCAAGCCTATCACTTGGCACTACTCCTCTCGATGACAAGGTCATCTTTCGTCTGCTCCACAAACACTTTGCGTGTCAAAATTCGGATTTTCACTGGACGAAAGCTAATAAGAAAAAATTGGACGACATGCAACATGGCAGACATATTTTTTTTGGAGCGGCATATGCCAAGTGTCTGCTCAAATGCAGTCAAGAAATCAGAAAACACAATTTTATTTTGACTCCTTTGTGCCGTTTTTTTTAATAATAATGAACTTCATTTGAACGCATTGTGCGCAACTGAAAGCCAAAAAGGCGAAAGGCAAATTGCGAAACGCAGAACGGAAGAAGGCTTTAATATCAAGTTCCTTTTTCTTTTGTTTTTACTGTTTACTTGTCAGAAAAGGAAACGGAACAAACGCTGCTTTTGCTGCTATTGTTTTAAGCAATTGTTGTTGTTCTTATTGTTGTTGTTTTTCTTGTTGTTGTTGTTGTTGTTAAGATTAATATGCTGCCGTTTTCTACTACTTATGGTGCCTTTCAGGCTTGCCAGATTCTTAAAGGACGCAACGAGCACGTTCTGACAAGTTGCAAAAGTGCGCATGTGTTGGTTTAATGACTGCTCCCTGGCTTAGTGTGTGTCTCCACACACATGTGTGTGTGTGTGTGTGTGTGTGTGTCTGTCTGTCTGCGCTGAAAACTTAAGTCATGCAGCAAGCCATGCAGCAGCAGCAGCGTGAGGCGTGCAGCGAAGCAAGCCAAACAAAATGCAATGCACAAACATATCCCCACTGACTGCTTACTTTAAAATGGGATTTATTGTGCTCCATGCATACGTCTACACTGCACAAAACAAATATCGAGATCTATGTAAATATATCAAATTTCAGATATAGTAAAAATAATGAATTAATAATAATAATCGATTGTCTTAACTGAAATTTATAAATATTTATCGATTCTATGTCAAGCGGTAAAATAGCAGCTTAGGCTTAGAATTTTCTGAGTTACGAATATTTATAAATTAATTAAATTTTGTTTTAAAATTATTTATTAGCTTTTTTTTAATCAAATTCAAACGTTTTGCTTTTAATTTAATTTGCAGTGCATGATTGTGTGTCAGCGTGTTTGTTTGTGTGCACAATGATGCTAAATTTCAGCACTCAGCTTGCCGCTGTTGCAACTATCACTACATAGCCAAAGTTTTAACTGCCACACACACACACACACACACACACACTCGCAGACACACACATCCCGGCTTCTTTAATAGCAAAACGCTTTGTGTGTCAAGAGTGAAAATGAGCAGCCTCCTGTCTTACAAAGCAGGACATCACCGAAGCACAATGTCTGCCACATCACTCCCCTCGAATGCTGGCTTTCAGCATATTTTACACACTTTGTGTGCCTCTTTAGCATAGTATAAAAAAGGCAGAAGAAGAAGAACACAAAACAGAACTGAACTGAACTTGCCGGCAATTACACATCAGAGTGATAATATGATGCCGTCAACTTATAATGAAGTTTGGTCTTTGTATTGCTTGGGGTCCCTTCCCCCCGCCACCCATCTTTTGTTAACAGTCCTTTTCGTTATTTTCATACTTTTTTAAGCTGTTGCCCCCTGACTGGCTCAAGTGGCAAAGGATAACTTTATGGGTTGCATGAAATTGTTGCCTTTCGCCTGCAGCCAAAAGGAATTATGCAAAATATCAATAGTTGCATCGCAGCAACTTTAAGTGTACATAAATGTGTATATAAATATATACATAAATATAAATAAATGGCAGCCAATGGATTTTATTTTATTTGAGGCTTTACACGTAGACTTTTTAACTGTAAGGCCTAAAGATTAAGTTAATATTTATTATGATTTTCCATCAATTTCTTTTAAGTATATATACATGATTAATAGTCATATATATATATGATTAATAGTCATTTCATTTCCGGCTGTTTGCCAACAGATGCTCCGCTTATCAATCAATTGAATTTCACGTGACTGTATTAATAAAACTCGGCTGCGTATTCCACAAATATTTGTATAACTTATTAAGAATCCACTTTACTGAAACCAAGCTTCTTATTGTTTTTAATAATTTAAATTTAAGGCGAAAAATTAATGAATGAACTGACTAAACTTTTTTTTTTATAGTCTTATTAATACTATTTTAATTTGCATTAATTTTAGTTTTATTTATCTTAACCAAATTGTTTGATACTCAACAATGCATTTCTGCTATTATTCAAACATTTATTATCATTATTAATTAACTTAAAAATAATTATCAATTTATTATATTTAATATATAATAAATAAGTGAAATATAAGACGATGTGCTTTTGGTACAAATAATTGTATTTAGTTTAATGCTGTTGATAATTTGGAATCAAATAAAATTAAAAGCAATTAGGAGCTGCGTCTGCCATGTCGCTGGATGATCTTGCTGATCTCGCCATCGCTGGTGCGGACCAGATTGATGCTACTGCTTCCGGCCTGGCTTTGACGTAGCCCCAGTGCTAAACAGGCTGGCGCAATGAGGTCATCGACATTGGGCACCTTTGCGGATTTGGGCACACGGTTTAGGCCCGTCCAGAGCACGTGGCGGGCGTCGACATCTGCGGTGGGCGTTGCTGCTATGGCCATTTCAAAGGCGCCCTCGCGTGGTGCATTATTCTCATTGAGACGCAGCTGAAGACGCACCTCGGGATTCATGGCATGCAGGGCCTCTGCCAGCGCAAAATGCAGTTCCTCGGCGCGAAGTCGATAATCTGCCTGACTATCACAGCATTCAATATAAAGCACTGGCTGTTGGGGATCCAACGGCGGTGGCGCCTCGTCCGCCAGCATTGTGCAACTGTTACTCCAATTCCAACTGCCTCACCTTTCGTTACAGTTTTGGTTTCTCGTAAATTTGTGTGTAAATCAACATTTTGTTTAGCCAAGTTTGACAGCCAGCTGCCCAGTCGCACAGCTTGCTGCTTATCAGGGGCTCGCGTACTCAGTCGACACTTGTGTGTGTTTCCCCAGTGAACAAACTCAGCCGGCCGCCCGCAAACCTACATAAATCACGCCAAAAATACAAAAAAAAAACGCGTATCTGACAAATAAATCTTTGGCTTCAGATACCAAATGCAAATGCGCAACTCAAAAGCTGCCCAAATTTAAATATCAGTTTATTTTGATACCCTGTACTTCTTGAAAATTGCAAACACGAAATTTAATTTATTTATTATAATTTAACAACTATTTATAAAATTCAGAAGAGCAATTATTTTTCCTATACACATTTGAATAAATAAATTATTATTGGTGTTTTTTTATAGCAGTGGAAATATATTTTATACATTTTACTATATTAATTAGTATTTATTTTTATATTTTATTCTAATCAATGACTTAAATTTGCAATGTATAAGTCTAAATTTTTTCTAACAAATTTATACGAAGAGCAGTGCAAGTACAAACAATATTATAGCTCAGAATGAAGTAATATATCGATGAATATCGATTGCAATCAGCCATTTAAAGTTATATCTTGAATAAAAAAATTTAATTCACTAAATTTAATAAATATCGTTAGCCGTGCAAAGTATTTGCTTAGTCAGTCAAACTCAACTCGAGTTTTCTTCCTTGTTGTGGATATGAAAGCAGCCTTCCTTTCGCCCCCCTTTTGTTGCCACAAAAAACTGCAAGCTGTCCACTTTCAGCTGACATTTTGGCCAACGGCCTTTGGCCGCTAGTTCAAAACTTTTGTTGAGTTTACGTTTTTTTCTTTTGCCGGCTACAGCTAAGCAAAATTCATAAAACATGCAACTATATTAAATATTATATATATACAACAATTTATACATTTTATATTTAATAAACCGAATTGTGAACACAAAGAATCAGAAGCTGCTGCTGCTCTCGCTGCTTCTTATTGCTCCCGGATGTGGATGTGGCAAGGTTGCCAAAGGGGGTCATCTATTCATTTTATTCACAGTTATTGAATGCAGCCAAGCGGAGCAAATAAAATATAATAAAATAGTAAAGCAGAATAGAATAAAAGAATATAAGCGGCAAGCAGACCAGTTATGATAATAATATTGTGGCTTTCTTCAATCTGGTCAAAGGTCGCGACAGACAACAACAGCAACAAGAGCTGCAAAGGATTCAAAGCAAATCTAAAAAAAAATGCTCTTTCGAACATTTAACTAACTTGTCGCTTGGGGGAAACATTTTGTATGCACCTGAAAATAGTTAAGCAAAAACATTTTCGAACATATTTCTATGCGTTGAGCAAAATATGCAAATGCAAAATAAAATTAAATTGTAATTGTTTTGTGTTTATGACCTATTCAGGTCATGACCTGTAGCTAAATATCTTATTAAATAGCCAAATTGAGTCTTTAAGCATAATGTTGCTATTTTTTTTATAGAGATTATAGATTTAATAAGAATACATTAAAGATAATATTCTATAAGCTTGATGGACACAAATTAATTGTTGAGGTGCTGCTTTTTTGCTAACTACATTTGAGTTGGTTAATATGGTAGTTATTAACAAAGTGTTGGGAAGTGAGTAAAAGTAGTGTGTGGTCGAATTAATAGTATCTGATAATAGTTGAAATCTGCTTTTATCTGTGCAATGATTCGAACAATTAAGTTGAAGTTGAGACTGAATAGAGACTAATACCATTAGATATTCTATGTTAAAGTTTCCCATTATAAGTCTGCTAATAAATCTATAAATAAATAAATTTATAAGTAGTCTTAAGTTTGATCTTTGTGTTGAACTCTGCCGAACTGCCAAGATTGCTATTTTGAGTTCAATGTGCACATGGAAACAGTCAATGATTTAAATTGAATATAATATAAAATTCTTGATTTTTTTCTGTGCCTAATATGCCAGTGCAAAAATTCATTTGTTTTTTTTAATTTTGAAAAAAAATTGAAAAAATAAGCAAAAATCATCATCAGGTTAAATCTAAAACATGCAAAACGTATCAGCGCCTACTTATAAAGTCAATTTGACAATCATATATATGTAAATACTTAGTACATATATATATATCTTAAGTAGATTTATATATTGAGTATATATATATTTATCTCCCAGCATACTTGCAGCATTGTAACCATTCAGCCCTTGGTTACGGGTTTCCTTTCTTTTTCACTCTCGGGCTTAAATTGGGCAAATGCGTTTGTCCAGAGTGGCTCAAAGTGCTGGGATTAAAAAACGTTTTGCATGTCCATTATCCCAATTGGGGAATGTGGGGATTTGGTGGAGCACAGGAAATATGGTAAGCGAATTTGCGAAAATTATTTGTGCGTCGAGGCAAAAGCTTGATTAAATTTTCGCCACAAGTCCGTCGGGCTTACGGAATACTATATTTATATGTATGTATAATGTATACGCTATATGCTATATATATATAATATATATATATATATATATATACTATATATTATATATATATACTATATATATATATATATATATATGTATTTGTACGTAGGAATGAGTTTTCATTGATACTTTGATTTGGTATTTGGCCATTTTGTGTGCCGGGTCATTTCCCAGGCGCATTACAAGCGCGTCCGCCTATAAAAATTCTCTTTTTTTCCTTTTGCTTTTGACTATTTTTTGTCAATTTTATTTATTTCAATTATGAAAACTTTTTGGCGATGTTGAAAAAAAAACAGAGCCGTGGTTGGATATTGGCAGTGGTAGATGAGCGGGACGGGGACGGGGACGGGGACGGGGACGGGGACGGGGACGGGTCCTGTTGTATCTTTGTGGCTTTGTTGCTGTTTCTGTTTCTATGTCTCCTTTTTCTTTGTTTTGCCACTGCCCCATTTTGTCGCCTTGAGTAAACATTTACAGCTCAATTGTTTTTTTTTTCAATTGTTTTTCAGCGCTCAGCTTTCACGAAAATTGATGAGTTTTAAATTGTTCGCTTTGGCCCATATTTCTTTTTATTACTTTTTGTATCAATTTTGATCATAATCATAAATTGTTGCTTCATTTTATTTTCAATTAAGTCCATTACTTAATTTGTGTCGTAGTCGGATAGCAGAGACAGATTTTATTTGTATTATATATTTTATTTATTTACAAGTTTCTTTTAATGTTTCTTGGAACAATTTTCAAACAATTATGGAATGATTATATTTAATACAGAAGTTTTCATACCATCTGCTGCTCTTTTGCACCCCAAAAAGATTGAAGAGAAAAATGTTTTCTAAGTTTTCCAAGTAGCATAATAAATTATATTATCTTGCCCCAAGTTCTTTGCTGCTCCGACCCCCGCCCAGCAGCGACTGCTTTTGCCAATGTGCTTTTGTGTGCTCAACAGGTAAACTTTTTTATTCAGTTTCCACTTAGTGCAGTCTCCATAATTAAATATTTTCTTTTCAATTCTTTATAATTTGCACCGCCCCAACACGTATCTGTGCTTAAAGTGTTTTGCTTATCTTTAATTAACAATTTGTGCCTGGTGTCCACTCAAAACGGGGCAAAGCATCTCTGACTTAATGACCCGCCTGGAGTGTTGTGTGCATTATATGATTAATTACCTAATTATTGTATTATATTACCCAGGCAGCTGTGGGTATTGTGTCTTTAAGTCAGCTGCTTGCTTTTGTTTAATAATTGAGCAGGCTCTCGCTCGGGATATGCTAGTCATACTATAACAGCCAACTTTGCCCACACACACCCCTCTTATCCCCCTTTAACATGTATTTTCAATGGTTGCTTGTTGCTGTGTTTGACCCATTGATTTTAACCAACAAAAAAAAAGGTCAAACAGCAACAGTTTTCCGCTAACCAGTCCGAAAAAAAAATAAAAAAAAACCATTGTGGCAAACTTTGAACCCCAAAACGCCCACGGAGAAAAGCAGGCCTTTGCGCAAATATTTCGATTGGAGATTCCAAACACGTGCAACCAAAGAGAAACTATAAATACGTATTCGAATACCAGGACGAGTACTCGATTTAAGCATTGTGAATAACTTGAATACACAAGCCGTTTTCACTGCATATAAAAGGATTTCCACTTCTTTCTGATAGTTTAGCTCTCAAAATTGGGGTCAGCATAGGTCCTAAGTATGCGTGTGCAATGTGCGTGTGTGTGTGTGTGTGCGTGTGTGTGTGTGTTTGCGTGAGTGTGTGTGAGTGTATTTAAGCTGATTGAATTTCAATTTATTTGCAAAATTGTTTCTGCTTTGCCTTAAATTAAATATTAGCTTTAAATTGTGTTAATCACAGCCTGTGAATATAAAATAAATGTAACCCATATTTTTAACTAACTGTCAAGTTTGACAGCCGTTTGAAAACCTTAACTTTCTGGTATTTGTATTTTCAACAGTTGTCAAATTTCTTTGTGCTTGCAACTGCCACATGAACACGCCCCAAGCTATCTGAGTATTGGACTTGATTGCTGAAATAAACTTGTAAATACCAAACACAAAAAATAAAAATAAATTATGTGTTATTAAATATATTTTATTTTTGGACAAACTTTATGTATAAATTCAAAGCGCGCAATGATTTGTGTGTGTGCGTGTGTATGTGTGTGTGTGTTTTGTTAAAGAAGGTTGAATGCTTTTTTGTATAGCATATTTAATGGAGCTGTTTGTGATGTGAAACTTGCGGCGCCCAAAGAAATGCTGTCAATATAAAAGACACGTGCAAATGTTGTTTATTATTTTTGGCCAACTATTTGAGTTGTTGTAAGTTGCTGAAGTTTTGTTAGCTTCCTGTTGAGCTACAATATTTATATAAATATATTTGTATACATTTTGTGCTCGAGTGATTTTAGTTTGAATATTACGTGCCATCAAAATTATTGTGAGCTGGCACGGCACAGCACACACACAACAAACACACACACATATCACACATAAAAATCAACGCCTAATGTTGTTAAGGTATTCATGCACTTCATTACCAGGTTCATGTTAAGTGGCAACAAACTCTGTCTGTGTGTTAATATTTAATATAGTTTTCTTTGCACGACACTTTGCGGCTCGACCAGAAATGAATAGCTAAAATTTGCAAACTCTTTGCTATTAATTTTTATATCTTTTAAAAGTTTATGCAAGCGTTTTGGGTTGTATATTCAATTAAAAATAATTTAAGACAGCGTTTCTTAATAAATTTATTTATCCTAATATCAGCATCATAAAATATATTTATTTATAAACATTTTAATAGGCTTGTTAAGTAAGTTGTGGGGAAGTATTTTACAGATAGAAGCAGACATTGCCGACTTCATATAGACTATATATATTCTTAAAATTCCTAATAAGCCTCAATAGTCTAGTCAATTTAGTTACGTCCGTTCTAATCTCATAAACTATAAGATCTCGAAACCTAAAATTTCGAATATATTTTCGTGTATCAAACGTACATTATTCGATTAAGTTTATTAACTTTCCATATATCGATCCAAGTCAAGCTGTAAAAATTATTAATCTAAAGAAAATTGCTTTGATCTATAAGAAGTCAGAGCTTGGCTTTAGGGTATCTGCTCGTCGAGCTCTCTCGACTACAGCGTTCGTACTGGTGTTTTTTGGTCTCTGTCATTAATACATTTCTACACACACACACACACTCATCGTAAGCTGTTAGGGAGACGTGTATGTATGTGTGTGTGTGTTAGTGTGTGTGTGCGTGTTTGTTGTGTATACGTTTGTTTAGCTGCTGTCGGCATTTGTGCTTAGCGCCTGGCAAAGTCGTTTTAATTAAAGTTGGTAAAATCATTGAAATTATGCGCCTGTTACAGTGCGTGTGGAAAGTTATCGAATTTTGGCAGCTTGCCTCCCATCAAACAACACACACAGCCACACACACACACACACACACATACACATACAGACACATTATGCATATACAAACTTAGCTGCCAACAACTTGTCTCTGTCGTCATCGCTTCTGTTTCTGCCTCCGATTAAAAACTTTTTCTATTAAAGTGGTTCTCATTTTTGTTGTTGCTGTTGTCATTGTTTCTTTTGCAGCATCAACAAGTTGCTGCTGTTTTGGAGCTTAAGACTTGAGAGTCTAAATAAGCTCTTGGGCATACAACTGCAAATGGCTGGTTGCCTTTTAGCTAAATACTAGCAAGAGAAGCAGAAACAATAAGCACTTAGACACAAATCGCTTGAAAATTTACCAAATTGAAATGCACTTGAGCAATTTTCAGTTTCTGCCTCTCTCTCTATGTGTGTGTGTGTGTGAATGTGTGTGTATGTCTTTGTAGTGTGTTATGTTATTATAACATTCTCAGGGAGAGAAATGCAGATTTCAGCAAGCAAATGTGTCTGCAATTTGGGAAGCGCCTTAGTTGCAGATACCCTATTTTAAGTACTGTTTAGTGTAAGCTCAACTATATATTAAAGAAAGTTTTATTTTCGCTTAGAACCAATTTATAAGCCGCATTTATTATTTTTTGGCTCAGCTTACTAACTGAATTTTACTTAATTTAATATAAATTGTAATTAAAAATTATCCCTAAGGTAATCGGCAATCTACAAAAATTATGATTTAATGCTATTAGTCATTATCAAATTACCTAGAACAGAGCCTAAATATAGCTAATAAAATAAAAATATTCTAACCCCAATAAAATTATTGATATTCATAAAAAAATTCCCGTTCAGTTTATGTTCACTATAAATTAGATTAAAAAGATTTAGCTGAGTATAAAATTTTAAACATAGAAAATGATTTAACTACCAGAAGAAACCAGATAAATATTATGCTCGATTTAATAATCGACAGGGCATAAATTATTCGTTCATTTTCCTGGGTTGGCCGTGTCTTTGTCACTCCAGATTGCAGTTGCTTCACTGCAGATGTTTCAGCGTTCGCCTTGGGCTGTAATGGTTTTGGAATACTGGGGTTTTGCGTTTTAGTATATATACCTTGGCTGCTTGTTGTTTTGGCTTGGCAATGTGGGAATTGTCTGAGTTTGGTAAATAAACTAGAGCAACAGCTGCATAGCAAAAGCTTGGCATAGCCCCGCCAACTTTAAAGCCAAGTTTAATGGGCAGCTGGCGCACAAACAGATACTTTGAGCAAACAGGATTTCCGTCGACCGCAAACAGGGCCAGCAATAACAACAACAGTGTTGAAAAGCCTGCTGCGGTGCCCGAACACAATTGGCGGAACAAAAAGAAAAAAAATGGAATGTGCAACCATTTGCAACCGCAATAACGGGTCAAAAACAGACAACATTATTATCAACTAGAGTTGTACCAAATCGTTCATATTAACTTTGATTCGCCAGAACTTTCCATTTATTTGGGAATTTTACATTTTACGGTTTATAATTTTACAAAATTTAAAATTAAGTAAAATAAAAAGTTTTCTATTTGTGAATTAATATTAAGAAAATTACTTATTAAGTTTTATTATGGTTATTAAGTTTTAGGAAATATTATAAATGTGTTTCAAATTTGGTAGAATTCCGTTTCGTTATTAATATTGAAAACTAGAAAATGTTCTTAATTTTAATCGGCAAAGTTGCGCTTTAAGTTGTCTCTTAACAGCCTGTTTTGGAATTCAAAGCAGCCATAGCAAATAAATGATATTGGGACTCAAGAGAGAAAATAGTTTAATTTCTAAAAATACTTTTAACTTGAACTGGAATTGGCAACTCTATTACCAATTCCAGCTCCAGTTCCAGTTAGTACAATTCGCTATTCCGTTCTCGGTTTTCAGTTCCCGTTTTCAGTTTCTATTTATGCAGAATTAGTGTTTCTCTGTGCATCGGTAATAACCGCAAGTAAATGTCAATGCAGGAAATGCAAGCCAAACATACACATGCATTTTGCAACTCGACACACACACACACACATACCGATTGGTATGGCAATTGCATTGTAATTTGTTGTTGCGCTTGGGGCACGCCCCAAAAAGTATGTAAAGCACTCGGTACCAGAACCAATACCAGCATGCATCCTGTTTCCATGCCCAAAATGAGCCTGTTCTCATTACAATGCAGATAGATGAGAAAAAAGAGAGTGTGTGTGTGCGTGTGTGTGTTACAAGTGGATGGAGAGGGGGTGTGCTGCAGTTACGGGCGTTATTAATGCATAATTTTAGACAGCCACACAGCACATGGCCCATAACTATGTCTATGACTATGGCTATAGCAATGAGTAGGGAGCGCTTCATGAATTTAGAGCCTGGTGCGTTAATTAGCCCGTTCTTTTGAGGTCAACAACGTTGCCGCCTAAAGGAAGAGTGGCTAATGTCGCAACATGGCCAAAAATGAACGAGCATTATTTACTTTGTTTTCTGCTTCCTAAGCAGACTTAAACAACACAATGCAAAATGTATAGAAACAATATGTTGAAGTTGAGTTAAGTTTAGTCTTAGCCTTCGCATAAATAGGCCTAAAGCATATTAAATAAATAACTAAAAATTGATTAAAATAATACTTATATATAATATAAAAGCACAAATTAATATTCATTAACCTTTGCAATATTTGCATTCTGTAACACATCCAATTAAAATAAGATCGTTGCAATTTTTAATTGAATGATTTATTTTATATACCTTAAAAACAATTCTTTTCAAAACTAAAATATTGTTTTTTTAAAAACTACTTCAAAAAAAAGAGAGTGTCTAATTTTATATAAACTTTAAAATAATATAATTTTCTTGGATTGCCAATTTAATCTGAAGTCTTAAAGCTGCTCGCACAAATCCATTTTATGATTTTCCGCACAGATGTTCAAGTTTGAACATTCGACGCAGAAAACACAAAGCCTCGCCTATAACAAATAAATTCACATTACAACACATGGAGTCGTAGTAGGCGACGCCATGTACTTAGATTTAAGATTTTAGTATAAATAAAGGAAAGCTCGTCAGAGCAAATCAGTTCGATTCTAAACGTCGTCTCATCGTGTTGACTACACCCTATACGTGTTTCATACACAGAAGTAGCAAAAAAAACAAGAATTTCCCAACGGGTTTTTATCTGTTTTTAGAGGCAGGAAATATGTGTGTGTGTCTATCTGGATAATTGTGTTGTGTGCATTGTGAGTGTGACAAGTGGAGTGAATGAAAGTGCAATTTGTATGCTTAAATGACTTTATGATGCCAGAACATATACTTTATGAACCACGAGCATGATGTGGATGCTGATGCAGAAAAAGTCGAGAAACAGCCAACAGAAGAGACTTCAAAATGGCTAATAAACAAAAAAACAAAGTCATATAAGTTTGTTAGCCTTCGTGAAAGGGTAGACGGATAAAAATCTAGTGTTATTACAAATGGACAAATATGAAATCATTTTTTCAAGAATTTAATATCTGATATTTCAATTATTGTAATCTGATTTCAGTTTACTCATTTTGCAGACAATTAAATTAAATTGACCTATCTTATTTATTTTTCTTTATTTGTATATTATATTGAGCATTTCAATGAGTGTTTTTAGAGCCTAACAATTTTTGATAACAGAAAAAAAAGAACTTCAGACTTGAGTCTGAAAACTCTTCAACTGCAAAATACATCCACTTTCTTTGCCATTTCCCAAGTGCAGGGTATGAACTGCTCACACTTGATGGAGATTAATGAATCTGGCACTGGCAGTGGAAAGCGTTTTGAGTTTTTGTTTGAGCTTTGGTGAGAATGCACTTGCTGAGTGTTAATTAAAGGCGTTTCCTTCAAGTTCTTATTTTTATTTAGTTTTTATTACGAGTAGCATAGTGAAATTTAATAAACTGACTATAAACTTTGAGTCAAGTGCATTTTCATATATGCATATCAAGTGCTCGGGATAAATGCAAATGTGCCAGTGGAAAGCAATTTACTCATCACAGTAAAAACAAATACTCAACGTACAAACTCTCTTCCAATCTCCTAAGAAGCGGCAAAGGTCAAAGTTTGCTGCTATATTCTAGCTTTCTAAGGATAATATTTAATTAGAGAGTGGAATATGCAAGGGTTCAGAAAATGTTGGTGCTGAGATGAGTAGTTGTTTGTTTTTCGAATCTCTTTTGAAAAGGAAAACAAGCCTGGCAATTATAATAAATAAAATAATTCCAGTTATTTTAAATCGAATTTTAAATTTGAATTGTTTTTGGAATACTTCCCTAAATACTAATTTTTTATATCACTTTAGTGTGTTGCCATTTCAGCTTGCAAAATGTCATAGTTTATTTTATACTTTTTTTTATCTCTGTTTATACTTTATAAATATATTTTTTTAACTGCGCATATTTTTTATTTGTGTCTGTTTTTTTCGTGTATTTTATTTGGTGCGCCACTTTTACTTATTATTTTATTTTGTTAAGCTTTTTTCTGCATTTAGATTTGGCTTAGGACTGTCCTTAACTGGACTTTGTTGAAATATTTTTAATATGCATTTCTCGTTAGTTTTCCTTTTGGTGCTGCACACATGTGCAAGATATGGAAATTGTTGGCGAGTGCCAAGCGAATTTGGGCTAAGCCAGGACCACATCCAGAGCAAAAACTATAGCCAAAGCCATAGTCAAAGTCAGAGAGCTGTTTTCAGTTTTATTTGGCTGCAGAGCTTGTTATGAATATTCAGTTGTTATAAAACTTGCTCCAACTGCTGTTGCAGTCTCCCTTAAAAAGAATAAATTTTTATGATTGTCGAGTTTATGCTTTAAGACGAAATGGAAATGATCGAGTAAAGATGGCAACACACAATTTAACCATATAATTCATTGAAACAATGACAAACGAGGCTAACCTTGATACGCACAATTACACACCACACACATCACACGCACTGAGCGAGTGTGTGCTGCTGCACTGAGCGAAAACTTTGACTACATTGGCAGAATGGTGATATGTATATTTATTTATTAATGACTATGTAATAAATAACAAATATATATAAAATATTGCGACATAGAATTTCAGCATTATATTCATTTTCTATAACAAATTTTAAATATATCAAATTAGATATTTTCTTAATCAAATTTAATTTATTCACGCACAAAATTAAATTTTTTATAAGGTTTTTTTTGATAGCAACTCAGATTTCTTAAATGACTGTTTTCACTTATTTTACTCAGATTTTGTTTGTTCTTAAACCACATCAAATAAATAGATAAAGATATATTTGCAATACTCAAGATCTCTATCTTAGTGTAGGGCGTTGAGGTTAGAGCAACAGGGACCCCCACAACCCCTTTGTCGTGGAGCAACCGTGTTCAAGCCAGACAGCAACGCGACAATGTTAGACGACTTTTGCACACGTGAGATGGATGAGTTTCGTCCTTGCTCGTCCTCGTTGAGCTGCTGCCTGGGAATACACACGCGCTGACATAGACAAATGACAACTGGGAGTGCACAAGAACAAACAGCAACAGCAACAAGAAACAACAAAACTGGTGACAAGGCCAAGCAGCCGTGTCAGGCGTAAAAAGTAGACATAACTGACTCAACTCGACTCGACTCGACTTGGGTTATGCGTGGCACACTGTGCACAGTTGGTGGGCGATGGCTATGTGACCTGTAAGCGTAATCAACACCAAAACAAGAAAACGCAACCAGCCACAGCCACATCCTTAGCCAGAGATGCCACATCCTTGGCCATTGTCATTCGCAAACAGCTGCGACGGTGGCCCATTATTCTGCTGACAATCAATATGCGCAATTGAACGCGCATGATTGTTGTGATTTGTAGCATTGTTCGCGTTGTTGGTCTTGTTGTTGTTCTTGTTGTTGTTGTGATTATATCTGGCATAGGCCATCAAGGCGATGTCACGCACTAATTCTCCACATTATGCCCAAGGACTTAATCAGCACAGAATAGCAAGGCACAGCACAGCACAGCAGGAGCCGCTTCAACTATTCGCTTTGTGCCGCACAATGCCGCACAGCAAAGTCTGCATTTAATATATTTACTCCTGACTAAATCTTCTTGGCAAAGTCGATGTAATCCAACACTACTTGAGTTTCTCTCAGAATCCTTTTTGTTTTAGATAAATCTGCATATAATTTAATTATCTAACAACTTGTGCAGCTTTGTGAGTTGAGCTATTAATTGTGTGAGAAATTTGTGTTTTCTATTACATTCATTTTTCATCCTTTAAAATGAGATTGCACACAAAATGTAAGGGGAAAATAATTATACAAATTAGCTCTTTTCAAGACAATGTTTTTGATTTATTGGTTATTGTTTTGGTGACCTTCTTTTAAAATTGAAATTTGTCATCAGCTTAAGCCTTTTTTTTTTAGTTTTATTTACTTCAATTTATTTTAATTTATTTCAATTCCCATTGCTGCGTTTTTTGTCAAGTTTGAAACTAATCATTTGTCATTTTGTGCCTATTTGTTTCTGTTAGCACAAAGTAATTTGAGGTGTTAGGCATACTTGGAACTTTTCGGGCCTTAAACGCCAAAATGGTTATCGGGAAATACAAGTTACACTTTAATCTACAATAGCATTTTTCTTAAATTGTAGTAAATAGCTTTCCTGAGTTAAGATTAATTTTCGTGAATTGTACATGAAATAAAGTGCTTAGTCATGTTAAACACAACTCAGCAGCTAGTCAGAAATGAAATGAATTTGCCTGCAGCCTCCCTTTGTATATTTTATGAGCTATATGTGAGTATGTAGATGGGGTTGAGTGTTGGTGTCAGCTACTTGATAAATGATCCCCAATGTGGCATCAACATGTGGCGCTAGACGTCGCTTAATCTGCGCGTCAACAAACTTCTGACAAGATACATATCAGTAGGGCAACAGTTGGTCGCACTCCTCATAGAAGACGACCCGTGTTGACGTAAGCTCAGACAAAGATTGAGTGTCAGAGAGAGAGAAATAGAGAGTGAGAGAGGGATACAGAGTTTTACATAAAGTTTTGGAGCAAATTGTTTTATCAGCTTGATGTGCACATGCGGCCAAAATACATTTTGTCACATCCCATAACAATTTTTAGTTTATGCTCAAAATAAATTTTGTGATCTTAAGCAGAGTGCCAAAATTTGCAACACAGAAAGAAAATGCTTAAATATTTGAAGTTTTCTATGCAACAAAGTTGTTTAAATAATTCAAAAGCTGAGCAGAAAATGTATATTTAAGCTAAAATTTTTTCAAAATATATTTAAAATAAATGCGATATTTTGAAGTTAAAACATGACTCAAGAGTAGAATTTCTAAACTGATAATAGAAAATTGTGATTTTTTTCTGTGTGTCTAAGTGAAATAGGCCTGAAATAAAATTTATTACAACACACTTTGATATAACTAAAACAGTTTATGCAACAAAAAGTAAATTTTACATAATTTTTTTTTTTTATATATTTTGCTGTTGTCATTTCTGCAGCAATAAAGCACTCAGCATTTTAACTTTTGACCGCATTGAGCGGCTTATACCTAAGAGCACACATTTGCACACACACACACACACACATGCCGTTAGCCTTAGTTGGCATTCTTTATTAGATTTGCCGTCAGTCACTGAGCTGCAGACTTTCCTCTGGCTCCATCTCCCATCTCCATCTGCATCTACGTCTGCAGCTTTGGCTTTAGCTGCTGGGTCCTGCTGGAATTTACCAAATTTGATGCAAGGAAACTTTATTCGAGCAAAAAAATAAAAATATAAAAATATGTGCCTTTGTGTTAACTAAGCTGAAAATGCGTACAAAACTCGGTGGCCAAGGACGTTGTGGGAATGCGAAATGCGGCTTGCTGTCTAATGTCTATCGAGTGCCAATCTATACTTGCAACAGCCGAAGAAGCCAATGCTGCACAGTGCAAAAATTTGCCACAAATTCGTAAAGTTAAAAGATATAAATTATATAAATAAAATAATTGGTTCATGCTTAATAAACAATTAATATGTTTTGTATAACATTTAATAATATAAAAAAAAAAACATGAAAATTTGTACTTTTTTATTTTTATTTTTTAATATATAAATAATTAACTATTAATTATTTATGTTCCAAATCTTTTAATCTTTTAACTCATATTTTAATACGCCTTAAAAAAAAAACGGATCGATTCAGCTTGTCATCCCGAATTCTATTTTTATTTCTATAAATTGGTTTTACATATAATTTTTATATAAAATTAATTTCAAATTTCGATTTCGTCTCTGAATTTCAATCGGCAAAGTTCCAGTTTGACAATTTGAGTATTTGTTCCACAGTAGTTGGTTGCAACTTCAATAGCATGCACTGTGGCAAATAGTTGTTGTTACCAGACGCTGAGGCACGCCCACAGAGGCATGCCTGTTGGTCTTCGTGTTCGCTGTCAATAGCGAGCAGTTCATTGCAACACACACACACACAAATAGTTGCACACATATGCGTTCAGCAAATACATTGTTGGAGTGCCAAAGCTAGCAAAAATATTTTTCTTTAATAGTTTTTCGAGTATCACGAGTCGACTTAATGCGAAAACTTTTGCATCAAAGACTACAACAAAAGGCGTGTGTCGACTGGAAAGTGACCGACTCAGCGGCAAGATTGGAGCAGTTGTAACCCCAAAGCATAGCTAATGACAACAGCCGTTTGCATTCCAAATGCAACATGCCCTTTGCCACTTACACGGCAAAAGCCCGTTGGAAAAGTGTGTTCGTTTTTTTATTTTTAATATTTTGCTTGCATACAAATTTATTGAACGTCTTTTCTTAACTTGCACATATCAATTATTTTGGTCTTATTGCTCTATTTAAAAATTAGTTTTTAGTTTCGAAATTTTTTTACTTCATTTTTGATTTGTACTTTATTTTAAAGCATTAAATTTAAATGCTGGTAATAAGTACAAATTGTATGCATTTCTTAAGAAAAATCTTCAATAAATCTGAGCACAACACCTTCGTTTAATCTATCCATTTTTTTTTCTGCTGTGCAACAACTTGCAACCATTTCTCTAGTTGTTACCACAGCTTAGCATTTGCGTTGCGCTAGGCAAAAGCTAAAAGCTTTCACAAAACACACACACACATTTTGAGACACACACACACGTCCACACACCTGTGGAAGCAAATGGTGCTATTGCTGCATTATTCAAAAGTTGAATGTTTAATTTATGTCACATGCAAAAGGAAAGCAAGTAAGAATTACTTAAAGCTTGCTTGCAACTTTTATTCGCTTTGCAAAAAAGTGCAATGAAGCGTTGGAAGTGTGTTAAGAGAGGGGCTTAAGGGAAAGTGGTGGGAGGGGGTCAAGTTGCAAGCATTTATTTAGTTAGTTAAGCGAGCATCCTTTTCTCTTGCCCCATTCGCGTAAATCACTGTAATTTATTGCAAATGCTACAGTTACAGAGAGGCGCGCACATGTTGTCCCGAAAACAAAATTTGGTGGCATTCTCCAAAACATATTTCAGTTCGTTGCACGTATATTAGTACCCTATAAACTAGCCGCAAAGAGGCAGCTGTTTTCAAATATCTTTAACAGTTTTAGTTTCATATTATATAAAATATATAGTTTAAAGTATATTTGCATCTATGATTTTTAGCTTGGCTTGTCAGATTTAGACTTAATTAAATTAGGCAAAAATCTTCAACAACATGTCTGAAGGGCATCTCCTGGCCAAAACACTCTAAATTCCTTCTGCTTGTTTGGGCCCGTAATTTATTTGCAAATCTGTTTTTGTTGTTGGTTAGGTGTGGAGTTTTTTGTTGCATGATATGTGTATATATATATGTATATATATATAAATATATATATATTTATATATATGTAGCTTGTATTTGATTGCGACTATTTATACATATGATTAAATTGCCAAATTGTTTTACATTTAAGTGATTTATCAAACGACTGCTGCAAATTGAAGCTGAGCTATTTGAAAGTGGATTTGAATTTATGTGTGGACCAGTTTATAATTTATTCCATCTATTAGCGTAAATTTAATTTTATTTCCGCAAAAGTGAAGATTATCATGCAATTTTTCACATAGTTTTATCTTAATTTATTACTTAGATTTTTTTTCTCGCTATTTTCTGTCAATTACTATGAATTTTATTTATGTCCCGTAAAGCTCTTTTTTGTATTTATTTTATTATAATTATTATAATCAGCAAATATATCAAATTTATTTTCTCTTTCTCTGTCGAATTATTAAATTATATTTTGAGTCGTCTGCTTACATTAACCTTATAACTTTGCTACATACAAATTAACTTAACTTTCTTTAAGCACTTTGTATTTATGTGTTGAAAATAAATATTTTATCAAATTAAATTAAACTTCCTCGAGTTGTAAGTACACAATTGATGTGCATTTATAAATCTTATAAACATATTAAAATTGTTGTCAACTACACAAACGATTGCCACAAAATTTCATTTGGATTTCCCCTTTTTCAACTGCTCAAATTCGCCCCAAAATGCTAAAAACTTTCTTTCGACTTTGTCAACAAGTCAGCCCTTTTGCATTTGCCCCCCTGCGCCCCTCGATTGCCCTGCTTCTCGCAGCACATGTCTAAATTATAACGCCATTTGGGTAATTACACTTTTCGAGTGCTTTAACGTTACCCGAAAAATCTGGCAACAAAACGGGTAAAGGATATTGGGCCAAGGCGAAGAAGTGCTACCAAAGTGGCAAATTTGGCGACAAAACAAATTAAAACTCCATAAAAGTGGATACATATTTTATGAATTTTTGTTGTTGTTGTTGCTGTTGCTGTACTCGTTATTTGAACAAATGTTTGGGCAATAAAAACACAAAAACAAACAAATAACAGCGACTAAGCCCAATAGGAGAGAGTCAGAGCAAGAGGGTAACAGAGAGAGAGAGAGATAGAGAGAAAGAAAGCGAGTGAAATAATAATGCTTGGCTGGAAATTTAATGTGGCCAAAATGTGAATGTGTTGGCCAAGTCAAAAGTAAAATCTAATAAAATTACAAACACCAAACAACAACAACAACAACAGCAACATCGGTGAAGCTTTTCTCGGCGCTGCTTGCAATATTTGAAAACAAGTGTTAAAATGTTTGAAATTAGTTTTGGCCACGGCAACAGCACAACACAACAACCATCTGAATTATAATTGTAACTGTTTTGCTCAAATCATTTTAAATGCTAAAGCAATTGTGTGTTTGCTGTGTGTGTGTGTGTGTGTGCGGCTTAGTGTATAGTTGTGTGTCTGTGTGTGTTTTTGGGTTATTTTTGGTTCAACGCGTTGCATGTGTTCATAAAACTAATTAAATGTTTTATTTATTTATAGGCCAATCCGTTGGCCGTCTCTGTGCGCACAGTAATTATGATTTGGGCCAAAAATTATCAAAAGCACTAAGTATTCTCGGGCCAAATTTTGTATAGGCCTAGTTCATTGTGTTGTGCACTACTAAAATAAGTTAGAAAGGCTATTAAGCCAAAGCTTAGATTGCTAAGCGACTTATTACTATATAAACAGCCAAATATTATTATAAGAACTAATAACATTAAATATTAAATATTACTAATATTAAAGTTTATCAAGCTGATAAATCAGACAAGTTTTCTTTTATGGTTGACAATCATTAGCCATGTGGGATTTTAAGCTGAATCTTTAGATCTGAGCAGCAACTCATATTAAATTGCTTTTGGCCAGGGATGGCATCAAACTTTGCCATAACATAGCCATAACATCATTAATAAAGACGCGATAATGTATATAAATAACATGTAAGATCGACTTAAGCTGTCGTTGAAGAATCATTTCGATTAATTTCCTGCTTGATGCCATTTTTTACGCGAAAAACTTTGAACGCTTTCCAGCCAAAAACTTGCCCAGACTTATGGGTGAATGTTGGCGGGGTGCGGGTCATCCATAAATACTGAGAATTGTCGTTGCGCACTTGTGATTTCTTAGCTTTTCGCATACTGCGACAATTTCCGTCGGAGAAGCCAAAAGCCAAACGCTGCAGCTTCCTGCGTGCCTCGCAGCAAAGCTTATAATTCACTTTAAGTTGACAGCAAAAGTGTTGCTAATGTGGCAAGGCGCCTTCAAGCTAATCAAGCTGCAATGTGGACTGGGTTGGGTTGGATTGGGTTGCTCCTGCTGCAGCTGGTTGCAACTATAATAAGAAAATGATTTCCGTTTGGCAAATTGGAAAAACGTTTTGCGGCTGCTGTCGCCGAGTGCTGCACATTTGCTTTCTTCATCTTCACTTCTCACTTCCTCCCTCTATTATTCTCTCTCTCTCTCTCTCTCTCTCTCTGTGAGCTGTAATCCATTTATATGGTAATTTAACGCACGCACTTGGCCCTCGACCCGCTCCTTGACTTGTCATAACTATTTCCATTTGAACAACATGTGCCGCAGCGCACACCAGAAATCAATAAGAAACGCAGCCCAACGGAAACGGAAATAAACGAATCAGGTAAATGTTTAATGTTTAATGCTCAAAAACCGTTTATTTCTGCGTAATGGTTTGAAGTGGCTTAACAGCTAAAACTTTAAATTTACAAACCCGCTTCAAATGCTTCAAAAAAGTTAGCTAAGAAAATAATTTTATTTTGGATATAAATTGTAATTTTTTTTTACGCAACCGAAAGTTAACTAAACTTTATAAACTTTATTTATTACATATATATTCTTTTTATTAGGCTGTGCAAGTTCATTATGCAAGTTTCATTACTTTTACGAAAATCTAAGAAAAAATTTTAGATCTTAATTTTTGTCAGGCCATAATAAAGCATTATTATTCATTATTATTATTCAAATTGTTCCTGGAATCTGTCTATTTCTTTATTCGCTCCAATTCGATTGCTATCTTCGTCAGCCTATCCAAAGTTCTGTCCGTCTGAATGATTTTTTTTTAATAATTTATAACTTAAAATGGGCAGTTGGGAATTCAATAAAGTTGGACATTAATATCATCATTAAGTGCCGTTCTTCTATAATTTTAAAGCAACAACTTGAAAGTGCTTCCCATGCCACAAGTGTCTTTGCCACATTGCTACAGCTGCTATTAGAATGATAACATTGTATTCGATAGTCGACTGACAGTTGCCTGACTGCTTTTCTTTGTATTTACAGTTCTGAAGAACATTGTTTGCCTAAATACTGAAAATTACGAATACAAAAAAATTCCATGAATTCGATGTGATGCCAAAAAATATGCAATATACATTTTTATAGAAATGATTAAAATATGAAATTCAAAGAATTTTGATGTATTTATTTGGTATAAAATGTGTTAATTTGCCAGTGGTTGAAATAAAATATATTTTAAGCCACTTTAAAACTAATTTCCCTCAATTAAATGTGGCCAACACACAAATACACACACACACATATGCCTAATGACTTGCTGAGTGCAGAGGTTTACTGAGTGGGGCAGGCTGGAAGTCAGTGCATATATTGAACTACATCAGTATTCGCTACACCAACAACATTTTTCCAAAGTGCTGTTTAAATTCCAGAAGTTGGAGGGTATGTGTGTGTGTGCTGTGTGTGAGTGCTGTGTGTGTGTGCTGTGTGTGTGGAGAGCACGGCTCTGACCTGACCCGTTTCATACGCCAAATTGCTTCGCTGCACACACAAAGTGCTAGCCATAGTTAAGGTGAGTGTGTGTGTGTGTGTGTGTGAACTGTTCTGATAGGAGTAGCCAGTAGGTAGTACGGTGGGTGTGGGCGGAAGGAGGGTGGAGGCAGTAAGAAGTTGAGGCATACGACGTGCTCAAACTCGTTTTTCAACATTAAAAGCACATGGATTTTCACGGTGCATATCCCTTTTGCACCTTGGACGCATTGTGACACGCACACCTCTCTCTCTGTGTGTGTGTGTGATGCTTCCGCCCTTATTTTTTATCCTATTACAGCACAAGTACAATTAAATCTGTGTGCAATTATTATTATTGTTTTTATTGCACTTCTTTTGGTTATTGTTATTGTCCGAGCATTGTTAATGAATTTTTACGTGATTTTCACAGTGCTTTACAAAAGTCTGCGCACATCCGTCCAAATGGTACGCGTTTCCTGTCACAACTGTGTGTGTGTGGAAGTAGGGGGCCAGGTGGATTGTCATATTGGCGGAGAACCCTATTCAACTTATGAAATTATTGGCATGATACTACATAAAAATTAATTGTTTATGACTTTTTATTTATTTTAATTTTTATGATATAAAAACAAATGTTAATTAATTTAAATTGTAATTTAATTTAAATAAGTGCTAAATGTATGCAGTTGAGTCGCATTTCAACTGGACTGTTAAACCAAAAGGAATTTAAGATTTCTGGTCAAACTTATTACTTGAATCGGTATTCATTTCCATTATGGAACTTCAAAAATGTTGAATAGAGTTCTGAATTTAAGTTCCCAGTTCATCATCTTTCAAGTCTTTTAAATAAAATCCATTATAGTGTATATCACAAATGTGGTAGATTATTATTCAGTTACTCATGCAAAATAAATAATTAAATAAATATTCTTTAATCGCTCAATTATTGAAAGAAGAGTGGGTCAATTAAATTGTATTAAGTTGAAAAATGGCAGCTGTTGTTTTTCGGATGGAGTTATTTGAATACGGCAACCATGTAGCATTCTCTGATTGCATTTCATTTGGATGGCAAAGATTGCTCGTAGTCAAACGGATAAAGTAACAGGAACAGCGACAGGTGCACAGAAAGGTCCTGAGGGGAAGACTGAGGAGTGGGGGGATGGGGTACATCAGTTGAAAGTGTAGAGTGCTGGCATATGGATATTCATTTAATAAAAGCCAACAGCTCTACAATTTTAATGAAAGAGCGCAAATGCCTTAGTCTGTTGTTCAATTTTCCGGTGTGTGTGGGTGTGTGTGAGTGTGTGTGTTTGGGTGTGGCAGGATATGGGCTGTTAGTGGAGGTAGTGTAGCTCGCGGCTCGGGAAAAACTCAAACCAATGACCATAACAACAACAATAACATGCGAAGTGCCAACTGCAATCGTTATTTTAATGCTTGAGCGTTGCCTAAATGCACTCAAAAAAAATTGAGCAAAAGTTAGTTTGCTTTAGACTTGAAGTTAAAACTAATTTGATTTGGGTTCCGTTTCCAAGAAGTGTTAAGGGGAAGGTAAAGATTATAAATTGATTTCAATTATTCTAAGGTATTCAGGTTTTTAAGATGTATATATATATATATATATAAAAAGAAGAATAAAATATATATATGTTAAAAGAATTTTAATTGCAATTTGAGTTCAAATTTTTCCTTTTGGGTTCAGCTCCTTCTTATTGTCTTATATGTGAAACAAGTTTTGCAAATGTTTTAAACATTTCTCGCTGTGTAGGAAAAGGGAGAGGTGCTCTGGGAAGCAGTGCTGTGCTGATAAACTCTTTGGCGGCGTTTTTGACGTGCACCGCTGCCCGTTGAAAGGACATAATAAATGCCAGCACGGTGGCAAGGATGCAAGGACACATGGACATGCGATTGCTGTAGTGTGCACTCAAATAAAAAATGTGTAAAATTCATTTGTGCAAAGAGAAGCAGCCAATTGCGTATCTGTGCGTGTGTGTGTATGCGTGAATGCGAGTGTGTGGAAATGTGTGTTGTCATTGTGTATTTACGTTAAATGGATGCGGTGCAGCAAAGACGTCAAAACTGGCACAGAAACCGCCTTGCAGCGCATCCTGCCCCAGAGCCAAGAGTGTAAAAAAAATGTATAAAGCCGGCGATAAATTATGAGTGCCACAATTTTCTCGCACTTCGCAAGGATGTATAAAATTGATTGTATTTTATGCAGTTATTTTATTTTTTAAATTTTTAATACATATTCTTTTGAAATTTGTGAACTGTTTTAAGAGCACATTAAATATAAAGGCAAATAAATTATGGATTATACTTAAAAAAAATAGCAAATATAGAGTTACTACTTGTTTTAATTTTGTTGTGATTTTTACTGTTATTGCACACCACTGTGCCGTATTTCATTACGTAAATTGCATTTCGTTCCGGCATAATTGCGCTGATTAATTCCCATAAAAAGCAGTGGCCAGTGACTTCTTATGGCTCAACGCTGCATGCCAACACACACATACATATATATTCACATACATATGCATATATACACACACACATTTATACATTTCTTAAGCACCCGTTACTGACTGAATTGCAGCATCACACAAAGTTAATAACTGAATGGTAATTTCATTTGCATTTTTCCAATATACAATTATCATTTCTTTACAGTCGGTTTTAAGTGTCATTCTTATCCATCGACGTGTATGAAACATATATATTTTATTTTACCTTCGATGTCTTAACTTTTACACTTGCTGTCGAGAATATGCAATAGGTAAATATTTGCAAATAAATTCATTTATATTTTAAGTCTATATAAATTTATAAACAAATATAATTATTTTAAATTAATCAGCCAAGTTCGAATGACAGATACGATTTGCAGCTCATGTAACTTTTACTTGTAATAATTGTAATTATAATCGATTACATAACCAATTTATAATGCGCCTTATTGTTAATATTATACCAATTAATTGTTCGTAATTTCAACTTGAATCTCCAAATATTGCCAAATATGCCACTTAATAAGACAATTATCTGCCTTATGGACTATCGGCAGTAAGCACACATAAGTGCCACAATGCCACATAATGCGGTAAATACATATGTGAGCTCATCATCTTAAGCTGTGTGTGACCAGGCAACGCGAATTATTTGGCAACACTCTCTCGCACACCCTCGCACTCATTCTCAGGGCTGAGCTGCTTAGATGCGCTTGCTTTAAGCCGTATTAGAGTGCATTAGAAAGCTCGGCGATTGTTGGTTTTGGTGTTAGCATTGTGTGATTTGAGTCAACTAAATCACAACTTAATTGGATTTGTCTTGAACAACTTGCTGTGTTCAAGCTGTGTGTTTAATTTCACAGGCTAAACTTTAAACGTTTGCTAAGATGCCTGCAATGTGGTTTTTATATAATTCAATAAACTTCAAATGAATTAGCCAGATACATTAAACTAAACCATTTACCGCAGTACAAAAGTCACTTGACAAACAGCAAAGCCAATAAACACACACAAAAGCAGTGTGTGTGTGTGTGGGTCAACTAGTTGAGACATCAATTAATAAAGGAAATGACGGTTAACCGCTTGATAACTAATTAGTTTGTATGCATAAAATAGAGAAATCTTTGCAAATGCAATTAAAATTAGCTTAGTGAACAAATCACTCAGAAAACTCTTTTAGGCCCAATTAAGTTGTGCATATTTTGATGTGGTCCGCAAAAACCCAAAAACCAAAGCGAACCAAATTGTTGCCCAAGAGAGAAGCTGCATACATTTGTATTTAGACAGAGTGACTACGTTTTTCACTTGGGATTGGGTTCAGGTTTGGGCCTGGTCTTATGCAAATGTAAATAAATAAACCTTGCCAACGGGAAATGAATACATTTGACGACATATGAAAACATATGCTCCATAAATACCCTAAATGCGAACCAAAAATCGGGATAGTTAAATATTCCGTTAATTTTTGTCATTAGAATCATAATTTTTAAATGGTAAAGTATATTTTAAATATAATTTCAATTCCAACTTTAAACAATAATTATTCAATTTTCACTACGGATAGCTTAAATCCGATTCTACTGGAGTTTTGTGTAATTCAATCAACATTCTTAATCTTCAAATATCATCTTATAAATATTTAGTTCTTTGGCATTATGTTCATGACTTTTAAATGGTAAAGTATGTTTTTGGATATAATTTTAAACATGATGTTTGATTGCGATTCCAACTTATCTTATTTTAAGCCTTAAATTATAATTAGCAAATCATAGTTGATGTAAATCAAATTACTTCTGACTAAGAATAATTTTAATTCGATTCTATTGGAAATAATGAATTAATTCAAACAACATTCTTAATCTTTAAATATCAACTTATATCAGATTACAGGATATATTCCACTCTCCCACACTTATATTTCCTTATTGCCGTTTCCACATTTGTGTGCCTGAAATAATTAAGTATATATTTGCATATGTTGCGTGTCTCTGCCCGAAAAACTAACCCCCACTTCCCACAAATGGTTTTTGGAGCGTGCCTGCGGCTTGATTCTCACAATCATTAAGTAATTTGTAACCACAAAATTTAATATGTTTCCAACGCTATTTATTTAATGCTTGTCATTCGACGCCATTGCGGCAAAATGTGTCCCTTTTTATAGTGGGGAGGGTGAGCTGGTTTTTTAGCATTTCTAACCCTTGACCTTTGATTGACTGACAAGTTGGCCTTAACGAGCAACCAAGCAGCTTTTGTCCGCCTCTATCAAGTATGATTGCGGTGCTTAAATTGTTCTCGTTCAACTTTTTGGGTTCTCGATCTAAAAAGGCTGAAATCAAATGAAAATCTCAAACCCGTTTTTCCCTGCTACACCCCTCATCCACCTACGTCCCTCCTGTTGTCAATATCCATTTCTTGATGGGTCCTTGAAGTACATCCCAGCACGCGTGTCTCTCTCCACACTCTCTGCTCTCTCTCCTCTTTTCTCTACTGTATCTCGATTTGTTTTTCAAGCCGTCTTCGCCTCGAGCTATAGTTGTTTTTTCTATATCTCCCTCACGCTTTGCCTCTCGTTTTGGTTGTGCGTTGATTTTTGCTTTTGGGGCTCAAAAATGTTACGTTTTTCCACATACCCTGCTTGATTGTAGTCAAAGCGTATACGCTGAGTGGAAAGCAAGCCATTAGAATAAACTATTGATAAATATAATAAATATTATATATAAATATCTTTAATAATTAGTTAAAAAGCTGCAAAAACTGTAGTTGCTATGATAAAATATTTTTTTCCCCTTTCATATTTTTAGGTACACATTTTTATATTTGGCTCTGCTTCATAGCTTTGTTCTCTCCTTGCAGGGTACCGCCTAGTCGCATATGTTTTTATTCTCATTCTTTGTTCCTGTTCTTTTATATGTTTTTTTTAACCTATTCAAGCTTACTCTGTACTAAGTAACCTTCAAATGGGGTTTACCCATATTATTAAAAATATGTAGCTAATATTGCTAGTAGTAGTTTATCAGATTTATACATTTTTTACATTAGTTACATATTTTAATATTAAATTCTTTGCGCATAATTACTCTACAAGGAATTTTATTAACGCAATTACTTATTTAACAGTGTGTTTAAAAATGATATGAAAATTACTCGCAATAGTTTAAATAAATATTAATTCCTGGTGTGCATAAAGCACCACAATAATATTAATAATAATAAATATTCAAAGCTGACTTAATAAATTGACTACACATTAATAGAGGGTATCTACTTGTCGAGCACTTGACACTTTTTTTTTGGTGTAATGCACTGTTCTTGTTGCCTTCAAGTATTTCATTTTATATGAAAGCGACAAATTGTGCGTGTTGACGGTAGGAAATGAATGTCGTCTGTGTGACATGTTGACAAAATATTGAAATATATGTTAGATGAAAGAGATGAGGAAACACACATCAGCACACATCAGCACACACCCACACACACCGTTGAAGAAATGATGTGTGCTTAATCTTTTTCCCTCATATTCGTCATATTTGGACATAATCCAATTTATTGTAGTTCAAATTCATTTTAGTCACACATATTGCACAAGAATAAAAATCATCTTAAAAAAAAATTATATATTTTTTAATATATTATTTGAATTAAAATGAGTTTTTAGAAGTTAGAATTTTTAATATATTTCCAATGCCTACAGCAACTGGTAGCTTCTCAGAAATTTGATCTACACTTTGATGGTTTCTCCAAAACAAATAAAAGAACAAACAAAAGTCTACTTTTGACAACATAATGAAATACAGAAGAAACCATTTGAGCACATCAGACAATATTTATAAGCAACATAAAGTACAAAAACCATCGAAAATCGATTAAAAATATTCGCTTATTCAAACACACACAACTTAATTGAAACTGAATTCGATACACCCAAACACAATGCAAATATTTATGCTGCAGTCTATAATCTTTTAGCATCTGTGGGCGTCAAACAATGCCAACTATATATATATATATGTATATGTATATGGCTAATATATATTGTATACCCAAGCGAAAAACAAAAGACAGTTAAACAACCTGCGGTCAGGATCAATGCAGGAGCGTAATACATGCATGTTGTGTATCTTAGAGAATATCCTTATTTGGTTTTGTCTTTTGCTTTCGCGTTTGTTTGTTGCACTATCAGCAAATAAAGTCAACACCATCGACAAACATAAGCACACACACTTACATACACACACACACCCTCCCACACACGCACTTAAGCGACAAGTCTGGGAAGCAACTGTGGCCACAAATTGTACTATGTAAAAATCTTTTTTTAGCTGCCGGCACCAAAAATTCCTTAACAAATATTGTGTTTTTGTGTGTGGTTGTGTCTGTGTGTGCGGGTTATTTCGTTTTACTCCCTTGCCGATTATTTTATTTTATTTTTAAATTTACCAGGCTAAAGCGAAAAATGAAAAACACTGCCTTTGAGCATGAATTTTTTGGTTCCATGTGACTTCATTTTGGCATTTTTTTATAGACAAAGGTTCGCAACGAACAACAGGAATCCAACCACAAAACAAATATAATATGCGATACACTGTACAAAAAGATATCTGTTTACTTATTACCTAGGGGTGTGAGGCAAAGGACTTTGAGTGTGTCTAGTACAAAAAAGAAGTGATTTTTACTTTGCAGGATTTTACACTTGTCTAAAGTACGCTTTGATTTGGGGGAATAAATAGTTGTTTATTTAAGTTACGATATATTTGCTCAAATCAAATACGCTTTACCTATTTATTTGTAGTCATTTTTGTTGTGTGTATTTACCGCTCCGCTTGCCAACGCGCCAATGGAGCATCAAATTTACAATATTATTGCTCCCTGTTGAACATTTGTCTCTGCGTTACAACCAAGCCCAAACACCTCCCACCCCGCAATGCCCCTACTCCTAGGCATGCCTTTTTGTTCAGGCTGAAGCACGTTCGAGCAATTGTTTAAGGCGGCTAACAAATTGCGCATACGACAAGTTACACGCTGCTGGCCAATGAATAATGCCCCAATTTTTTAAAGCCAATACCACCATTTGGGTAAACTATTCGCAGCTAAAAGCTTAGTTTTGTAGGGCGTATTTTTATTTTATTTTCAAATTTGACAGATATGGTATTTATATATATATTGCTGATCAGCATAACTAACTGAATCGATATGGCTCAGTAGGTTTTCTACATTTTAAGTTATTTTGATAGCAATTGCAATATTTTCTACCTACAAAGTTGCAATTCTGTATGAAAAACTTTTTCCTTACCAAGATATCTGTAAGCAAACTTAAAAGTTATGTTTGATATTAATCTGTAGTCATCGGATTACAATAGAAGCTAAACAAAATCAAATTATGTTTTAGATATACAATTGTTTTTTATATACAAAATTATCGACATCTAACCACTACAAAAGCATAAACAGCTATAAAACCTTCGCTCTGCAAGGGTATCTAAACTTCGGTTTGCCCGAAAAAAAAACTTGGTGGCTTCTTACTTTATTCATATTTTGCCTGTTCGCATATTCATGAATTTTGTGCTTGTCGCTCATTCATCTTGGCGAATAAGTTTCCAATATTTGCTGGACTTTGTGTCGTTGCTCATTTGCAGTAAAACCGGAGTGTCCTAGTTATTGCCCCAGCCTCAGCCTCAGCCTTTGGGATTCCAGCAAATTGTATTGAGTTTGACTTGGGCATGAATTTTATGAGCAACCCAGCCCCTGTCCATGTTTCGATCATGCTCCTCTTTTGCTCAGCTTTGCTTTGCTTTTGCTTTTCCTTTGCTTTTTACTGCAGCTTGTTAAGTGCTCAGAATGTTTGTTTTGCTTGTCAAGTATTCCAACCCTGCTGTTTTTTGTTATTGTTATTGTTGTTGCCAACATTTTTCGTGCAAGTGCTTTGCCTTATGAAATTGTGTACAAGTGAATAAATTCAGTGATTTTGACGTTATTCTCTTGCTTTATTTTTGAAGTGCGACTTAAGCAGCTGCCGCTTAAAGTATTTGTTGATTGTCCTGTTGACTTCGAGATGCTAGCCTGCTGTGGTTTTCTCTACTCAAAATCAAGTTTAATAATGGTAAAAATATTAAGAATTTTCGCATCAAATCTCAATTTTATCTTTAGTATTGAGCTGTAAATAAAAAATAATTTATTTTATTTTTAATGTTTTCACATAGTTTCGTGACTTAATCCCGACATGAGCACATCTCTAAAATGTAACAAGCTTTTCAAAAAACCCTTTTGAACAAGAATTAAAAATGCGTTTTTAATTGGTTTTCCATATAACGTTACAGATTCTTTATTTAGTTCTTGTTGTTTTTTTCTTTTTGTTTTTCACTTTTCTTTTTTTTTGCATTTTGTTGCTTTTATAATAATTTTCGTTTAATATAATTGCAGTTGTTGTTTTCTGTATAAATGTGTGTGTAAAAGTGTACGCCTGTGTGTATGTTTGTATATGTGTTGTGTTTATGTGTGTGTTTGTGTGTATAATTTGCCTTAAATTAAGATTTCTCATGCTGCTTACACATTTTCTCATAATTTGCATGTAGTTTTTTTTGCACAGTGTAATTTGTGCAGAGAATTCGCATTGCATTTTCCGTCGCACTTGTAATTTTTTTGTTCTTTAGTTTTTCGCTTTGCAGTTTAGTACTTTTAATATTACTCGTAATTTATTCATAATTTTTGTTTGTTTTTAATACTAGATGCCATTTTTGTTATTTTGTTTTCTTCATTTTCTTTTTTATATTAATTTTAATTTTTGTTTTAATTATGTTTACTGTATATTTAAGTGATTTTACATAATAATGTACTTATATGCAAATTTATCTAAAACTGCATTGGAAATCGGCTTTTGGTATTCTGGTTTTTTTTACTTCGTTTTTCTTGTTTTTCAATTTCATTTGACTCAATTGTGAATGCCTTTAATCGGTTTCTATTGAGTTGTTTGTATTTTTGTTGTTGTTGTTGGTAAAAAATGCATACATTCTAAATACATAGTTATCAAATAGTATGATGCCTCGCCATGTGTGTGTGTGTGTTTTATTTTTTTTATTTTATGGTTTATATGAAAGTGTGCATTATATATTTATATGTTTTGTATGTGTGTTCTGCTTGTTATGTATGTATATGTATATGTTCTCGTATATGCCTCTAACTTACGTTACAAAATATATAACAAATATATGTGTGTGTCTGTTGTTTGTGTGTATGTGTGGAAGTGATTATTTAATGTATTTGTCCCATTCTAATAAAACTTTCTCTCACTTCCTGTGCTGATGTTATAAAATATCGTAAGATCTATTTCCCATTGTTAGAATGTGCTTTAAACAAGGTGTCAAACGGTTTCGATTTCAGTTTCGAATTTCAATCGGTAAAGTTGCGTTTACGCTTCCGGTTTGACACTTTGCCTTTTGAGTTTAATTTATACGCCTATAGATAAATGCAAATTTATATAGTTAAGGAATTTTAAATAAAAGTATGCCAAAAACAAGCAAACTGCAATTTTAATAAAATTCCAAAAAGCAAGATTCGTTGAATTTGAAGTCTTTAAATCATATATATTTCTGTATTAATTATTAAACTGGCAGTGTTTAAACGTGTTTTTTGTTGTTGTTGTTTTTGCTGTACCGTTTGTTCAGAAGCATTAAAAAATGAAGTGTATGCAAAATATATATATAAAAAACCTTCGCACCAATATAAATATTGAGTTTTATTCCATTTCTATGTCGTGGCTACTTTATATTGAATTTCGTTTATATATGTAATTTTAACAGTAATGTGCATTTAAAATTGTTTGAATTTGAAACAAGTACAGCAAAGTTTGCATATTATACTTTTTTTATATATATTATTTTGTTTTTTTTTTCTTGTTTTTTATTTTATTTATTTTTCAATATTCTGTATTTTCGCTGTATGGTTTAACAATTACGTTAAAATCTTTGCACTTTTCAATAGTCAACTCTTGTTGTAGTTTTTTTTTCAGTATGTATTTTTTAATGAGATTTTGTATTTTTGTTTTTGGGAAGAAAAATTAGAATTAACTGTTGTTTTAGCTTTAGGAATTGTGGGCAGTTTTGTTGCCTGGAAAACTGTGTGATTTATGCATGATGATGCACACTAGACTCCTTGCAGTGTATTTCCTTATGTACTTACTTGGCTGACTCGTCTCAACTCAAAACACATTAAATCAACAAATTAATCACCTAACTGGCTTCCCAATTGTATTTTCTTCACTATGTATATATGTAACTACTATTGTGGTGTTTTTTTCGTATATATATATATAAAATGTATATATACGTTGCATGCAACAAATGAAACAATAAACGTTTTGGAATATGTATTTTTATTTTTTTAATTGCACTCATAACTGTGGCTCAACTTGTGGCTAAAGTTGCAGATTTGCTTTTACCTAGGACTATGTGGGGCAAATTTTTGCTGCCGGCAAAAACAAGTTCAAAATTCAAACGGCCCAAAAATAAAAAACAAATATTTTTACCCTCTCGTGTGGAAAAGTTTAGTTGTAAATGCAGTTGGTTTGTTGTTGTTTTGTACGAGTAGTATTTATATATATTTATATATATATATATATACATATATATATATATATATTTATTTTATATATATGTATATATATATATATACATATAAATATATTTATATGAAAAGTGTTTTGTTAGGTTTATTTAACTTTCTCTTCAGATGCCATTTGTTTTTCCCATTTGTTTAGCTGCTATTGTTTCTAGTTGAAATGACTTAATAAGACTTTTAGGTTCTGCTACCAATTTCGTATGCTTTAATTACTTGTTGCTTAACGTGCTAAAAACTAATAATATATACAATGTAAAATACTTTTCCATTTCCATTAATCCTCATATATAATGGATTTTCATCATGCATGTTTTTTTTTCTCTTTTTAAGTATTTCCATTTTTTAATTATATCAATTGCGCTAAGTTCATCTAAAGGTAAATTTTTCGTTTTTTTCCACTTTTAATCGTCGTCAGCTGCTGCTGGACACAATTTGTTTTTTCGTCTACTACTTTTTTCTCTTCATTTAGCTTAAGTTTTTGTTTTAGAATATCATTTTAGGAGTATTTTTTTTCTTCGTGTTCTTAACTGCTTGTAGAAAGAAACAGGGTTTTAGCCTTAACTGTTTGAGTTGGAGCATTTTATTATTTTGTTTTTTTTGTGTATTTCTAGTTTTTAAATTTACTCGTAGTGATACACAAATGTGGCGATACACGTAACGCCCTTGTAATGCCAGTTAAAAATTGTTGTAGACTTTTTTTTTTTTTAATATATGTGTATATATTTTGTTTATTTTGTTTTATATATGTACTTGTTATGATGGAACGAAAACAGTCTTTGGGTATTCATTTATATAATTTTTTAATTATGTTTTTTTGTTTTTGTATTTTTTTTTCTTTTAATTTTAAATCTTAAAAAGTAGTTCGAAATCGAAACAATATAATACTCAAATAAGTCAATTTAAATATACTAATTAAATTAAAAGTAAAATAAACTTAACTTATTTTGCTGGGCCAAAAGCGCTAAATGACTCCGCTCGTTAGCCAAAAATTAAAGATGTGTGTTTACTTAAAATAATAATTACAAGAATATCGCAAAAACCTTTAAAATTAATATGCACAACATATATAAATATATATATAGAAATTTGTTTTCCCTCTCACAAAATAATATGTAAATTAATTGGAAATTCATTTGTTCTCTCGCCTAAACTAAACTTTGGTATGCTCTCGCTCCCATTCGTCCTGCTGCACTTCCTATGTTTCACGGTTTTATCATTTCATCATCATCATCAAAACTTTGCAACGCATTTTCGATATTTGCGTTCCTATGTCGTTCGCACTACACACTTAATAAATTAGTTATAATAATTGTTAAATTTAAATGCTGATGAAGTATTTTTTACAATTGTCATTTCACGTGTCATATGTGTTTTTTTTTTTTTAGAGTTTTCGCTTTTTTGTTTTTTTTTTTGTTTATTTTAACTTAAGGTTGCTTTTGCCATGCTTCTTTGGTTGCGCTTCTTTGTGTCTGAGTCAGCTGTGGGTATCAACGATTCCTACGATTTATCCTAACCTCATTTCTCGTGTAGTACTTTTTCTGTAAATGCAACTTTTTGTGGCTACTTAACTGCGCTCTCCTCATCAGTTTCGGCATACGTCTCTGGTTTGGTTTTGGGTTGGCTGGAAACTTACAATTCGAGCTCGGTATTATGCGGATTGGGCGCCTCGGGGCCATACATGTTGGCCAGCTTATCGAACCGGGGCCCCCAGGCGCCGAGGTAGTCGTACTCCTGCTGCTCATCATCGGTGCCTGCAATCAGCAAAAACGTATCCAAAAATATTATTATTAGTTAAAATGCTAAAAGTGATATATGTAATTAGCATAAAAGCCAAAATATATATAGATATATCGGTCCTTCAATTTTTTTTATTCAACTGAACTCATTTATTATCTAAACTATTGTCATCATATGTTAGCTCTCGGATTAAGCTGACCAAATATAGATAAAAATCGATTATTAATAATTATAAAAGTCATCACTTTTAAGATATATTTTGCTAATCGGTAATTTTTATATATTGCCAAAATATTAACACTCTGCTTGAATTTCCATCGGCCTAGAAACATGGAAACAATTCAAATTTGCGTTCAGGATATCTCCTATGATGTTACATATTTAGTTATTATTATATATTTGCCCAAAAAATAAGTTACTTAGATTTCTAGGTATATTTTTAATTAGTATTTACGTAAAGTTACACCCAATATTCGGCGGTTTTTGAGCGCTGCTGCCCTGTAAATAATTGCAAAAAACACATTTTAAAAAAATATGCAAATGCTTCTTGTGTTTTTTTTTTGCTAACTTTTTGCGCTACTTTATAGCCTACATTTTGGGGCAGGATTCAGCTACTACTTCATTTGTGTAGAAACTGCCGCAATATTGGGTGCACAAACGAGTTCTCATGGTGAGTTTAATAATGCTAATGGAAGAGAAATGTGTGTGTGTGTGTGTGTGTGTGTATGTATTTATGTATTATTGGGAGACCCACCTGAGGCCAACGAGCTGAGCGAACCGGCTGTGCTGCCACCGCCTTCATACGCATAATTGCGCAAATCATCGAATGGTGGCGCATTCGGATCTCCATCGGCACGCTTTTTATGCTCCTCAATGAACATGCCCACGTTTGGCTCCTGGCCGGGCATTAGCTGCATCACGGGATCTGTCAAAAGGAAAAGGGTAAAGAACATGGAGCATGTGTTAGCATTGTTTGCATAATAAAATTGCCACTCACAAAATGTACGAAGCTATACAAATAATAATTCAAATACTTACACATTATTGGCATCTTCATGGGTGCCAGTTCTGGTGGCATCGGACCACCAATTGGTATCTGCAGTGGTGTTATATCGAATGCTGTCATATCATCCTCACCGCCGCCCTCATCGTCATAGTTGATTATATTCTCGCGAACATCGTCATCGGGTCCAGGGTATTTGATATGCGCCTCTCGGCGTCGATTGTAGACGACAAAGACCAGAACGAGTACTGTGGGTAGTGCAAAATACAGTTTGTTTAATAAGTTGTTGCATTCGCTTGCACTCACTATCAATATCAATCATATGCAACAACAATTGTGGCAAGTTTCTACAAGTGTAATTAAACCTCAGCATGCAACATTACATTTAAATGGTGAATTTAATTAAAGCAATTTTTACTTTACAAATGCCAAAAGATTCTTAATTAAATTCTGGCAAAAGGCTTCAAGATTGTAGAAAAAAGAAATTGCAAAACAAATTCTTATAACAGTATAATAAAAAAACACATGCACAAAGTTTTTCAAAATGAGGAAAAGAATTTAAAAATAAAAAATTTAGCAAAGATTAAGTTTGCAGAAGTTTGGATACACTTGATCGTGTTGCAAAAAGAGCAGCTCAGATAATTTTTAAAAATAAATATAAATATTTCATCAGCTTAAGTATTTAATTAATTAGAATATTAAAATCTTAAGTATAAAATCAATTGCGAGTTAGAAAATTAATATTAATATATTTTAATGGTAAAGCTAAGATTTAAACTACAAACAATTAAAATTGAAATTATTTTGCGGTTTACTTTATAAGAATTATTATATTTTTTTATGCTTTTCCAAATTGTATAAACATTTTATGCAACCTATTTTAAATTTGGTACAAATTGAAATTTTATGTTTAATTTTTTGTGTGCTTTCTGAAATTCCACATTTAATACAATAAATTTTAGTCACTTCTAATTTGGAGAGTGATTTTAGCTCGCTTCTGGCAACAAATGTTGAACCTATTCATAATTAATATAATTTATTTATTATGCGTTACACACTTGGTGACAATATTGCAATGCCCTTTCTTGGCAGGGGCATTTGAGTGTACAAACAAATTCAGCACATATTGTCTCTGTTTTCTGCCTCTCGCTCTAGTCTCTATCTCTATCTCGCTCTTGCTGTCAACGGTTTTGTGGCTTTAACTGTGACTGTCAAAGCGGCAAAATCGAGTTGCAAGCAGCCAAATACAGCAGCAACAGCAACAGCAGCAGCAGCTGGCGACTTTGCGTCGCTTTATCTTGGCCAAGTTGTGTTGCCTTGTTTTCATTTTGTTTCGTTTCAGTTGCGCTTCATTTGGGTTTAGCTTGTTGTATTTCTGACTGCTGTTTCTCGTCGCTGTTATCTAATTTGGTGTGGCGCGCATTTCCAACATATTGCAGCATCTGTTGCACAACACAAAGTTTTTTTGAGCTTCGTCTTGTTTTTTTTTTTTTTTGCCTCAGTTAGCAGCCGTACAAGCTTAACCCAAAGTAATTTTTAGCCATCGGCTAGAGCGAGAGACGCGGTTTTGGCTAACAAAAATGAAAGAAAAACTTTTAGTCAAGCAGCTGGCAATGGCCAAAATGGACGTCGCGTAATTGCAATTATTCTCTTACTCAAACTCGCATTTATCACGGTTCTCGGTTAACGGTTCCCGACTTTCTCCATATGCGTACATAGTTTAACACAACATTCCTCCAAGAGAATTGTGTAAAAAAGAAAACAGAGAAACACAGAAATGTTGCTCATTTATGTGCAACCATTCATTCAATAAACTTTAATTTATGGGCATCGCTCGGCCGCATGTAATTTGCGGAAATGACTTTTGATGTTTTTCCCTTACTTCTGCAACTGCATCTGCCCATCAACTGATGGCTTGATGGGCGTAGCCAATTGGTAAATGCATGGTTTAATTAATTTTCAGGCAAAAGGCGTTTTCATAAATATTTAAATGATATATGATATGCCAACCGTTCAGGTTTAAGCTCAACATATGAATTGGCTATCACAAGAGTTGCATAATAAATAGTTTATTTCTTGCTTCAATGCTCACAAATTGAGCGCAACTGCCGAAACAAACCGATATAATATTTTAAGCTCTTAAAAAGGCCAATTTAATCGGCAAAGTCGTACAGAAATTTATAAACTTTACTTTTATGTTGAACACATATTTAATATATATAAATGTAAATTAAACTGTTAATTAAAAATAATTGCAAATCATTTAGCAATATTTTGTGTAATGAAATCAACAGTTGATACTTAAAGTGCGTAAATATTAAAGCTGTTAAGAGATTTCGTAAAATATTTCAATTTTATTTGATTAACTTTAAAAAACATACATAAATATTTGCCATAGCTTAAAGCTGAGTAAATGTTTTCATAAATGTTACACATTTTTGCTAGATTATTATTATTATTGGTGGCGTATTAGTAGTAACAATACTTACTTATGCTTAAGCATATGTTTGGGTAAATCTTACTTAACCTTGCTCCCTTGACTTCTATATCATATATATATATATATATATATATATATATGTGTGTGTGTGTGTGTGTGTGATTTTGTGTGTACTTACGTATCAGTGTGCTGAGGCAGAGCACTAGGGCAATAATAAAATCACGAGACGGTGTCAACACCCCCGAGGCCAATAACTCCAGTTCGCAGTGCATGCCGGTGAATCCCAGTGGACACTGGCATTCATACTTCTTGGGCGGATGATGGTCGCGACAACGTCCCCCATTGCGGCAGGGGAACAGGAGGCATTCGTTCTCATTGACGCAACTGCTGCCGGAGACTTTGTAGCCAGCCGGACAACTGAATGCGTGACAAGAAACCACAAAAAACCAGGCAATAATTGATGTGTGTGTGTGTGTGTGTGTAAGTGTGTGTGGGTGTTGATGTGTTAAAAGTGTTGGAAAACAAAAAAAAAAAGAGATTATTTTAAAAATATATTGTTGTATTTCATGCAAGGCAAATGCGTTTGTTCAAGTGTGAGCGAAAAAGAAAGTGTTGAAAAGTGTCCGTTTTTGTAGTTTAGCTATTAACTTTTCATTGTTATTCAATTATTTATTATAATTTGAGTTAAAGTACTTAAAACAAGATTAATTGCAATTCTGCGTACCCTTTATTCTTCGTAGTACTTTTTTCTTGCTACTAGTTATGAGAATTGAAATTTACTTTTCTAAACAGCATTCTCAAAAAAAAGTTTTAAGAAACGTTCGGTTTTTTGTTCACTGACGTTTGTTGTTTATTGTTGTTGAAGTTGTTGTTTTATACTTTATTTATATTTTTTTGTGTTATTATTTTGTGCTTTGGCACAGTTTTTTCAGTTTCTATTTATTGTTTGGCGAGCCAACAATTTGCTGCTGCTGTTGTGGAAAACTTTATGCATTTGCTTTGGGTATAACACACATTTCCACCCCAAAAAAGTAAAGTGCACTTTTGTTTTTCACTTGCACTTCTTTTATTTTATATTTTGTTTGTTTGTTATTTTATGATTATGAGGCAATTGTTGCTGACAGAATTGAATTAAGTTTGGGTTTGTGTCTGGTTCTGGTTCTTTTCCTTGGCATTTGGCACTTGAGTAAGTTTTCTTTTGATTAGTTTTGCGGTTTCAATTGGAATGGAAACCAGAAACTAAATCAAGACAATGCACAGGCACCGGCACCCCCCCTCTAATAATTGTGTGTGTGACTTTTACCTTGGGTAAACATTTGAAATGGATTTCGAAAAGCTATTCACAAAGGAAACTTTTCAAATGATATCTCAAAAAAGAATAAAACTTTTGTGCAACTTGTACCAGTTTTTGGTTTTCACTTCATTTTCCACTTAGCTGATTCTATTTTCAGTTCGTGTGCAGCTATGCAAAAATAATGACACAAATGTTTTCCGATTTTGGCCCCTTTTGTACTGCAGACCTGGCTGCTGAATACATTTCAAACGCAGACGTTAGTCATTTTTGATATATTGACGATTATTGGGCAAATCGCAGAGAGACTTCTTGACCAACGAGCCAACAAATTCGCACACAAAAGCGCCGCACAGCGGGCAGTAGCCGAAGTAGCAGTAGCAGCTGCAGAAATATCAGCAGAAGTTAAAAAAGACAAAAATATAAAGAAAATCCAGCAAAAACTTTCACACTAAATCAGCGACAGGCAAACAAGGAGCAAAGAAAAAGTTGCATAGTTTTTTGCGCAACGCCTTCCACTGATTGCTCCCTAGTGCGTAGTTTAAGCTGATCAAAAGTGGGCACTATATATATATATATATACACACATATATACACAGAACTATATATATATATTTATATGAATTTTTTTTGGTACGCCGTTTGGTGGAACTTTGCCATATTTTACGTCATTAAGTTTTACTTAAAGTTGGCTTGAAACAATTTTCTGTGTATACTCTGTATTTGTGTGAAGTGGGCATATTTAAGTGTTGCTTGTGTTCGTAGCAGAAAATACAAAGTATGCAAATTTATAAGTGTAAACTAAAAAGCTAAGCAAAATATATATTATAAAACTTTCTTCATTTCGCCCATCCTAAGAGGTATTTAATACACTATCACAAAATATATTACTTCGCTGATTACAGGATATCTCTTGGGAATCGCTGAAGCGCAAGTTTTTTTTTTTTTAGATTGCTCCCCTTGTTCCTTGAACATTATTTACCTATAAAATGTTTGCCCTAAACTTAAACTGCATTTATATATAGACACTCACATGGGTTCTTGCAAAATGCTCTTAACTTGTAGTTAAAAAAAGAAGAGGAAAGCAGCAGATGAAAACTCGCAAGAAGCCGCAGACGAAGTTGTAACAAAAAAAAAAAATATATATATATAATGCACACGTGTGTGTGTGTCTGTGTGTGTCTGCAAAATCCTCGCGAGGCTTCTCAGATGAAACTGGCAGCTCCTTTGAGCTCATGGTTATCCCATCCTCGCGGCGAGAGAGGTCCCCATACAATTGCTGTAATACTATGTATTATGTCTTCTTGCTAACTGTTTGCTCAAGTGGATTTAGTGCAACGTGATTTTTGGTGTGTGATGCCAAAGCTAAAATCAGCCAATGCTCTTTCAGTTTGCCAGAACCTGTCCCCCTTTTGGCCAACTTGTCAGCTGGCAAGTGTATCTTTGACTGCACATTTATTATCCTCTCCCATTACCTGATGCCATTCTGAGCTCTTCACTGGTCTTTGCTGCCTTAAGTGCAACTCATGTGGGTGTGTGACTGTGTGTGTGTGTGTGTGTTTAGGGGCGTGACACTTAAAGTTTACTCATGACGTAAACATTTATCTGTGAGTAGTTGTTTGACTACAGTGATTTGCTTTTCGTAGCAACTTTAATTATATTCAAGATTTGACATCAAATGTATATTTAAAAAATATACATTTTATATAGCAATGTTTTTTTTTATATATATTTTTCAAAATAATTCATATATAGTTCTATATAAATATTCAGAGCAACAACAATGAAACAAATATATTTTTTTTTTAATAATTACAGATCAAATATTTGATTGATTGACATGGAAAGGTGGAACTATACATAGAACATGGTACATACCTTTTCAGTTTGCAATTTGTTTCTAGGTAATTTATTTTATTATAAATTATTTAAAAAACATACAAAAAACACACACAAAATAGATTTACATAGAAAACTGAGAGAAATTTTCTCAGGCAAAAACACAAAATGTGCCATACACAAATAATTTAAAAATGGGGGAGTATTTTGACAGCGAATCATGTTGATGCAATGCAGATGAATATGAAATTGCAAAACTTTATGAATTTATTGCATATTTGAATTAAAAAATATATATATATAAAAATAAAAGGGAAGTAAATATCATGAAATAACAGTCACATGGCTGGATAAATATCAAAAATTTGTTTTTATTTAAATGAACAAATTCGAAATTCAGTGAGCTGATTCCATTTTTTTTTTGCGAATAAATCGATGCATGTGTGACTGAATAATTGGATTTGTGCATTTGACATATGTACGACATGTATATGTTGGCTAAATGAGTTTTCAGTTCAGTTTGGTTTAAATTAAATGCAAAATAGAATTCTTTTTTTTTTTTTTTTGATTTTTTAAATGAAAAGCCATGATACATTATGGATGATTGGTGATATGTGATATACGGATATATGGATATATATAAATGGATATATGGTTATTGGCATGAATGAGCAGCTAGTAAATATTGCAGATTAAAACGATTTTAAATGGGTAACAAGTGGAATAAAGACAGGCGCTAAAGCACTAGTTGCAACTATATATATATAAATTGAGGCTAATTGTTGTTGCATATAATTATATGGATAACTTTTATTGTTGTTGTTGTTGTTGTTGTGCTCACTCAGTATGATCAGCAGGCAAACGAGTATGGCCGCCAGGGCGCCCATGCTCAGCTTGAGGGTCTGACCCTCCTGCACCAGTTCACAGCTCTCGCCCCAGAAGCCGTCGGGGCAAATGCAGCGAAAGCGGAGACGCGGCTCCAGATTGATGCATGTGGCACCATTCATGCAGGGCATATCGAGGCACTCGTTGCGATCCATGCAACCCTTTGAATCGGGCGACATGACCCGTCCCTCGCCGCAACTATTGTTCGCATTCGATATCGAAATTGAAACAGTTAGTCAAATAAGTTTTGGTACTACTTAATAATTGTGACTTTAATTGATGGTGTAACCAAAAATATATATATAATTTATATAAATGCGCCAATGTTGTTGTGATTAGTTCGAAATTAAGTCCAGCTGTTGTTATAACCGTTTAACCGATTGCTCTTAACCGTTTGGCAAGTGTCTAGTTAAGGGAACGAATTTCTTATGGCCTGTTTAATATTTATTCTATGGAATATAAAGTTATTACCTGTCTGCTTTTTCTTTTAAATTAAACTTATTTTTTATTAATCATATTTAAATCAAATTTAATTTTGTCATTTAATAATTACAACAAGGACTCAGAATTGATATAAGTTGAATATATGTTGGGCATTGCAAAATTCAGCTATTAGATTTAATTTGGTTTAATCGATTAGTGTTAACCGATTGGCAGGTGTCGAGTCATTGGGGTAAAGGGAACGATTGCCTATACAATTTATCATAAGTTACAATATTGTCAACTTTCAATTATAAATTTACTAATTTAAATTAAACGTTAATTTTGTCATTAACACTTTAATGACAACAATAATTCAGAACGGAATAGCAAAATGTAAAGAATTTAATTGTTGGAAATGTTGCAATAGCAAAGTGTAAAAAATGTAATTATTATAAAATGTTGGGGATTTGCAAAATGCGGCTATTCGATT
Organism: Drosophila fungiperda; assembly: GCA_035042345.1. Lineage (NCBI taxonomy): Eukaryota > Metazoa > Arthropoda > Insecta > Diptera > Drosophilidae > Drosophila > Drosophila fungiperda. The sequence goes on along the minus strand of JAWNLM010000145.1, from coordinate 3,252,388 downwards.
CTACTTGGTTACAACTGTTTTGGCCCTTTAAGTGATTGTTGTTAGCCAAAATTTAAATGAAGATATTTCAGCCTTATCGATTGTTGTTAACCATTTGTAATACAGCAAAGTAAAGCTGAAAAAAGCCTAAAGTAAAAACACAAATTGCTTCTCTGATTGATTTTTGTTAGCCTTTTTTTTTTTAATTAGAGCTATGCTTTGACGAATGCTTGAGAAGTAGGCAAGTTAAGGAAACTAAGGTGTTAACTGATTTCCTTCAGATCAGTTGGAATTGAAGTACAGTTGTGCTAAATTGAAAAGTGAATAGTGTTGCTAAATGGCCACAAAAATCTATTGTGTGTGTAAAGGTGTGTATAGGTGTGTGTGTTTTATTGTGAATGGTGAAAAAGCGTGAATACAATGCGTATGTACAGTGGCGTGAGAAAGAGACAGAAAGATAGAGAAAAGGGGGAGAGGGGGAAGGAAGGGAGAAGTGGTCTGGACCACACAATAACATACGACGCAAATCGAGATTGTGAAAGGCTGGCCCTAAAACCTAATCCGATTGATTTGTCACGCAACGTTAACAGCCTAACTTTTGTATGTGCAAGCCAGGTCAACTGGTTGGTTTTTGGCTAACTGGTTGACTTGTTGGCTAACGTCATTTGATTGACACACAGTTGGCTTTCCTCTGTTGACCTCGCACAATTTCTCGTTTTTTCCCTTTGTCTTTTTTTGTGCCTAATTGATTAATCCTATCAAATGTTCCATGGCATCAAATGTTTGCCACTGCTTGTTATATTTTTTTTCTCGTCTCCTCGTTTGTTTTTTTTTTGTCTTGTTTTTTGTGTGCGTCATTTTGTTCGAGCAGTCGAATTTATTGTAAAACTTTTCTTTTGGTTTGAACAAAAATGTATTTTTGAGCTAGTGAAATACTTACGTGCACTCATAGACATTCCAAAGGTCGACACACTCGAAGGGATCGGGGCAGATGACGTTTGAGCAGGGCTTGTTTGAGGGGCAACCCTTCTCCAGATTGCGCGCCATTGTCGCCTGGCCCCATTGGGTGCCATTCATTGCCGGTGGCAGTGGCAAATGTTTGCCCTCCAAGCTGGAAAATGATGGAAAGAAAATACAACAACAAATTAAGACGATTATTTCAAAGAGCGCAACGGAAAAAGAAAAATTTATAAATACGGAAAATTTAATGCTGCATAAGTTAAAAAGTTGCAAACTTGCAACAACTTTGAGGCACAAACTTTAAGTGTTATTAAATGAAGTATACACACCGTATATCATCGAGGCAACTCTTCTGATAATCCGCATAGACTTCAAATGTGCGCACTCCGGTATATTCAGCCTTGCCACCCGCATAGACACCCTCCTGTTTGTCCACCAACAGCCACTGGTGTCCGACAAACTCAAATGTTTCATTATAGCGTCGACCCTCGCCGCCATCCAATTCCAGAGTGGCCGCAGAGCCATATCGATTGATGCGCACCACATGCCACTGGCCATCGTTGACCGCCACCGAGTTGAGCCACAAGTCCTTTTCCTCAGTGCGCAACGAATTCAGATTGTAGCGGAAGTGCAAACGTGCCTCCTTAATCTCCAATATGCCATATTCCCGATTATGCTGATCACTCACACGAAACAGTTCGCCGTGCTCCTCCCGGGTGCGGAAACGCAATTGGACCTGGGTGCTGAAGCGATCCGGTTCGAAACTCAACGCATATTTGACATAACTCTGCGCCTTGAAGGTGGTGGGCACGGTGGGTATATTGCAGGCCGGACCCGTCCAGCCGGGTCGACAATGGCAACGTGCCTCCGACAGCGAACCCACACAATTGCCATGCTCCCAGCAGCGTGCTGTGGTCTCTGTCTGGGCACAAACCTCCTCCGTCTGCGGACAGCCGGCGACACTGTTCCTGCTCAGTCCCGGATGCGCCAGATCGTACAGCTTTGAGTTGTGCACCAGATTCCGGATGCAGCCATCGAAACCCTTTGCCGTCGGCATATAGTGCCAGAAGTAGAGCGACTGCTCGAACTGCTCCCGATACAAACCGCCCACCTGCAGTGGAGCATTCACATTCAGATACTCGCTGAAGGGGGGAATGGCGCCGCGCGCCTGACACGTGGTATCATCGAATTCGGGCGGGGTGCCATCCTCCATTTCGCTGATGTCGGCCGATTTGCAGAAGTCGACAACCATGCGCACATCCTCCGTGTCCCAGAACAGGTCGATGCGATGCCATTCGCCGTCATCCAATGTTTTCTTCGTCTTCACACGCAGCTCCAGCGTGCCCGAGCCAAAGTCGATGAGCAACCGTGGATAGCCACGTTCCAGTTCCAGGGCTACAAAGTCGGAGATGAGCATCTCATCCCGTTCGGGTGGCACAATCGGTCCGTTGTAGATAATCAGACCATCGGGTTTGCGTGTAATAAACTCCAGACTCAAATGTGATTCGTCGCACATCTCCAGGGGTGGATACCAGGCCCATCCGTTGCCACGGAAACTGCGCGTCGTCTGCTGGCAGCGCGGACCCGTATACCCAGCCGGACACGAGCAGTGTGGTCCAAAGCGTGTGTCCACACAACGACCACCATTGTGACAGGGGGTGGTGCGACACGACTCGGGCTTGGTGAAGTTTCTGGCGCCGCACGTGCAATCGGCAATGGTGTCCACTCGCACGCCGACCAGCGCCGTCTTGTTGGCATTCACCATGTAGGGCAGGGAGCTGATCTCGAGGGCATTGGTGCAGCTGCCCTCGCACATCTGGTTCTCGTAGAGGCACTCATCGATGCCGACCATGGTTATATTGATGCCCACATCCTTCTCAATCTCCTCGCGATGCATCAGCACAATCCCGTTGAGCCTCACCGGTTTGTAATACGGCGAACCATGTGCCGAGAATCGCACATCGGTCAATGGTGGATTGCGACGCTTCAGCTGCACACTGAATATGTCCACATTTTCGCGTTCCGTATTGAGCAGGTCGGCCAACTTGTCCCGGAAACGATCCAGCTTGGAGCGACTCAAACTCTGGGTGCGATAATTCCAAACGCGTATAAAGTCCTCGTCGGAGATGCCCGACAAGCGCACCGAACCCGAATTGATGACAGCCTCGTGTGGTATCTCTCGCACCATGACGGTCACATTGGCCGGCACATCCGTTTGGGTGTGTTTGCGATCGTAGACCTTGAATCGGAGATGATAGCGACCCTCTCGGGTGCCCGCTCGCATTGTAACCATGCCGGAGTCTTCGTCCAGCTTGAAGCGGGGATGTTCCTGTGCCTCCCAGTAGAACTTCTTGTCGGGCAAATCCCAATCGTCCAAATCATAGACATAAACACGTCCAACTGGTGTATCTGGCGATTGTCCCTGATAGTTGTAAACGAAGATATCCTTTGAGCCCGGTTGCATTTTGTTATCGTTCACATCGCCAATGATCACTGTCAATGTGCTGGTGCCGGTCATGGCAGGTGAGCCATGATCCTTGATCACAATCGGTATCATGTACTCCTTCTGCTGCTCCCGATCAAAGGAGCGCAACGATGAAATCACAGCCATGCCATCACCATTGGCACCCTCTGAAAAAATAAAGAATGGGTTTGGTTAGAAAGGTTTTCAATTGGGTTTTCTAATCTGGAAGAATTCTTATTAATTTATGAGCAGCCTTTCAACTGAATCTGATTTATCTGATTTTTATATTTGTTCTTATTAGTAATCCGTCAGACCAAATGTCCTTTGGGCGGCTATAATCATCAACGATTTAATATCCTTGGTTAGGATTAGGCTTAGGATACTTGTCGGCCTACTGTAACAATCAGTGCAGGTTTTGTGAAAGTGAGAAAGAGGAGTCCTCAACTCACATTCCAACAGAGCATATCGCCTTATCCAGGATAAGATGCAGCATCCTAGGGATCCATGTTATGAGTGTCAATTTTTTATAGAAGCCCTCAATCCAATAAAGATTGTGGCATTCGTGCAGGAATTGGGCTTGATGGAGCAGCTATAATCTGAGAAGGGGGCACAATAGATCTAATAGGTCGCAGTGCAGAAAAACCCCAATTTATATATATATATATCTGTGCTTATTCAAAGAACAAAACTGCATCTGATTTATTTGTTTATAATATCTGTGCTTATTCAAGAACATAATCAATTTATTTACTTTTGTTATTTATATATAAATCTCAACCGATTTATTTGCCTGGTTATGTTTCTGACAGTAAAAACCCAACTTATCCATTTATTTAAATTGGTGTTTTATAGTTTCACTTGAACATTTCCAGAATTATTTGTCTACAACACAAAATACAAATTCTGTTTGCAACTTGTTGTTTGGATAATTGCAGACACTTTTCAGCTTTGCAGCTAAGCTTTTAAAAGCATTTTCTGGTTTAATTGTGCAATGGAGAGTGTGCAGAACCAGAGAAATGGAAGCATGTAGAATGCCATTTCCCACCTCGCACACAGTCAACCTCAAAAAGTAAGCACCTTTATTAGCAGTCATGTTTCCGTTTCCGGCTGATTGCAGCCCAGAGAAGTTAAGCAAAGGCAACTCGCCGCATTTGTCTGCCATTTGTTGCAATTACGCCTTTGAGCCAACAATTGTTGCTCACACTCACACACACATACACACACAACAAATGACACCACTAATCCCACTCGGCACACCTCATTTTCCCCTGCCTTCCATATTTGCTTGTAGTATTTGCAACTGGTTTTGTAAAGGGGCCCAAAACGCACATTTCAAATGTATTTTTAAAGACACTCCATGGTGTGTTTTTAGCCAAATTGTATGCAAATATGTTCAACAGACAAGGCCAACCACACACACACACACACACACACTCTCTTGTGTATATGTGTAAAGTGTATTTAGTCAGTGTTGGCAACTTGGCTAACTTTGCCAGTGTCTAAAAATATTTTTCCTTCCTATAAATCTGCTACAGATCTGTTAAGTATTATATCACTATTATATATATATATATATAGTTATAGTTTATACCATATATAAAGCTGATATTAATATTTCACTGCTTCGACTTTTCTTTAATAAATATTTTTCACATCCTTTTGACTTGCAAAGAAAACGCTTTTTTTTTTGGTTTAATTAGAGTGCAAACCAAATTTCTAATTTGAGTTCATAAAAAATCAAACCAATTTCAACTGTTGTTCAATTAAAAACCAATTTTTAGCTAGTTCATAAAACTTATTTCCCTCTAAAAAAATAGCTTTTTTTGGGCAACTCTATGTACAAGCAGTGGACAGAAGTCAAGCCACTGGCGTAAAGTTTTTCGACTCTCCGTTGGCGCATCAAAATTGGATTGCCACCCACACTATAAACTTAACTTGCATACACACACACACACACACACAACAACACACATATTTAGACACACTCATAAAGGTTACAGACTTTTTCTTGCAAGCTTTGTGGGGGCGAAGAAGCAAATTGGGCTTATACGCAAATGCTGTTGACTTGGCCAGAACAACGGTGTGAGTGAGAAAGAGGGAGAATGAGTGAAAGAGAAAGAGAGCGAAATATAGAGTGAAAGAGAGAGAGAGAGAGCGAAGGGAAACACTCAACATTTTGGGTAATTTAATTTAAAAACTTGTGCATTTTAGTAATTTTATTTTGGAACACGACCAGCGCAGGTGTGCGTGTGTGTGTGTGTTGGTGTGTGTGTACGTGTGTGTGTTGATGTGTGTATCTCGGCTTTAGCTTATTTAATTTAGATTTTCATGTTGTTTGCACTGCTGCTGCTGCTGCTGCGGTTGACTATTTCCGGTGTTATGGCCCCATGTTTCGGGCTATTCATTTTCGTTATACTCGAGGTAATTGCATTTTTATGTTATACACACGCACACACAACACACACACACACACACACACATTTGTGACAACCAGAAGAATTCAGACAATACAAATTTGAATTCGAAACGTGTTTTGCAATCGAACTTCGAAATATCTATTCAAACAATGCACTTTTATTATTCGCCAGATAAGCTGACTTTATTTCTATGGAAAACTGACTCTTTTGCTATAGAAAAACTGACTCTATTTTTATGGAAAACTAACAACAAGAACTCCAATAACTGCAGGAAGTGTTCTGTGTGTGGTTCACATTGTTTAAACTTTGACCCAAATATTTCGCAAAAATATTTTTATTTTTTATTGTTTCCTCTTTTTTTTTGTGTTTCTTCCATTGCAATTTGCAAACGCCTGTTTCAAGTCTCTTTTGGCCATCGTTTTCGGACTGTGTTTGTTGGGCAACTGTGTCCACTAGCCAAGTCAAATAGTACAAATGCTTTAAATATATTCGCAGCCAAAAATATTTTTAAAAATATATATTTTAATTGAGTTGTGGTTAGCAGTTTTGAGTGCAGCAACCAGATGTATAAAAGTAGTAAAGGAAGTCAAATTTACCTTTTTTAAATTAAATTAAATTAAAATTTAATTAAATACTTTTAAGTTAGTCACATTTAAAATGTATAATTAATGAGTGAAAAAGTTAACATACATTTTTCAAATGTCATCTTGGTTTGAACTCTATATTAAATGTAAAAAAAATGTGTTTTTGACTCGAAAATGTTTTTATTGATAGGTCAGAACTTTCCACAACCAAAAGTTAGTCAAATGTGAACTGATTTTTCTAAATATTTTTCTAACCTCTACATTCAAACGTCATCTTAAAGCATCAATCGATGTTTCAATGAAAAGGAGTTTTTCTTGAAATTCATGTAAAAATATTGCTCCCATAAAGTGCCTGCAAGGATTGGCCTAAGCTATCCGTTTACTGATCAGATTTCCAGAAGACATGGCTTTATATCATATTTGAAACTGCTCAATAAAATTAAACTTAAAGTTTAAAATGTTAAAAATCTTTTCTAAGAACCTTGTCAAACCTTGCTTCAGATGAAAATGCTGATTCTCATCTACAAATCGGCTTAATTTCATAGTAAAATCTGTCAGTTAAAATTCTATTTGTTGTACTCACTTTGATCCTGTTCGACCTTGAAGGAGGCGCGTATAATATCATCAGCACTGGGATCCAAACGGAACTGGAAGGGTGGTCCGTTGCTCTTGGAGCGATCATCATCGTCTGTGGCGAGAATTTCGACGACTTTCCTAGGTGGCACATGTTCCGGCAACACTGGTCTGTAGTCCTTCAGGAACTTGGGCGCATTATCATTGATATCCTGCACGATAACCGTTAGGGTTGCTGTGGCTGTCTTTGGTGGGGAACCATCATCGATGGCCAAAATCTTGACTTGATGACGGGGCACCACTTCACGGTCTAGGGAACGTTGAATGGTCACCGAACCATTCTGATTGATGGCAAATTGTCGCTGGCGATCCGAGGAACGATCTATCGAGTAGCTGACCTTGCTCTTGCCGCCCTGATCCGGATCGGTGGCCTTGAACTTCTCCAATTCGGTGCCCACTTTGGTGTCCTCAAACACGGAGACCTCAACGTTGGCGCGCTCAAAGTGCGGCTTGTTATCGTTGATGTCGCGGAGCTTGACGACGACCCACGAGTAGGCCACATGATATTTATCGTTATCGTTATCCTCGCCCTTGTCGTTCACTTGGATGCGGAAGCGGAAGCCGTTGCTCTGCAGCTGATCCTCATAGTCCAAGGGTTGGACAATCTTCAGTGAGCCGGTGCCATCATTGTTGCGCACCATTGTGAACTTATCGGCACCGTAGCCGCTGTTATCGATAACTTTGTACTGGAATTTATTCGTCTCGTCCTCGTCGTGTACGGTCACTGTGAGTATGGGCATTTCGGGCAGGGCGGTGCCATCCGTTTCGTCTACCTCGGTGAACCATTCGTCCTTGGTGAACTGTGGCGGCATGTCATTAATATCCTTGACACGTATAGACGCCGTGCCCGTGCCCTTTAACCCCCCGCCATCCATGGCAACCACTTGTATCGAATAATCCGGCGTTCGCTCCCGATCCAAGCAGCAAACCGCCGTCTTAATTACACCCGTATCCGGCTCAATCTCGAAAATGGGCGAACCCGTCTCCTCCTCAATCACATTCTTCTCAATCGAGTAGACGAGCCGTGCATTAGAGCCCTCATTGGGATCATCGTAGTCCACAGCCGTCATGGTCATCACCACCATGCCGGCGGTGCCATTCTCAGTCACATTGCCAAAGTAGACGCCTTGCGGGAAAATGGGCGCATTATCGTTGATATCCTTCAGATTAACCTGCACATCCGCATAGCCCACCAGACCCTCGCCGCCTTCGTCCTGTGCGAATACTGTGAAGCGCCACTGTGGTCGTCCATTCGGTTGATCTCGATCCAAGGGCTGCGAAGGGAAAAACAATCAATTAGCGAGTGCATGGAAAAGGTGTAGTTTTGTCAAGGTTTAATCATTAAAATAGTTAAATTAAATATAAATTAAATAAATTAATAAAACATTAATTATTTATGTTTTACTTTGCATCCCAAGAGCATTAAAATAGAATTCAATCAATTTTTTTATTTTAAATATGCTTTTCACTTTTTATTCATTAAAAAGTTGTACAAGTCGAGAGATGTGTCTGTGTGTGTGTGTGTTTGTGTGTGTGGTTCTGTGTGTGTTTTGTGTGTGTTTTGTGTGTGTTCCGACTATTGTGTAATTTTAGCTGTCATAACCACAAAACCGATTAACATCAGTGAAAACATTGCCAGCCTGCCTGCCCCGCACCACAACTCTTTGCCGCTGCCTCTTCAGTTACATGGCTTGCAATCCAATGAAAACACACAAGTGCAACTCAACAAAAATCACCATATGTGTGTGTAAGTTGTGTGTATGAAAGTGTGTGTGTGAAATTATCCATTCACAATGGCAGCAAGTCCGCCCTGAGCTGAGCTGGGCTGAGCAGCGCTCTGTGGGTCGCCAGTGCCAGGCGAGTGTCCCCGGTGCTGATTTTGACTTTGATATGCATACAGAGCGAGTGGCACAGCGCCAGAAGCTTGACTGATGTGATGTAAAGCTCGAAACAAGCCCGACAAACCATTACCCAACCCCCAACCCTAACCCCCCAACCCCAAAATCCCAACCCTTAACTTCAGCATTCACCTGGGGAGACCACCTTTATAATAACAAGCGCTGGCAAAAGAATGGAAGAAAAAAAAACACCTATTTTAATCAGCACTTTGTATCTGCTCTGCTGTTGTTACGCATCCTGGATACGGACAACCCACATGCGACATGCTCAATAAAAAAAAAAAGCATACCCAACAATCCCAGATCTCCGCACAGATCCGCTCCCCCCTTCTGACATGACAGCCACATAGCGCATAACGTAACAAATACAACAATAACGTTCGGACGGACAAAGGGACGGACAAAGGGACAGGACATGCCGGCTGAGCCGGGAGCAGAAAGAGAGAGAGGGAGACAGGAACAGCTTTTCATACACGCGCTGCCATTGGATTAGTCGTGAAAAATGAAATGGGAGAAAAATCTACCCAAACAAAAAGCAAAAAAAATAACAGATTGTAAAAATATTCGCTTGTGTTGTCATCGCTTTAATTTGCATGACAAATTTGACAGCATTGCTAGAACATATTCAATTTAAGGGATTAGTACAGCAGCGAGTGTGTGTGTGCGTACGTGTTTGTGTGTGTGCGTGTGTGGATAGTATTTTTTCTTGTATTCCTCTGGCGTTATTTTCTGTGTGTGTTTTCGATTTTTCTCCATTTTGTGCTACTCTCTCTCTCGTCATTATTATTTTAGCCACAAAAGTTATTTCTGTGCTGTTAGCTGCGCATTTTTGATACAATTTACGTTTCCTAATGGTCGAAAACCGACAACAAAAACTATATATTTATATATATATTTATACATGTTTTGGTGGCTTAACATTGGCTGCTTTTGTAGTGTTTATGGGAATTTCATTTAAGCTTTATGATTTTACACAAGTTTTAAGCTTTGCATTAACAGTTGTTTTTCAAAACAATTCAAAATTTAGTAAATTTACCTTGCAAAAAAATATAAAAATAATCTGTTAAGATAGCTTTTAACATAGCTCTAACATTGTTCTGTTAAGCATTTACAGCTGTTAAATAAGCTGCAAGAAATTCTGGTTTTGCTTTTTCGAATGCAACTTTTCTTTTGCTGCAATTGTCTTAAGCAGCAGTCAGCCACTTCAAAATTGGTTGCACGCACAAAAATAATAACTTTATAATGACTCACACTCACACACCCACATACACACTTGCTCAAGAGCAGCACTTGGCAGTCGTTCGTTATTTCGTTTAAAACTCACTTTAGTTAATTGACTTGTGCAAAACTTCATTAATTATTGCAGCACTCGAGACACTTCAAAGACAGCAGCAACTTCATAAATCAATGCAACGACTACTTTCACATTGACTCAAAGGCATTGCCAAAAAAAAAAAGAAGTAAACAAAAATAAGTAAAACTTAAAAGTTAAATAATGAGTTTCGCACGTTGAGCTGGGTTTCATTTGCGGTTGGCATTAAGTAGGAGCTGCCACTGCGGCTCCTGTTGCTGCCACTACAGCAGCTGCCACCGGGGATTAAGCATGCATTGATGGAGCCTTAATCAGAGAGCATATTTTGCAATCATCACAACATCTGCCATATGAAAATGTGGCGGTCGTCAAATATATTTTTAAAACAGGACTTAATTATACCCTGTAAATAGCAAGACTGATTGAGTCACTTTCCAGCTGTTTACAGGGTGTTTTTTAGTCGTGAACTCTGTACAACAACACGCTCAATTTATTTTTATAAATTTATTTGCTTTTCCATCACACCTGTTGCGGTTTTGGTGACACTTTGTTGTTTACGCTTAAATATCCGGTTATTGTGTTGACTTAAATTTATATATATGTAGATATATATATATAGAAATATTTCGAGCTTATTTTCATAGACTGCTTTTGTTTTACTTACCTTAAGCACAAATATTTCACCTGTTGTGCGATTAATGTCGAATTTGCTATTTGCTGGATTATCGGGATCGATGCCTTGGCCAGTTAGGAAATAAACAATATTCTGTGGACGATCCTTGTCGCCATCGGTGGCGGTAACCTGTTTTGCCATTCAATCCATTGCAGTGCAGTCAAACGGAAATGTACAAAAATATATATACAATATTAGTTTTGTTGCCTTATTTGTTGGAGTGCACACTTGAATGGAAATCAAAACTACAAAACACTACTGGCAAAATTTAAGTGCATGCAATAAATAAAAATAAATAAATATATATATATTTGCAGATGTTAAGCTCTAAAGCATCTATTCAGATTGTTCAAATATGCATTATAATCAAATAAATATATTTTACTTTGTTAGTTTGGCTTTTGTGATAAATCCCAAACACTTTAGTTATTGATTATTATTTGGAATGGGCTTAAATGCATTTCACTTTACATTTATGTATTCCTTTTATACTTCAATTAAATTAGTTACAACTAAATGTTAGTTAGCCACAAGCGGATTGAAACCACTGAAAATGGGAAAACTGGGAAACCGTGCAAAAGATTTAAGCATACAAATTTGTCGCATTAAATATTGAATAACACATGGAATTTAATTAGCACAGTACTTGTGTGTGCCTGTGTGTGTGTGAGTGTGTAAATAAATATCAAAAATATTTATGCATGCATTTAAGTTTGTGACCACAGACAAACTACAAACGCACAATGCGAATTATGCAAATAAAGCTTTTAAATTAATGAAAATAATATATATATTTTTTTTTGTTTGTTGTTGATTCAAATTAATTATGAAATAAAACAGAAAATTAATATGATATGCTTGGGCATTAACGGACTTTCTGGCAAGTAGCAATAACAACAATAATTTAATTGGAAATTGAGCTTAATAACAAACATATTTGCCAATGAGATTTACACTCATTCTTAATTTCGTATCTGTTCAATGAAACTTAACTTGTACACCTTACACCAAATGGGAATATCCATTTCATTAACTATATATATATATATATATATTTATCAGTGGATGTTATTGTTTATTTATTATTTTATACATATATTTTACATGAGAGCGAAAAATACCGATTACGATGAGGTTTTGTTCTTTGTCATGTTAAATTAATTGTTATATGAGCACTGCCAGCTATTGTTATGCACACACTTGTGAGTTATATATGTGTATATATATATACAGACGATATGTAGTATAGGACAAATGAAAAAATGTGTTATATATAGCGACCTGCATTATGGTGAAGGGCGTCGACATTTCCTCGTTGAGGCTTCGCTCATATAAAGTTTGTGGAAACACTGGTGGCAAATCGTTGACATCTCGCACACTTATCACAATTGTTGTTTGATTCTCGTTTAAACTGTCCGAGGCGACCAATTTCAACTCGTACTATTTGCCAACAACAACAACAACAACAAATGTTGATCATAAATAACGCCCATAAAAAATACAACCAAAAGAAAAACAAGAGAAAAACAAATAAAACAAAACACATATCAAATGTAAGTAAATAAGAAATAATACATAAATTATAAATAAACTTAAAATATTGTTTGCCATAAAATATAAAGTTGATGTTAAACTTGAATGTACAAATGGCCATCGCATATGGTTTTTACACATGTTTATTTTAATTTAACTGTGTACATTTTAATCAGCGACAAGTTCATCAGTTGATCCACAATTCCAATTTTTATTGACTTATTTAATTATGTTTTTTTATTATTGTATTTATTTACAATTTTCTGCACGTCCTTCATGATTTATCAATATAAATATAAGTCCATTTTTACAATTTGCAGGCGTTTATTTTGTCTATTTTTTGTTTATTTACTGTCATATTTTTGCTATATAAACTCCATTATTATTTTTTCTGCTTAAATCAACAAACCAATGACTTTAAATATTGAAAAAATAATAATAGTAATAATTGATGTGTGTAGAAAACAAATTAAAAGTATTTAAACCTTAAGCTAATATGAATAATAAAAATAAATATTTGCTTTGCATCAACTAAATTGAAATGCTTTCAATCAAAATTTGCTTTTTTATCTTTTGTTTTGTTTGGCGATAAAAAACATTTCTCTATTTTATTATTAACTAATTGTATACGTAATAAATGATTATTTATTTTGTTTTTCTGATGTGCAATTCAAACTCGAGCAAAACTTGAATGGACATGCAATACAAATCTAGGAAAAAAAAGACAATTTATGGATGATGGGGCAACGTGGCGTATGCTTCATATACAAATATGCAATAACAGAAATAAACAAGGATAATAAAAACACTACTCGCAATAAGGATACAAATCAAAATCATTGCAATGACATTTTTAAGATTGTGGAATTCTTGTTGACCTGCAAAACTCGCTTGGGCAAATTGCGATCATCCTCTTCGGTGATTTGGGTGCGATAAGTGGGTCGCTCAAACACTGGCGGATTATCATTGACATCCTTGACATGGATGATGACCGTCGTATAGTTCTCCTTCAGATTATCGGAGGCAGCCAAACGCAGCTCATACTGAACGATGAATCAAATTATTTGTTCGATTGTTTAATTAAATGTCATGCATTACACAAAACTATTGATTGCAAAATTAAGTATGCATTTCATGTATTTTTTCAATTAAAATCAACTTTAAACGCAAGTCAATTGTTCAAAATGAATTTCAATTAATGTTTCGCCGCACTTTCTTCTATTATATTTTGCTGCTGATTTCTTCCCTTGACTAAACTTGTTTGAATTGTTAAATATTTAACTAGCCTCGCGGCCAGGAACAGCACCAGCACCTAATGAAATTCAGTGGCAAAAAGCACTTCGACTTCGCCATCGACATCGACTTCGAGTTTCTTAATGAATTTTATAGTCACATCTCGCTTACACATTCAATTGCTGAACTGATTGCACGGGGCGTGCCCCACGTTCAGCAGTGAAAGTTTCTCGCATTGCCAGTTGTTCGACTGCTTAATGTAAAACAATGGAACAAGGAATTTTAATACTTGACTTCATTTTAAAATTAATATATCTAAAATATAGGCCACAAACAGTTGTCAAATCTTTCTATATATATTTGTGTATTAAATGAAAAATAGTGGAAAACTAAATTTCTTACCCTGCGTCGCGTTTCATAATCCAAAGCGCCAGCCACATAAATGGCACCCGTCATATTTTTGACCGCAAAAGCGCCACCAATGTTGCCGCTGGTGATTTCATAGCGAATACGCGAGGCTACAAAAATAATTGTTGGCAATTCATATTATAAGTAAAAAAAAAAAAACGAAAAAGGTCGTGGAAATATGCGTATTTCTTAACTTACACTCATCGTGATCCTTGGCAGTCACAGTGAGCACTGTGTGCTGAATGTCCTCGTTCTCATCCACTTCCGCCTCGTACAGCGATTTGTCGAAATAGGGCGGATTATCGTTCTTATCGGCGATGCCAATGCGTATGAATTTGGTGACTGAAGCGACAAAAATACAAATATTATTTTTATTAACTTACATTTTCGTTTCATTTTCTACATTTCAGACTTCTCTTTCTTTTCTTTTTTTTTTTGTTAAGTATGCAATTATCACGTACTAGACAAAGAAAGAAAGTATATATACAAAAAAAAATATATATATATATAAAATATAAATATAAAAAATATACATAAGACATTCAACAGCAGTCGCAAAAAGTTATCAGACAACAACAAATTCCATTCGAAGGCGACAAACATTCGACATTTTTTTATTTTCATTTTTATTTGACACTTTTTCTGGCAAAGCATTTAAACGCGTTTTGCATATTAAATATTTTAAAGTATTCCTTGTTTTCTTCACTTCTCTAAAGCTCCAACAAACAAATATAAGAAAATTCCTTTGTGCGATGATGTAATTTATATGAAATTGATGACAATTTCCAGTGTATTAAATTGTGTGCAAATTGGTAACAAATTGAAAGAGTCGACTAAAGTGTTAAACTTGAATTAAAGTTTTTAAAGAGGAGCAATTTTAATTATATCACAATAAAATGTAATCAATCGAAATGTTTACTAGCCAAATTCTAAGCACATCAAATGTTATAATATTTAAAATGTAATCAAAATAATTTTACAATTTGTATTTTGAATATTTGATCAGTCTCCAAAATTAATTTACTTATATTTGCAACTATGTTAAATATGTCTCTCGAATAATATTAGTTGCCACAACTCTCAGAATCAGTTGAGGCATGAATAGTTTAATAAGCAGCTAAACACAGTAAAGTAAGCCGAATCCAGACAAGTGCAGAGTGGGGCAGGGGAAATCGAACACGGTCGAGTGGAAGCTAAATTACATAAATCATTTATAATTGTTGCATTAACAACAGTAGTAATAACAAAAGGGTTGCTTTAATTAAATAAATTGTGCACTGAGACAAGTCCAAGCCAATTTTACCAAGCCAAAGTATCCGAAACATTTCAGGTCACATCTATATTAGACACACATGTGGCTGTGTGTGTGTGGGAGTGTGGCTAAATGTCAACTTATCATTTTGTACTCATACACATGACTTTGCCACAAGTTGTGTGTGTTATGCTTTCGGTGTGTTTGTTGTTGAGTTCTAATTTGCATTTTGCATTTACCATTTGGTTTCTTATCTAGCCAAAAATATGCACATTTAGTTAGCAGCGTGACAATACTCAGGAATGCATCTGAGCCCACCTGACGTATGCGTGATATGACATGATATGTTTCTCTCTTCCTCTTCCTCTTCTGTTTGGCAAATATTTGAGACCATTCGGAATGAAATTTGTGGCCAGCAATTGCTAATTGCCAACTGAATTGGATTTTAGTCAGGCCAAGTGACGACATTTTAATTAAAACTTGGCAATTAATGCAAACACATTAAAAGACAGCTGAAGAAATTCTGCTCAGCTCAAATAGAATAGCCTAATGTGTATCGCAAATTATAAAGTAACCAGAAAAAAATTGAAAAATTCTTGAATAGGGAAGTTTTCTAATAATACTTGAACAAATATTTTGCTTTACAAAAAATCCATTAGCGCAGTCATAAATCTTGTGGTGTAATTTATCAAACACCTGACTGTTTTTAAAAGCCATTAACAATTAATTTGCTGGCAGGGCCTTGGCCAAATGCGCTCATTCATAAATTATCCAAGCGTACGTGATAAAAATTTGTTAGTTGATTTTCGATTAACATGACGTTAATACATACATATATACTCACGTATATATATATATATATATGTATATATAGAGAGAGCGTATCGCCGTATCCTGTCAATTGACTTAAATGACTTTGAAACTGTCGTTGGCACATAAACTAATTAAAACTGTTCGACAAGGGTTGCCAACATGTTGGAGACAGTTCACAAATTATCTTGCCGGCAGTTTAAACTGGAAAGTGCTTCAACTTCAAGTGCAGGCCACTTGCCACTTGTAACTTGCAACACAAATTCAACGCTTGACTTTGCTGTTTGATGGCGAATAGTTTCCTTCTTTTATTTCACTAATTGACGAACCGCAATAGCAGCAATATATATCGATATGTATATATATACATTTATATATATATATATATATACATTGTACGTGTGTGTGTGTACTTTTGCAATGCACACACAAAATTCTTAATTGTTCAAGTTCGAGCGAAACGAAAGCCGCAAAAGCCGCAAACATGACAATCTCAAACAAGGCACACACAAAAATCAAAAACTAGTTTTTATTGCACAGCAAGGAGAAGACCGCAACACAACATTGTTGTTGCCACCTCGCATGTTGCATACATATCGGAATAGCTGACGAGAATAGAGACGAGTGGCAGGTGGCAGGCGGCAGGCGGCAGGGCTTGGCAATCATAAAAAATCAACGAGGCAGCCAAGCGACAAATGCATTTGCAAGAATTTTTATGAGCAAACCCAGCCACAAAACATCAGCAAAGGACACTTTCAAGAATTGCAATAAAACATTTGCAACAATTTAGATGCGAAGCAGGCCAAGCAAGCCGTTCTTGCAACACACACACAAACACACACACACACACATCTTGATATCTACTTGGACATACAGTTAGCTGACTTTATTATGGCCAAGCCACATTAAGCGCCATTAATGGCCAACACATTTCCGCTTCCTTAAGCCAGCAGCCTTTAGATTCGTGTTGTGATTTCCTGCCACACACATGAAAACACACACAATGTGTGTGTAAAATGTTCAGGTTCGGTCATAAAATGCAACATCGCATCGAGGCCAAGTTGCCAATTAGTTCTTAAAGCTGCAGCTGCAGCTGCAGCTGCATATAACTTGCCAAAGAAAATCATTCAAAATAAATATATATATATATATATATATATATATATATATATTTCGATAGTGTAGATATTGATTTCACTGCTTGTTGCTTTTTCGCTACTATTGAATATCATATTGAAGTTTATTCATGTGCAAAACTTGATGATAAACTTTCTCGAAAGGGAACCAACAAAATAAGTCGCCAAATATCTGAACCATACTCGTTGCACACATGCTCTTTACATAAATATCGGTAGAAAATATTTGCATAGTTCATGCAAAATTATTACAGTGATGCATCGCTTGTTGAAACTTGTCAAAAGTTTAATAATTTATTAGTTTTATGAATCTGCTGCGTTTCAGCTATTTTATATATAGAATTGCTTTGGAATATTAAGTGTAAAATTTTGTAAACTACAAACTTAAATAAGATTTATATATATTTTAAATGAATAAATTAGTAACGAATGAAATATTTGTATAATTTATGTGTTTGATTTTAATGCATATTTTCTCTGCAGAATAATATAATATAATTTTATTAACTTGTAATATTTAAGTTCGCAAGAGTTTTTTACCAGTTTTAAAGTACTCAGTTTAGAAAAACTGCAGCTTTTCAGCAATTTTACATATATGAAATTTATAGTTTTAATTATTGCAAACAATTAAATAATAAATAATTAAGGAATTAAAAATATATAAATACTAAATATGCATATCTAAAGAGAAATTAAAATATATTAATATAAACTTGCAACATTTGAATTCGCACAAGTTTTGGACAAGTTTTGAGGTACTTAGCCAAATGAGAGTAAAACATGCGACGCATAAATAATTGAGTAGCGCACACAAATTGTTACATAAAGCGTGCAAAAAAAAATATGGCATCTGCGATTTTGACAAGTATTTATGTACAAATATGGATATATATATATATACACTTTTATATATATTAATAAATATATTTGTAAGCAAATTGATATATGTGGGTGCACACGCGAAAAAGTAGCATAAATTGTGTGACTCTTAAAGGGAAAAAGATGCGGCGTGTGTGGCATGTGCGGCAAAGCGTGGCAACTAAAGATGCCAGCTGGGCAAATGGAGCACTATTTATTTTGGGCACATACACACACATGGAGTGAGCGAGAGAAAGAGAGAGTTACACAGAGACACAGCTGTGACAGAATTTATGTAAGCTAAGCAAGTGATAAAGTTGACTTTGATTTTGCCACTCGCTCTTGACTCAAACAGACACGCCCACACACTCACACTCACACTCACACACACACACACACACACACGCATAATGCATTCATTTGTGTCACTCCACTCGAAATTGCTTCAATGTCAATTTTTATGGCAATACAAAAGACTTTTGGTTCGACACCCTTTTCGTTTTGCAGCACTGGCAGCAAAAAAACAGTGCACATAACTCGCAAATCAGTGGCAAAGCGCCCAGCTCAACTGGGTATTTATACCCCTTATACTCCCCTCTCACCTACTTATTTTAGCCAAGCGGATACGTTAAGCTGGCCACAGTCAGCAAATGTTAATATAAAAATTACTTGCGCTATTCAAGTCCATTGAGCGATTTTTCTTTATATCAAATAATATATACAATATATGTATATATATTTATTATAGAGTATGTGCTAGTCGTGCATTTAAATTTCCAGCATGTTTTTGCTTCGCTTGCAACTCTTTTAAAAAAAAATATACATAAAATTTTATGGTATTTACTATAATATTTATTTCCATTTAAAACTTTGAGCACATTAAAAATGTATTATAAATGGGGTAATCTGAAGTTGTGCACATTTATGAAAGCTACCCTTTTGTACAGGATATCTGCTAGTCCTGCTCTCTTTTTGACTTCCATTTCTCGGTTCATTTTTTTAATTATTTCGGTATAAAAACTAATAAAATTTGATTGGCTTTCATGTCGGCGAACTCAATTGCCTTTCGCGGCATGTGGCATGTGTAGCATGTGTCTGCTTCAAATAACACCATGCACCATGAAATTTTCACAGCTTAAATGTTAACTTTCGATAAATACGGCAAAAATATTTTTGCTACACTTGAGCTCAGAAAAATAGGTCATAAAAACAGCTTTAATTTTACATACTTATATATATATGTGTGTGTGTGTGTTTGTGTGTGTGTGAATGTGAATATGTGTAAATAAATTGAATTTTGATGTAATAAAGTCAGTAAAGGGAAAAATGTTGAGAGTCGATTTTAATGAAAAGTATATGCGACAGCAGAAGCAGGAAAAAAAACTCAGAGAAAATATATTGCATTTTGTGTAAATATTAATGCATGTGCATAACGGTTAATGCTCAAAGGTGTAGCATGAGTCGTGTAGGTATGAAGGCGTGGCAACTTAATTAATGTTACTGCTGCTGCAAAAAAAAAAAAAGAAGTGAAAAGCTTAAGCTGAAATGCTGCTAATTAAGAAACATGAAAAGACACATTCAATTTGGTTAGCTGGTGCCAAAGGTAAAATTAATGCCTTATTCCCTTTTGCATAAAAAGTTGCATAAAGTTGCTTTAAGGTAAAAAAAAGGAGGAAAAATGTGAATAAAAAAGAGTAAGCTGCAGATTGAAGTCGGATTATGTTCTGCTATCATTAAAAGTATTAAATATATTTAAGTGCATTTAAGTCGAAGGTTGTTGTTCATCTGCTCATTCTATAATTATTTATTAAAATGTTTGCTAAAGTAAAAACTTTTGAAATCCAATTATGCATTTGGTTTCTTAGCTAGCCAGAAATATGCACATTTAGTTAGCAGCTTGACAATGCTCAGGAATGCATCTGGGCCCACCTGACGTATGCGTGATATGACATGATATGTTTCTCTTTCTCTCTTTTGGCAAATATTTGAGGCCATTCGGAATGGAATTTATGGCAAACAATTGCTAATTGCCAACTGAATTGGATTTTAGTCAGGACAAGTGACGACATTTTAATTAAAACTTGGCAATTAATGCACACACATTAAAAGACAGCTGAAGAAATTCTGCTCAGCTCAAATATAATATCCTAATGTGTATGGTTAAATCAAAACTAAATATAAAATATGAAAATATATTCACAATGTTGTTTTACCTCTATATTAATACTTGAAAATAAATGTACAAAAAATGGTTTAAATGCTATGTTCTTTGAAAATAATAAGTAAAACAATTGCCAAGCTAAATTACACTTATTAACAAATGTGGAGCAGAAAGCTGAGTGTGAAACTATCAAGCTTAAATTTCCTTGCACATTTTCTTGCTATATTATTTATTTTTATTTACACTCGACGCAAGTACAAGTTATTTTCAAATATATGTACTCTGAAGGCTGCAGCACTTTTCAACACGCCCTATTGCTGTTAAGAACTTAGTTGAAGCAAGTGCAACTGCAACAAACTGGAGTGTCCAGTTTTAATGGACATAAAATCGCAGTGCATGTCAGCGTTGCTGTCTGCAGAGCATGTTTAAACTTGCACAGCCAAGCAAAAATAGCTATTAGTGTTTTGTTTTTGCTGCTGTCGCACAATTAACAAATGGCCATTAAACACAATTTTTTTTTTGGATAAAAAAAAAACACTTTCGTCTGCACTGCACTTGACTTGTTTATGGAGCGTTTTGCAACTGCTTAACCAGCAGTCGGCATAATAAATGGATGGCTCTTATTGAGCGGGTCAGTAAATTGAGTTGAACACAGTTCAGCACACACAACTTTGTTTTTTGGGTGGCAGTTGTTGTTTTTGTATCTTTACCCCAATTGGTTGTCATTTAATAGTCGGTTGATTTGGTCCGAGAAAATTTGTGAAGCGTAAAAGGTTTCGAAATCGAATAAAGTGCTCAATCATCAGCGGGGACACAAACCAAACGAGCAGCACCTGCTGCCTGCCTGCCTGACTGCCAGCCTGCCTCAATGGTGACTAATCATGTTGAACGCGGGGTGGCAGGTTGCATGGCTCACCGTATGTGTATGTGTGTGTGTGTGTGTCATAGTTTAAATTATGTGCGAAACTTTTAGCAAACTTTTAATGGCATAGTGCTGCCAAGTTGCCAGTTGGCATATGTTGCAACGCTTACGCATTGATTGGTTACACTATCCATTAGACCTTAGGCTACGTTCGTGTGGCAAGCAGGAGCACCAGCAGCAGGTAACAATTTTAGATGTTGGCCAACTTGTCCCCTAACTAAGAAGCATACGCGTGCCTGGCATGACAGATTTAGCACTATCGCCGCCAACAGCAACCAGTGTTGGCCAACTGTCGAATTGTGTGAAATGAGTTTTGCGGCAGTCAAGCATTAAATTGTATCTTTCAGCGCGCCAAAGTTTGTTTGTTTGTGGCATCTTTTTGCATTGACAGGCGAGCGAAATGAACTAAACCAAACTAAACCAAAACTCACCTCAACTGGGACTTGAACTGAACTGAACTGACTTGACTTGAGTAGCTGCTTCAGTTCCTTCTCGAGGGATATATATTTGATCAGCTAGTTTTCGAAGAGTCGTCAGTTGCCACCACAGAGCAGCACCAACTCTTGATAAATGCAAGTTTGACTTGAAATTAATTCGATTTTAGTTTGAAAACTTTTTGCTTATATTATTTCTAAAATCCTTTAAATAAAATTGGTACTCATTTTTTGTCGCTTTTCAGAAAATGTTTACCTAAGGTAAAACAAAAACATTTGCTTGGCCATTTCCTTTTGTAAAATAATTTCTTATTTCAAAACGCTTTAAATATATAAAATATTAATAAAAATACAAAGAAAACAAAAATATTTTCTTAAAAATTGCTTATTGAAATAATTTCTGTAATGCGATGGTTTAAATAAGTTGTGCATAAAAGATAAAAAAAAAATTATGAGGCTTCATTTTTTTATCAAATAATTTCACTTCAAGGCAACTGTAAAAACAACAATTTATACATTCCACATAAAAATTTTATTATTATATTTAATATCAGCACATAAACCGACATAAAATGAATTTTGCTAGTGCATGAAAAAGTACGGAATATTTATTTATTAATTATGTTTTTTTCGTTGTAAACCTGTTTTATGAGTTTACTGGAGAAAGTTTAAAAAAACATTCTGAACTATTTAATAAAAATTAATTTGCATACATATTTTTTATCGTACAAAAAAGTTTTTTAAGAGTGCAGTAAATTCTGTTGGTAATAAAATAGTTTAGTGAATAATGTAATGCCTAAAAAAACTATTTTTATTGATTTATGAGAAACATATGAATTTTGTAGAGCAAATTAACTGGAATATTTCTATAAAACGCAACAATTTATTATCATTTTATTACATTTCGCGTATTGATTTGTTTTATTGTGTATCATATTTTTAATATATTTTAAATCTACTTTACTTTATTGAAATCATTCGTATTTTTATTTAATGCAAGAAATAGTCAAGTTTATCTAGCCAAGTTTTCGCAACTGTTTACTGCAGTTGTTTGGCCAACCAAATTAGAATGTTGGATTAAATAAATGAGTCCCAATTGGGTGTTTTTTTTTTTTTTTTTTGTTTTTGTTTCTAGTCTGTCTGGCAACGCTGCTGCTGTTGACCTTGACGCTGGGATGTCTGTTGTGTGTGGTGTGTGTGCTGGGTCTGCTCTGCAATGCGTGTAAATAATGAGAGACACACGAGAAAACAATAACATCGCCCAGCTGGGAAAACAAATGTGTATAATTATAGTACTCGAATTGCCATTAGGGCATTTAGCAGGGAACTAAACCCCGAGGCTTTTGCTAAATTGGCATTAATTAGATTGATTTATGCTGAGGCGCGTAGCGAAAGAGATGGCAACTGAGGGTGCGAAAGAGAGGGCAAACTTGACGCATAGACTTGATGACCAGCAGTGACACAGACGCAATTTGCGCAAACAGACACCCATTTTCCCCCTCCCCCTCTCTCTCTCTCCCTCACTCAATATCTTTTCCCTCTCTCTCTCTCTCTCTCTCTCTCTTTCTTGTCAGCAATCAATCAATTTTTTAGCCCAATTTATCAAACTATTACGCAATATCACACAAAACTTGGCTTCTTGGCATTTATTTTAGCCAATTTGACATTAAAATTGTTGTCTATTTTGCGACAACACGCCTCCAGCAGCATAGATTTTGCTATCAGTGTATACACTGCGCGAAAAACAACAACAACTTGAAATGATGAATAACAAGCAAAATGTATCAAAATCATAAAATTGCTATCAACCTAAAATTAGTCTATACAAATTCCTATAAATAAGTATTACTGTTTTTTTAAGATTAAGTCTGCTTTTTCTAAGTGTGAAACTTTAAGTTGGACTTAAAGTCTTCTTTTTCTGCCACTTCTCATTCTTATAAACTCAAAACAAAAGTAAAATTAGTTTAACATTTTACATTGTAAAACTTAACATTTTTCAAACAATGCTTGCAATTACATTTTAAATATGTAATTATTTCTCACTGTGTACATACGTTTTTTGCCCGCCTTTCCACTAAATTTGATGGCTGTTTTTTATACGCAATGTGCGTGAGTAGTTGTAAAACAAGGCAAAACGGCAGCAATTTGAACTAGAAATCGCAAAGACTTTGGCAATAATATTTGGGTCGACTATGTGATGGATGTGTTCTTAGCTTGGCCATAAAAACCATTGAAATGTGCTTCAAAAGCTGATCGAATTCACAATGTTAATATAATAAAATGCCTGTGTCACCCTGTGCGTGAGGGATAAAAATGGATAGAAAGAGGGGGTAGGGGTAGTAAAGCAGAGCAGCTGCATTAAAATGTTTGGCTTTTATGGTCGTTATGTGGCTGAGATGAAGGGCAGTGTGCCACGCCCCTTAACTATAAATATTGTTTATGTTGCTGTAATGTACATTTGGCTGCTGCTGCTGCTCTGCTGCGTCTCTGCTGCTGCTCTGCTGCGTCTCTGCTGCTTCTGTGCGCAGTTCTGTGGCATGTTATGTGCCCAGCTAGCTAAGCATTAAATTGTGTTTTATGTCATCGTATTTTTAACAGACTGTTATTGATTTAATGAATAGTGATTGGTTTCTTACAGCAGCAGCTGTAAATACATATATATATATATATATATATATTTATGTATAGGTGTGTGTTTGCTTGAATACCAAAAAAATCATAACAGGAAGTTTGCAGCGAACCCGATTTTGAATGTAAACAAAATGAGTGCTTATTTCACATGATGTTGTCGGATTGTGTGTGTGTGTGTGTGCACAGTAAGTCAATAACAATTGCATTCAATAGAGTCGCAAATACATTTACATATATATGCCATGCATATTGAAAAGTCTGAAAGCTAACTGCAAATTGGTAAACCAAATATTTTCGTTTTCTATGCGTGTAATATTTATTTATTTTTGTTTTTTTTTTTTTAGTTTTCCTGAAATACATTTCGAATGTTGCAACGGATTCGCAGCTTATCTGGTCACATTGTTGCCATGGTTTGTAGGTTTTTCAGATTTTATATTTTGCATTACATTCATGCGAAATGTATTTTTTTTGTGTCAATTTTAGTTTGAATGCCACACAAATTATTTTGTAATATTTTTATTATTTCTGTTTTGGGGTAGAGGAAATCGAAAAAGATATTCGGTTTTTGGGGATTATTTGGAGCTGTGGCTGCTGCTCATTAAGCGCTTGTGCAGAGTGAAATCTGATCAGAATTTCTATTATAATTTTATACATGCAATTGGTAAAAGTCTATTCAAGTTTTCAGTTTAGGCTTTGCAGATTTTTGATTTGCTGTATTTGTGTGTTTTGGTCGTTTCACAAATCTTTCTATGGTTTTTTTTTTCCGGCACATGCACATTTTAGTCATGAATATTTTGTATTGACTGCTTTTCATTCTATCCTCTTTTTTTGCCAAGTTAGTCTTTTGTTGTCTTGATCGAAAACAAAAGAAAAACCAATGAAAATTCAAGCAAATTCCGCTCGTTTTTTTTGCAGCAATTTGTTTGGGTTCCGCTTTCTGCTTTCTGGGAGTTAATCGTATTTTGTAAGCGGCTTAAAGTGTTTTTATTGTTTTTGTTGTGAATTGCACAAAGTTAAGGGAACTTTGGCGCCAAAAGTAATTAAAGTTTAATCTGGCTCGCAAAACGAGCAGTCAACCAAAGCTGAATAAAATAATTAAAGTACCAAACCTGTCTCAGAGCCACAGCATCAGCTGCAACTTTGTAGTTGAAGTTGTTCTTGGGCAAAAGTTGATTAAATTACCTGCAAAGAAAAACAAATAAAAAATATTTTAGTTATTTTGAGGTTAAAATAAATCAGTTGCCGCAATTTCTTACAGCTAAAGGTGTGTTTTACTTATTGATTCTGCTAAATTGTAATTCTTTAAATAAAATACTCCCAAGAATATTATTTAAATTTTAGCTTATCAGTTTTGCTTCTCTCTAAATGCATAGTTTTAATAGCTGAGTATTTTTTATATATATTCTGAAGCCAGCAGTTGGCTGGTAACTTTTATTTGTTTTTATGTTTGAAAGTTTATTTGCTTATTTTTAAATCTGTATTTATATATATAGCTATTATAAGAATGAGCTTCTTAGTTTCATAATTTGGATATCAGTCAGTTGGCATATGCCTCTAATGAGGGGAGTTTCCAGATATTGCAGTTTTCTCCTCCAATCAATCACAATAAGCACTTCCATTTCAATCCAAAATGCAGCATTTTTAAAGCGCTCTTTCTAATATTAAATAACAGAATGTAAATGTGCAGCTATAAATAGCTTAGACTGTTAGGATAACATTTTGTAAACTTGCACAACAATCAACAACACAGCGCAATCTCTTCGGAAACCTTGCTTAAATATGCACAGAAAAAAAAGAAGAATAATAATGTATATCGAATGCCGTAAAACTGCTAACAGGCATGCTAAGCTGCAATATGTATTTATCTACATATATATATGTATGTATATGTGTATGTGTATGTATTCATGTAATCTCTGTGCTGCTGAGATAAGCTGCATCTTATGCAAATGTAATTAAAATGCAGCCGGGCGCCATTTAACAATATTTTATGTTATTTCTCTATGCAATGCAAGAACTGTTAATGTTACTGTTACACTCGCTGTTGTTGTTGCTGTTATTGTTGTTGCTGTTATTGTTTTTGCTGTTATTGTTGTTGCTGTTACTGTTGTTTAGGATTATGCAGACTTGCATATTTGCATTGTGTGTGTATGTGTGTTCATGTTTATTTCTGCTTGGGGCATCTCGTTAGACCCATTTAATGAGCAGCGGGCAACGAGAGCATTTTCAAGTTTTAATTAAAACAAATTAAAGTTAATTAAATGCATTTCAAGACAACTCCGAAAAGCGTCAACAGCGACGCGTTCACCCATGAAATTGCTCGTATATCTAACGGTAATTATATTGAAAAATAACCTCACAAACAGTAAATGCAGACACACCTTTAAAACGTCCGCTGATAAATGACTTCATTTGGATAAATTTCAACAATTGGATTGTTTGATAAATCTCTTACGTAAGGGGACCATTGAAATGCCCATCATGTTGAAAAAAAAAAAACATACCTTTTTTATATAATTTTCGAAAAACCCGAAAATCATTCAAACTGAATGATTACAAAGGAGCGGCACCTATTGTTCGGCATTTCCTTTTTTTACGATGAATTATTTTTTTTCTCTTATCCTGCGAGTGACCCCAACTTCAGCAGCTTGTGAAGGTGTGTTAAAGCGGGGGAAAGGGGGCCTAAGAGTGTCAACAAAATTCACACCCATTTTTTTTATGTTGTTTAATTCAACAGAATTTTGCGCGTCTACTTAAATTTTTAATTAAATATACGAATGGCTGGCAACTCGTCGCTGTTATTCCTCATTTGTTTTGTGAATTAAAAGAAAAAAAATATTTTATAATTTGGTTTATTATTGTGCGTATGACAAGTGCAGAAATTCTGTCGTAGACTTTTTTCTTTACCCCAATAATACACAAAATGCTAAGGCGAAAATTTAATTAAATTCTATTGTTGATTGATTGACTTGCACATAATATTAAATTACTTAATTCGCTTGAGTCTTGTAAAATCATTTAATTTGTGATTATCTTAAGAAAATGTTGTCAGAGGAGTAAGTTAATAGAATAAGAAACAAAATGTATTAAAAGGTAATAATAATAATAATAAAAATAATAATACAAAATAAGAATAAGGAAAATATTTTGAATTCAATTATCAAACGTGCAACTTAATTTGAGCTGTTTAAGTTCTCAACATAAGTTTTTGCTTTCTCAAATTTCTATTTTTGTAGGCAACTTTTTCCGGTACAATCTTTTTCTATGATATATTCCACTGACAACATCTGTGCGACAACCGCAAATACCACAAACCATACAAAAAATACTTAATTTTAATTTCGAAAATAGTTTTCTTAGTTGCGCTATATTTCTTGGCACTTGTGGCTAAGACAAACCGCGGCAAACGGAGCGGAAAACGTTGCCAAAGACGCAACAACGGAAATTGTCATAAATGGAAAATTGTGCGACACATGTTAAAACTTTGTTAGTTTAGAGAGGGTGGGAAAGAGAGAAAATGTTGCAATCAGTTAAAATCAATAAATGTTGTGCAGTGTTCTGCAATGAATTAAGTGCTGTGAAGTGCAAAATGTGACATTGTCGCTTTATTATTTTAATTATTATCAATATTTGATGGGGCAACATGCGTGACACAAATGCGAATCTGTCTGCCTCAATGCAATTATAATCAAAATGAAATCATATTTTTTTATCCACTTTCTCTAGCGCACTTAATTACATTGGCAAAAAAATGTCAGAAGTGTTGCTGCCACTTTTTGTTTATTTGTTGCGGCATGTGTCCAAAGCGATTGTCAATTCCATCGGCAACATCATCATGACTTATGTCATCATCATCAATGCGTCATGTAATGTGCACACAAAAAACTACTGTCCATTTAACAGAATACATCAAATAGTTGCCGCATTGTTGCATTTACACACACACACACACTCAAACACACACGCAGAGAGCGACAGAATTTGCGCAAAAAATGCTAACAACACAACAAAAGGCAAACGATGAACGAAAAAGTCACGTCAACAATCTGGCAACACGTTGCAAGTGGCAACGCACACTTTATCGCCACCATTGTTATTATATTTATATGTATAAATGTTTTTTTTTTTTGTTGTATTTTCTTTGTATCTTTTTGCTGTCCATTGTCCAGTGTCCACTGTACATGTTGCCCCATAATTTGTGCGCGTGCAAACGATAGGAAAGCATTTCGCTTGGTTTTTGCGCGTGGCACGTGCCACGTGCCACTGATTAATTGCCGTTGGTCGCTAGTCGCTGCTGGCAACTGGTCACCGACCTGGCTGTGCCACAAAAGTTAAGCTGTTAAATGTTTAGCAAGCGACTTTCAATTGCAGCAAGCAAAGAGCAACAACAACAAAATCTAAATAAACCCCAACTCCAATCAATAATAACCCACACTTTGCGGCGCCTCCGTGGGGCGCTATTCCTGCAACTACAGTGGTCTCTGCCTAATTAAAAAAGTCTGTTATGTGCATTTTCTGGCAATTTCGAATTTATTATTCTTATTGTTCTAAATAGTTTTATTCTAAAGGATGAAACTGGCCAAATTCCTTCAAAATTGTTTGAAAGTCGCATTTTTTCTCAAAAATAAAAAGTGGATTTTTAAATTATGTGAAAAATGTCTGTTGGCAACTTTTGGTTTTAGGACTTTCGATAAGCTATTATTTTTTTATTATATTATTGCTTGGCATAACAAAATCACGCAACGAATTAAGTAAACTGAAAATCGAAATCTTTAAATAATCAAACCAAAATCTAATTGTAGTTTTTGAAAATTGCTTAGTTTCTCATTATTTTATAATTGCTTGTTCTCAAAAAAATATATATGTTAAAAGTTCCACGGATTAAATTTAAAATGGAAACCAAAGTTTTTACATACTTTTAAATTCATATTATTGAGTATAAAAAGTAAACAAATGAATAATATAATAAAATATACAAAATAAATAACTAAAAATACATAATTAATTTGCTCTATACAATCCTCAGTTCCAAGCAAATAACTGTTGTCAATCAATCATTAAACAAATATATTTTGAGTACTAGCAATATTTATAAGTATTTTCAACAACTCAAGCTTTTCCCTCTTTGCGTGTAGCCACTGTACCTGTTGTTTATCTTACGTGTTCAAGCTTAAGTTCATTTTGCTATTTGAGCTGTTTGCATTGCTTGTTTTCCTGCCTGATTTCTTCTTACAAAGTCGCCAAAGGATCCAAAGGAGCCTGCTTCTCATTGTGATACTATTTTTTTCTGCTTTTTTCTTCTTTTTTTTTGTGCTGATGCAGCAAAACTCTTGTTTCAACTCGACTTGAGTGGAATTGAGTTGAGTTTCGTTTAGTTGACTTTTGATTCTTGGCTTCTGCTGCTGTTTCTGCTGCTTCAGCCTCTGTGTTTGCTGATGCCGTGTTTAAGGCTTGACCTCGTTCTTAGCTATTACAGTGGCCCACACAATAGCGCACCGCTCCCGCTCCACCCCCTTAAGTCTCTCTTTCCCTCGTTCTAACTACCCGTATCTGTTTTCCCAATGGCAATCAGTGTGCACCTTGTACAAAATTAAGGCTCAACAATCAGTGCCAACTCAGGGGTTCAATAAAAACTATCATGGTACAAAAAAAAAAAAAAAAAAAAACACAGAAGAAGAAGAAGAAGAAAAACAGCAACAACAACAACACTTTATTGTAATAGTTGTTACCAGCAGCTGCTTGGGCAAGAGCTGCTCTTAATTTGTGTGTTTTGGCCAATCTTTAGTTTAGTCTTCCAAAATTCACAATGCATCCAAGCAGCTGCCCAAGGTCTAAGTTGAAAATTAAATTAGCTGTTAACAGAACTGAACTTGCCCCTTGTAACCCCCTGCCCTTCTCCCCCCTCCACCCACTCTCTTTTTGATTATAAACTTTTTGTGAATTATGCGACTCAATGTGACCACAAAAATGGAATAATAAAGTATGTTTAAAGAGGAGTCGCAGAAACGAGGCAAAAGCTAAAGCTAAACTGTAGCCAAGACTGGGCGACAGATAAAATAATG
This sequence comes from Drosophila fungiperda, assembly GCA_035042345.1. Classification (NCBI taxonomy): domain Eukaryota; kingdom Metazoa; phylum Arthropoda; class Insecta; order Diptera; family Drosophilidae; genus Drosophila; species Drosophila fungiperda. The sequence continues at coordinate 3,222,028 of JAWNLM010000145.1, read as the reverse complement.
GTAATAGCCTTTGAGAGTTGTCGGACCAGGGCTGGGAGTTGGGATTTTACACAATTGCACTCCCTGGCATTGTCTGTCTTTTTGTCTGTGTGTCTGTTTGTCGGTTTGTCTGTGCAGCAGAGCACAATAAACATTGCTTCACTTTCAAAATAATGATGATAACCGAAAGCAGCTTGCATTGTAAGAAACAAGAAAATGTTGACTAACTTGGCTCTTTCCCTGCTTTCTGGGAATAATGAACAAGCTGTGATTTCTGCCCAAAATGGAAAACATAAAATCGAATAACTTATATAAAAGATTCAATAATAAATAGAAATAACAAAGTAATTGTGATTTATTTAAAAGCTTAAGTTAAATCTCAAAAAATAGTAGAGGAATTTATCATAAAAATTGGAAGTTTTTACTACATAAAATAAATTTAAAGAGTTTCTTGTAAAGAAATCGCTTAAGTTGTATTTTCGTTAAATGGCAAATAAAATAAAAAATATATATTAAATAAAAGACACACTATTATAAATTTTATATTAATAAAAAATAAAGATAAAAATATAAATATATAATATTTAAATTTTTTTTATGCTTAAAACGCAGAATCTTTGAAGCATCCCATTCAGAAAAATATTTGTACAATTTAGGTGACTTGAAAGCAATTCAACGATTTTCTTACAAATGAATAGCTTAATCTGTATTTTTGTTAAATTGCAAAACATACAAAGCAAAATTCATATAAATTCCTATAGCGCGCAAACACACACCCACACACACACACACATACACAAAGAAACCGACATTTATATTTTTCATTTGAAAAACCCACAAATAAAATGCCCACAAACTAAGTTTTAGCTGTTTTTTCTTCGTATTATTGTCCACAGCCCCCAGTCTGCGCTTCTTGCCAAGGCATTTAAGCTTTTTATGATGAAGAGCGGCGAGTGGGGTGGGAAAGTGGGGGGAGTCTTGTGATATAAGTTTATTGCCAAGGGCCAAAACACTTGAGCTCAAATTGTGCACGCGTTGACAATGAGAATTACAAACACAGCAAAAGAAACAGCAGCAACAACTACAAAAAAAAAAAAATTAATAATCTTGGTCAAACAATTTAGCGCAAACTTAACTTAACTTGGCTTAAACATGACCAAACCAGCGCACTTAAAGCCAACTTCAAATTGCTGACCTCAAAAGTTGATCGATTTGATGAGTTTTTTTCCATTTTATTTACACGTCTCTTTTTGAACCAAACCAAACACAATAAAAAAAAACTAAAGTCAAATAAAATGCTTGCAAAAATAAAAACTATTTGCAGAAAAGTCGAGTTCAAACTTTGACTTGACGAAAGCTTATTGACTATAAAATAAGCAAAAGATGGGGAAAATATAAAAACTCCTTTTGTTCATAAAATGCTGTTTTCGACAGACAGCCAAAAACTTTTGTTTTTTGGCACATCTAGTTTAGCATTTTATGGCATTATCTTCTCTCACTCGACGTAGAAAAGTTTTCCTCTTTCCATTTAATGCATTGATCGTTATTCGATTGCGGATGAGTTTATGGGTCGATGGATGGATGAATGGATGGATGGATTGATGGATGGATGTGTATTATCTGCTTGTTAATGCCCCAAATAATGGATAGTTTATGAAAGAGATGAGGAATGCATTAAGAAAAACAGCTTTGTTCTCATTAAATACATGCCAAAACTTTAAGAAAAAAGTTACATTTATTTGAGGTCTAAGGAGGATTATTATAATTGTTAAGTAAACAATGGAAAGTTTAAATTTTGAAGTTTTAAACTTAACAACTGACGGACTTTAAATCTCTCCCTGAATTTAAATCCCTAGGAAATTCCAAAAATAAAAAATTCTTGTCTTGGAAAAAACATAATTAAATTATATATAAAAAGTTTACAAACAATTACGAATTATATTAAATAATTTTATAAATGTAATATATTCCTTATATATTTTCATATTCTTCACATAGTTTGTGGATTTCAAATATTGTATCAATAATTAAAGTATTTAATAAGAAATACAAAATCTTGCTTAATTTACTCAGCCCATTTCGAACTTTGAGTTTTATTTGCGCTCTGTGAACTATAAATATTTATATAATTATTACATTTTACATTTTCATATTCTTCATTGAGTGTGTGTTTACATACACTTGGTAGAGTCAGGGTATTTAATATTCGACTGAAATTTGTTTGCTTTTATTTTCTTAGCTCATTTTGTGCTTCGAGTTTTATGGTTTTTTTTTATTTTAATGCTTTGCATATCGATTTTTGTTTGGTTTTGTTTTTGACTTGTCTGCTTATTGTTTTATTTCAGTCTGCTTGGCATTGAACTAGACATACACACAGACACACACACACATACACACACTAAGGCTGACACCCACAGATGGGTTGCATATCTAATTGGGTTTTTAATTAGTTTGCTTGCAATTGCATAATGACTTAATTAAAGTTATACATCCTCTCTCTCTCTCTCACTCTCACTCTCTCTCTCTCTGTCTCTCTTGCTATGTGTGCAGATAATTAATGCAAAATCCTTAACACGCACTAACAATTCCAAGTTTGCCGCACGAAGCCGCTTCTCGGCTCTGTTCTACTTAATAATCAAGTCGAGCCGTTGAAAAACTTTGCGTTATTATCAGTTCCCGCAGCACAAGAACATAATGCACCCCTATCAACTACCCTTACCACCCCTTTTTGACTCACGTCTGTTACCTGCTATGAAATGCATCTTAATGAGCGGAAAAACTTGGAACCAGAGTTCAGTTTTGATATTGTGAGGAGCCCGATGCCCGTTTTGTGCAGTGTGAAGAACTCCCCTCAAAAGCTCAGGCATAAGTTTTAGCAATCCCCCCTGCACCATGTCCCCCTCAACTTTCCCCCTACATCTCTGTTACCACAGTTGGCACATTTAAGTAGCTCTTAAGCTGCTTTAAGTTGCCGTAAAAATTGTTCAGGCAAAAAGTGAAAATAACTTTTTATTTTTATTTTTATTTGATTTTCGCATTTTTTCCACATTTCGCTTTTCAATTTTCTTTGATCAATAAGAGAGGCAGACAGAAAAGGAAAATCTGTGTCTATTTATATGTATATATATATACATAAGTCTGATAAGTGTGTGTGTGTGTCTGTGTGTGTGTGTGTGTGTGTGGGCGTATCTGCTGTCGTCTTAGTTGACACGATAATGAAAATGTTTTATATCTTGACAAAGGTTGCACTGCTGACAGCTGTCACGTGTGAATACAGTAAAACGCGTAGAGATTGCATTAACAAGTGCAAAATGAAAAGATGTCTAGAGTCGAGTGAGCTCGTCTTTCCAAAGTTGATTAAGATATACTCGAAAGAAATTGAAAGAGCTTATCTTTAAAGTTTGATCTGAAATTATGCATTGTTAATTTTTTTCTTGCGTTTCTCGTTTAACTTGCTATCGTTAATCGATTTTAATCGTCTAGCTAAATAAGTCGAAATAACTGCTAAAGCAATAAATATTTTGGAAAGATATTTGAATGGAATTCCGTTGAATTAAATACGCTTTATCTTTAAGATGGCGCCTTTTTTATGTATCGGTAATCGATTATAGTTTATGATGTCATCTAAAGTTAAACAGCATTTTATGGACAAAAACAAACTTAAGAATTTGAGCAATGGCACATTTATTAGAAAGTAAAATACTTTGTATTAAAAGTAGTGGCTTTTACTGTTATCGGTAATCGATTTTAATCGAGATTAGAGATATAAATGCTGTTAATGATCTAACAAATTTTGAATAGATTAGATTGATTCTACAATTATTTAATAGAGGAGCTTGTAATGCAAACGCAGTTAAATATTTATGTGCAACATAAATTGTTTTTTCACTCAGTAATCCAATATTAATAATAAAAAACCATAATTTGATGGTTCAAATATTAATTTCTCAATTGCAATTTTGCAATTTAAATGTGCCACAAAACATTTATGAGTCTCAAGTTGCATATAATTGCAACATTCCATAAGTGGTCTCTTTGGCAACATGTGATAATTGCCAAGTTATTTCAACGACTGAAGACGACTTCAAAAATTAGAGCAAGTCTGAGAGAGAGTGGTGGGAGAGCGAGAGGAGCAGGGGTAGGAGATTTGGTCAGTGGTGTCGACTAATTGTAATGAATTTTTCAATTCTTGCCTCAAGCTGTTTGAGCCTGAGTGGGTGCGGGGGGTCTGTGGCTGCAGCTGTTGCTGTTGCTGTTGCTAGGAGCCCGATGAATGATGCCACACACTCGTCGCTGCCATTTATCACAGCAGGCGCTTTACCACCCCACCCCACACACACATACACACAGATACACACACACACATCTTCTCGCTTTGCAACGTCAACGCAGCATTTTTGACACGCGCCTTTTGCGGTCAAAAGTTAGACACAAACTCTCTCAAAGTGTGCGTGTGTGTAACGGGTGTGTGTTGGAGTGTGTGTGCGGTTGACATCAATGGCATTTGATAAAATATTGAGGCAGTGAGTTTGAGTGAGTCAGTCACTGAGAGAGGGAGTGAAAAAGATAAATATACCAAATATTATTTAATACTAAAACAAGTTTAATCCTAAAATTCCCAGCTTAGAATTTGTTAATATTATATTAAATTAAAATAAATATTTATTTTATAATAGATTTTATTATTTTGTTATTTAAAACTTTAATATATAACCCCCTCCTCCTCCCTCCTCCTCCCAACTCCCCCCCCCCCCCCCCCCCCCCGCACTGCACACGCCTCTCCCCACAAACTAAAATTACAATATATTTTACAATTGATCTGTCGACATTTTGTGTTGTTGCCTAACCTTGACGCTAGATGAAAATACAATTACATGAAGCGCCACCTACTGTGAAATTCTTGTGGTGCTTTGCTTTTATTGTTACTGAAATTGACGCAATGTTTTCCTTGTTTTAAGTGCAGATGCAATCTAATTAAGGCTCTCATTGGAACAATCCACACACACACACACACACACTCACACACACACGCGAGCTACACATGTATATGTAAAGCAATAACATTTCTATTGAGCCCGCTCAAAATAGTTGCCACGAATCGGCGCCAATTGGCAAGGACGAGTTGAGTGGGTGGTAGAGGGCTGTAGAGGGGTCGGGCGGTGGGAGAGGTATTTGCTATCTGTTTGTGACGTGCAAATGTGTTACAAATTGAAATAGCTAAGCAAGAAAATGTTCATTGTGGCTTTTCATTTTATTTAGGTTAAGGTCTTGCCATTGTTTTACAAATTGGCAAATTGTTTAGTTCGTATTGGCTGACGTTTGATTAAAAGTAGAAGTAGCTTAAGTTTAACTACTACTGTCTAATAATAATATATAAAAAAAATTAATTAAATTAGCTGCTGATATTTTTGCTGAATTTGCAAATTGATCGCACTGTTAAAGTTAACATTGCACTTGCACTGCTTAATAAGCAGCGCTTAATTGATTTATGCTGTTAATTCACTATTTTTAGCTGCTTAAAATTGCTAAGTTGGTTTTTAGCGTGTCTTAAATTAAGTCAGCTAACTTTAGATTCTAAGTAGAAGTAGCTTAAGTGTATATGCTACTTTCTATTAATAATATGTAATAAATATTTAAAAAAGCTGCTGTTGTTTTTGCGAAATTTGCAAATTGATCGCGCTTAACATGCACTGCTTGATAAGCAGTGCTAAATTGATGCATAATTTTTTTTGGTACTGTTAAGTTACTGTTTTTAACTGCTTAACTTTGATCATATTCGAAATTGAGGCTGCAAATTCAATTTCGGATATTGTTTGCGAGGCGAAAACAAACGGCAAACAGCAAACGCCAAACGCCAAACTGAAATTCAAATTTTAATTTGCAATGCCAATCATTGTTAGGCAATATGCACATACATACATACATATATAAGCCACAATCCCAATGCTGCCCAATTCATAAGCAGGCGCTGCAGCAGAGGCAGCTGCAGCAGCAGCAGCATTTCTCAAAAGCTCTGCTTTTGCCTCTTCCTCTTCCTGCTTTTGCATATTAATGCTGTGAATCTGTGTGTGTGTGTGTGTGTCTAGCTGTATTTGTGTATCTGTATCTGTATCTGTTTCTCTGTCTGCATCTCTGGCGTACAGTTTTCCAATTAGGCGAAAAACAAAAAACAAAAAAAAATAAAAACAGCAACAAAAACAAAAGCAGAGCGCAAAAGTGAACAAAACAAAATTTCGCTGCTGCTGCCGCTGTTGCTGCTGTTGTCATCTTCTTTTATGGCTGCCACAAATGGTGCAGCAACAACAACAAGTGCAGCAGCAACACTGGCAATAAGTATGAAATTGCAGTGACAAGCAGTTGAAATAAAATTGGGCAATAGTAAAAACTACACAAATGAAAACAGCACACAGCAAAATTTCTGAAATTTGCAACTGGACTCGTGACTGGCCAAAGAGGAAGGAGTCAAATGCCTACCCCTAACCCCCACCTTACTCTCTCTCTCTTTGCCAAACCCTTTGCTTAAGATATGCATGGCGATGCTCATTTGCACATTTCCGTTCCATTCCATTCCATTCTTTCAGTTCAGTTTCTGTTTCGGTTTCTGTTTGGTTTTTGTTGGTGTCGTTTCGCTTAGCGGAAGTTGCCATGTTGCCAAACTCGAACGAGAAGAAGCGAAAAACTGCCACGTTGACAATTTCTTTTAGCCAACGAGGTAGACCCTGCCCCTCTCCCTCCACCCCCCTTAACCATCCCTTTTTCACTGCGCCTCAAAGAAACGGCATCTTGTCGCCGGATGTGAATTTATGCGTATTCAGCTTGAAGCAGAAAAAAAAATATAGAATTTAAGTAAGAAAGCTGCAGTCGAGTAAGCTCGACTGTGATATACCCCAAAATATATGTTAAATATATAGAAGAATTTATATATGCATTACAAAATCATTATACCCATTTCAGCCATTTTAAATGTGTTTAGGGTATAAAAACGAAAGAAAAGCAAGAAAAGAAGGCAGAAATTGCATGCTTCTTTCAGGCATTGCTGCAATTGCTTTCAGCTCGTGTTACTCAGCTGATTTGTGTCCGCCTTGGCTGCAAATTAATTGCGCAGACAGGCGGAGCAGACAAGAAAACTGTAACTGTAACTGTAACTGCAACTGCAACTACAAATGGAAGTGTGACTTGCAGCAGCAGAAAAAATAAGTAAACTACAAGCTGCTTGCGACAAAAAAGACATCTTTTTTTTAAGCACTTTTTTCTATCTTTCGACTCACTTGCGCCTTGTGCCTCGCTGATTGTTGCTTAATTAAAAAATTACAAAAAATATTTCAGAAAGTTGGGAGAACATTTTTTTTGCTTAAGCGAAAGTTCTTCAGCTGTTTGATATATGTTTGAGATAAGATATTTATTATATAAATAAATATATATAAAAATATATATATAGATTAATACATAGCGAAGAATTCTGTTGAAATAAAGTAGTCGAGAGAGCTCAACTTGAAGATACCCTGCACTTGCTGGTAGTAGTTTAATTAATATATGAATATTTTTTTTTTACTGGTGGTAGTTTTTTGTACTTTTTTATTATAAAAAAAATGTTTGCTTAAATTTCGATTCTTAAACATATCTTTTATAGTTAATCAATAATATGTCTGGCTATAATTGTATATATATTTTTTGTATTTTCGCAACTGTCTTTCAGTGCTTGTCAGCAATCGATTAATATAGATATTTACAAAATGTGTGAAGTGTCAGACGAATTTGAATTACTCGTATTGGTTGCTAATTCTGATAAAGATTATATATATAATTTTCTGTATTTGAATATACTTTTTGCTGCAAATTACATAAATTTGCATTACTTATTTGAAAAGGGCCAATTATAAAGAATACTTTTGCTCATAAATTAAATAGTTTTTTTTTCCTATTTGTATCTCTTTTGTTTTTTGAAATATTATTTGCGTTGTGAAGATTCAGATTCCAGTGGCATTTTGGCAATCAATAGATTTGTCAAAGCTAATAAGTCAAAATGTCCACGCGGCCACAAAATATGTTTTATTATGTTTTGTTTTCTTTGATTTATGTGACTCGTAAAAATAGCGAAAGGATGAGTGATTAAGGCGGCTCTTAAACAATAAGACTCATGGAGAATATATATATATTTATATATATATATATATATATATATAATATAATACCCAAATGGCTATTCAACAGTTATTGTTTTTAGCATGAAAAGCGTGGACATAAATCACAAATAAATACATTAAGCGCAGAAGCTGTGTAAAATGTGATTAATAATTGTAATTTCCCGAAAGGAAACATGCCTCGGAATTAGTTAAGGTTAGTGTTTGGGCTCATAAATATTCAACAATTTATATACATTATAATGACAAATGTTGCAAGTGATATGTTCTCAATTTTTAATTTACGATTTTGTTGCATGCAACGCGGCTGCAATTATGCACCGCTGGCTTAATTAAAACTTTACACTCCACTGGATTAGAATTATTTTTGCGTTGACTATTTGACAGTTGAGTGAGCTAAATTTAAGCCTCCCATTTTGCCACTCACTGAATTTGTGATAATGTTGGCTTAATTTCTATTTCAGCCAACTTGCATATTTATATGTATATATTTATATAAATATATATATAATTTTGTGGGCGCTCCTTTAAGTTTGGGCAACATTATTTGCCTCGTTTAAGCAAACTTAAAACTTGTAGTTTGCTAATCATTTCAGCTTGCAATATATATTGAAATTTTTTTGGCGACTGCTCAAAATGATTTGCCAACTTGTTGAAATTAAACAAACTTTTAATAATTTAATTTTCAGCTAGTCAAAAAAAGAATTTTTGTTGATAGCCCAGAAAAGTAGGTAATATTATTTGTGGCGCAACTGCAAAGCATAATTTGACAGCTTGTTTAACTTTATTAACTGAAAACTTGTCAATTTTCAATAATTTAAATTTCAGTTAACTGAATATTCTACAATAATTAATAAGTAAAATTTATTGTTCAGCAACTGCACAGAAAAATTTTCCAAAAACATATTTCAAAAATAGTCAACTTTTAATTGTGTTGCTTTAAAGTCAAACAAACACAATTATTTTTGAGACAATATTTTTATTCTGTATTTAAATGCATTTCATTTAATGTTTATTTTAGGATTAAATGCAAAAAATAGTTTGCAAATTTAGCAGCCTGTTTTTACTTCAACTTAATTAGAACTTGTTGAATATTATTTATATAAAGAAATTCAGAGATTTCTAATGAAAACTGTTTCTATAGAAAACTATTTTCTAATCACTTGAATTAATATAAATATCGAGCCAGGTGCCTGCTGCAAATAAAACCTTTGAAAAAATATACACAAAATATATTTTCGTATTTCGATTGGGGGCATAATAAATTGCACGAATCATTTCTTGTTGTTGTTGTTTGTTATTTGAGTGTTGCAACAATGTGTTAGTCAAACGAAAACTCAGTTGGCTGCATTATACGGATGCGATACATTTGCCAATATATATTTCCATATACACATATGTATATATATATATATATATATATATAGATGGATTTACTTTGTTTATTGTTGGCTCTGTGGATGTGCAGGTGTTTTTTGGCTGCACAAAAGTCAGAAGACGTCAATTTGATTGTGATTTGGATTGGAATCGTGTTAGTAATTCCATATAACGCTTACATGCCCAGTCCTCATATCAATTCTCATTTGCCAATTCCCATTTGCCATTTCCATTTCACATTCATTCATTCTCCATTCTGTTGGCAAACAAATTTACGTGCAGCTCAAAGGCTCAAATTTAGATCGAAAATTGACTGACAAATGTGTTTGGCTTTGTATTGTTTTTGCAGCTGTTGTTGTTGTTGTTGCAGCTGTTGTTGTTGTTGTTGCAGCTGTTGTTGTTGTTGTTGCAGCTGTTGTTGTTTGCTTGCGTGTGGCGTATTTGTCATGCACACAATGCAAACAGAGCAGACAACAACAGGTAAAATATGTTTAACACCCACTTAACAGTCCATCTCAGTTTAGCAGCTTAACAACAGCTGTTAACAAGTCAATTAGCAGAATGACAACTTTTGTTTTTCGCTGTTAATTAACAGCCATTTGGTTATTCCTTTTGCCACTGTCACTTAAGCAGTTTAGCCAAGAAACAAGGCAAGGCAAAGCAGCCAAAATGTCCAATATCTAAGAGCGCCCAATTTGTCTCTCTTCGATTTAAAATCAAGCTGATTTACTCTTAAGCAAAACTCGCTTAACTGTTATACAAAAGTCCTGACCAATAAATTATGGCACAAGTTTATATAAAAATGTCCTTTGAAATACTCGTATTTTCAGTTCAGCTTAAGTTTTGTGCTTTGGAAATAAATAATCCCCATTTTTATTTCCGAAATATAAGACTCAATAGCTTTACTCTCAAATCGTAAGCTCTTAGAAAAGTTTTTATATGTGTGAAATACCCTTTTGTTTACTTATACAGATGTGTAATATATATAAGTGTTATTTCATTCCAAACGGTAAACATTCGAATTATTTATTAGAAGTGATGGACTTATAAGTTCCCGTTGACTTATACTCTAATTGCTACAAAGTTAAACGCTGCGGTAAATTTATTTTATAAGTGTGGGTTTTATAAATTTTAGTTACCTAAAAATGTCCTAGTTGCTAGCTTATACACACTTTGTATATTATAAGTTTGACTACTATTCATAAAAGCTTGGCACTTATACGTTCTTCTTGTTATGCCCAGTATAAGTGTAAGGATTTATAAGTGCCTGTTGAATCTACAAATTTCCTTTTTAGTAGATGTCTTCGAAAGTACATGGACCAATAGGGAATGCTCTGTGTCTTATATATGAATGCTGAAAAATGCCCAAAAGCTATTTCCCTTTTAGTAGAAAAAGGAAATTAGCAATTGGGCAATTTCAGCATCAAAATATAAGATACAGAAGTGCTCTTGCAAACCACAACTTATACAAAAAAAAGGCATAACTGTTAGCTTATACAAGTGAACGTATAAGTGAAATGTAGAAGCTTATTTCGAAAGGATTTTGCGTATTTTATAGCAAGAAATTTTTTAAGCTTTTAACGAAACACAAAATGTGCTTGAAATGTTTTGTAGAGTTTTGTTTGCTGTTGTTGAGTCTGTTGGGCCAAACAAAATTTAAATGTTTATTAAAAAAAAACTATTGTAAATAATATGACTTTTTAACAGTTTGAAGTTAAGCATATTTTAAATAGTTGATGAAATTTAAGGGACAAAGTTTATGCTAAATATGCCTTTATGCTTTTTTATATGCCATGCAGAAAGGAGTAAAAGAGTGGGGTGAAGGGGAAGAGATAAATTCCTAAGCTGCATTTGAGCCGCTAACAAAGAAGTTGAAGCAGAAGAAGAAGCAGCAGCAGCAGCAGCCGTTAACAGCAAAGAACTTTGTCTAGTTTGGCAACATTTCTTTGGGAGCCACTGTAAAAGTTTATTAGCACGCAAGTCTGGCAGGTCTAGCGAAGCTCATTAAGTTATAGGACACCCCCACACCCCCTCACCAATTACCACACTCAGTTTCCAACTGTTGAGCGAAAATGGCTGAACATATTTTTGGAGAGCATCTTTCACGCCAGTTGTTCTTGGCTCCTTTCTACAATGTAAAATGCAAAAATCTTTTTTCTTCTTTTTTTCTTTTTCTTGTGCTCAGTTTTATAACCGAAACAGCACTCAAAAGCAGGCATAAGTGGCAGGGTGGGGGAGGGGGTGGAAAGTAATACTGATTTTGATGAAGATCAAATTGCATAGTTTAGTTTAGGTTTAGTTTGAAGTTGAAATTTTAAGAACTTGGCCATAAAAAAAAACACTCGAGTTGTGAAATATTTATAACAGCACTCATCATTCACTTTTTGTGTGTGTGTGGTGCTTATTAAGTGCATAAAATGTGACTTGAAATCTAAAAAAGTTTAAGTTATAAAAAACTTTGCTAGCTTAAAAAACTTATTAGAAATTAAAATTAGAAAATTGATGAGGAATAAAAAAGTAGAAAACTATAATTTGTTTACGAAAATTAAATTGTACAGAAATTTATGGTTTGTGACAAAGTTTAAATTCTCAGCTCAAAAGTTTATCAAGAATTAAAGTGAAAAACATTTATTATTTATTTAATGAACAAACATTAAAAAGTTGTTAATAATAATAATAATATCAATAATATAAAATATTACTATAATTAATAAATATATATATCAAATGTATATATTTAAAATTGAATTCTGAGCTGTTCACATTTACTTTTGACATATCGCATAAATTATTGAGCGCAATTTGTCGCTTACACAAAATATAAATTTTATAAATATATATTCTGTGTGCTTCTTTATGTGTTGCATGAAGCATGTCCCTTTTTTTTTGGTGTGACAGTTGTGATGCGTTGTGTGCCGCATATTGATGCCATAAACAATGGCCAAAAGTGTTGACCCCCAAAAAAAAAGGAACCACAGAGAGAAATTCAGTTTGTTTCTCAGCGCTTGAAACACATAAATTACACGAAACGCTGCTGTCTTCATAACTTAAAAGCACACACACTCACAGACTCACACACATATATACACACACCTGCTGTCAGATATTTGAATTTCAGATGGACTAAATCAGCATTATAAATATATTTATAGCCATAGATATTTGTAGATGGCTGCTGTTTGTAAGCAGTTTCAAGTGCAGCTTCAAATCAATCGGTTAACGTGTAAAAGAAACGACGCTTTTCAAACTGAATCGCTCTGATATTGAGTAGGTGTCAAGTGGGTGGTTGCAGGTGGCAGTTGGCAGGTGGCTGCTGGCTGGTGGCAGCTTGGCTGATGGCAGGTGGCAGCTTGGCCACTTGCCTTTGCTTGTTCAATATTTATGACAAATATGGCAATGACGGCAACGCGCACTCAGCACCAGACAGAGAAGAAAACACCCACTTTTCACACACACACACACACACGCCTACACACTCCTCTAACTGTGTGTGTGTTGAAGATAAATGGCGTATCTAAAATGCTTTAGCTGTGCCAAAATATTCAGAAAGTGCTCCACTTAAAGAGTCAACGACTGAGCAATGCGCTGTTCTCTTACAGTTTTTTTTTTACTCAATTTGCTAGTTTTTAAACATTTTAAAATATATTCAAAAAATCAATAATCAATCGATAAATATTTCTACAATTTAGCAAAACAATATTAAATTATTTTATGAATGAAATTGACAAAAAACTGGATTCAAAATTGATTTAAATAAGCTTAAGTAAATTGCTAATTTTGCAATTTTTAATTATCATTGATTATTTAAATGATATTTAATTTATTGTAAAACAGTGTTTAAGTATCCATTTAAATTTGTGTTCATAAAAAACAATTTTTTTTTACTTTAAATATTAGTTTCAATAGTTTTGTAAGTATTCAAAAAAATAAATAAATTTTAATCTGATTTAATTTGTTTCAACTTATTTTTATGATTGCTTCAAAATTTAATATCATTAAAAAGCATAAATTTTAAGCGGTTTATTTAAATACCAAAGTTGTTGTCAATATTTATTATTATTATTATTTAAATAATGAAAAAAAAAACAGGATTAAACATTAATTTCAATTCTGTTTAATAAATTGCAAATTAATAATTTAAAACGCTTTTTATTATGTAACAAAAAACCTATTTAAACTTTAATTTGAGCTGATTTTCATAAAAGGCAAAGGTGCCTGCAAGATTAATTATCATTGTTATTTTTATTATTAAAAAAGCGGATTGAAAAATCGATTTAAGTTGTTTTTAATAACAAGATAAATAGCTATGTTCCGACTGGGCAATCAAAGAAGTTATTATTTATTATTAATTTAATTGACTATTTAAATATTTTAACTGTAAGCGATTAATTTGTTTCAAACCTTTTTGATTTATAAATATTTGGCAACATTTAACATATTTTTTTGCGAAGCGCTTTTTGCGTCAAACTTAATAAAGATTTTTGTGATTTGAGATTAGATTATAAATTATGAGAAATCATAAATTTAACTTCGTTGATCTGGCAAAATTATTATTTACTGCTTTTCGCCAAGTCCAAATTAATAAGAGAACCTTTTTGATTGGTAACAGGGTATTAATATTGTCGCGTTACCTGGCTAAAAAGCCACTTGAAAATGTAGTTGGGTGTAGAATTGTGTGTGTGCTACTTGGCTGTCTGTCTGTCTGTGTTTCTGTCTGTTTGTCTGTCGCAATGTATGTCTGCCTGTCGTTGTTGGTTTTGGCCTGCTTTTGACACTTTAACTACGCCCGCAACTTTTGGTGGCGCAACTTGAGCACCAGTTTTGTTGCTGCTGCTGTATTTTTTCTTGCTGTTGCTTTTGCTTATTGGCTGTCATTTTGTGTGTATTTTCAGCTGAGTTGCTAGTGGCATTGTCAGTTAACTGCTTAAGTCTCCCCCCACCCTGCCCCCTTGAGCATTGTTGTAAGCGTTTAATTTGCTGTTTGTTGTCGTCGCATTTTTTTTTGCAAGTGCATTGATAAACATTTGCTCGATTGATTTTTATACTCATTTTAATGGCAATTCTATTTATATATATATATATATATATATATTAAATGGCAACATTACACATATATTTATATAATTTGCTATATATATATATTTATGCATTATGAAACGATTTGCTTACTGATTGCAATCTTTTGCCTTCAATGCGCATTTTATTTTACTTTTATTATTTTTAACAGCCAAACTGATTTTTGACAATTTAAATCTTTTATAAAAGCAGATTTTTTATGCGCAAATATTCGCTCAAAATGCTGTCAATTTTAAATTGAAATTTATTTGAAAATTACGCAATGCTATTTTTGAATATTTAATATCACCAAATAAATTGTGGAATTTTTAGATATTTCCATTATTATTGCCCAAATAAAATGTCAAATTATTTGCTATTTTTACGTACGTGAAATATTTGATTTAACCATTGAGTTGAATTTCAATTTAATTTACATACCTGCAATGAGAAGAAAAGAGTAAATGTTTAGTAAGAATTTTTAGGTAGAATTTTTTAGTTGATATATTTTTTGTACATTTTGATTTACAGATTTGTGAGTAAATTTTAAAGTTTTAGAAACATTAATCTATTCAATTAATTTTGTGTAGAATTAAACTATTAAATATGATTAATTCTACTTAATTTATTATAATAACAATTATTAAATAATTCTAAAACAATACTTAGCCCTTTTTCTATACAAATATTGTCAATATTCGTCATTCATTATTTATAATAATAATAATAATAATAATAATAATAAATATTCAAATCAGTGAGTAATATTTAAAATCAACTTTTACATTTCTTAATTTAAGATTGCAATAAAGTTAAGTGCAAAACATGATATCTTCTATACATATATATATATATATATATATACATATATATCCGCTTTCGGCTTTTGTTCGAGTGTATAAAATACTTAATACACTTATCAGTTTTATGTGTATGTTTTTTTTGTTGTGCTTCGCTGCAGGAGGCACTCTGCACTCAATAAGCTAAGCAAAAAGGACAGAAAATAACTGTGTTTTTTTTTTTATTATTATTTCAACAGCCATTAGGGGCAAGCTGCTTATAGGCAGCTGTACTGTTGCCAAGTGGCAAGCAAGTATACGGCAAAGGCAGCAAGCAGGATATGACATTTATTGAGACGACGATGTGGCAGTTGCAGCTGCATTTTGTCTAAGCCAATAAGCGTTTAAGTAAAACGCGCAGCGAACTGCAGCTAAAATGGAATCGAAATAAAATACAGAGGCATGGCAACTTCTTTAACATCCAATTCTAAGAGGGGACAGGTTGTGAAAGGGTAGGGGGAGGGGATGGGAAGGCTTGTTGCACTTGAATTTACTTGCAAGATTTGCAATGACTTTGAGAGTGCTTCTACTTTTGCTACTCCTCCTCCTCCTCGTCGTCGTCGTCGTCGTCGTTGACGTGGCTAAAACTGTCGTCACGTTTTGTCGCTTTACCAGCTGCAATTTGCCGAAGCATGCCCCCGAAAATTGGGGGCAAAGTGCACACATGTGCAAATAACTCTGACGGTAATGCAAATTAAAGCCAATTTACTACCTGGAATGTAACATGCAGCTCAACTCAACTGAGCACAAAGAGTCTATCTGCTTTTCTCCTTCTCTCTCTTCCTCTCTCTCTTTCTCTCTCTATATATATTTATATATATAACTTTCCAACTCGTTCAATTGCATTAGACAGCCAAATTTGAAGCTGACGAGCTGTGAATAAATCAGTTTAAAGCAGCAAGAGAAAGACAGACAGAGACAGATAGAGGAAGAGAGTGAGAGAAATAATTCACACTTGTTTTGCTTATTAAACTTGTCTCACTTTAGCTTTGTTTAAGTGTCTATCAATTAAGGCAAATGTGTTTCCAGTCTTCATTCAAAATGGGTAAATGCTTTAAACAAGTTGTGCAAAAGTATGCAACAGGCAGTAATAAAATATATATAAATATATATAGTAATATATATATATATATACATAAATGTAATCAGCAACAACAGTCGAGTAGATTGAATTAGATTCATCTGAGCAAGCAGAACTCATAAGAATTTAGATAAAGATTTTAAGTGTGCTATAAATGTTGTCGTAGTTATCTATAAAAACTTTAATAAACTTAACTTAGTTCATTTTTATCGATAACTACGTTAATTTGTATAAATAAACTTAATATAGCTATCGTAATTTTAAGTTTACTTCGATGAACAAAATAAACTTCAAATATTCATGCTAATTTTTATTTTTATTCATTCATACTAAGAACTAAACGCACTTCAAAAATATCGATACTTATCGATACACCATAGCAATAAAAGTCACAAATTTAAAGCTATAACTTTTTAGTTAATTTATATAAAATATTATTATTATATACTCAGACACATTATTGATAAAACTGTGTAAATTTCATTAAGCTCGCAAAATTTTGCTAATCAAAAAATATTTTTATATATTTAACAAATTACAAACAACAAGCCTGCAATAAATTTATCAGCCAAATGCAGGGTATCTCCTAGTCAAGCATTTTTAACTGGATACACATCTAAAAGCATAGAATTTGTTAAATACCAAACACATATAAATATTTTCCGATTCTAAAAATGAAATGAAAATCGATGCATTTAGCTAGTTGCAGAAAATTGAATCAAAACCAGCTGAAAACATGGCAAATCATTGCTCAAAAGCGTATTTCAAATGGCAGACTGCAGTCGAAAAAATGTGAAAAACTATTTAATTTGGACGTAAATATGCAACAGCTTTTGGTCCAAAACAAAAGGCCATCAAGTGCCAAAGCCACGCCCATCAACTCCCACTTCACACACACACTCAGTCAAAATGCCAGCTCTACAAAATGGCATAACAAAAGAATTTTCAGATGAGCCAGGTGCAAAAAAAAGGAGAAGAAACGTGAAAAGTGAAAAGTGTTGGGAAAACTATTTCATAACGTGGCAATTTCTGTTGCCTCTTTTTGTTTTTTTGTAGCTCATTTTTTGTGCGTGTTTTTTTGGGCAAGTTGTGCCAACAATTAGTTTTGGGCTACTTCTACAGAAAAGTTAACACACCTCCCGACTCAACGGCCAGGTTGTAAATGGTCTATTGTTGTGACTCTTGACCGACAACGATGAGGGCTAGAAAATGCCAGAGTTCTAGTCGAAAATGCAATAACAGAGGCTTTTTGTTTAAGCCAAAAATGGATGAATGGACCCATGCCACGCCTATTTGGTCACTTACGCCCAAACAGTTTCCGTGTGTGTCTGAGTGTGTGTTGGAGTGTGTCTCTATTGGTATTTATATTTGCCTTTTGTCTGGCTGCTGCTGCTGAGTGTGGGGCTAAAGTGGGCGTGACGCATTAAAAAACAATTTGTTGTTTTGACACCAAACTAGCCCAAAGGCTCGCTCGACTCTCACAAAACCCTAAATAAAACTGACCTCAACTGACCCGCACAACCAACACACCCATACACACACACCTAACTACACACACACGCATAATCATGCATTTGTTCATTTGTTTGTTTATTGCTTTAAAGGATTTATCCATTTGTCCTTCGTCTGCTTGCGGCTGGCATTTTGAATTTAGTGTTTTTAGTGTTTTACTCTTTTCATTTGCCAACCAACTCCAGTCCAGACTCTGAAGCACTCAAGCACTATTTGTTTATGGAGAGCTTAGGGCCAAACAAAGCAGACAATTGACCTGGCCAAAGGCAGCCGACAAAAGACCAGCCAATTTGTTAGCCAGCAATAATCGCAAATGATTTAAGTATCGCACTTGAATTGTACTTGGAATACCAACAGCCCTCTTCATGGGGCACTAAGTAGTCATCTAACTGAGCCAACAATGAGGCGGAATAATCAAAGCAAAATATGCTGAATTGGTCAGAAAAAATATGCATTGGGCTAAAACAAAAAGTTTTCTACAACGAAAAAAATAAACACTTAAAAAAATTTAGATTCTAGAATATTAAGCTAAAATTAGAATTGAGCTAGATTAGAGCTATAATCATAAAAGATGGTATAATAATAAGTTGCTCCGATCTTAAATCTACAAGAGAACTCGATGCAGCAAAGTCAAAATAAAAATAAAAAAATCATATATAACAGATTCTATATAAAAACCACTTTAAAGACTATCTGAGGAGTCTATAGTCCAGTTGTAATATTAATATATATATAGTAATAGCAAACATAAATTTAAATAGCTAACTAATTTATTGCAGAGCAATTCTAATAAACAAAAATTATGGCTAAAGCCCAAGCTTGAACTAGAATAAATAAATTTTCTGGTATATTAATTAAAAACGAAAACGCCATAGGTTGCATGTAATTGAAAACTGTGTAAATTCAATCATTAAAAAATTAAATTTCAGTTTGTAGCAAAATGCTAAAAACCTGCTTAAAAATTAAAAAACAATATAAGCTGAATGTGTGCTGTAAAATGAGCCAGCGGAAAACCGCTAAAAATTGCTAAGCGCATCGGATTACAGGGACAAGCTCTAAAAACAAAAGTTGCTCTCTCTCTCTCTCTCTCTTTCCTACTCGCAGACAACACAAAACATAGCCCGCTGTCTCTCCTTCTCACACACACACACGCAAAGGCAATTAGTGTGTTTTATAAGCTTTCACGCGTTCGGCGCATTAAGAATATCAAATTCACATACGCAGAGAAAACAACAACAACAAAGAGCAGAAGAGAGAAGTGCGAAGACGAAGAGGAGAGAAGGTGAAATGGGGAGGGGGCGGTTGAACGAAGTCGACAACAATTTGTTGATGAACTCAATTAAAAACGAACTAAAAGGAAAAGGCGAAGAAAACACCGTTGGATGGAGCTAGACAGTTGCTGGAGGGGGGGTAGGGAGGGGAAGCTTCAGTTATATTTGTAGCTTTTGTAAACCGTATTTTAATTAACATAGCGTTATATGTAAGCACAAACTTCACGAATTTCCATCAATATTCTTGCAAAACAGCTGTAAACTTTGGCGTTAAATCGAATTATGGAAATTTTGAAAGGGTATCAACAAGCATATCAATTATTGAAGCAGTTTGCGATGATTATATAATTGACACATTTCAATATTATTTCGAGTTAATATTAAAATCAAGCTTCGAGTGAAAAAATTATTAAAAATAAAGTTCCTACACTTTTCCGTTTGTTTCAATTGATAGAAAATTTAAATGCATTTTTGTGTGTGTTGTGCAAACTTTTACAACTTAATCAAGCTCGAGTTGCAGTAAATTAGCTGCATTGCAAAAATAAACAAAAACAAATTAAACTTAATCAAGTTCAAGATGCAGCAAATAAATAAATTGTAAAATTAAGCAAACTCTAAGTCTGCAACAAGGACATTTAATATTCTACGTGCCTTAGAGTAAAAATAAAGATTTGGAATCTTATTTGATACTGCTGCTTCTTCGTGCGAGAATCACATATGCAATTAGGCAACCAAAAGTTTGCAACACAATTTTATTGTTGTTGTTGTTATTGCTGCTGCTTTTGTTGTTGTTTTTGTAGTCGAGTTGAAAAAGTACCACAAATTGCAAAAACAGTTGCATATTGGCTGAGTGCAGCCAGCAAGTAGAGAGAAAGATGGCAGAAGCCTTTTGCATAAAGTTGCCAAACTGCGCTTAAAAAGCAGGCAATAATCCATACATGCCTGACATGCGTCAAACACACACACAGACACACACACACGCATATACACTGCAGCAAAACTTAATGCAAATATCATAGATACTACGCTGTCTGCCAGGCTGCCTGCCAGCCTGCCTGCATTTTGTGTGTGGCAGCTGTTGCAGCTCAAGAAAGTGCAGCCAAAGCGCAGCCATGCTGCACAGGATAATCCCAGGAATAAGCTACTACGCCCACTGCCACGCACAGCACACCACACACCCTTTGGTGCAGGGGCAGCAAGTCAAACAAGGCTGCACACAAAGCGCTTGTGGAAAGTGTGTTTCAGCCACGCAGACATGTTCAATTTTTGCATGCTAACAAAGCGTTTTTTATTGGCTCACCAAGCCATGTATGTCTGTGTGTGTGTGCTGTGTGTGTGTGTGTATAGTTGTGCACTGGGCGTGGCACAGTGCAAATGCATAGTTTCGCGGCCTTTGTCAACATTTTTTTACTCTCTTCAAAAAGGGCGCAAAAAATAATATTAGCCCATTTTTTTTCCAAGCATTAAAATGAATAGTGAAAAAATTTATGAAAAATTTTTGGCTTCGTTTAAAGTTGAAATACTTTTTTGGCGTTGAAAAATCAATATTTATATACATATATATTTTTTTATATATCAGTTAGCAGAGCATGGTTTAGTCGGCTATATTTGACGGATATGTTAATTTATGTTTTATTTTTATTTTATTTCTTTTTGGTTTCACTCAGCAAAAGCGAAATGCATTCGAAATTTGCGACTTTCAAAGCGATTTACAATTTGCAATTTACAATTTGCATTTTACCTTTTTTTCGAGTTTTCTCTCTACTTTTTTAATGTTAATGCTTAGCTGCTTAATGTAAATATTTCAAATAAGCGCAAAACGTACGAATAAACAACCTTGAGTCAAGTTAGTTGCACTTAATTTAAGTTAATAAATTGTTGATTTAGAATAGAATAGTTTTAAGTAAAACAAAATTCATTTTAGTTTCAATAATCAAAATTGATTGCGTGAATATTTATCCTATTTTAATTTGCTTTCCTTACTTCTGAAAGTTTTCTCAAGCGAAGATATAAAAAGTTTTTGATGAGCAATTTTGTTTTTAGTATGCACATTTTTGCACTGTGTAAATATTTCAGTTTTATAATCGATCTGAAAACTTCTAAATTGAATTTTTATCACAAAAGCTAAAGATTAATAACCTAACAATAAAGAGGGGCAGTTAAAGGGGTGGAGGGGGCTGATTTTTGATGATTATGCGAAAAACCCCAACAACCACAAAAATAAAGAAAAACAAAAGATGCACTTTAAAAAAAAAAGAAAGACTGGAAAAAAACTAACATGAAATTTGCATGCATATCTTTATGAGGCACAAGGCGTAGCTGTAAAACAACCAGCGAAATGTTGTACAACACATCAGCAATACCAAACCCCTTTCCCACTCCCCCTCTTCCCATCGAGATACAGATAAAAAATAAAAGCAACGCAACAATTTTTCGGCGTGGCGCCTCCGAGCTGCTTATTCTTCTTCTTGTTGTTGTATTTTTTTTTTGGGTGTTTTTTGTTTTGTATGCAAATTTGTTGCATATGAAAAATTGTCAGAGTTGAAGAAGTAAAAATCCAAATAAAAATAAAAATAGGAAGCTGGGAAGCAAAAAATCATAAGCGGCAAGAGAGAAGAAGAAGCAGAAGAAGCAGCAGAAGCAGAAGCAGCGCATGTGAAGAACGAAATGTGCAAACTTTAATAAAAAAGACTGTGTGCAAAGCAAGAGCGAGTAGGGGGCAAGCGAGAGGGGAAGCGAACCATAAATTTGCAGTGTTTGCAAACGAGAGAAGAAGTGGCATGAAGTGCGGCAGTGGCAGTGGCAGGTGCAGGGGCAGTGGCAGGTGCAGAAAGAAGGGTCTGAACAAGTAGCACTCCAAACAAAGCAACACTCAACGAGAGGGGGGAGGACAAGAGCAAGCAACAAAATATGTAATTTTAATGCAGCAACAATGAGGCAACTGGGGAGGTTAAGTAGCAAGGGATGGGAAAGAGGGGGGAAGGTGTGTGTTGCAAACATGGGGTTTAAGGTAACGAGGACTTTTGGGTTGCGCCAGCATATTAAAAGTCAAAAGCGTTAAGCTCTCTTTGGGGAGCAAAGTTGCCTTTGCCTTGTTGCATGTGGCACGGAAATTTGCGTTGACAACAATGCGAAATGTTCTCTGTAACCGCAAAGTAGCAAAATGCAATAAGGGAGAAAAGGTGCCAGAGGGTGCAGCAGAGGGGAGCGGGTTGGGTTTGGTACTCTTAAAAAATTACTTAATAATAACAATTTTTGCCTGTGGCATGTGTGTGTCTGTGTGTGTGTGTTGTGTGTGTGTGTGTGTGTGTGTGTTGTGTGTGTGTGTGTGTGTTGCATATTAAATGTTTAATAATATACAAGTGAAAAAATAGTTAAAAGCTTGCTGCGAGCAGCAGGCAAATGTTTTTTAATTAAATTCATACGTAAAGTTTGTGCCAGAAACTTATTTGCATATATAAAATCAACTGATAAAGTTGGAATAAATAATTCCTAAAGAAAACATAGAGAATGAGATAAAGTGTTGATTAACGATTAAAGTTTTAACTAAAGCACAATTAAAATAAAATTAATTTAATTTAAATTGTTTATTTCGCTGTAGGTATTTTTATTTGATGAATTATTTGGCACGTTTATTTATTTGATGACTTTTTGGAATTTATAACAAGAAAAACTTGTTTTTACTGCTTTGATTTATATGATGTGATTTCTCTCTCTTTCTAAATCTTTCTATCTCTTTCTATCTCTGTCTCTCTCTCTTAATAAATCAGCAATAGCAATGAAAATGTCTCCGCAACACAAACAGCAAACTTGTAACTTCTAATTGGTAATTGCACTTGTATTTTATCTCTATTTCCCTCTATCTATCTCTCTCACTCTCTCTCCCCCATCTTACGAGCTGCATTCTTAAGTTAGCCAAAAAATATCTATATGTTTATATATATATATATATCTCGTTGTCAGCCACTTGAGAAACTTGTGAATTATGCCGACAGTTTTATGCATCTTTTGACCCGAATTGTGTTGTGTTTGTGTTAAAAAACTACTTGCAAACTACCAAAAAAAAAAACCACATAAAAAAAACGAGTAGAAGAAGAAGAAGAGTAGGTAAATATGCATTATGTGCAATGGTAAAAAAATGCAAATGAAGATTGATGGGTGGGTGTCTTGGCTAAATGATTAGGTGTATAAGTTAAAGTTACTTTGGATTATGATTGATTGCAATTTGCAGATTATTATTACAATATATTTTATATTAATTATGCAAATTATGATTGATTGCAATTTGAAGAATTATAATCACATTAAATTGCGTTAGTTTAAATAATATATTTTATATTATAAATTCAACTTAGGATTGATTGCAATTTGAAGAGTTGGAACTATATTAAATAACGATAACTATAACAATTATTTAAATTATGATTGAATGACATTTTGAAGTGTTATAATGATATTAAAAATAAATATAGGGAGCCAAATGACTTATAGCAATTGTTATTAAACTAATAACTGATTGACTGATTGAAGAGTTATAATGACATAAAGCATCGATGGAGATTATATTAATTGATGCTGTACTGTGACAATGTTATTCAAATGATGATTGACTAAAATTTGAACATATTATAACTAGATATACATTTTTTATCAACAAATGCTGAATTTTTCCCCATGTTTTTTTTTTATAGCAATTTAAATAACATTACAAACCCATTTAACATCTGCTTAGATAAATGAAGCAAAAACATGAAGCCTACAACAAATTTTGGGCATAACTAATTGTTTTGGTGAATTACAGTTCAATTATCATCTAAAGTTGCTTAATTGTTGCAATTAATTAGCTAATTATGAGGGTTATTGAAATCAAATCGATGGTTGACAATATGCATAAATTAAAAATTATGCACATCAGCGTGCAACTGCAATTGTTGACAGCTGCTGACAAAATGGCAACCAAAATGAAATGAAAACAAACAATAAACAACAAACAACAAACAACGCGGATAAACAACAATTGCTTGCAGATGTTGATTAAATGCTGTTTATGTTGGCCAAAGGGCGATTAAAATTCATTAGACTTAATTACGCACAATTAAAAGCACATTTTTACAACTAATTGCCAACCGCAATGAAATGTAATAATAAAAATAATACAATTAAGCCCAGAAAATGCGCACAAAGACAACACTTTCGGCACTTGTAATTATGTCTGCTCAATGTGGATTTTATTGTTTTTAAAAATATCCATGTACATCCATGCAAAAACAAAAGAACTAAATAACAATTTGCATAATACATGGCAAGTCCTGATACGAGAATAATGAAGTGCTTCAAGCGCAACAAATGCGACAAATGCGAGTTTAACTTTAGCAAAAAAAAAAGAAGAAAATTGAGGCATAGCCGATTTGCAGATGCTCTGGAAAAGAGCTGGAAAATGTATGTTTAATACAGAGTTTTTGAATGGTATCGGAAACGGCAACTTTATGTATTAAAAGTTGGAACAAAAAAAAGGAACTAAAATCTAGCATTTTTAAGAACAAGGAAAATTTATTTGTTAAAAGTTAGAAGAAGAAAATAATCTGAAATTTAGCATTTTTTTTTGTATAAACATTGAAATATTAAATTTTATGTGTTATGTTTTCGAACACAAATAAAAAAGATGAAATTTTTTAAAATTATTAGAAATAATTTTTTGCAATTTCTCTGCTGAAAATATAATATTAATTTTGCAATTATTTATAAGAATAACTCAAACTTCGAAAATAGACCCAGCAACAATTTTTCCAATTTCTTCTCATTTAACAAAAACTAAAAATATATAAATAAAAACATTTTTATAATTAATGCCAAGCCTGATCCAGTCGATGTTGACTTAAGCATAAATTAGCATTATCTGCTCAAAATGGCTGTGAAATGGAAACAAATCAAAATTGTTGTTTTTATATTTATATTTTGGGCACCGTCGGCAAATAGGGTATAAAATATGAGGGGAGATAAGAGAAAATGCCCACGCAACAAGCAACAGAAATGAAAAGGAAACACTAAAAGTCGACTTTTGTTTTTGCTGCGTTAGCTTTACAGTTATCCCATTTCATCTACATCAACATTCCCATTCCCATTCCCATTCCAATTCGAATCGTTTCATCTTATGTGGCAAATGCGCGCGGTTTCACTTTGAGTTTCACTTTGAGTTTGGCGGTAAGTTTAAGTAGATTTTCATAATTTACGCGCTGTGCGCAGGCAACACTCATAAATTACAACGTTGCAGACACACCCCCTCTGCCCCTCTGCCGACCCCCTTTGTCTTGCCCCATAGGCCTGGCTGTGTCCTTCTTAAGGTGCTGGCTCAACATTAACTTCGTTTTGAGTTTGTTGCACAATGAATCAAGGGTGGCTTTCAATTCAAGTACACACGTAAATATACACTGAGAAAAATACTAACATAAATTATAAATTCACGCAGAAAGCGCAGCACAAGTGAAAAATGAGCTGCAAAAATGAAATAAGCAATGAAATATATACACAAATTGTGTAAGTTTATTCAGAAATTAAGTATCCAAAATTAAGTTTTTCATATTCTAAAAATATTTAAAATAAAGTTTGATTTCTTGAGAATTTTAAAAAGTATTTAAAGTATTTAGATTCAATTCTGGTAACTCGTTTTTTTTTTTATATATATATATATTTTTTTTATAGTTTAAGTAATTAAAATCAAGTTTGTTGTCTACTTATTTCAACTTTTTAGAACTATTCTTCCTGATCATTACATATATATAATTGGAACAGCTTATTTTATTTTCTAAAAGCAAATTCTTCTTATTGTTAAAGTATCTAAAATGAAGTTTGCTGTGTACCAATTTCTACTTGTTTAAAACATATTCTTATAGAGTATCTAAAATAAAATTTCTTAGTATTTCTTCTTAATAACAAATTTAATTTTCTCAAAAATCAAGTTCCCAATTTTTGCTGGCTTAAAACATATTCTTCATATTTATAAAATAACTAAAATCCAGTTTCTTATGGTTTCTTGTTAATAACATATTTGAATTATTTTGCTGTCTTTAGAAGGAATTAATTTCAGATTTTATCCACTTTCTTTCTTTATTTTTTTCTTTGTGCATCTAAAGCGACATTTATTTTGAGGCTGGTTTTTTTTCACTTTTGTGTTGCCAACAATTGCATTTAATTGTAAGTAAAATATGTGAAAAGTTTTGCTCAAAAAAACTTTTCAAGCGTCTAAAGTGGGTTTATCAGCAGGGTAAACACCCCTCCACCCGCCACACCCATCCCTTTGGTAAATCTCTAAACATGTCAGCGACATGTTGTTTTCATGTGAATCAACGCTGTCAAACACAGCTGTGTGTGTGTTGGGTGTGTGTTTGGTGAGTGTTTGTCTATTTTTGGCCATTTTTGCTTGTTTTCTTGCTTTGCTTTGGCATCTTTGGGATGATTTTTTAGCTTGTGATTTTTATGTTTTTGCATTTCGTCAACGCTTATGACAATTTATCACAGCTACAACAAGCAACAGAAGCAACAATAAAAACAATAGCAACAAATTTCAGAAACAACTTTTCATTTTGCGATTATTGGTAAAATGGGCAAACTTTTCACAGCAGCAGCCACAATTGTCCGCCACAAAAGTTTTTCCAAGTATTTTTTCTTGTATTCCAAATAAAACAAAAAAGCCAAAAGTAAAGCAAAAAATGCTTTTTTCCTTCTGAAAATTTGTTCATAGCAATGACATCTTGTCATAAAGTTTTTAATTAAATTGTTACGTTTACATGGAAATTTAGCCAAGTAAATTGAGTTAATTATGATAAATAAATTTGTCAGTGAACATATTTCAGACGCGAGTAGTGAAAAATTACTTCAAAAGAAATTGAGTTAAAAAAAGAATTTCTAAATTATTTTTTGCAGCAAAGTTTGGCAAAAAAAAAAATTGAATTATTATTTGAGCAACAATTTTGGCTATTAAATGTGTCTCAGTCTGAGACTAATTGGAGCTGGGCTTACGGGCCATGTTAACAGACGTGCAACAAAGAAAGATTAAGTTGAAGAAATATACGAAAGTTCTCGAAGGGCTGTTGCAAGTGTGCGCTTAACGTGGGTGGCAAGGAGTAATGTGCCACACGCGTGTTGGCAATTTAAATTACACAGCTAAGTCGCCAAGTTGTTTATGCGACAATTTTTGTTGTTTTTGTTGCGCTTTTTGTTTATGGCCGAAACAAAGTTGCAGGAAATGTGTAAACATAATATATAAACAAATATTAAGGATACGCCTTGGAAAGTCCTTTTAATTGATATGCGTGACAAAAGCAGTTAAAGAGAAAAATTTTACTAAATAAAAATCAGTGTTTACACAAGTTGATTTGTAATAAATCAAACAAAGAAAAATAATAAAATATTCGAAGCCTTATCAAAGTGTAATTGAAATGTTGCCACAATTTTGTTGCACAAATAAACAATAAATTTCAAGCTGCATTTATCATTCACAATTTACAAATATTTACAGCCAGTTATCAACTTGGCTTAAAGCTTTGCCACTTTCAGGTGAAATGAAAAATAAAATTACCAAACTCTGAGTTTGTGAAACACACACACACACACATACAAACATATTCACATGAATATATCTATTGAAATAAAAGCAAATAATTTAAATTTTTCTATTATTTAATAAAGCATTTTTTTGATAAAGAAATGTTGTTCAAATGTTGATTTTTAATATATATAGTTTAATATTTAACTTACAAATTAAATTAAATATTTTGAATATATTTATTCAGCTATTTTTGTTTGGTTTGAATTAAAAGTAGCAAAAAAAATAATCAACAATTCATCATAGCAATTTATGAAAGTTATTTATCGATTTTGAATTCTCATTCAAAAAAATGAAATATTTTGCTTTTATTTTGATATTGTTCAATAAAATTGAATTATTTATTTTTCAATAAGTTAAAAAACGGTGAATAAAATTGTGATTTTTTTGGTTTTAACTAAATATTTCTTGTGTGTGTGCAACTAATTTGTTATTTTTTTGCTTGTGGCCAAAAATGCCGCATACCACTTGCAGGCTTTTGCTGCTGCTGCTGCACATAAAGTGTCAAGTTTATCGCAAGGTTGCAGCAAGGAGGAGCCAAGCTTCACTTGGGTGTCCTGGGAACGTGCGCCGCGAACATGGCCAAATCCTGCTTGGAATTCCCTGGAGAGGTGTGGCCAGATTTGCCAGAAAAAATTGTTGAAAAATGCATTTAAATCGCAGCAGTTTTTCGACTGTTTTAACAGTTATTTTCCAATTGTAATGCGAGAAATTTAAGCTAAAGCGAGAAATAACAAAAAGTTGATTCGAGTTTTTAGCAAGTGAAATAATTGCCTCAAAGCGCGTTGCACATGAAATGCGATTGCAGTAAATTACTACAACTGAATATTTGCAAACACGCATTCCACACAGTTGTTGCCTGCCAACATGTTGCAATCAATTTCACTCATATGCATGTCAAAATATGCAAGTATTTTACGTATTTGTATGTAAAATTGAGTGTATTATGTTGAACAACGCACAAATGAATTGCTGCAGCACGAATTGACTGAATGACTGAATGACAAACTGACTGAATAACGAAATGACTGCAATTGCAGCTAAAAAAAAAATCCCAACAAAAAAAAATGCAAAAACAGTGAAAACATTGCACAAACTAAAAATTGGCATTGCCAATGCAATCGCTGCTTGCGTCGTTGCTTGCGTTGTCGCTGCTTGCATTGTCGGTGCCAGCGCTGCGCTGCCTTTCAATCAAACGCAAACAAAACGCGACTTTGGTCGCATCACTTCCTCTGCCGCACGCCAGATGTCGCTGCACGTGACAAATGCCGACAATCGACATGGATTCTATATACCCCCTCCCCATCCCTCCCACCATTCACTCACTCACTCACTCACTATTCAATTTGCCTGACAATTCAGCTGGCTCTCTCCCTCTCTCTACCTCTCTTCCTCTTCCTGTTTCCCACTCTTTGTCTTTCACCTGACTTTGCTTAATTTGCCAGTCGTTTCCTCTATCTGGCAACGCTGCTGACAATTGATGAGCGGCTTTTGCTATGCTTTGCTGCACTTAAAGCATTCCTTTATTCACACTCCCCCCTCTCCACCTCTCCCTCTCACTCTTTATACATTTTCCTAATCATTATTCTCAAAGGAGCCAAAATGATTACAAATGCAAAAGCTAAGTTTTTTCTCTGTGCATTTTTGATGTTGCCTTTGACGCTTTGTGCGCTTCGTTCAGTTTCAGTTTCGTTCAGTTTTTAGTTGCCAACTTGAGCGCTGATTAATTTATGTAAATGCTGTCCACAAAAAGAATGGAAAAAAGGTAGCAAAAAGTGGGCAACAAAGTCAGCTTCATTATCAACATGAAGGTCGTCAGCTAAATTGGCGCCAACAAGTAGATTTCCATCAAATGCCAAAGGATACGCCAAAAAGTTTTCTCCACTCAGAGTGTTTGGGGGTGGTTTTGAGTTAAAGACGGCCAGCAAATCGCTGTCATTAATCATTTGGCCAAAAAGGTGGCAAGTGGCACGGCTGACGTTAATCTTTGACAACGTACAACACACACACAAAATAAGCAAACAAATGCAAATAGCAAAAAAGACCAGATTACAACGAATATTAAATGCGCTACAATTTCGATTTATATTGAAGCATTTTTATTTATGCTGCAAAAATATGCGAAAAAGTTACTAATTTAATATAGAATTTAACTAGAAAATTCATTAATTTTTATCAAAAGAAAAATATAATTTTCTTACTTAAATTTCCAGCAAAATGCGCTTGCTTAGCATGCGTTTTCCAACACTTTTCAGCACACAGTCAAGTCAAAAGTATTCCAAGAAAAGAATTAAAAGCAATTTTCAACTTTTGTTGTTGCTTTGACACGTGACACATATAAAAGTGAAAGGTGAGGCAATTGAAAGAGAAAGTTTGAATAAAAGTGAAAGTGTGAATGAAACTTGCTTAATGATAGCCAACAACAACAACAACAATAACAACAACAACATAAATAGTTGAAATAATTGCGGTCAGAGCAGATGGCGACAATTTCATTGCTGCATTCTTTGCACACCTTGTGACTCTATCTGTGTGTGTGTGTGTGTGTAGGTGTGTGTGTCTGTGTGTCACCTGAGTTCTAATTAAAATTCCTTGACTTTGGCTATTTACCAGCACTGGCTGACCGCAGGTATTTAACAGTATGATTAAATTCCAACCACACAAAATGAACTGTGTGAAAAACCAAAACTTAAGCCAAGATCTGCACTTGATGAAAGAGTGATTAAAATCTTAGAAGCAAGTCAAATGCTTTGACAGCTAAGTAAATGCAAAGTATTTATTACAAATATATATATATATATATATATATATATAATATTCATAAATAAATAGTTGTATGTATTTCAAGAAATTTAGTCAAATTTTAGCAATCACAATCGAGTTTTCATTGCATAAATCGATATTTTATATTTAATAAATAAAGTAGAAAATAAATTTAATAATAAGTAAAGTCTCAATTTATATATTGAAAAGTAAGCTTATAAAGTGTAAACAAATGCCATCAATTTTTAATTCATATATACATACAGATCCATTTTTTTTTTTTAAATTAATTAAATATGTCCATAAGGCATAAAAATAAATATTTGTAATATTCTGTATTTATGAAGAAACTGTAAACTGTAAACTTAATAAAAATAAACAGCACTAGCTGAAGTTGACCTCTACCATTAAAATACCATTTCCCTGAACCCATTAAAATTGGGTAAAAATGTGTTTAATCAAATTTAATTTTAATAATATGAAATAGATACACGAAACAAAGGACATATGCAAAAACCTCAAAAAATCTACAACAAAAAGGTTTTCAAAATGCAACTTTTTGTATTAAGTAAAAAACTAACTATTAGCATAACTTGCAGGTTCTTCCTATTTTTTTTTGTTTATTTGAAAATAAATATTAGCAGCATTTTTTATTGCATCTCAGTTGACTTTGTAACTTTTTTATGTTGTCCAAGTTAAGAAATGATTAGTGGAAAAGGATGAAAGACTGTTTTTAGTGACCAACAGAATATTTTTAAGAAAATTTGTAAGGTTAAAAAAAGTTTAAGTTAGATTTTTTTATAGCTTAAACTAACTTAAAGTTAGAACAGGCTGTAAAACAAACTTTAAAATTTGAATAAACACAAGCAAACCTTTATTTCAATACACACTTGCTTTTACACACTCAATTAACTACACACACATTTACACACACACATAATAAGAGGCAAAACTTTAAACTGCTTAAACTTTCAGACATAGATGGCGCCAGTTAGCCAGTTAATCAGAAAACGCTTAGCAAAGCGTATTTCTAAGCAGAACACGCGAAACGATTTATGTCAAAATGACCACAGGGGGGCACTTGGTCATGGGGCAAGTGGCACGGAGTGTGTGGGGGGGGGGGTCAACTAGAGGCTGCAGTTGTAATTTATACGCACTTTGATATCAACAAGATGCAAAGCAAAGGGTGACCACAGGGGAGGGGTTTGGGGAGGTTTGGAGTCGCACGACCCACTTATAAATCACTGCAAGGATATCGTTTTGTGGCTTTTGTTGTTCTTGTTGCGACACTCCGAAAAAACACCATAAAAATTTAAAGTCTTTCTTGTTTTAAAACATTTTTTTGGCCTGCTTTAAATCGAGACTTCCATTTTTTAGATTCTTTTTGTTTTTAAATGCACAACTTGAAAAGTTAAATTTCACAAATTCTCTTTCTGAATAATGTTCTTCTTAATAAAATTTAATGAACTTTTTTTTGTAAGTGCAGTCAGGAGAGCGGAAGGGGGCAGGCAGGCTAAGACTAAGCAGTTTATTGAAAAGTGCAAGAGTTAAAAAAGTTGAAGTCTTGTGGGTTTTCAGGTAGTACTAAATATGTTTGGAGAGTGGGATGGTTTTAATTCAGGCGCCGCCTACAAATGACTCTTCTTTTCTTTCTTATACATATATAAATAATTTTTTTTGCTCTTTTTTTTAATGTCTGTTTTGCTGCTGGGTCAAATTAGTTGCCAGTTTCTCAAGGACTTGGCGTGACCCTTGAAAAAATGGGTCCCATTAGCAGATGACAAGCACAACGATAAAACGAGTATATTAAAAAAACAGCTTTAAAAAGGTGTGTGTAGAAAAAAAAGTTAAATTCAATTGTGAACTCAACTCAAGGTCACAATAAGAACTGACACAAACACACATGCAAAAATTCACAATTCACACACATGCAGTTAACAGCAACAATAACAGCAGAGCAAGTGAAAAATTTCAAGCACTACTCAAAAATGCTTGCAAATGCAACAAAAGCGTAGACGGGGGACGGTCACAAGGGAGGCGGGGAGTGGAGCGGGGGCAATCATGTATGCCGAGTTCAAAGAACTCACAAAAGCCGGCTCTGTTATTATACAGCATTAGAATATTAAATGACATCCACTAAAAAATTTGGCAACATTTGTTTTGAGCTGTATTCGAAATGTTAAAGTAGCCCCATTCTGTTAGCTATTAGCAGCCACAATTTAACAGAGCCAAATAGTTGAGGAGAAAATGTGTCGAATATGTTAAGCCGGAGGAGCATATCGAATGTTTATGTTAACTATTTCTAGGTAAGATATAAAGAAATGGATGCTATCCACAATAAGCAATATTCTAGCTTAAGGGGAGAGTAACATAGTCAATGTCCAAATTTCGAACTTGTTTGAGAGGGGCATTTAACAGTTTCACATACTGTTAATGTTAACCATATTTAGAATAGTTTGCGGGGTGACTTTTGCATGCGTATACGTAATGTTAAAGTTGCTCTAGCTGTTAAATTGGTATCCACACAAATTCGAACTTGTTATGAGAGGGGATTTAGCATAACCGAAAATGGAATTTAACTTTTTTAACTTTAACTTTAATACATGTAATTAAAAGTTGTCTTATTTTTAATTAAGAATATCTAATGACAACTACTGCCTAACTTTGTAGCTTGTAATCATTTTGGAATATACAAAAACTTTAGCTATTACCCCATGTTAAGTTTTAACAGAAGCATTTTCTAAGCTGTTATTTGAAGTAGGGAATGCCTAACATTTTCTCTGCTGTTAAGCATCCCCTACTGCAAATAACATGCAGTCTGCAGCGAATGCTTAACAGCGAACTGTTAGCAGTGCTCCAACTTATGTTTGTCTAGTTCGAAAACGCACTCCTCTCACTCCCGTTAACATAAAAACCACACCTAATGTTGCGGCACATTCGAATGAACATTTCTCCTCGAAATTATGCTCACTCTCAGCTCTAGCAAAAGAGAGCAAAACTCTTCGTGCAATGTTCGTGTTTTGCTTCGTTTTGTGGACTTTAACCTCATTTTGTGACTACTATTTTGGCTGCAACGTTGGCATTCATTGTCTCTGCGAGTCGCCTCTGAGACATCGTTGAAGATGCAAAACAGGCGAAACGAAGACAAAGCAAAGACTTCGAATTTGGTTCTTGTTTTATTTCTCTTCTTCTTCTTCTTCTGCAGCTGCTTTGGCTTGACAAACTTTTAGTTATCTGTTGTTGCAGTTTATGTTGTTGTTGTTGTTGTTGCTGTTACGCAAAAAGTTGTTGACAGGAATCTCTTTAGCTACCCCCCTCTATCTCTAACCCCCTCATAGTTTGCATTAAATTAAAATAATCTGCTAGATTTATTGCAATAAACTTCGGATTTAATTTGGCTACAAATTTGACATTTTTGCTGTAAATAAATCGAATATATGAGCCGAGACAGAAGAGGGGGGTTAGTGCTGTCTTTGGCTCTTATTTAATGGCTTAAAGCACAAAATTCGAGTTGGCTTGTTTGCGCAACACAATTGGAACTTATTTGTTTTATTATTATTCGTTTTTTTTTTTTATTGGCTTTGGGGCATTCGGTGCTCAAGTCACTGTCCACAGATGTTTTTGCAGCTGCAAATGCAACTGCCACTTTTCGAGGTGCAGCTTGGGGGCAGTAGGGGCAGGAGGTGCAGCGACTTGTTGACTTGTTTGAAAATGGCCAAGAGCAAAAGAAAATGGAGTTGCCACTGCGGAAATGCCATTTTTCATTATTTGCTTAGTGAGACAAAAAGTGCCTTAAGCAGCAACAGAAAGAGAAAGAGAGAGAAAGAGATGGAGATAGAAAGAGAGGGAAACAAGTGCATTTTCAATTTCATTTGTTTTTCTGCCAATTTCTGGCAAATTGTTTGTTGTATTTTTTAGTTAGCTTTGGGCAACATTTTAAAACAGTTTTGTGGCACAAAGAAATGTACGTTGAAGGTAATTTTTTTATTTTTTGAATAAACTGCAATAGTAGAAAATTAAAATGCGTGGAAAAGTTTTCTGTGCATAAATAAAACAAGAGCAACAAACTAATTTCAATGTAGAATTAAACAAGAGTTTAGTCAAAATGTGTTCGAGAAGCCCTGGTTTTTTAAATTTTAATAGTTTTCACCATGTTATGACAAAGAAATGTTTAAGTTCAACACTAAAAACATTATTTAAGTGTATAATTTAAGTATAAAATTGAGTTTATAACTTATAATCAAGCCAAATTAGCTTTGACAACTTTTGAAAGCAGTTTTCATTTAGAGATAAAAGCGTAAATCAATAACTAATTTTAACCTCATTTTTGGTTATAATTTTAGCATATATCACGATATCAATTTTGAATGTTGTATTAAACCAAAAGTTAAATCACTGTATTTGAAAATTGATTAAATTATTAAAATCTATGATTTGCCAAAAAAAAAAAAATATCTATTAAAAATATTTCATTATTTTGACCAGATTATTTCTTTTAATTTTAATGAAAATATTTTTCTGGCTAATATGGATTTTCTTTATGAAAATTGGTGTTTTTGCAATGGATAAATTTAAGCAAAATGCACATAAATGCACATGAACTTAGACCAAAAATGCAGAGGCTCAACTATAAATTTTACTTTCTATTAATTCCCACTTAAAACTATATTTTCAGACTTGATTTTTAAACATACCTCAAATATTTGCTACTATAAATTGTAAATGAGACATTTGATAGACGTACCTGCAATGAAAAGAGAAGAAAAAATGTTTAAGTAAAATTTTAGCTAAAGCAGAAATTGAAAATGTTAAAGTGAAATTTTAAGAGTGTGTGTGTGTTAAGTGTGTGCGGTGTGTGTGATTGTGGGAACTACGCTCAAACATCGATCATAAATGATGAAATGTGAGGCAGTCAGAGGATTTCTGTCTGTCGCTTTCAGTTTTCTAGCCAGACAAATGACCCCAAATAACCAGTAAAAGTCCTTCAAGGTTGACTGATGACGGACAAATTTACGAGCTGGTCTGGTGTGGCAAGTAACAATCGAGTCGATTGGAGGCGACTCAAAAAACCAAAAGGCACAAACTATTTGCAAATACTAAAAATACGTTTACGGCTCAATAGTTGTTGCAACAATTTAATGGCCAAACAGGCCAAACCAATATAGACTGAAAGAGGCTCAGAGGCAAATGAAAACATTATCGCAAATATGAGAAGCGAGAGAGAAATAAATAACAAGAGTGAGAGGGAAATAACGTTTAGAGAATGGCGATATTGTTATTGATATTGTTTTTGCTTTTGTTTTTTTGCCTTGCCTGCCAAATTTTTATGGGCTCGAACATTTTTTACGAGCACTTATTTCCGCCCCAGAAATTAGAGAGAAAACCCAAACCCAAATCCAAATCCAAAGCACAAACAACAAATGCCTAATAACTTCTTGGCCAAAGAGTTCAGTTTTGGGTTTTGGCCCTACGGCCTGCGGAATTTATGATGTGTGCAACAAAATTCGGAAGCATTGTTTCCCATTCTCGAATCTCATCGGAGTCGTGTGTGAGTCAGCCAAATTCTGCATATTTTATTTAATGCGATACATTTTAAGTGGCAATTTTGATGGCTGTTGCTTTTTTTGTTGCTGCCTCCGAGGCACATGCCCCAAAAAAAAAATATATAGATTTCCATTTAGCATTTGCATTTCCATTTAGCAGTGGCTCAAATGTTTTCAATCAGCTCTAAGCTCATAGCCAGCGATTAGATTGGCTTTAAGATAAATAATTCTTGACTTTTGTCATTTTTTATGTTTCTTGCTATCTTTGCTATTTATTTAGACAATTGATTTAATCCGATTTAATGAACTGCCGCAGATTATTATTTTATGTCACATAAATGCATAGAAGCAAAAATGTGATTTTTATACCCATTAAAATGTAAAAAACGTGTGTATTGAAATTGTGCAAAAGTATATAAAATGCAGACAGAAGCATTTACGACTCCATATTATTATTTTTTTTTTATATGCATATATTATTTTTATTATATGTATATATGTTCCTAATCAGCATCAAATAATCGCCAAAAATTTTCTCTTGGAACGAAATAAATTTCAAACGGTTTCACAATTGAATTTAGAACATGCCACAGACATTATAATATGTAATCATATCTTAACTAGCACTCCAATTTGTATATAATATTATTAATTAATTTATTTTTAATTCAAGTAAAATCAGATCAGAAGAGCTGCTATTAGATTTTGTGTTCTCTCGACTAGAGCCTTCCAACTTATTTGCCTTTAAGTTCAATAGGCAAAAGTACTGATTGACTGAATGATTGATCGTCCGCAGGCATTTAAAATAATTTGATTGACTGATTCATTGAGTGTCTGCTTGTTGTGGCAAACCAAAGCAATCGTCACAACTTAAAAATTTCACATTTTTATCATTTGTCATATTTGTTTGCCATTTGTTTTTTTTTGCTTGCCTCCTGCTGCCACATTTTTATTGTTGTTGTGGCGCCACAAGGCAAATAGATGCGGGGGAGGGGGTGGGGAGGCAGACAGGCAGGAAAGTCAGTGTGCGTTAAGCCGAAAAGTGTACATATAAATATGAAAAAGAGCACGTAGAGCAGACTAGGCAGATAACAAAGTCAGAAAACAAGCAATTGATAGCTCTATTTATATTTATATATCTATAAAGATATGCATATATATATATATATATATTTATTTTTGTTTTCTTTTATTTGTATTTATTTGCTGAAGAATCTGTTGTTTGTGTGTGTTTCTTATTTGAATTTAAATGATTTTGGGTCACATTTCGATATTACTTTTAATGGATTCACCTTTCCGAGCAACAAATAACAACAATTGCAACGACAATATCCAAATGGCAACCACAATTCGATACCTGTTGTTGTTGTGGTTTTGTGAATGAAGCCAACAGCTTCGAAGCCAGACAGAATAACAAATCGAAAAAAACATAGTTGCAAACTGCAAACTGCAATCGCAGCAAATGTTCTGCACACAAATGGACCCAATCACAATTTCAACCAAATGAAACAGAAAGCGTTCAGTTGGTTGAATAGAGGGGAATATGGTATGGAGCGGGGGTAGGGTTAGGGGTGAGGCCATGAAATGCAGTGAAAGCAAACTGACAAAACAAGCAGAACAAATAAGAAAAACATATCTAAAGAAATGCAAAATAAGGTGAGCTAATGCTCAGATAAATAAGTAAGATGTCGATAGACGAGTAAGCTCGACGAACAGTTACCCTGTTAAACTTTAATAAAATACATATTTGCGAGTTGAGCAAAGTTGTCGACAAATTTATGTGATAATTTAATCTGCTCATGGTATAAATTACACATATTAATTTTGCAGCTGACAAACACACTGATTAACTGATTGACAGGCTGACAGACTGACAGACTGGGATAGATTGATAGATAGATTGACAGATTGACAGATGGATTGACAGAGAGATTGACAGATTGACAGACGAACATAGCTTTATCAACACGACTTTGATACTGATAAATAATTTACACAGCTGCTGTTAAAATAGAAGAGTTATTGGAAAATGTGTAACAAATATTAAAAATACTATTCAAAAATGATACAAATTGTATTTCAACACAAAAAATGAATATTGAAGACAAGTGATATATTAAAATTTGCCATAGCTATAAAATGTATTAAATAAACATTTAAAGTTTTGAATATTTAATTTAATTTATCATTTCTATAAATAATAATAATAATTATTTATATGAACTTTATATTTACTTTACTCTAGTAGTGAAAATTGGCGAAGTTTTCCCAGCTTTCACTGAAGCTAAATAATTATTTTAAAAAACCATAAAAGAAATATTTTGAAAACTTTTTTGGAATTTTAAAACATTCCCTACTGAAAAAGCATTCAATTTTGGTTTTGCCGAATTGAGTCTTTCTTCATATTAAAGATTTTGCAGAGGTCTCAATTTGATTACCATAAAATGAGCTATATTTTTATTAAATGCTTTGCAATTAAATGCGAAAATAGTAGAATTATTTTGACATTTATTCTTATTTTGTTGCTTTCTACTGTTTGTGACAAACTACTGCACAATTTTAATATACCCTTCGAAAACATTTTTCCATTTGCTGATGTTACTAAAAGAAACACATCAAATCAAGAATATGTTCTTGATGCAAGCACTCAGAATTCTAACAAAATTGAATATTTAAATCGAAGCAACGACAAATGGCAAGTCGACAGTTTAACAATAGTTTATGGATTTGCTTATGAACAAAGAAAACACACAAAAAAAAAAAGGGAAGAATAACGAAAATATTACGTGCTTTTCACACTTTTCAGCTTGCAATAAAATTGGCAGACCGCAAGCTGTTGCCAAAAGCCTGCAAGCTTAAACACACACACACAGCACACACACACACAGGGTGCTTAC
Organism: Drosophila fungiperda; assembly: GCA_035042345.1. Classification (NCBI taxonomy): domain Eukaryota; kingdom Metazoa; phylum Arthropoda; class Insecta; order Diptera; family Drosophilidae; genus Drosophila; species Drosophila fungiperda. The sequence continues at coordinate 3,182,968 of JAWNLM010000145.1, read as the reverse complement.
AACTTTTGCCTGTTGCAAGAACATGTATCAATATGTGTTAGTCCAACAACTGTTGTAATTTACATGCGAAACCAACTTCCACACCCCGCACTCCTCTCCTCTACTCTCACCGCACGCTGACAAAAAGCGCTCAAAACAAACAGCAAAAACTTTTTAATTTTCGTGCTCGCTTTCATGGCTAACAGAAGAAAGAACAAAAAAATAAAAAATCAGAGAAAAAAATACGACTTTTGCCAGCTTTTGCGCGTGTTGATTGCACATCATTTTCAATGTTGCAAGCTAAAAAGTACGTTGCGAGTTTTGTGGCACTCGCTTTTCGCCGCTTTCGCTTCCATTTAGCAGCGTTTGTGTGCGGCTCAGCGACATATTAAACAATCGAAAAGCACTTGCCGAGGACATCAAAAAAATTTCAACAAAAAACCAACAATGAAAAATATACGCAAAGTATAGAAAATAAGCAGATAGAAAATACGAGAAAAAATAATTTGCACGCATCCCACGAGAAACCAAACAAAAAAAAAACGCTGACAAAAATTGATTGGCATTTCAGGGGCACTTTTTAATGAACAGCACAAATACCACAATAACAAAAAAAAAATAAATAAAAAAAAGAGACAAACAGTTACAAAACAGTTACAATTCAAGCAGCGAAACAAAGAAAACAAAATAAAGCCTGAAATTTGTCCATTTTAATTGTCAATTTGAGAAGCAGACACTTGGCTCAAGTGCAAAATGGGTTTTTTATGAAACGGCTTTTATTTCGAAAGTAAATAAAGCCAAAATTAAGCTATTAAATATGTAGCGTATATTTCTACAGATTAACTATGCATAATTAATGAAAAATTTAGCTGCATTTTATAAGCGAGAAATGCTTTGAGAAAGTTTACAATATTTAGGCTGAAAAACTATATATTTTTGGGGTACTGAGTTCAAGTAACGCTCCAAACTGAATACCTTTAAATTATATTTATAAATCTTAAAGGATAAAAAATCTTAAATAAGACAAAGTTTGAAGTAAAAAATTACTTACTATGTAATTCAGAAATTTACCTCAGTTCAACAAAATTGATGGACATAAATATTTATATTTAGTTTGAATTCAATTGTAATTTTAGAAGTATTTATAAAATACACAGAGAAAAGTCGGCAGTCTGCTTTGCCTTAAGTCGAGCACACTCGACTAGCACGTTCTAACTGACTGTTTTCCTATTTTGGCAATAATATAAAACAGCAATAAGAGCAAACAACTGAATGGTAGCTAAAAACGAGTTAATAGATTATTTCAGCTAGCAAATAAAATCAGAATCATTCTTTTAACTGAATTAAGCGCTCAAATAAAGCATTTTGTGGCAGCTGTTGATGATTTTGGATTGTGGCATAATTGGTTTTGGCACACAGTGGCAAGCCAGCAGCAGCAGCAGCAGCAATATGTGGCCGGCTTGCCACATCAATAAAAGCCAAAATGCAGTTTTCAAAACACGGCAGCACACATACACACACACACACACACAGACCCACACACACACCTAGGCACACCTATTTGGGCTGACCGAGTGGTAAATATTTATCGTTGATATACTCGAAATGGGACTGCCAGCGCGCAAATAAGTTTCGCTGCAATGCAAACAGCCAAAGAGCCACAACAACAAAAAAGCGCAGAAGCTATTGCCAAATGGTATTGACAAGCGAAATATTTAACATTTTAACTGGTTGCCAGCTAATGGCCAACAGCTCCATTTAAAGCAGCTGCCATATTAAAGTGCTTTTAAATGTTGCAGTTTTGCAAGCTGTGATTTCAATCTAGGAATATTTAAATGTGTCAAAAAGTAGCTATGGAAAAATATATTTTTTAATTTGATTAAATATAATTATTTTCATCAATTAAATATAATTTTTCCTAAGAGCAGAATATATTTTAAAGCTTCTGTTATTCAACCTAACAAAGTAGTTAAAAAGGCATTAAAGAATTATATAAATTTAAATGTGTCTAAAGATTTGTTTAGAATAATTTAGTTATTAATTAAATTTGGATAATTCGCTTCAGTTAAATAACAATTTTATATATTTAAATGTGTCTAAAATACGTTTAGAATGAATTAGTTTTTAATTTTGATAATAATTCAACTTTGATAACTCACTTCAGTTAAATAAAATATTGCCTACATTTTTTGTCATTAAAAATTTATTAAATAAAGGAGTCCTAACAAAATAACTACAATTTTTCTGTAATAAAATTGGGGTTGGGGGGTCTTACCTGAATTGGGTCCATTGCTGTTGGGTCGCGCAGAGGGTGCTCCGTCGCGGGCCTCCACCTCGAGGGCATAGGCGCCCTTCTTCTCCCTGTCGAACACGGTTTTGGTGAAGATTTCGCCGCTTTGCAGATTAATTTCAAAAAATTCTTTGCCCTCGTTTCGCGGCGAGTCGACAATGTAGTAGTAAACCTGAAATGGCAAACATACAGTTACATAACAGGCAGAGAAAAAAATATCTATATATATGTTGAATTTTTGTTGACAAATCAAATAATTGTCAGGAAGTTAATTAAAACATGTCCAGTTCAAAGCGGAAATTGCAGCCAAGAATTTAAATCAACCGAAAACTGCGCAATTTATGCAACAAAAAAAACTGACTGAGGCACATTAAAGCAAAAGGTGATGACGCTTTTCGCTTACACAGAGAGAAAAGAAATAAAGTATATCTTTTCAAGCAAAAGATGCGTTTACAGATAAATGAGATTTTTATTGGTTTTTGAATGGAATTCAGAACTAATTTTGAAACTGAAAATGAGTATCAAATTTAGCACCGAAATGAGAAGAAAATTCAATTCAAGAATTTAATATAAGCCAAATTACCAAAGATTGAAGACTAGGGATGAATATTTATATCTATATATATAGTATAATAATATTAATTATCCTCTAATTGCTATTTAACCAATTCTCAATTTCAATTAGTAAAGCTAAAGTTTCACTTTCGTTTCCGTTTCCACTTTGACAAGCTGAATCTAAAAGAATACTCTATTGTTTTCCTACTCGCATAAATAAGATTCCCCAATTTTGTCTCAGTGTATTATTAATAGTAATCTGAATGCGTCTTGCAGCGAATTTGTCGCGTCTGTTTTACAGTTGCGGCCTCAAATGAGAATACGCTAATTAGTGCGGACATTTTGCGCGAACATGCAAATTACTTGGCTGCAGGACATGAAATGTGTTGGCCAAGTAAAGCAAGAGAGATAGGGAGTCGAGGGGGGGGGGATGTTTAAGCAGGGCAGACAGTGGCCAGTTACCAGTTCAGTTACCCATTTTACCATTTAGCCATTACCCAAGTGCCATATTATTATAATCGCTAGTGCCTAGCCTGAGGCTGTAACCATTTCTTTACTACTTACACCCACTCCCCCTTCCCCCCACCCCCTTCACCTAGCCCCATTTTCTTTGAAGGTCCTGCGCCCTCAAGGTCTGCTGTCAGACGCATAACAGGCGCAGAACCATCGCTGTTCAGCTTCTGTTCTATTTTTTTTTTTCTATCTTAGTTTTTTGCAGTATTTTTCTTTTATTTTTTATTGTTTTTTTTTTTGCGCAACCACGCTGGGAACTTTCACTGAGAGCTTAACGTACTTAAAAGGCGTGTGAAAATACTTCTGCTGCTCGAAGCTAAAAAAAAACACACACAGAAAAAAAAGTGACAACTCTTTGACATTTATTAGCCCCAGCTGCCCAGCTAAAGCAAAAGGCGTCGAAAGCAGCAGCAGCAGCAGCAGCAAAAAAAAAGACAATTATAAAGGGAGAAAATGAGAGCAAAAAAAAAAAAGACGGAGCTGAAAGTGGCAACACTTTCCATATAAACACAGTGAGAAATGGGCAGCCCAAAAGCGGTCAAGGTAAAGTGGCTCACAAAGAAAACGCTTTAAACTCGGCTCGACAGCTTGGCTAAAAGCTGCTGACAACAAGTTTTCACTGAAACAGAGAATTTGGCTTTATTGTTTTTTGGCTGGAATGTGGTATGTGTTTTCACATTTGCATAAAGTATATATAAAACAAGCTAAAACAGTAGCAAGTTCTGTGAAAATTGTTATTCCTTGCCAGACTTTAAATGTTCAAAAATCTTGTAAAGATTATTCTGAATTATTCAAAAGTATTCACAGTTTAATATTTAAAGTAAAAATTTTACTTATTTTATTTATTTTTTATCAGCTAGTAAAAATAGCTCTTTAAGTTTTTTTTATTTCATTTGTGACAACTCAACTCTTTGTGAAGCTATTTGTATGAAAATATTTAACTGACATTTTTATTATATTTTTTTCAGAATGTGAGCTTGAAAACTGATTGAAACGTGTAAGTTTTTCAAGAAAATATATTTAAATTGATAAGGTATTTAAATTGAAATATGTATAATGTTCTTAAGTTACGATTCTATGTAATCTGCCTTGTGACTATGTACATTAATTTCTTAGTGGAGGTTTTTGAATGAAATTCTTAATTGAAAATTGTTTTGCATGCTTTTTATACACTTGCAGAGCATTTTCAAATTTTCTCGTAGAGATTGTGATGCATTACATTATATTATATATAATTTTTAGATCAGCAGCATTCGACGAGTCGAATTAGTCAAGTTTATTTGTCTTTTTATTTTTATATGAATTAGCAACTCAGTTTTCAATCTATTTATATTAAATTTGGAAAATACTCGTCTATTTTCTATTACAAATTACTTATTACAAATATCAATATATATTCGAAAGATCGTAGCACTATTTCGTTTATATATTCCCATAGAAATAATCACAGCTGCTATGAACAACATTTTTGTTAAATAATTTTTTGGGCTTAAGTAAACTATTACAATTGTAAGAACACTCGCAACATTTAAACATTGAATGACTTTAACAAATAGCTCAAACAAAGTTTGGTTTCCTTATTTTTTAACCCTTCTATAAGAATTTATGTTATTTTTTTCTCACTAAATCTAATGTTTGCTTGTTTCCTGTTTCGCACTGAAAATGCTCTGATTATCAAGTAAGAAGTAATGAAGCCAATTTTTAATCCGTTGAAATGAAGTGGCAACTTGAAGCTATGCCCAAAATTTCAGCACTAAATGTTGCATAAGTGAGTAAATGAGGAAATAATGTTGCATGCGATGATTTGGAAACGCTTAAGTTGCACTCAAAACGCTCTCTGAAATTTAAGCGTCCCTTCAACGCCCCATTAACCAAATGACGCTTTAAACTGTTGCCCAAAACCCCCAACCCACCCCCCGAAAAAAGCCTTGCCAACTTGTGACACTTTTTTGTCATCTTCCCTTTACACACACACACACACAGGCACACACACACACACACACGCGTATAGAGTCATTCATTTGCCAACAATCGTCTGGCATTTCCGATGAGCATCCCCAACCCGTGCCATCATTTCATCCAATCCGGCATCCTATCAAACCCCATCTTGCCCCGCCTTACAACCCCCCCTTGTAACCCCTCTTGGGTTGTCAATTTATTCACGTTTCGCTTACGGTTACGGGATTGTGCTCACCTGATTATTTGGGAATGTGCCATCCTTGTCGATGGCATTCACTTGTGTCACTTTGGTGCCAATCGGTTCGCCCTCCAGCACCGTTTCCTGTTCGCGTTCGGTGAATAACGGTATTTCGTCATTAACATCCTCAAGCATTATATAAACGGTCGCCTCCGATGCCAATTGCTGTGCGCCATTATTCTATAATGTCACAAAAAAGAGAACAAGAAAAAGAAAAAAAAAAAACAAATATTAAAATCGACGCTTAAATGTTTAATTTTTTAATTTATTTCTTTTGGTTATTCCTACAAATAATTGATGAAATAAGTGTATAATTTTTGTATGGGAAGTTTATAATTTTTTTGCCTGCTTTTGTTTGTCGCCAAATAAAATCAGACTTATTTAAATGTATTTAATAATAAACCTGCTTTCAACACACAATAGCAAACAATTTTTATTGTTGCTTATTTGTTTGATTATGTTTTATTTATACAGAGACAATTTGAACTATAATTAAGAATTTTCAGAATATTCAGAGTAAATTGGCAAATATCAAAATAAGATTTTATTGTATATTTTGTAATAGGTATTAAACAAATTCTTTCAAATAATCTGAGCAAAATCTATAAATTTGTGCTTTTTATTGTAATCGTAGATCGATTTTTATCGATAAAGAAGAACTTTTATATCCAAATTATACTTCTTAGCTCTTATAGTCTCTGATAGACGTACAAGAATTTTCTATATTATTTTATATTTATTTTTAATTGAAAAAAATTTATCTCTGCTCTCTTGTCAAATAATTCTGCAAAGCTTCAAAAAAAATTTGTTACTCATTTTACAAGTATAAAAAAGCATTTTTATTCACCAATCGAACTATGAAATTTAGCATTTGTGAGTTTATTTTTCTGAGTGTATATGTTTTAAATGAGCATATGAATAACGAGTCGTTGGCTGCTTGTTATATGATTGATTAAGCAAACACAATCAATCAATCAGAAAATCGCATGGTTTATTATGCAATTTATTAGTCTGCACGAAAATGAATTAAATTACTGAGCCCAAAATGGCCACAGGCATTCAGAATTCTGTTTGTCATTTAACCACACAGCTGTGGGGGTCAACTGGTTAATACACACACAGGCACACACACACACACACAAATATTACTTGTGTATTTGCTTAAAGTTTGTGTATTAATCAATTCAAATGATATATCTTTCAGATACTGATGTGAAACATGTGTTTACACTGGCTCTGACAGCACATAAAACTCAATCGCAGGATGTGGTTGTGCGTGTGTGTGTGTGTGTGCGTGTGTGTGTGTGGGTAAGCGGATGAGGCAAATCTAAGCCAATTGAGTTATTTATTTTTGCCATTCAGTTATGTGTGTAAATATGAATTTATTAGTTTGCCAGCTAATTAATACTTTTGCCAACACACTTTGAACAAGTTTGGATTTGGTAAACGAGCAAATTGCGTAACATTTGCAACAACAAATATCTTTTGATAGTTCATATTTGTTGCAATATTTATTTAGTTAAATATTGTCAAATATTGTGTAAGTTTCAATTTTGCTTTATTTAGATTTTATTTATAGTTTGAGGCGAATAACTTTGATAGAAGATGTTTTAATATTGTCGTATCAATTGAAGAAAATTTAAAATTGAAATTAAAGTTGACAAATATATTCTTGATCAGCATTAGCCTAGTTTATATAGCCATATTTTTCTATCTTTCTGTTGCTATACAAACTAGTTGCTCAGTTTTGAAGTAATTGAATAAAGTCTTGAATATACATCAAAATTTGGTAGATTTTATAAGTAAATAAATAAAAAAAAGTAAAATAAAATAAATATAAATATATAGTTAAATTAAGAGTATATTCTAAAAGGGCATTTATTCTTCGGCATGTCGCTCTATTTTATTTCTGCTCACATTTCTAGCATTCGTTTTTTTCACATTGCTTAATATTTACCATTCATTAAAATGCACTAAAAAATGCGCAATTAAATTTTAAAAAAATGAATACAAAAAATGGAAACATTTAATAGAATAGATTAGAAAAAAAGTATATGTCATAAAAATAACATTTGAGCTGTTTTAGGCTGTGTGGCTGTCAAAACCAACATTTGCTGCTAACCGCAAAAGCAATTAATAAAAATTCTAAAACATTTACAATTAAAATTTAATAGCATTTCAAGTATGCGACAAATGTGCAAAAGATATATATTTTATAAACTAGCAACCGCAAATAATTAAAAAAATGAATTTCATGAAAAATTCTTTGTTGCAGCAGCAACAACAACAACAACAACAATAATATTAATAATAATAATAATAATCTGGGCAGAGCTGTCCATTAGCTTTATTTGCTATGCATGCCGGGGGATATTTAATTAACTGCATTTAAATTGGAGCTGCAATTGCGTTAATGGCAGTGGGATAAAACTAATGCATGTCCTTTGGGGCAGCGTTCAGATCATTTGTGGCATTTGTTGGCCGCTGCTGTTGCGGCTGCTGTTGCAGCTGGTCATATTTAATTTATTGAGCAGCTGAAACAAGTTGTCAATAATTTTGTAGCAAAGCTGAATGGCAACACTAATGAGCTGCATTAGCGTGGGGCAAATGGGGCAACTGTTGGTGTTGCACTCATTCAGTTAGCTAAAACTTGCCACTGATTGAATTTCAATTGAGAATCACAGTGTCGACTGACTTTGACTTGACTGACTGGCAGACTGGCTGACTGACAGACTGACAAAGGGTCGTCAATCAGTTGTTCAGTTGCCACATTCCACAACTAATTGCCGCGCACTGCATTTGCATTTGGCGTCACGTTATTTGCCACAGCGGGATGCGGTGGGTTGCGAAGGGGATTAAAAGTCTGTGGTGGTTATGCCGCTAAACTCGCGCAAGTAATTAAAACTTTTCAAATAAAATAATTACAAAACGTATTTGGAAGTCATTCCCAAATACAAAAGTCAAATACATGCAACCGCTCAAGCTGTCCGCTTAATTGAGCCCACAGCAAACTTGAAAACTTGAAACAACTTTTTTGGTTTTTAGGTTTCGAATACTTTTTGCTATTTTTTTTTGCCGCGGTTTGCTTAAGCGTATAATGAGAATATTACTTTTCATGTGGTATGTTGAAAGGAGAGTCAAAGATTTGCAGCTTGAAGCACAGAAGTCTTGGAAGTAGTTTAAATATAATTTAAAATTTGAATTATGACAATTTGTTTAATACAAGCAATGAATACTGTAGAATAATTAATCGAAAAAATATTGTTTCAAAATTTAGCTAAGAGAAGTCGATCAATATTAACTGGTTAATAATGGCGAACAAGAAAAGGACAAGATATTTATGCCTTGAATATCCATAACTCTATACAGTGTTTAATCTGAAAAATCTGACTTCTAAAGGCTTTTCTCCGGGCCAATAAAATATATATTTTAAATCAAAAAAATCTGTAATATTTTGATGATTTTAATCAACCAAAATACAATAATTATAATGAGAATCAGAGGAATTTATTATAAGTAAAATTATTATATTATTGCAAACGTAAACACAATAAATTTGTAGCTTTTAAAGGTATTTTCTTCCGGCTACTTCTAAATATATTTTATATTAAGTAAAGTCTGTGATATTTTGAAGGTTTAAATCAACAAAAATATAATAAATTAAATGAGAATCAGGAGCAGAAAACTGGTTTAATCATTTTAATAATTTATAACTAGTAGAATTATTATATTATACTCAGCTTAAAAAAAGTTACCAATGGGCAGCACTTCTTAATACATTTAAAATCCAATTTTAAAAGTTTGCTCGTTGAAATTGTCAAAGCTATCAAATTGAACAAGTGTAAAATGTCAGACTTACCTCGACACGTATTGTCAGATTGTATTCCTTGATGCTCTCGTAGTCCAGCGGATGATTGACTTTTATGTCCGCCCAGGTGTCGCCATTGTCCGGTCTTTGTTGCAAGTAGAACGTGTGAAATTTATTTGTCTGAGCCGTCGATCCTGGCATTAATCTATAGAAAACCGTCGGATTGCCCTCAATTCCCGAACTGCAGACGTTGGCCGGCGAAGTAAGTTTAGAAATCAAAAAATGATATATAAGTAAATTGGCAATAATTGTTGTCTCATTTATAGACAAACAGACAGTTAGAAAGAGAGAGAGAAAGAGAGAGAGATAGATATATAGATGGAGACAGTCGTTAATTAGTGTTGAAAGAGTTTTGGCTACATGAAGTTTTAGTTTTTTTTGGAAATTATGATATTATTATCAATCTACAAAATTAACTTTAAATACTTTTTTCATATTGCAAAAAACAATTAAAGTATTTTCAAAAAACTTTTGACAAGCAATTTAAAAACTTTTTCTTTCTTTAAGTTGCTTGCTCAAAAAATAATTAAATATATTTAGAAGCTATATGAAGTTTATAAAATATCTATCACACACACACACTCACTCACACTCGTCTCAGTTACACACACACACACACACACTCACACACACATGCGACATATCAAAATACAAAAAAAGTTTGATTTATGACACACACAACAAAAAACATATTCGCAAGAAATTCGATTGCAAGAACAAAAAAAGAAGAAAATGCGGCGCTTCAAATTGGAAAATTCTTTGAGCGTCTTTCGTGCAAAAGGAAAATAAAGCGGCAAAAAGCTAAGAAAAACTCGGCTTCAACAAAAACGAAAAAAAAAAATGAGAAAGAAAGAAAAAAAAGCAAGGCGCAAAAAATGGCTTCAAAACATTTAATTGCCATTCGAGTGTCAAAAAGTTGTTGGAGTGGGTTTCAAGAGGGGTACTTGTGTAATGGTTGTGGAGGGGGGGTGGGTTGGTGGGGGCCCAGCAGATGATGACTGTTTGTTTGTAGGCGAATATAGGCGAGGCGAGGATAATGAAAAACAAATTAGGCACAAGAAGGCAGCAAACAAACAAAATAAATTTTATTTGCACTTGGACAACACTTGCAGCTGACAGAAAGATGATGCGGAAGAAGAAGAAGAGCAACAACAAACTTTGTTGCAAAAATAAAAAAAAAAAACAAGTTGTAGAAAATCTGTCAAGCTGCGCGTTAAAAAAAATATATATATTTATTTGTTGTTGCTGCTGCAGGACTAAAAGGATATTTGTTGGGTGAAAGGCAAACAAAAAATGATGTTGCAAAAATTTGGGTTGTGGGAATTTATTTTTAGGTTTTTTTTTTTGCTGGTAAATGATTTGATTTGTTGTGTGTTTGTTGTTCGTGTTCTTGTTGTTGTTGTTGTTTTTGGGGTGTATTATATATATATTTATTTTTTAATTGATTTGTCGTTGGTTGTATTGCAAAATCAAAAAAAAGAATAACTATTTTCTTGTGTAGAACTTGATGTGAGAATTTTTGTGTGGATTTTGCAGGAATGCTTTTTGTTATTCCGAGCACTTTGGTTTTTTTTTTTTTAAGTATATAAAAATCTTGGTTTGCAGTTGGCGCCTAAATGCTAAAGTTTTATTATTATTTGATCTAAATGCTAAAAATCATAAAATCATAGAAAGTAAAATATTTAGTTGACTAAAAACAGGCTGTCAAAAAAAAAATCTTTTAGAAATATTTTTCATATATTTCTTGTATAAATTAACTATTAATATATTTATTTGATATATATTTTTGCTACTAACTGTTGAAATTTAAATTTTGCTATTTGAGTGGTTGCTTTCAAGCGCTGCTGATAACATTTATCGTCAAATTCCACTGTTGAACGCGACCCTCATTAAACTTTAACCCAGCTCATTGTTATAGCTGTTGTTTGTTGTCGTTGTTGTTGTTGTTGTTGTTGTTGTTGTGTGTTCTTAAATGCATGCCACACTTGAGGCAAGCACTTGACAACTGGCGCATTAAGCGCACTACAACAACAACAAACATAACAACAACAACAAACATGACAACAAACAATAGCCAAACACATTTATTATGAGATACGCGCACTTGAAAATTGCTGCCAGCATTTTCCCCCCCGCACCACGCTTAGAGACGTTTAGCTGTTTTCTCGCCGCTCTGCACACACTTTGTCGCTACACGCTTAATAGCATCTTGGCTAAAACAAACATACTCACACACATACACACACACACACACATATATATATATTTATAGTAATATATACACATGTCTAGTAATACATATATATATATATGTATATGTATAGAAAAGTTTACAATTTTGTGCTGGGACAAGATAATTGCAAAAGGAAAAGTAAAACAAAAACAAAAAACAACAAATTAAAACTAAAAAAAAAACAAACAAAAAGAAAATAAATTGTTTTACTTTTTTCTTTTTTTTTCGAGCTGAAAATAATTGACACGAGCGTAATGGAAAAAGTAAAACCCAGGCACGTTTAATAGTTGGCAATTTCCTAAATACTTGGCATATAAATGAAATATTTACGTTTTTTTTTTTTTTACTTTTGATCTCACTAAACTAACGCTAGGTGGTGCTTTATTGCAGTAGGTTGCACGGTGCGTATGTGCAATATTTGCAAAGCAGACCCATTTTAAGTGCATTGCTTTCAGTGCCAACAATTAAAAATCATATAAAAAGCAGGATGACAAAAATGCAAAAAAAAAAAAAAAAACCACCAAACAAACAAACAGTGAAACAAATAAACAAACAAACAGTGTTTACTGGCCACAAGCGGACGCATAATTAAAACGTCAGTGGCATGTGGTGTGGCTTGCCACAAAGATAAAACTCTATAAAGATTCAAGGAGAGAGCGAGACAGAGAGAGAGAGAGAATCTGGGCGAGAGTGAGACAAAAGTCATTTAAGTGCGCCACTTCAAGTTTTTAATTGCAATTATAAAAATGCAAAACTTTATTTAAAACAAACTTTTCATTTTGCTTTCTACTTTTTTTTGTTGGTTTTTGCATACCTTAACTTGACAAATTCTGTGATCTTTGCGGCAGTAAGTTGACTTTTGGCAGGTAATTTAAATTGCAGCTGTTGCCACTGCAAATGAAGGTCAATTAAGCTTAGCCCAAATCAAATTGGGTTTTAGCCTTAAACAAGAAAGAATGGCCATCTTGGGAATGCTTAAGAGTTAAGCCTATCTGAAATAGAAGTCAGATTTTGATGACATTTTTGAAATAATTGCAAAGGCATAAGAAACACTTGGAAAATGTCGAACGTTTTTACAATTTGGCCCTAAAATTCATATGTGCAAAAATAAGGACTGAATTAAATCTGATTTATTTCAGTACAGAAAGTCGGCTGGACATGGCTATATCAACTGAATTAGCTTTGCTGGTTAGAAATATTAATATATATATATTTTTAAGGACTCCTAAAAGACTCCTTTATTGATCTAGTTGATAAAGTTGAACTCAGATCTATCCTCAGCAAAGCCTTGAAATACTTAATTAACTAGCTGATGGTAGATTTTTTCAATCTAAAAATAGTTTTGCTTAAGAAAATATATTCTTATTTTTCCAGCCTAATATAATTTTTATAGTTGCTCCAAAATATGTCTAGGCAAATTATATATCAATTGGAAGGCTAGTTCTATATAATTTTGACATAAATTGATGCTGGAAATAGATAGAGACTTGCGAAATGAAGGCAAACATCAATAAAATTAATTAAATTTAATTATTAATTAGAACTTTATTCGAAACTAGAAGTTTAGGGTTCTTCTAATCTCTGAGAATGACAAACAGACGAAAATGGTTCATCGTTTGATATTGATATAAATAAATATTTATATTATTTATTATAAATTTATTAAATTACATTTGCTTCCTTCAGTTTTTATACCCCTTTAATCTATTTTCAAAGGGGTTCATTTTATAATCATAATACACAAAATTCAAATAAAATTTAATAAAAAAAATAATTTTAAATTTTGGTGTGCCCAATGCAACGAAGAAAGCTGAACTACCTCTTCACAGTTTAATACGTATAAATGTGCTTTATATACAATTATTCAATTTCTAAAAAAAAATATATTTTTTTGTGCATTTTGTGTGTGATTTGTGCAGGTTTCTAAGAGATTTATGGAATGTGTTGTTACTGGTGCATCAAATATATATATATATATTGTATATAGTATATAGTTTGTGGATGTGCAATGATGGGAAGCAGAGGAGCTATAACAGAGCCTGAAAGTGCGTAAATAAAAATTTTAATAATAATTTACACATTTAATAAATGCACTTTCAGGCTCAAAAGGAGGTAAGCTGTGGCTCTAAGAATCTAAACAACTACAGAACAACATTCAGAAAAACACACAAAAAAAAAAAAAAGTTGAAGAATATTAGAAAAAACGACACCGAGAAATGATAATGAAAATGATGGCAATTAATTGAAACTGAAACACCTTGGAAAATATATATATTTATATATATATATATAAATATATAAAATGTAGCAGCAGATAACTAAGCAAAATGGTATGGCTTTTATTTTTTAATGGATTTTTTAAGGTTTTATTTTTTTTGTGGTATTTTTTTTGTTTTTTGGTTTTTTTAAAACGAACAGACCTGGCTTTGATCGAGACGACTTTGCCGCCAACGGGCATATTTTCCTTGACATAGATCGGCCCATAAACGGTATGGTCCCAAACCGGGGGATTGTTGGCCCGATCGACCACATCGATCTGTACTTCGACCGTGCGCGATAATGGCGGATAACCCTTGTCTTGGGCCATCGCCTCTAATTTGTATGTCTCGCGCTGTATTTCAAATACATTTTCAATTCAATTTATACATTTTTTCGTTTTTCAAAAATTCAAGCACGTTTCAAAATCAAGCGAGCGTTGGACAGTGTTTTTTTTTTCGAGAAAAAAAGGCAAAATACAAAAAATTTATATATAGTTTGAAAAAATTCGTTTTTTTTTATTAACAAAATAAAATAAATTATTTTTTTGAAAAAATCAAAATTGAAAAAGTCATAACCAACACCTTTTATGGGGGAAAGTAGACAGCACTAAAACTTAAAATTCAAAAAATTTGAAACTTGAATGGTTTCCATTTGTTTTTATACTTTTTCTTTTAATGCCTTTTTCAAAAGTATATTATTTTCTCGCAGTGCAAATTATTTGTAAATCAAGTCTCGACCCTAGCCTTCAAAATGTCAAGAAAATAAAATATATATGGCAGATATATATTTATATATTTTGTTGCTGTACTTGGACAATAACTGAAAATCGCATACATAATATATATAATAATAATAATTCAGTTTTGGAGAGCATAAATACAAATATATTTATATGTATAAATATTATTAATTTTTTGTGGTATAGAAAACTAAATGCATAACAAATGAAACTAAAAAAATTAGAAGGGCTTTGTGCAATTTTCGTAGCATACTTTTTGAATTTGTTTTTAGTATATTTTTTTATTTGTTTTTTTTTTTTGTTTTTCGACTATTGCTTTTTAACATTTTTGAACACTTTTATTTACCTTTTGTTTTCGTTTTCCTAGTGCTTAAACTAAACTGCAACCTTGCGAATAAAATGCATTTTTAATTAGTTTCCTTACGTTTGTTTTCCCAATTAGAACCAACACCAAATTTAATGTGAAAGACCAAAACAAACTTCACAGCTATTTTTCAAGCAACTAGTATTTTACCATGTGTGAGAGAGAGAGAGAGACGGGGAGATCTGGTATTTTTGTTGTTGGGCAAGCAAATCCAATGGGAAAAGTGTTTTTGTTGTTTATAATTATTGTTGTTGTTGTTGTTGTTAGGTTTTGGGGTGAAAGAGAAAGAGTTGCAACAAAATGCAAAAAATACCCGTTAGCAGTCATTTACATGAGACTGGCACATACACAAAAAGGTCGCTCAAAACAAACACCAACAACCGTTAGTTGATTTTCTTTTTTATTTTTTTTGTTTTTGGCATATTTTCGAATAAGTTTTCAAATGGGTTTGTTGTTGATTGCACAAAAATCCGCGTTGAGCTTTTACGATATGCCACAAAAAAATTACTTTATATCGCAAAACTTTATGTTAAATTAACAGACAGAGCGATAGAGAGAGAGACGAAAGACAGCAAAAACAGAGTATGTTAAAAAGTACTTGTACTGAGGCTTAAAGCTAGTTTCGTTAGGTGAGTAAACTTCGTTAAGCGAGCACACGTACAGTTCGTTTAGTGAGTACACTTTTGGTTGCCTCGTTAGCAAGGACACAGTGCAAGTGACTTGTAGCTGTTAAAGTTTGACTCACAAACGAAAGCTTAAGTCTATGTTAGCTAAAATGCTGTTAACATATGCAAAATTTTAACAGCTGTTACGATTTCGACTTATGAATTATCTTTTAGTAAAAATAGTATTAATAATGTTTGTTTTGTAGTACAGAGTAGTGTTTAGTGTGTTATGTGTGTAGTGTATTGGCTATACAAACCTTGCCTTAACCGATGTAACAACCGTACCCACAGTGACATTCTCGCGTATATGAATCGGCCCATAAATGCTCTTATCCCAAATGGGCGGCTTATTATTGCGATCGACGACATCTAACTCAACATCGACATCGGCATATGAGGGCGGATCGCCACGATCCGAGGCGCGAACGCGCAGACGATAACGATCGCGCTGTTGATTGATTGATTGATGGATTCATTCGAGTTTTTTCATTGAATAACAGTTGGTTTTTTTTTTTTTTGGTTTTTTGGTTATATGTTAGCCAAATGTTACCCACAATGTTAAGGCATCACGCATGTTATGTTAGTTGGTTTTTGGTTTGTGTATTGGGTGTTACGTTACGATTACGTATTTTCAATGGCATCGTTGTCGTTTACGTTATGTTTGAAATTTAATTTGATAGTTTTTAATATAAATACAAATAGATGAAACATAAATCAAAACGAAATCAGGCACAAATATTTGGATAAAAAATGAAAGCTTTTCTTTGGACTTGTTGTGGGATAAGCAAAGGATTTAATATACGCTGGATATTATTATTTAGATATGCTAAACATTTAGATTATGGGAGGGATTTTCATTTATCAGTTTTCTATATATTTTGACGAGACTATTTCTTGATTGATCCTGACAACAATACGATGAAGTGTGTTGGAAAGTTTACTGAAGTTGTGTGTTGACTAACAACACTAGATTATTACATCATAATTATGTACAACATGAACAAAAACGGAAATGTGAATTTCACGTTTTCTATTTTTTTGAGGTTAGCTTACAAAATTTGCAATTTCTTTTTTGTGTAAAATTTGATGTTTGTTGTTAGCACACAGTTTATTAGATACACACACACATACATATATATATATATGTAAATATATATATATATATATGATATAGAAGGTAATTTGTTGATTACTTACAGGATAGCAACCCTAAATTGTTGAGATATATCGATAACACCATTTCATATGTAAATATATAATTAAAAAAATAAAAAAAAAGAAACAGAAACAGAAAACTAAAATTATTTCACGCCTCAATTAGCTGACTGCGCACAGAATTGAAATTAGTTAAATTAAATATTGTTAAAGGTGCAGTTAAATAATATATTTAATTAACTTCGCCTACATTTAAAATATATACGATTATTTCTCAATATATATTAAATATTATACACAAAAAAAAGATGTTTGAATATTGAGCTGCATTTTCCAACAGCATGCGAAAAAGGCGCTCGATTTATGACAAAAAAATATCAAAAAATTATTTATATAAATATTATTTATATTTGGTTTTTGTAGCTGTCAGCAGGAGACCTTCAAAAATTCGCATAGTCTCGACAAAAAATGTTTGTAATATTTTTTTCGAATTTATTTTGGGTTGGTTTTTGGGATTTTATTTTCGGGATGGGATGGCAAAAAAAGGTGTAAAAATATTGGCAAACAAAATAATCAGAAAATACATTTGAAAAAAGTAAATTTGATTATTATTTTCATTCATATTGTTTTGTTTTGTTTTGTTTAGCCATCAAAAATGTGTGTACAACGATGCTCAAAAATAGGCGTGATCGTTATAGTTATATAGATATATGTATATATATATTTGTATAGGGGCCTGTATTTTTTTTTTGTTTTTTACAGTTTACTTAAGCCTAAAAGCCTAACACCAAAAAATATTTAAAGCAGCAACTGGCAGTTAAAAGCTTTTTTGAAACCGCAACCCAGCCTGAATAATGCACCCAAATAGAATACCTTATTTGTTGTTTTTTTTTTTTGAGTGTATGTTAGTTGATTTGTTTCAAAAAATGTTAAAAATCAATTCGCTTGGCATTTCGGAGTTTTACTCCATTTTTTTCTTTTTTTTCTTTTCTTTTCTTTTTTTATTTGGCCAATTACGCACTATAAACTAAACAAAAAATTAAATAGGAGCTGTGAAATTAAAAAAGAAAACTAACTGAAAAAAATTGGATTACAAAATGCATAAAATATATATTTGGCATTTGTTTGCTTATTTATATATATATGTATATAGAAGTAGTTTTTTTTTTTCATTTTCATTTTCTCTTCGATTGCGACAAAAAAACTTGCACTGCTTTTCACATCGAATTCGTTTTGGTTTTGAACTATCAATTTAAAAAAATCAACACAATTGATAGCTGCCTAAAAAGTTGATATATTATTTTTTTTTGTTTTGGGTTAAAGGCTTCTTTAAACAAAAGAAAGGTGCAGTTGAAATTATAATTAGTAGAAACTAAATACTCAAATTTTTGTCTGCTGCACGTTCGAAAACTTTCTGAATCAGCTTTCTGTTTTTTTTTTTTTTTTGTTAAATTTGTTAGTAATTAAAATAATAAATGTTTAAGCAATTTCCTTTTTTTGTTTTTTTTTTTTTCTCACTTTTTTGTTTGACTTTCAAAATAATAAAAGTTGGTTAGTTGGGTTCGCAAACATAACGAAAAACAATAATTATAAATAAATTGAGAGTATTTTTTTGGATGCGTTAATTTGGTTAACAAAACACTTACGTCAAGCGGCTTCTTCAGCACAATCCAGCCGGATTCGGCTTGTATGTCAAAGTATTCCAGATCGTTGGGATTGAAGGGGGCACTGAGGCTATAGACGATGGCACCGTTATTATCCGCATCCTCATCGGAGGCAGAGACGCGCAGTATATTTGTGCCAATGCTTGCATCCTGTTTCACATTCTCCACATATTTCTAAGAAAATTCAAAATTCCAATTATAAATATTAACTCAAATGAGAAGTTTTCCATTTTGACAACACTCACCTGTCGATCGAAGAGTGGCGGATTATCGTTGACATCGGTGATCTCCACGGTGAAGGAGCAGACACCCTCCAAACTGGGATCACCCTGATCCGTTGCCTTTACCGTTACGGACACAAATTTGCCATCGTCTCCCTCGCGATCGAAGACTTTGTTGGTGGACACTTCGCCGGTTTCCTCGTCAACGGTGAATTTGGTGCCCTTCTGATTTGGTTGCTGCACAATTGAGTATTTAACCTGATTTTGCAAAGAAAAAAAAAACATGCAAAGTGTATATTTATTTTTTTTGTTAGCTTGACACGATTCTGACACGTTGCCACGCAAAGCGTTGCACGTTGCACGCTGCAAGTGCATTGAACTTGAGCGTGGCAACTCTGTCGCAATATCTTGTCACGAAATCTCGCTCAACTCAATCAAAACACTCTAATACAATTTGACATAAGCGTGTCGTGCCCCAAAAATTCAACCAAGCCAAGACCCCCCACCCCCTTAATTTGTTGTACCACACACATAATTGCAGCCTTTAAGCTTTGTATTTTTTGAGCAATTAGAAGCGACAATTATTAGGGGTATTCAGGCTAAAAGGATTAAAGCTTTACTATGCATAACTCCATGAAGAGAATTATGAAATCAGTGTTTAAAATTTAATTACAGTGTTGTAAATTTAAACTACGTTTTTCAACACTTTTTCTAGTGCTGCAAACCATAAAAATAAGTTGTCAAATCTGGAACAGCAAATTTAATGATTGACATTGACATTTGAAACCGAAATTTCACATTTTTTAAGAACTTATAGAAAGCAATATTATTATTTTCTATGGTAAAAAGAAAGCGGGTCCATAATTCATAATCGATAATATCGAGAACATACATACTACTCAATTTGAAATCCTGATAGAAACATATCTTTAGTCTGTCTATATATATATATCATATATCGATTATCGATAGAGTCGGTGACTGAACACTATTCTTATTGGTATCAAAATTAGAACTAAAATATGTTTTCGGTTTGAAACCCTGATAGTAACAAGTTATTGATCTTTCTGTATTTGAAATATCATCCATATCGCTTATCGATTGTCGAAACAGTCAATAACTTGGCAAAAGGAACCTTACACTTTACCTATCTATTTGACTTGATATTAAAAAGTCTTACGCCTTTCTCTGACTTAAAGGCCAATCAAATCATTTATCGGATATCTAAACAATCGATAACTTGGTCAATGGAACCTTTACACTATCCGTATTGGAATATAAATTTGAACTGAAAAAAGATTTGGTTTGATAACAGTCTACCGCTTTTCTCTGACTAAGATGCCAACCATATCGCTTATCGTTTGCCGAAACAATCGATAACTTGGAAAATGGAGTCTTTTCCCTTTCCATATCGAAACTAGAACTGAAAATCTAATTAATTTGGTTTGATATTAAAAAGTCTTTCGTCTTTGACTGCCTAAGAAGCCAACCACATTGTTTATCGATTGTGAAAATAATCGATAACTTGGCAAAAAAAAAGCTTTCTTATCAGCGGAACTAGAATTAAAACGAGCTAAATTTTGCTACTCTCATAGTGACACATCTGTGATTATTTCCTATCAATGTCACTTATCGATTATCGATAACTAGTCAAAATAAATTCCAGCAGTTAGTAAAAGCTACTCACCTGTCCATTGACGCCCTTATCCTCATCGGTGGCCACAACTTTGATGACAGGACTGCCATTGGGTGCGCCCTCCTCAACTTTGGGATAATATGTGCCGCAATCCTTGAAGACGGGTTTATTATCGTTGACATCGGTGATGAAGACGACGACAACAGCGGTCGAGGTGTGAATTGTCTGATCGCCATTCACACAGCAGGAGCCATCATCCATAGCAGTGACATTCAGCTCGTACTTGTCCCGATCGAGGGAGATGGCCTTGCTGTGCAGCCGGATGACGCCAGTGATGTCCTCGATGACAAATTGTCCGGAGGAGGTGCCGCCGCCAACGAAGCCAAAGCGCACATTGTCACCATCCTTGTCGGAGGCCACGACAGTGGTGACCAATGTATTCGGACCGGCATTCTCATCCACATTCGGTGTGTAAACCTGCTGCGAGAACTTTGGCTCCTCATCGTTCTTGTTCTTGGTGTAGACGCGCACCGTTGCCGTGCCCGACTTGGGTGGTTCTCCCTTGTCCTTGGCGGTGACAATGAACTCATAGTAGGCATTATTGTTGTCCGCATCGAGTTGCTTGTTGTTCACAATGATGCCATTCGAATCGACAGCAAAATGATCATCGGAGACAAGATACTCAATCTCGGCATTTGCACCCGAATCCGAATCCGTTGCCTTCACCCGCAATATGCTGGTGCCCAGCGGAATATCCTCATCCACATTGTGCGCCTGATAATCGGGCAGCTCAAATTTGGGCGCATTGTCATTGACATCTGTGACGCGTATTGTTAGCTGTCGATTGTTATTGTTGTTGCATTAATATTTGAATATTCGAATATATCGATAAATGTTGTACTCACCTCAACCGATGTGGAGAAACCGCCCGAATCCTCGGTGGCTGTCACAATCAGCGTGTAGACATGCGGCTGACGCAGGTCCTCAAAGTCCAGCTCCTTGGCCAGCTTGACAATGCCCGACGAGGGTCCAATATTAAAGGTGCCCGCACCCTGCCCCTGCGCCTTCAACGTATAACGTATCTCTCGGTCCGCAAACGATTTGGCCTTAACCGAAATAATGCTGCAAACGATAAGCGGACAAATCAATTAAAGCGGGGCACGTGGCAACCATTGAGACATGTGTCGTGTCATCCCATCTGACAGTTATCAAATGGGATTTTGGCTAACAATAACACACACACAAACACACAAACACACTCACACACATGTATGTGGATTGTAAAATGGATAAAATAAATGTTTGATATTTGTAGCAAACAAGATAAATGACAAATGTCAACTGAGCTTATCGTGTTTAGCTGGAAAATCGAGTCTGACTTTCGCTTTTAGCTTTAAATTTTGTATTCAACAAAAGTTCAAAGTTGAATCTAAAAGTTTTGGCTATAAATATTTTGAAACGGTTAAATTATTGTTTGAGAGTATAAATTGAATACAAAGATCCAGATTGAGTCACCGAAACAGTTTAAAGTACATCCTTTTTGGCACAGAATTTCAAGTGATAAAATAGCCTTTTCAACTTTAAGTAAAGTTTTAATATAGATCTTAAGCGATATCTTATAAAAAGTCGGGTGTTTTAAAAGTCGTCACTTTTGAACAAGTTATGTTTACGAAAAGTCTTTTTTTTCAAACTGATTTTCGAGCAAAAAGCAAGTTATAAATTTTTAATGCAATTTTAATTTAAAGATGTTCAAATAGTGCTGACAAATGTGTTGGCTGCGGAAAATGTAAACCGATTAAAATAAGTATTTTTTTAATCCGTTTCCTGTACTTTTCAATGGAATGAAATTTTTGCTGGATTGCGTTTTAGATTTTTAAGCCTTATTAAAATGAATATTTAATTAAATCAAGATTAAAAGCTGTGGTTTTCAAAAAACATCCAAACAGAATTGAACACGTTATGGCTATGGCAAGTTTCTAAAAGATATAATTATCATGAAAAATGTGTTGTTTTTTTTTTAGCGAGAAACACATTCTTAACTTGGAATGTAGAGGTCAAATAAATATATAACTTTAATCAAATTGCCAAGGTTTTCGAAAATCGTAGAAGCATTGGCGAAATTTGCAAGCTGTTTTTGGGGAATACAGTTTTAATATGGAAACTGTTTCAGAATCGCTTGCCCAACTGTGAATATATTATTATTGTGGACGTCAAACTATGATAAAAATGGAACTGGATTTAGAAAATCCAAGAATTTCTGACAAAGCTTGTGAAAAGTTTCCACCTGTGCTTGTCAACAGTTTTTAAGAATTCAATCTTAATAATTCTCAATTTTTAATGCAGCTTTAAACTATGTATAAAATGCACTAATTTGCATAAATCGTAGAAGTTTTAACCAAGTTAAGGCAATGGAAATCGGAGACTCATTAAAAGAAACACTTTTTTGAGAGTAAAATTGTGACATAGAAATCGCTTCAGAACCGCTTTTTCAAATTTAAAAATATAATTAACCCAATAGCAAATGGGAAAAAAAATGGTTTATCCAAGAATTCAAACCAAGATTTTTTATAAATTTAATCGCTGCTGACAAATAAAAAAGTTACCTATAGAAATAGACAGGCAATAAAAATGCTGTATAAAAAATGCGATGAGCACAATTCTGGATACTAAATGCCACTGGGCTAGGATATTCAAGGATATGCCAAACAAGGATATACAAATAAATGCACGCATATATTAGAAAGGATGGGGTGGAGGAGGAGTAGGTGGAGGAGGAGGAGGACGAGGAGGAGGAGGAGGAGAGTTATGTGGAGGAGGAGGAGGAGCTATTGTGGCTTGAGGAGAACTTAATTTGTATTCCGTCGGTCGACTGCTCTTTCGACAGTTTCCTATTTTTTTGGCATTTCAATGAGCCAAAAGTTGTGGACTGAATTCTGCTGGCTATTTGCTGTTTGCTCTGGCTGTGATTCGCATAACTTTGCATTGTGATTTGTGTTGTTCAACTTACTCGGAGTCCTTTTTCTGGTTCTCGGGTATTTCGGCCTCGTAGCCGGGCATATAGAATTGTGGCGCCCGTTTGCCGCCCACAATCGAGAGTCGCTCCTCGGGCGTGCTCTGAAAGCGACGATCATCGACCTTGCCATTCTGATCCTCGGCCTTCACATACAGCACATACTCCATGTCCAGCTGAAAGAGATCTGTGCCCCGCGTCCGCACCACACCCGATCTCTCATCCACCTCAAACCGACCGCCCGTCCGATCTCGCACAATAAAATAGTGTATATTATGATCGGTGTCCGGATCACGTGCTTGCAACGTAAAGACTGGCGTGTTGGGCGGCGCATTCAGTTGCACCACCGCCTGCATGGGCAGCGGGCGATTGATGAAGTAGGGCGGCTCATCGTTCACATCCTTGACAAGGATAATCACACGCTGGTTATCCGTATACTTGATGCCAGCTGCAAAGAAAATGGAAAAATATTTATTTTAGTTTTTTTGGTTTGTTTATTTTTTGGTTTTATTTTTAGCATATTCATGTGTAGTATAGATACTTTTCCACAGCACTGTATGCTGCAAAAAGGAATTGTTTTTTTTTGGCTGGCATTGTTATTACAACTAATGCATAGTTTGGTTTAGTCGAGGGGAAAAGACAAAGAAAGCAGACGGAACAAAGCAAAAAAAAAAACCCCCCTCAAAAAAGGCGCCCCTTTTCAAAAGGGGGGGGGGGGGGGGGCTGGTGTGTGTGTAATTTAAAGCGCTCAAGTTTCACTTAAGCCAAATGCGAATGCAATGAGCCAGCAAATAAGTCCAAGGCAGCAGAATGTTGCAAGTGGCAACAGTGCCTCAACTGTGCCTCAACTTGCCAATTATTTGCAATTTGCACAAGTGAAAACATTTTTGCCATTTTGAGGTTTCCATTGAAATAATTTGCATATTTGCTTATTTTAAGGTATTCAATTAAATATTGCACTTAACATATAAATGTGGAAATTACAGCCAAAAAAAAAATAAATCCAAACTGAAAACGTATTTCAGTCTTTGAATAAAATGAATATAAATTTTTGTGCATACACTTAAAATATGGACTAAAGCCTCGCATTTCAATCCAAAAACAACTTATTCCAATTTAAATATATTATTTCTATTTAATTCAGCTGAAATCCAGTTTTAACTTAAATCCATTTTAGCATTTTCCACGTATTGTGAAAATAGTCTCAAGTTCGGGCAACAAAACAAAAAACTGTTTTTAATTTGAAAAAAAAAAAATAAAAAAAATGTTTCTAGAAATTCCACAAAACTTGTGCATTTTTTTGCCAACAAAAAAACAGAGCTTGACGAAAAAAAATCAATAAAAAAGCGGCCTGGCCGGAAAAAATGGTGAGGAGAGGTGTGAAGAGGAGAGGGAAAATAAATATAATGTGAGGGTCGACGTTTTGCTACCTTTTTTTTTTGCAAAAATGTCTGCAGCGGAAAATACCAATCATGTTGTTGTCGTTGTTCTTGGTTAGCGCAAACATAAACAACAACAACAATAGCAACAACAACAACAATAGCAACAACAATTGCAACAAACATGGCAGCCCCACAAAAGGGACAAAAAGGAACCCCAATGATGTCGTCGCTGGCGCTTATTAGAAACGTGTGTTGCTCTTTGCAGGTGTGTGTAGAAGTGTGTGTGTAGGTGTGTGTGTGTGTGTAGATGTGTGTTTGTGTGTAGAGTGTAGTGGTGGACAAATAAGACAGACGATTTATTTGTCCTTTTTGCCTAAGGGGGGATTCTGAGCACAAAAGCAAAATGAAATTCGAGCGGAATAAAAAGAAGAAGAAAATAAAATAAATAAATAGAAGTGAATAACAAGAGGGGCTGTGGAGTGGTGGGTGGGGGGAGTGGTGGAGAGGGGTTTGGCAGTTGGAGCAGCACAGCATGTGTAATTTCTCAAGTGCAGCAAAGTGAATTGTAAACAGGCGGCAAGACAGCAAAACGCACACACAAAAAAAAAGTGCTCAACATCTCCCCACTCCCCCCTCGACTTACGTGCAGCAAGAAAATCTCGTGTTGCAAGACAAAAGCGCCCCAAAAAATAAAAAAAAGACGGATCGCAAATATAGACACCTTATATATATATATATATATATATTATATTATATATTATATTTTTATATATATATAATATATATATTCATATCTGTTGCTCAGCAGATTGCACAAAAATGCAATAATGTTGTGTGACATTAGGGGTACTCCCTGGCGGCATCTTGCCAACTTTTGTGATACGCTTGCCAAGGAATATCATAATTTGGCGAGGGAATCAAATTTTATAAACAAATTTTTTGTCTTTTTATATCAAATAATATTAGACTGGAGTCAGTAAAAAAATAAATTTAAATTGTTATTGTTTTTATATTCTTGTTATTATTATTATTTTTATATTATATTTTTATTTTATATTATTATTATTTTATTAGTATATTAGTATTAGTATATTATTATTTTTATTTTATATTATTAATGTTTAATTAATAAACATTTTCATTTCTGATCAGGCATCAGTTTAAAATAATCACAAATCAAAAATATGTTTATAATTCTAAAACAAATAAAACATTTCAAGAGAGCAACAAAAATTGTTAGCTTAAAATATATTTATAATCTTAAACCCAGTTTGTTAATGCCAAAAAGAAGAAACTTGATTCTAAAGAACATCTTCTAAATTCACATTTAAAGTCTGATTTTGAAGAACACAATTTTAATGTAAGTTTGAAGATCTAAATTTCAGAAATAAATACTTATTAATAGATTGAAGATCTAAATTTGAGAAATAAATACTTACAAACAGCTGATTTATTCTAATCAGTCAGCTTTTGGTGATATTAAATGAATTTTAAGTGTGCAACAAATAACTATCTTAAATTATATTTAATTACATAATTCTAAGCTGATTATGAAGCACTTAAAATAAGTGTAAAACTGAGACTAAGACTAAGATTCTTGTAAGCAAGTGTATAGCCAATTCGACAAAGTTGTCGACACTTTTCTTGTTCTTTTGCGTTGCAAGCGAAATTTTGCTATTTGCCAGCTTTTTAGCATTGTTGCAACGATTTTCTATGGCTTATTGTGCGGTGCAACGACAGAAGCAGCAGTAGCAGGAGCAGCCTAAGCAGCAGGTAAAGTTGAGATTCAAATAATACGAAATATAGAAATAAAAGTTGCTGTTGTTTTTGTTGTTGTTGTTGTACAACATTGTGCACTGGGACGTGCCACTAAGCAGCAGCCAACATGGCGGAAATCCGTGGCGACAATGCACACGATGAAAACTGGCAGCAGACGTTACGTGAAAAACGTCTACGTGGTGGTGCGGGGGTGTGGCAAGGGGTAAGAGGGTAAGGGGCAGCTGTATAAGGGAGTGGCATTTCAATAGAGTCTGCTTGAATTATTAGGCTTGTTATTGTGTTGGGGCAAAAAAAAAAGGGCAAGATGGAGAAAACATTTTCAACATTAATTTTATTGCGACTTGGCAACAACTTCAAACAATCTACAATTTATTATTCGATTTAGTTGAGTTTCGAAATTGAAAATAATCGGACAGTTTCCGGGCGTATTTCTTTTTGGGTTGCTCAAGAGTTGGATAACAAACAATAAAGTCAGGCAGAGAAATAACTTTTTGTTGGTTAATGTTTTTGACATCGGACAATCAATTTTATTTGATTATTTACCAAAAACTTAATTATTATCGATTGATAGAGGAAACTAGATTGCAATGAAGGCAAAAATACTTGAAAAGTTGGGGAATTGTAGCTTGAAGTTAGAAAAGCTTTTTGGAGTGAAAGAAATGTTTGACTTTATATAAAAATGTAACTTATAAAAGTAATCAACTCAAAATGAGTTAAATTAAAAAAATAAATAAAATAAGTGTATAAATAAAACAAAATAAATTAATAAAAATCATAAAACCAAAATAATTATAATAAATTAAAATAATAAATTTATAAAGCATATTCTAACTAAAAACTAAGCACAGCTAAGAAGCTAAATACACCTAAAAGACTTCATATTATTTCGATCAAATAAACAAAAAAAAAATTGGTTTCAAGTACAAAATATTTAAAGATATTTTTGAGCAAATTTAACTTAATACAACAAATAAAAATAAATGGATTTAATTCGTTTTTCAGCTTCTTCCATATTTGAGATGAACTTGTTTTCATGTATACAAATCGAAGTGATTTATGTTAGACTATTTGTATAATTTTGTATATTGTGTATATTGCTGACAACTATCATTATCTACGTTTGCTGCTACACACACACACACACACGTACACACACACACTCCTTAGTGCCATGCTGTGCTTTGCTGTCAGATGACATCACATTATGAGACCATTAAAATAAATTTCCAAAGCGAGTAGCGTAAATAAATTTTGCTTACGTTGCACGTAACACTTGTAGCAACAACAACAACAGCAAAAGTTCTGCAACAAAAAAGAAACACAACTTTCAGTTGTCAATTTTGCTAACAAATTCAATTTTTATGCGCATCAATTTGAGCACACAGAGATTTCCAAGGACTCAAGAAACGAACGGCTGAGAAATGATGATGAAGGATGATAAAGGAAGAAGTTTTTCCTTCCTGTATTTATGTGCTAAGCAGAGACAAAGATAGAGATGAAGAGTGACAGATAGAGAGAGTGAGAGAGAGAGAGAGAGAGGGAGCGAAAGAGAGAGATAGTTGTGTGCGCCCCAAGCAACTTCCGTCGCATGTCAAAGGATATATTTGTGTAAGCCCGGAAAAAAGGAACGTTTAACTTAAATAGATTTTGATAAATGATATATTAGATATATTTTTATATAAGTACATATGTATATATGTATTTGTGCAACAACAAACTGTATTAAAAATCAAACTCAAATTCATTTAAAAATAAAAAAGATACCCAAAAATATTATTAAAATTGTGCAACGCTTTTAAATAGAATTAAAATTTAATTTTTAATGTCAAAAGATACAAAAAAATTCATTTTTGACAACATGAAAAATAAATTCCACTGTACAGAAAAAAAAACAAATAAAAATGAGGAAGAAGAAGAAGAAGCAGAACACTTGAAGCTGTGCGAAGCACTTGAAGCTTGCCAGACTCTGCTGCGCCTTTCGAGTTGCGAGTATCTTGCCACACGCATGTGAGGCAAGTTCTAAAGAGGCGCATGCAGGGGGGGGCAAGGGGATGGAAGCGTGTTGGAGGTAAGAGCGAGTTGTCATCAGTGCAGCCACCCTAAACGACAGACATGAGGGGCAAACTTGGCAACGACTGCTGTGCAACATCAGCAACTCATCTTTGCCACACTCTCTCGTCTTCGCACTTTGCACTTCACACGGCGGAAGCAGAAGAGCAATAAGAAGAAGAAGAAGCAGAAGTAGAAGAAGTAGAAAAAGCAGCAACAGCAGAAGAAGAAGAAGAAGCTGGTCTCATTTTAATCCATTGAAACAATAAGCAGCTTTGTTCTTTGCCTATTCCAACGAACTTGTCGCCGTGGCTTTAGTAACCGTGCCCCAAGCGTATTTTGTTCTACCCCTTTTCAAATAGCTTCGACAAAACGTTAAATTCAATGCTAAAATTGAGAATGAGCAACTGTTAGATACCCTGTAGAAATGACAATTGAAAGCATACCTAAATTCCAAAAACTCAACCAACATCAAAAACGAAGCTCTAAATTTTTTTTAAGAAGTAGTAAAAGAAATCGATTTATAAAACCACAAGAAAACCTAATACTAAAAAAAATATATAAACCAGTCTAAGCTATATTTAAAATATACAATTTAAAATACCTATAAAAAACACCTAATACTACAAAAAAAAAAAATTTGAACAGTTTTTAACTCTTTTTAAAATTTACAAAAATAATCTAAGACTATTAAAAAAAATTTAAACCAGTTAAATTTTTTTTTAAAACAACAAGAAGCGAAACCAAAATTCCACATTTCTTTAAAAAAAAACAGTGACAGAAATAGGTATTATTAATTTACATAGTAGGAATATCGATAATATATTAGAGATATCCAAAACTTTATTTTTCTATTGCTTTGGTTTGATATGCCAATATTTAAAGATTTTCGGATTTATCAAAAGATTGTAAAAAAATTAATTTGACTATATGCAAACAAAAACATATTAATAATATAAAATATATATGAAAATATTATATATATAAATATAAAAAATTATTAAACCCAATTCCTGCCATTTCTCACCCATTTGCAAAGCAATATTAACCCCAACCGAATCCTTTTCAGCTCACAGGATATGCATAGGCAAAAACAAATAAAAGAGAAAAAGAAGAGAAGAAAGAAAGAGAGAGAAAACAAAACACCAAATGCGGATTTGCGTTTGTTTTTTGAACAGTGGCAACATTTTTGGCCTCGTGTTAAAACTCTTTCGCCGCTTTCAGTGTATTTTTGCTTTACTTGTTTTTGTGTGTTTTTTTTTTCACACACATCGCATTGTTGTCTCAAACGTTGCTGAAGTGCAAAGCAAATGCCAGACAATGAGTGGCGCCGTGTTCCGGGTTGCAAGTTTGGGGGTAAACTTGGCTCGTTGCACGTTGCTAACCCCTACAAAAGAATCCGAAGTTTAGAGTGCAACGCTGCATCCCCTGGCAGCATGTCTCGTGCCTCGTGATGACAACGGCTGCTGAATGGCTTTGAATGGAATCCCCGATGCCCAGTCCGCCCCCTCCTCCCCACCTCACTCCCCTCGATTACCCTTTTCCTATTCTCTCTGATAAGCTGAGCATTAAAAATAGCTACTGGTGTTGCGGCAACCGCATGATTTTGACTTCTTGAGAGTCTTGTCACTTAATGCATGTGGCAATTTTGATAAGAGATGGTTGCAGCTGCTGCTGCTGCTGTTGCTGCTGCTGTCTGTGTTGCAAGTGCCAACGACACCAGCTGAAAGTGCTACTTCAGCAATTAATTATAGCTCATAAAATAAAGTATGAAACTAAGTTTTTGAGTGGAAAACCATTAAAATGTGTCTTGAGCTGCATTTCAAGTTATTTTTAATAGTTAATCGTTTAATTATAAAAGTAAGTATTTTTTGAGTGAAGTTGCCAGCTCAAAGAAGGTATTTAAAAATGCAATTTGCCCTATGTAAATAAAAAATGGGAAGTTGACTCAACTCAGTAAATAGAAAATAAAAACCTGAAGTACATTTTTTGCTGGCTGCTTAAGAAAAAAAGAAGTCGACTTTACTTAAAAATAAATCATATATAAAAAAAATCACTTCATTTCTTTCCTGCCTTTTAGCACTCCAAAAATAATGATAAGCAGCTTTTTTCAGCTCGTTGCACGCCACGTTGCACTTGCAGTCTGTGCAACAGTGGCAAGAACAATTAGTAAAATGCAATAATTTGTATGTCACTTTGTCAATTTAACAGCAAACTGAACTCAGTTTATTGTTGCAAGACAACAATACACACTTTTGGGTTATGCAACACACAAAAATATCCTGCGAGACTGGCAGCAGCAACAAAAGGTATCAAGGTGGCAAGGTGGCAAGTACCTTAATATAGGGTTGAACCAACAAAAAATGCGGTTTATGCTTGTTTTCTTTTTTTTTTTGGCTCTCAACTTGATTAAAATGCAGTCAGGCTGAAATTTATCTTGACTTTGGAATTCCAATTGGGGTTATTCCTTTCTATTCTTCTTCTTCTTCATTATTTTTTTCTCTCTTTTTTTGGTCTTGGCCACAAATGAATTTCTTCATCATTTCCCATTTTGTGTGTGTGTTTTTTCTTGTGGCTTCTTGTGGCTTGTGCCCCCGATAAATACTACGTGCTGCAAACGGCAGAATTGGCAAAATTCGCTTTTGGCTTTTACGTTTCTTGTAATATTTGCGTTATGGGCTTAATGCGTATTTCCTTTCCCCTCCCCCTCCCCCCACCCCTTCCTTAGATTTAGATGCCATTTCATCTCAATGGGGAAATATGGGCGTGTGCACTTAATGAAGCTGCCACACAAAGGCAATAGCCAAAAGCCAAAACTCAAATATTGAACTTATTGATTTAGTGAGACGCGAAAAAAAGTCAACCACTTTTTTTTATATATAACAAACTATAACAAAAATAAGAAGAAGAAGCAGAAAAGTTGCAGCTGCTGTTTATGTTGGTTTAGTCAGCTTAGAACTCAAAGTTTTACTTTCTATTATGAAATGAATCAGTTTGCAGTTGCACATGCAACATCAAAGAAATCATTTTTGCATAAGCCAACAAATTATTGCCGTCAATTTGTGCACTTGGCTCATTAGTTTTGCATTGCCATTGAAATGGCTTTGACTCTTGAGACTTCATTTAAGATGCAACCTGGTTGCCAACTGGTTGTTGCAAGCAGCAAGCAGCAGCCACCAGCAGCTGCCTAATTAAAACATTTGACAGCATTCCAAATTTGTCATTGCAAATCAGCAGCTTAATTCAACTCCCCAACCCGACGCACCCAACTCTGTGGCACACACTTAAATCAGGCCATAACCAGGCACATTTATGGATAGATATATGACACATATATGGATATATATATATATATATGGATATATATGGATATATCTGTACATACATTATGCATTTGTCGGGGCTGTCGAGGCACAGCGTGCAGTCCTCGTTTTGAGTTGCCGTTTATTGAGTCACTTAAAAGCTACGCAAATGAGTTAACACCTGGCAAAGCTGGCAACGTGTTTTGTTCAGCTCTTGGGCGGGTTGTTATGTGTTGTGCAGGGGAGTGTGGGGGGGTGGAGTGGGAAGGTTCGTCGCTGCTTTTGAATGCAAAATTATGCGACAAGCGAGGCGCAAAAACTGTGTGGCACACAAATAGTGTGAGAGACACACACTGCGAATGAGATGGAGATGTTGTTCGTTGTGGCTTCTTGTTGATGGCCTGGCTAATACACTGAGAGAAAAGGCAATAAAAATATCTAAAGCAGAGAATATACATCAAAGTGCAGCAAGTAAATAGATTTGTTTTTCTGTAACATTTTTAGCAAAATTTTATGCATTTAAATTTTTTGTTGGTCAGTTAAAACTTTCAATATTTAATTTATTAATCCGATTTATTTATACGGGAACAACTGATTTAAAATTGTTGTTCTTAATGTGAAGTTGAAATTCTAAACATAATAAGCCTAGAGTAAAAAAAATGAATTCAGTTTTCAATTATAATTTTAACACAATTAAAATTATGTTTATTTTAAAAAAATTAAATCAGTTCTGATTCAGAATTCAACACAATTAAAATGAAGTTTATTTTTAGCGATTGTTTTATGCATATCAATAAAAATCGATTTTTGATCGAAATAAAAGACATAATTAAATAGTTAAAGTCTACCAATTAATAATTAAAATAATTAATATATATAAAATGAGAATCAGACATTAAATTGTCATATTTAATTTTTAATTAATTTTCTATAGCAAGTTTAACAGCTGCTTTCGGCATATTTTCACTGAGCAGCGCTGATTAAGAATGCAATCGTTCTTTATTTTTTTGCAGTGTATGCTATTGCCACATTCACTGTGACTGTGCAACGTTGCCTGCTGTGTGTGGTTATCTGCCACGCCTCGCCGCATGTCACGGCAGCAAATTGGCAGTTTCAGATAAAGATAATGTTATGTTGCAGGCTGAGGCAGAGGCAGGGGCAGAGGCAGAGGCAGAGGATGCTGCTTAAGCTTGAGCAACTGCCACTGCATCTGCAACGCCGGCTTCACTTGCCGCCCATAAATACTTTTACTTTAGTAGGTGTCACATTTCTCTCCTCCTCACCCCCGCTCCGCGACCATTGCTCTGCTGCTCTGACAAATAAAGCCTGCAATTTAAAACGAACATTTTGCGATACCAACAACAATTTTACTCTTTCCACTCCACGCCCTCCTCAGCTGGTCAGCTTCAGCTGCAGCTGCTTCTGGCCACATTAATGTGGGTGGACAGCCATAAAGCATAAGCTCTGCGAGCCATCATTTTTGGCATTTCTCAGCCATATATATATATATATATCGTTATATATAGCACTTTTTTTCGCTAACGACTTTCTACATAATTGCCAATTTCGCAGCAAGGCAACAAAAAAAATATAAAAACAATTTTAAAAGTAATACAACAAAAAGTAAGCAACATTAATAAATTAATTAGTGGAGGATGCGTAAGGAGAGTCAGCCCCATGTCAAGTCCCAAGAAGCCTCCTCCTCTTGGTTGCTCAGCCGAGCGCAGACTCAATTAAAATTACGCAAAGAAACTCGCAGGACTGCCAAATGAGGGCGCGTGTCCAATAAGTGGGCGTGGCACTGGAAGACAGCTGCTGAGTCAAGCTAATAAAACAGCGAGTGTAAGAAGTAAGCCAAGAAAATGGGAATGTAAGCAATGCACTTACATAATTAACCAAAAGACTCTTTTTTAGCGTACTTTAAATATTTAAGCCAAATATTTATGAAAAACTTTAAGTCAATTGGTAATTCGAAAAAGCTTTGGCTTAGAAGTTGTACGAAAACTTTTGAAAATTAGTTTAGAATGTTTTCAGTCTAAGTTGCAATTATTTTTCATCAAATTAAATATTTAAAATATTGTGCAATAGCAACTTAAAAAAACTAACTTACAACACATTTACATAATTAACTATAAAACATTTTTAAGCATACTTTAAATATTAAGGCTAAATATTTATGATATATTTTAAGACAATTGGCAAGTGGAATAAGCTTCGATAATGTGAATTGGCTTAGAAGTTGTTAGAAAACATTTTGAAAATTTGTAACAACAAAATTTAGAATATTTTTGTGAAATAACAACGAAAAGAAATCCCACTTGGAAATGAAAAAGAAGAAAGAACATTAAAAAAACCAATTTTTATTATGCATGCTTTATTTATTGGTAGAGCGATGCAGCAGATATGTTTTCCATATGTGACACTTCTCGATAAAATGATAAAATGTAAGCAGGTGTAGAAAATCACATTTTTAATCGATTTATGGTATAGAAAGTAATTCTTTCAATTATAAACAGCTAGGTAAATCGAAATTAATTTATGCAGGCACGTAAATTCTAAAAGTTTCTGTTGAAATATTACATTTTGTTAAATTAGAATACTTAGCAAAATTCGACTTATTTCAGTTTAGAGTTCCTGTTTCGATTTGACACACGAAACTAAACTAAACTGAGGAGATTGAAATATTGTAAAAGTTAGCTAAATAATTTAAATATTATATTGAAATCACATCCAAGAAATCCAAAATCTCAGCAACTACACCAAAAAAGGTAACCCGTATTTTAAAGCAATTTAAAAGGCAAGCAAAATGCTGCTGATGCCACAG
Source organism: Drosophila fungiperda (assembly GCA_035042345.1). Lineage (NCBI taxonomy): Eukaryota > Metazoa > Arthropoda > Insecta > Diptera > Drosophilidae > Drosophila > Drosophila fungiperda. Next base: position 3,148,284 of record JAWNLM010000145.1, on the reverse strand, counting down.
CAAATGATAATAAGAATATTCATCATAAAAAAAAACACTTAAAATTCAGTTGTTTATGGCTGCCACAACAGCAGAGGGAGCAGCGTGGCAAAGCGTTGCAGGGCGTGTGGGTCAAGGCAGCAATGGCTTTGGGCCTGGTGTGCGAACCAAAGTGAAATTGCGCACATGGCAGGCATTAAGCGAAAATTAATGAAATTTTGCTAGCTGCCAACAGTGGCGAAAGGTGGTTTAGACATGGCTCGAAGCGATGTGAATGTGGAAGTGGATAATGCTGCTCCTGCTGCTGCTGCAACTGCTGCTAGTCCTGCTGTTAGTCCTGCTGCTAGTCCTGCTGCTGCTGCTGCTGCTGCTCTTTATCTCACTGTTATCCTGCCATCAGCCATGAGCCTGATTGAGTTTGATGGCGATTGTATGCGCCAACTGCGTGCCGCTAACTCTAAATCTGCCACTGCCTGTGCCACTGCCACTGCCACTGCCACTGCCACTGCCACTACCACTACCACTACCACTGCTACTGCCTGTGCCACTGTCACTGTCTGTGCCTCTGACTTGATTGCAATTTTCAAAACCAACATCAACTGGCAGGAGCAGTGCGGCGCAGACAGCAGCAGCCTGCGGCCAGACCAGACCAGGCCAGGCCAGCTGCACACCAATCAAACCAATGGCTCTCTGGCAGGTGAATCACTTGATTCTCTGATCCCGTCATTAATGACTCGCGGCACGGCATATTGCCATGCCACATTAGTTGCTTGCCCCCGCATGCTGAATTAATGAGTTGACTTTAAGAGCCATTGAATTTGCAGCACATAAATAACTCTTTCTTGGCCAAATGCAAAAGTCTCTGATAAATTTTTGATTTTTTGACTTGTGCATTTTGCTGAAAATTTTGCATTAATTGTTTGCCAGCCAAATGATTTTTAGCTGCTGGCCAAATGTGATTTACAAGCCAAATAAATGTTTATTCAAAAATTCAGCAAGCTACAAATTAATTATGAATATTTATGAGCATGTTGTAATTATTATTAAATTTATTTAAATTATGATTATATTATTATGTTTGATCTATTCGCAGCCGAAAGCAAGTTTTTGTAATTAAATTTTCGGCATCAATTTGATGAGCAATTTGAATGCCTGAAATTTTTTATTGGCCAATATTTAATTGAACTTCGAGCATTTTGCCGATGGGCTATTTATTTATGGGCATGGCTATATTATATATATATATTTCATATATATTTTGTTATTTTAATTTAAATTTGCTTGTATTTTTAAAAGGCATTAAATTACCTAGAATATCATATAAAAAATGGGCGCGTTTTATATGTAAAAAAATTAATTGAAAGTGTTTTTACCATTATTAATTTGTGCAGAAAAAATATTGCTTAAATCAAACTGAAAATTACTGCTTTCAATATACATAAAAATTAACTATTTTTTTTTTGTCTATTTTTGAAATGCATTTTGAGTATCTGTTTATTCGTTTTCAATTATTCATATTTATGTTATTTTTATATTATAAAAATTTATTTCAAGAAACCATTTTTTCTGTTTCTTTTATTAAAATGCATTTTGAGTATCCCTTATAGAAAAATAAATGTCGCCCAATTTAATAGCTGCTCTTTGATATGGTTTTTTTTATTTTCATAACTATAACTATAACTTTATCTTATTAACTGGCATAAATAGCTCCTTAAAAGCACACTTGCCACATATAAAGCTGCGCCATAAAACCGTAGCAGAAAAATGATTATAGTTTTATGCCACATTTAATGGGCTAATAGCTAACCACAGAAAGGGCCCTTAGCCGGGACTATAATCACATATTGCAGCGCAGAAAAGTATGCTATGAAAATTGCTTAACGTGTTTGTCACAAGAAAAAAGGCTAATGCTTTTTAATGCTGATGCTGATTTGCGGTGTGGCATGTGTGGCATGTGTGGCATGTGCTGCATACTAAAACGATGGCATTATCAACGTGCCACGCCTACCATTTACATTTACAACAACAACAACAAAATAAAATGCTCAAATTGAGTGATGGAAAATTGCTGAAATTAAAAGTAAATAGGCCAACATTTGGTAAATGTTTAACAACAATAGCAAACAGCTGTTGTTGTTGTTGTTGTTGTGTGTAAAAAGTTGAAATCGTTGAAATTGGCGCTGCAATTCGCACACAATCGCCAGTTGGCCATGTTGACCAGTTGGCCATGTTGGCCATGTTGTCATTAAAGACCTCAACTCCCCAACGAACCCAAAACACTATCAGATTTTTGTGATGCTGCCTGCTGCAAGTTGTTGTAGTTGTTGTTGTTGTTGTTGCTATCGCTGTGGTAACCACCAAATGCACAGCAGCAGCAGCAGCAGCAGTGAGCATTTTGCATTTTAATGAGTAAACGTTGATGGGGGGTCGCACACATCTGGCAGCCACTGTTGAAGCTAACACTGTCAGCGTGCCCCAATGGACACAGTTGACGCTGGGATCGCAGCACAATTTCATGTTGGCACTGTGAAAACAAATTTGAACCATAGTTGGACACCCCCAACCCACCTCCACCTCACCCCCTCTCAACCCTTTTTTTTTTGTACTTTTCTTTTGCGTTTTTTGTTGAAAGAATCGCGTCGAACAATTTGTATTTGCAATGTGAAAACAAAATGGCTAACGTGGAGTCAACTCAAAAAGTCCACCTGCTGTTTGAATTGTGTTCAATGTTCGAAAGCGATATTAAGGACAAAAAAAAAAAAGCTGCATTTGTGTATTGTGCATTTTGTATTCACGGCTCAAGGATTTAAATCGTATCCCACAAATGGACACAGCCATTAAGCAGCAGCAGCAAGTGTGCTAAATAGTAAATTATATTCAGCTTTTCAACACTCTTGCGGAAATAAAAAATTAAATTTTAATATTATTTAAGAAATTTAAAAAGCATATTTCCTACATACAAAAGAAAATAATTAACATTAAATTAGTGTAATGAGCTGTGCACAAATCTGTCAAAGATTATCACAAAAATTATCCGATCAATAATCCTTTCATATTTACATATATAAAATGTAAATAAAGGATTAAAAAAAATACGATTTTTTTATTGCGCTGTCATTAATTGAATGTAAATTTCTGCGCAAATTAATTTATAAATCAATATTGATTTAAAGTAAGTCTAAAGTAAATACAGATTTAAATTGTCCAATTTTATTTATATAAAGGAAAAAAGAGCTGTGCAAAATAACGCTCAAAATTGCGGAGCGAAATTTATAACAATTTGCAGCCACAAATTTTATTAGCGCGCCGAGTGCCCCTGGGCATGTGGCATGTGGCAAAATCAAAATCATCAAAATCATTGACATGAAATCATTTCATGGCCCAACTGGCAAGCCACGCACAATTTTAAATGGCCGCACAAAAGGTGCGAGAGGGGGGGGCGTGGCATGTCAATCGTGGTTTGAGATTGATGATTTGTGGCACATTTGTTGCAGCTCAAATCAAGTGGCAAATTCTACTCCTGCTGCTGCTGCGGTTGCTGTTGCTATTTTAGTGTGCGTTTACTGCTCACAAGCAGTGTGAAAATAACTTCAATTTTGCGTGCGCTGCTAATTAGAACATGTCGTGCTGTTTGCTCTTGCTGTGTGTGTGTGTGTGTGTGCGTGTGTGTGTGGGTGTAAATGTGTGCTTTTATTCCTGTTGGTCAACTAACAACAAACGACGCCCACACAAATCACAGCAATCGCTAGCTGACTGCAATAAATAACTGCCGCAATTGAAGTAAATTTCTACACAATAAGAAATAAATGTTGAACATAAAAAGCTGTTCAAATTTCGCTCTAAAATGCAAAGTTGGAAAAATAATATAATTAAATAATACTACATATTTTAGATATTATACTTCTGCTCGTTATGATCCACAATCAGAAATATTTTTTTAAATAAATAAGAAGTGAAAAGAAAGCAATTAAATAAAGATTTTATTTTTGATATGCAAATTAGGCAATTTGATTAGACAAATTTGACATAGCATTCAGCAATTGACACATTGCACAAAGTTTTGCTGTGTGTCATTAGCTGATTGTTATGCCAAAATAACCAAGGATCAATTATAAATTTGGATGTGTTTTAGGATATTTAAATAAGTAAATAAATAGTGCAACACAGAAAAAACCTTGTGTTTTTTTTTTTGCTGTGTAGCTTAGTCACGCCCACTCCTCGACACAGAGTTTGTTTTTTGTAATGCAAATCCACACACACACACACACACACAGGGTGTGCATGGTGAATAGTTGAGACCTTTCGACTTTTCCGGCTTGGCCTGTTGTCCGTCCGTCTGTTTGTCCGTTTGTCCGTTTGTTCATATTATCCGTGCATTGGTGAGTTTATTTTTGCTAGCCGTTGGGTTGGTTATATTGTAATAAACGCAATTTGTGCCATGAATTATTACTGCGGCGTTGGCCAAAACGGATGTGCGAACGCAACCAATACAAATGGCAAAACGGGGCGCAAAATGCAATTGCAAAGCGCTCGCAAGGATTCTTTTTTTTTTATCCCCGTAGCCCTGAGGCAAGTGGCAAGTTTGTTGTTGCTACTTTGTAGTTGTATATTTTCTACACATTTTTTTTTTTTTTTTTTTTTGTTGCAAACACGAACTGACGTAAACTTTAACAAGAACTTTGTAGTTTTCAGTGCAACAACAAATACAATTTTGCACTTTTTTCTTTTGGCATTTAGTGGCCAGCAAAGTTGACTGCTCGGAAAATTGAAAAAGCAATTTATCAAAAAAAAAAAAGAAAAAAAAAGCGCGAAGCAATTGAAAATGGTGTGTTGAATTTTTTATTGATTGATTGATTGGCAGTTTGATTGATATTGATTGCGATAAATTGTATTTTCATTTAAAAAGCGAGCTTGTTTGAGTTGCTAAATGCAATTTAACAGTAAATCGATAAATACATTTTAATGTGTTTGGATTAGTTTAGTTGGCTTATTTATCGAATTGTGATGCTTCAACTACAGATTATTTATAATTATTTTAGCTAGAAATTCATTTAAATATACAATTTGTATTTGGGCTTTTATAATCAAAACAACTAATTAAAAATTCTGCTAATTCGGAAATGTTGCAGACATTCGAAAATACGAAAAATAATTCTGTCAGCGGCAGTTGCAGCCACAAAACTAATCGAAACAGACAAGCGAAACGAAATAAATGGCTAAAAGCCAAAAGCAACGAAAAGCCAGACCTTCATTTCAAGCTAAACGCCTAAGGGACCATTGGTTATACAAAAGGCAAACACAGAAATACACACTCAAATAAACACACACACGCAAACACACACACACACACAAAGGGAGCAAAAAAAAGCCACAAAATGGCGCCCTTTAGATTTGAGTAGCCACGTTTTGTTGCCATGGCAGTAGCAGCAGCCAAAATCTACTCGCAATGCGATTTTCATAGTTGTTGTTGTTGTTGTGTTTAGCCAAAATGGCGGCCAGCGCCGGGCGCAAATGCAATGGCAACAGCATAAAATATAATGGCGTCCAATGATAAATAATGGCGCACATTTGTGCAGTCAAAACAGGAAATGCTCGTAGAAAACTAAGCGACAAATGGAATAATAATGCCAAGTCACAGATGAAGAGAGAGAAAGAGAGAGGGAAAGAGAGAGCAAGCGAGAGAGAGATGTGCACAGCTAGACAAGCTGCCAAAATGCGAAAAGTAAACACAGACAATCGAATGTCGCAACAACCCTTGGCACTCCCCACACCGCCCCCTCGCGTGGCAGGCAACAGCAAAAGTTATGTTTTGCTAAATACTTTGTGGCACAAAAGTTGCCAACAGTTGCGCTTTTTTTTTCTTCTTCTTTTTGGCTCAAACGCTAGACAAAATGCGGCAGCTTTTTCGACATTTTTGGGCTGAGCTGTCAATAAAATGGTTGTTATTGCCGCCAGCCCACAATTTGTTGTTGTTGCCTAACACTGCTGTTGCCACAAGCCGAACTCATTGTAATTCATAGCCATCCTGTGCATAACTTGATCGACTTAAAGTCAAAACAATTTAACTTTGCAGACCGTGAATTATTGCAATACATATTAAATAAATATTGTATTTGAAGTTGGAAAGCGTCTAAATCATATTTTACATTAATCTAACAAATATTGCATAACATTAAAAGTCGGCCTAGACTAATACTAATTTGGCCAAATAATCCAACGTATATGAAATTTATTCTATGGAAACTTTTCTAGTTATGCAATTCCATGTTTATATTTCAGCAAATGATAATAAATATTATTCAAATTTCTTTTTGTCATTTTTCATCACAAATAATCCTTTGCCACAATTATTTTTGAGAATTTCTCAAAAATATATATTTTAGATATTTTGATTATTTGCATTTCAAAATGAAATTTTTTTGGTGCAGCCAACAGTGAAATCTCTACTTTAAAACACTTTTATCTCTGCTTTTATTATTTTAAATTTTGTGCATTTATTTAAAGCAAAATATATCAAACTGTTTAAAACAGCACAAAAAGTCAGCTGAATTTAAACTTTTTAATATTTTGCATGTTATATTTCAGTAATTTTTTTTTTGTTGAATTCGTTTTTGAGTTCTCGAAATGAATGCAAAAATATTGCGCTGAAAACAAATTGAATTTTGATGGCAGCCACTTTTATTGCGTGCAGCTGGAAAAAGGCGTTGGTAAAAAACTGGTTAATACTCTGTTCCAGCGAGTAAGAGTAAAGAGTTTTAAAATTTGTCACATTTGAAAAAAAAAAAACATAAGAGAAAAATGTTTCAGCTTAAACTGAAAGAGATAAAAAAAATGTATGTGGATAAAAGTAAAAAATTCTTCTCTAAAAATAAGGCAATATACATTTTTTCTCACTGCTGCAAACAGAGTGTGGCAAATGTTGTTTATGGCAGCTTTTTAGAGTTAGACTGCTAAAAAAAACAGAAAAAAAACAGCTGCAGAAAACTAATCATAAATACAAAGCCTTTGCCACGCCCAGTTATGGAAACTGTACGCCTCGCTTGACCAGAAAGCAATTCAAATTTTCCACAGCATACTGTAAAGGGGCAAAGAAAACATATGTGAAACAAATTGAAAGCTGTAACAAACAACAAAAACAAACAAACAAACAAACAAACAATAATGTTTGGAAATATATGTTTCTTGTTGGATGTTTACTCGCTTTTGGCATTTGCTGCCTGCTTCACAGAGTATTCATTAAGTGCAAAATCTCATCTCATATCTCTCGAGACTTGTTATCGACTTGCCAAAAATCACATTTGAACCAAAAAAAATCGTAAGTTATTTTTCTTGTTAAATGATATCCATTGATGTAATTTTCATGTATTATTTAATTTATTGTGTGTTGTTTGTCAGCTGTCAAATTTGCTGCTTTGGTTCAAATTAAATGAAAAAAATTTAAGTGATTTTTGGCTATTATTTAATTAAGCCCCAAAAGGCCACAAGGAAAATTTTTTCGTTAGGTGTGTTAAATTGTGCATACAAAAGATTTTTAGAATCAACATTCTTCGCATAGTTCCGCAAACTGACTGCTTAAAAATGCACAATTTCATTTCAAATTCTAAATTTCAATCGATAAAATTGCGACTGTCAGAAAGTTTAATTAAATAAAATAAAACAGTTTACCGATAAGACTAATTCTTGTTTTTAAACCAATTTAACAAGGCGTAATACACTTAATTCCAACAAATAAATAATAGCAATTTTATTTATGTTGCGCATATTTCTTGTAAATAGCTTTAAATAATTTCCAAATAATTAAAATCCACACATAAACCGCAATAATCTCAAGCGTCTGCCTCTTCAAGTAAACCGCACAACAAATACAATTTGAATGTAATTCCAATTAGAATTTTGACAGCCAACACTTTAGCAATGAACAACAACAACAATAACAATAACAACAACAACAACAACAAAATGACTACTTCAGCAATGTAAATGTTAACAATCAAATTGACTGTCAAAATTGTTGGCCAGCTAAGCGATTTGCATTTTTAATTTGGGTTAAGATTGCTCACTTAAATAAGAGTTGAGTGTGTGTGTATATATATATATATATATATATATATGATTCTCTGCATGTGTTTGGTCTTCAAGCAAAAAAAGCCCAGCTGTGTGTGGCAAACTTGTTGTTCTTGTGCATTTTCCATTGTTTTTACAAGTCTTTCGCTGCCACCGAAGGTTGCACAACAAAAACAAAAACAAAAAACATCATCTACAACCAAAAACTAAAATTTAAACACACTCAGAGAAAATGGGTTTTTCAAGTACAGCATTTTGCTGTTCGTATTTTAGGCAGATTTTGTCCTTGAAAGAGATTTTTCTTTAAGACATTTTAATTATTTGATTAAAAATCAATTTGTAAATTTAGCAAAATATTATTACCAGCATTTTGCTGTTCAGGCAATATTTTTTCTTGCATATTTTTAAAGAAATATATAAATTTATGTTGATTAAAAAATAAATCGATAAATTTGGCTTTTAATAAACAGCATGTGAAAATCGAATAGTAACTATGTCGTTTTAAATTCTCTTGCGAAACTTTAACTTTTCTATAACTCCACATTTTTCTTAGAATCAGTTACATAAACTAATTATTTCAGTCGCCAATTTAATCTAACGAAGCCAAATTAATTTTATCTGCAGCTCTACACTCAACGAAATCTAAGCCACACATTAAAATTCAATCACTTAAAACAAATTTAAGCAGTTCTTCTTCAATTAAAAATTGTACTTAATTTTCTTGGTTCTTAACTGATTTTTTACTTATTAACATTCAATCGCTTAAGGCAAATTGAAGCTGCTCCTCTTCAATCAATTTTCTTGATATTTTTTTTCTTGCTGTGCACATTTAATTAATGCCTAAAATACGTAAAATTTTTACGCAAAAATGCTCAGTTGTTTTTCTGTGAGTGCAGTCATACATTAATTTATTTGCGTACAATATATGAATTTTATGTAGCGTAAAACTAAAACTTGCTAAACATTCAGCATGCTCGACTGTCACATTGAAAAGCTTGCAGATGTGCAACTTTCCCTTCTCCTGCCTGATGTGCCCCCCCTTACCCCTTTCGCTTCATAGTGCATATAAAAAAAAGTGTATGCCGCGAAACTTTTCGCTGTGCGATTTCCTCAGCTCTTCAAAATTTAGGCCAAAACACTTTGGAGCCAGAAGAGCAGCACAGCTGCCGCAGTTGCCACAGCAGCAGTGGCAGCTTTTGCTCTTGGCTGCGAGGTCGTGCAACGAATAGATGAATGAATGAATGGGTGGTTGGATGGTTGGATGGATGGATGGATGGCAACTGCTGCAGCCCCAAAATAAGAGCAACAACAACAACAAAAATATCATCCAAAGGCGTGTGAAAAACAAGTAAATAAAATATGCCATAAATGATATTTACTCAATTCTTTATTTTATATATAATTTTCTCATATTTTTGCTCAACGCATGCTTCATAATTCAGCAGCGAAACTTTAGAAATTCAACAAAATATTTAAATGAGAAAAAGGGGAAAAAAATTCTTGGAGAACAATTGCATTTACTTCTTCTCGTTTTTCCTCTAAAAATCATTATTTTTTACTCTTCTCTATTTCGTTGGCATTTCTAATTTATTCGACTGCATTCGCTTTCGACTTTATGTTTAAACATTAGTTAAATAAATAACTAAGCAACGACTCGTAAAAACTAAATGAATAGTTGAATAATGTGAGAATTTACACATTAATTTTGTTTTTTTTTTCGTAGAGTTTTAAAATGATTTATTTTTGTGAGTCTGAATTAAAATTCAGCAAAAATGCAATATTTAACTAAGTTATGACTTTAGTTAGATTTTATCTAGCGCAGAATGTGATTTATTAAGATAAAATTTTAACCAAGAAATGTGCATGAAAAATGTGGAACAAATTCTCGAAGCGCTTTTGAGTTCAACAAATGAAATAAGAAATTCAGTCAGAAATTCTATAGAAATAATAATATTAATAAAAAATAGTAGTAAATACTATAAATAGTTAATTTATTTGTTGGTCTATTTATTTTACTTATTTTATGGAAATCGAATTAGGTTTGACAATGTTTTAAGCACTAGAGAAATTACAACACTTCGGGAAATTTTTGGAGCCATCTTTTAAAATGGCCAAGAACACATTTGAAAAGGGCATATATCTTTTGGTCATACAACATTAATGCTTAATTAAATATGAACCATAAAAATGGCTATATATTTGGGCAAGTTGCAAGTGGCAAGCATGAGTAAAAGCTGAAGCACTTTGCAACGGAATTGTTGCCTTGAGCCTCGCTGAGCTTGTCTTGGCAGAACTTAAGTGTCTTTCTTGCATGCATATAAAACATGAAATTAATGCTTAATTAGGCGAGTAGCTTTTATCTGTCATGTGTGTGTGTGCGAGTGTGTGTGTGTATGGTTATGTAATTATAACTTTGTGAGTTTGGAGTTGGAGCATGGAAAACGACTTGATTTTATGACTTGGCGCGAAAGTCAAACTTCATATTTTGCATATTCATAATTTACGTGACAGAATAAGTAAAAGTTGCACTCACAATATCGTCTTCTTCTTCTTTTTCATCATCTTGTTGCACCCCATTTGTGTTTTTGGGGGCAGTAAAAATTAGTAATACTGTTGCACAGTTGCATGTTTGATGCTCACCAGCTGCATTTTATGACATTTTATCTAAGTACTATTTCAAATATAAGCTTTTAGCTGCACTCGAAACTTTTGTCTGAATTCTCTGAAATTATCTCGACCTTAGTTTTGGTCGGAGTTTTTTTCGCTTTTGTTTGTGGCACACAAAGTTTTTATCGCAAACCCCAAAAATATACAAAATAAATACAAAAGTAAAACATTTACATCCTGTGGGATGCGTAAAGTTTAATAACAGGATGAAGGCACCTAACTTTTTTTCTGTGTTTTCCAATCTTTGAATTGAAGCTGCAACAGCCACCCGTAACTTGCCACTTGCCGCAAGCCACCTGCAGTAAACACGCACACACACACAGTATCAAGGGACAAGCGGAGCGGGGGTGGGGGGGGGGGGGGGGGGGGGGGGGTTGCCACAAACAAGTGCATAGCTATACTTTAATAAAGCTCCCCCCTTTTTTTCTGTTTTCCTGTTTCTGCAACAATGTTGTTTTTTGTGTGTGTTTTGCATGCGTGCAAGTTTTCATTTTTCATGCATCGCATAAATTTCATGCCTCGACCCTTTGTAAATGGCACATAAAACAACAAGGAATAACACAGGAAGCAGCAATTTAAGATATGCGCAACGAGCTTGACTAGGGAATACCCTGCAAACAGCTGGGAATTGATAGAGAAAACTATTGTAGTAATTTTTATACGAATATTTTCTTTAAATTTGTGACAGCTTTTTTTGTGTACTAAACTAAATTTAGAAAGCGTTTACTAGGCTAAGATAAATACATTGTAACTGAATATATAAATATGTATTTATACCTGAGGTAAATGTTTTAATATCATGTACTAGAAATCAAGGTTATATCTTAAGACCTTTTAATACGTTTGTGAATTGGGAAAATGAATTAAACTAAATCTGTGAATCGTTTACTAAGCTAAAAATAAAGACGTTGTTATTGAATGTATAATTATGTAAGTAAGCCTGACATAAATGTTCTTTTATCATGTACGAGAAATCAGGGCTGTACTTTAAGACCATGCACACCATTATTGGTAGGTGTGGAACTTGGGAAAAATTAATAAGCTTCATTTTATCTATATTTTTTATCTAAATTTTAAATCGCTTTTTACTATAAAAAAAATAATATTTGTGCATGAAATAAAATTAGCTATATTTTTGAATAAATTCCAAAATGACTGTCTATTTCACACTTCCGCTTCTTACAAACTATTTACAGGGTATCAGCAATAACAGTTACCCATTCCCTTTTCTCACTCTATTTTTGTTCTTGGCACTTTTACCTTTACCTTTTCCATTTTCATTTATGTTTGCCTGCATGGCCTGTGCATTAAGTGAAGGAATGCCAAAAACATAAAAAAAACAACAACAAAAAAAACAAACATCAACAACAGAAATCAACCCTTGAAGCAGAGCATACATTTTGGCTGTAAAGTTTTTTTGTTGGTCAAAACAATGCGCTTGGCAAATCGCTAAAACAAACACGCGCTCCATTCAAGTAGAGCAATGCAATCATAAGCCACCCCCTCCTCCCCCCCCACCAAATCCTGCAGTTATTCAGCAGTCTTTGAAATCGGTATCAAATCATGCGTTTATTCTTAACAAAGAGCACATTTCGTATGTGGAGTGTGAAAAAGTGTGGGGGGTTTGCGGGTGGTTCTCTTTTAATTGTTATGAGCATTTTACTGTTGGACTTGGCACGCGACCGCATTATAACCCAATCCCTGGCTTGCTCTCTGGCAGAATATTACTCGCTCTCTTTTTCGCTCCCTCTCTCTCTCTCTTTCTGCGTCTGCTCAGCAGCTGTTTGGCATTTTATTTCGTTTCGTAGCGTTTCATTTCAATTCGTTTCACTAGCAGTCTCTCTCCTGACAGCGGTCCTGCTCACTCCAAATCTAACACTCTCACTCTTTCTCTACCCGTCTCCCTCTCTCTGTATGATGTGTATTTGGCGTAGCATTTTAAATGAATGAAAAATGTTTGTCGTAAATTTTTTTGTACTTGGCCTAACAGTAAAATAGAAAATAGCTGAAAAAAAACTAACTAACAAGTTTTGCCTACGCATTGTTAAGTGGTATTTGTTTTTTTTTTCATTTTCTCATATTTTGTTTTTTGGGTTCCATTGTGCTAAATGAATTATGTCTATCTGGCATTTATGTCCTGGCGCGCACAAGTGGCCCAATAGGTCGCTGGTCCCTCTCCGCCCCTCTGGCAACCAATTTATGAGTGTGTAGTTTTTTCTTTTTTTTTTTTCTTTCATTGTTGCCTGTGCGTGACAAACACTGAACTCGAGTTGCAAGTGGAAACAACCGTAGCAATCTGTACTGCCACACACATGTGTGCAACGCATACCAAATATTGAAGTACCCCTCTGATACATGATACATATATATATATGTGTGTGTGTGCATGTGTGTGCATGTGTGTCTAGTTCTGGTTGAATTGCATTGATTGTATTATAGATGGCAAGTGCCTTTGGGATAAGGATAATGATTTTCGAGTCGAGGTATTTGCTGTCAAGTGGCTTGTTGATTTTTCCATTGTTTTTCAAATTAGGACACTTGAGAATTATCGATAGATACAGTTTTTTTTTAGTATCCGCTCTTACTGAGAAATTTGTTGCGCTGAGCAGAGTCTTTTGAATTATAAATAGAGTAAAACTGCAGCTTGCAAAATTATATCTCACAACATGGGTAATCCAGAAGCAGAAGCTTTCAGGCAGAGTTGCTAAGTGATGGGATGAATAACGAGCAATCCCTGTGGCAACACTCAATCAAAATAATCACTTCACAACTTTCATTCACATTTTATGGTGTGGCACTTAAGAAACGCATGAATATTTAATAAGTTCAATCTTCTTTCGAGTGCATTAAGGAAACCAATAATAAAAAAAAAATATGGTGTGCAAAATCCACAGTGGGCAGCGCACAAATAAAGCAGATAAAGTGCAACGAAGTTGTTGCAACTGCAAACATCAATGCATTTATGAAACATTTTTAATTAACTGACAGGCAGGCAGACAGTCAGACGGACAGTCAGACGGACAGACAGGCAGTCACAACTGTAAAAGTCGCAGCTTCCAGCGGGGGAGCAGAGGGAATCCACACTATTCCCAGACCCCAAACGAGACGCAGCCCATCACAATTAGCGAGTCCAATGCGGAAAAAGAGCAGCAAATGAAAACAATGATATAAAAGTGTTCTCGTTGAGACTGATAGACTAGCAGATACTCTGTTTACTATTCTAGAGTTGTGCGGGTTTTCAAAATATTTTTTAAGTTATTGAAAACATAACTTTTGTGTTTTGTAAGAGTAAAAAAAACTAAACTGAAGAATGCTGTTCAATAATTGAGGCAATTCAGGACATTGCTGTGAAAAAATGAGTAGAATTTGGGATCAAATTTGTCTCTGCATAAATCAAGATATAAATATGAAAGGTTCAAGCCAATTCTATCCATATCATCTCCCATTTTAGCGTCTTTAACATGAAGCTTCTAACTTTTAACCTGATTGGATCAGTTTAGAGATTCAAACATCCTTTGAAAATTTTTTTTATTAATTTAATTTATTTTATATTTTATTTTCTTTTAAATTTGCATGTATAATTTAAATATTATTTTTCATTTTTTTTTATTATTTAAAATCGTTGAAAATCGTTTTTTTTTTAAATTGTGTTTAATACAATTTTATATTTTCAACTGCATTTAAAGGGTATATGGCAAAAGCAAATTTTAGCCAGACATTTATCTGATATACGGCTGCTGCTGTGTGTATGTATGCGAGTGTGTGTGTGTGTGTTACGTGTGTATATTTTTCAACAATTGATTAGCCTATCTGTCAGTGAGTTGAACTTTTGTGACTCATGTCAGATTGACAACATTGGCAACATTGGCACCCAATGACATTTGGTCACTTTTGCTTACTCAACGAATCAGCGATGCGGACAAACAGTGAAAGAGACAAGCAGACAGTCAGACAGACAGACAGACAGTCAGTTTGTCAGTGAGGCAGGCAGGCAGGCTATGCTGGAGCAGACATTCAGATTGGTTGACACAATTGATTGGCTGCTCAGTTAAAGTCCTTGGCCATGTTTATTCAGCTGTTAGGAATGCCTCAATATTTGCTTATCGAGTTACACTTGAAATAACTGGCTAGCAAAGCAAACATATACATATATATATATATATGTCTGTATATATATACTTATTTGTGCATACTTTCATCTCTTTGTGATATCCTTAATTACTTGTCAGGACAACAAAATATTTGAGTATCCACAATGGGATACAAGAAACCACAATTTATCCTTGCTTTTCATTTGCAGCATTTTTGGTCTCTGAGGAGAAAAGCCAGCATCAAATTCTCTATTTTTACTGTGTGACTTTTATGGAAAATAGCTTGGAGACATTGTTGAAATTTGATTTGTGTTGTCATCGATTTGTAAAGCATTTTGACATTTCGAAATTTGTTAATGTTTTTAACATTCCAGTTTTCCATATGTTCCCTAAATGTGGTCATAAATATGCTCGCAGTGTATTCCACTAAACGCATTTAGGCATTTTAATTGCTTATCCAAAGCCAAGTTGTGGCTGCTTTGGCTATTAAGGGATTGCTGCTCAAATTGCTCAAATTTAGCCTCAAGATATTTAAACTAAATTATGAGATAACAGACACAGACAGTGACAGATACAGAGAAGAAGAGAGAGAGTGAGAGAGAGTGAGTGACAGAGAGAGAGGGAGATAAAACTTAAAACTGACTATGCAATTATGGAAATATACTTTGAGCTGCGCCTAATTACAAAAACAGTGTCCGAAACTTGTACAACATTTTGACTAAAGATAATTTTAAGTACAAAGTTGGAAAAGGAAGAACAAACAAGAAATTTGAAATCTATTTTAAAGTATTAATTGACTCGCTGCTCTTAATAAACTTTGCTTATTTATTACAATAGGTTATCAACAATATAGAAAATGTATAAAATAAATTCCAACTGACTTCAACTCTTGCCGATTTTACAAGTTTATTCAATATATAAAAAATTGTTGGTTAATAAAAATTGTGTGTATTTTCTCTGAGGGATATAAAATATGTACTGCATAAAAATAATCAAACTTTGTATAAAATATATCAATTGTAAGACTATATCATAAAAATGGTATCTTTAATTGCTTAAGCAAATCGATTTGTATCGTTATATATGCAATTAATACTTAGTTATCGATAAAATGCAATAAACTGTATCTGCTATATCAGAAATTATACTCCACTAATTTAAATCGACTCGACTTTTTATATATATTTACAGACATACTTCAAACGTCCAGTCACAAATCCATTATGCCCGCTCTTTCGATAAATATCGACTATGTTGCTTGCCTATCGACTAGTAAAAAATGTAGAATGTAGACTCACCATTGTGTCCCATATTCGTAATGATGACCCAGAAATCGATGGTCTTGTCAGGGCCCAGTTCCTCGTAGTCCCACTTCTTCTTGACACGCACAGCGCCATTGGTTTCGACCGTTACCCAGGGATTATCGTCACGTATTTTGAACGTTTCCTTATCGGTTTCCTTTTCCAGTTGGAAGACGGATTTGCCCTCGGTGTCGCCATCGGCTTCGGTGAATTCGATACGTTTTGTGGGACGCACAGCTCGTGTCACGCGTCGCTTTTCACGATGATGCGAATGGGCATTGACCTCATCGTGCTCCAGGTGTTGCATGATAAAGGAGACGGGTTCGGGTGCCAGGAATTCGAGCAGCACCTTTGCTGGCTGAGCGCTAAGCAGACTCGGGTAGCGCAGATCGTGGGCAATCACCTCGAGGAGCAGTTCGTTCGTTGAGGGTTCGCCGACCAACATTAGTTCGCCGGTTTGGGGCACAATGATGACCACATTGCTGGGCGATTTCAGGCGATAGGCAATCTTATCGCCATCGGCATCGGTTGCCTCCACCTTACCCAAAATCGCAAATCGCTGCCAACTAACGCTATTGTTGCTGTCCAAATTTTGAGATTTCTTGCCGGCGATGGCGAATTTATAATCCTGCGATTTGAAGATGGGTCGATTATCGTTCTCATCGAGCACAGTGATTTGGATTTTGGACACTGTCTTGTCGAGGCCACCCACATCGGATGCCTCCACGGAGAGATCATAATGGGCACGCTCCTCCCGATCCAATGGACGATTGGTGACCAGCCACACGCCCGCCTCATCATCGCCCTCAATAGTCAGCGACTTGGCATTGGACTGGACATTCTGATTGGCGCGACGCTCCTGGAGGGCGAAGGCATCGTTCACATTGCCATCGATGATGGTGTAGCGCACCTTCTTCGGCTTGGCCAGCTCCTCGTCCAAGATGGACCCACTGAATGCCTGCATGAGGGGTACGCCCCTCACCCGTGTGCCGGCTGGATGATTTTCGCGCACCTCGCCGCTGGCATCGAGCAGGGAGCCGGAGAAGCGCAACATATCCTTGCGATGCATCACAAACAGTTGCAAGCTGTGCGTATTTGTGGCATTTGGCGTCTGTTCGACAACAATCAGCTGCACGGGACGATTGATCAGCGGCGATATATCCGCAGTGGTCATCACAACGCCATCATCCAGCACAGTGAAATACTTGGAGTAATCGCTGTCCAGCATGTGGTAAGCGGCATTTACAGCTGCAGTTGCAGCAGTGGCAACAGTTGCTGCTGTCTTATTGTGCTGCTGCTGCTGCTGGTGTTGCAGCGGATGCGTTTTGAATTTCTTGATGCTAAATCCTGGATAGGTGTCATGTGGCAACACTAGCGACATTTCACTGTGCTGCTGCTGTTGCAGTTGCTGTTGCAGTTGCTGCTGCTGTTGTGGCAAGCTGCTTTCCACGTCGCCCGGACTCCCAGCGAGCATTCGAGCTGCATTCTCAGCGCTGAGTCCGGCATAGCTAGTTGGTGGCTGTTGCTCGGCTGTTGTTGCAACAATTAGCAGCAACATCAGTGGCAGCAACATGTGTCGCATGCTTTTAATGCGTATTCTTTGCGGTTGACATCCTCCTCGCCCCTTGGGCGCCAACGGGCAACGTCGTGCCGCCATTTTTTGACTGGTGGCACGCGTTGAGCGTTGCTGTTGTTGTTGTTGCCTCACTTGTTTTTTTTTTGTATTGTTGTTGTTGTTGTCTTTGTTGCTTGCTGTCTTTGTTTATTTTTGTTTTAAGTTTATTTGTTTTTCCTTTTTTAATTGTTGATTTTACACGTTGCACGTGAATTATTCATCGAGTTTGCTTTTGACCCACTTTGGGCTTTAAATGGGTTAATTTTTACTCTCTGCTTCATCAATTCATTTTTGCTGTTTTAGCTGTGGCAGCCTGAAATGAGACAAATAATAAATTGAGTTAGATAAGAGCATATAGAAAATGTTTTCTATTTTAAAAAAATATATAATAAAATTAAAAGTTAATAATAATTTGTATTGTATTGTAAATAGAATATATAAAAAATAAAATTAATATGGATTCACAAAAGTGTTTTTGTGGTTTTACTTAATTAAAAATTAATTATAAAAAAACCCTAATTTTTCTATGCAACTTTTTTTAGCAATAACTGCATTTACAAATAAATTTACAAATAATATAAGAAAAGCCACACAAATAAATTACTTTCAAGACTGATAAAACTGTCAATTATTTAATTAAAATAATATTTCACTAAAAAATGTCAAATCTAAACTTTTAAACGATTTAATCACAACTACAAATATTCAATTGTAGCAAATATATATAAAATAAATTAATTTTACTTTTGGTTTTGTTGCAAAACGTTGCATTAAATATTTTTATTCTTTTGTTACATTATTTCAATCAATTCAATTAAAATTGCAATATAAAATTGCAATGCCATCAAGCAGAAAAATGTTTAATTTGTATAAATCGAATCGAAATGATTAAATATTTATTGAACAATTTTTAATATATATATAATTATTTGTAATATAATTTTTCAATTAAAAGCACAAAAGGCAGCATATAAATTAAGTGGAACTCTGATGTTGCTTTGACAACAAATAACCAAAAACATTTTCAGAAACTTCATAAAGTTTTTATAGATTTTGTAAGCAAACACAAAGTGCACGACTAGCAAATACCCTGTCACATTAAAATTCAGCAAAAATGCCTCATTCACAAACTAAAATTAAAGTTGAGTTATTTATCTACTAATTTGAAAAAATATTTATTGCACTTTAAATATATTTTATCTACGTCTGATATGCTCAGTTTGAAGTATTTAATGTACACAGGGTATGAAAATTGTGAACCTTTCACATTTTAATTGGTTGTGAGTGCAACATGGCGCACAAAATGTTGCACAAAGCACAAACTTTTTAATGACATTAGCAGAAAATTATCAAATATTCACGAATGTTTTGGCTCACAACCAAACAGGGAAAGAGAGGGAGGGAGAGGGGGTTAGAAACTGTAGCTGTCTCTGTCGCTGACAGCATGTGGCAGAGTCAAGTCTTTTGTGCTGAATTTCAAATGCTTTTTGTTGTTGTTGTTGTTGCAGTTTTGTTGTACTTTTGAGGTGTTTCGTGTTGCCCTTTGATGTGCCTCCCTCCGAGATGACATGCTCTACATAAGTAAGCCTCAACGGCTATTTTATTATTCCAAATTTTGGTTTCTATATTTTTTGTTTTGTTGTATTTTTTTTCCACCCCAAATGTGTGGCACACATGTGTGCCGCCCTTGAAAATGTGTGCTGTGTGTGAACATAATTTTAATTACCCAAGTGCAGATCAGAGTCCGTCCACGCGGCACGCACCCTGTCATTTAGGCCCTAACAAAGGTTCGCTCGGAATTTACAACAGCTGCGCAGGCGCCGCCTCAAAATATCAAAGTACAAATACATACATAGATACATACATATATATATATATACCTACATATTGGTAGTTTCACATTACGCGTCGCTCAATGTGTTGACAATAGTTTTATTTGCTTTTTACGCGTAATTATTGCCAGGATTTCAGCTTCAGCAAATGCACTTTGCTCTAGAGAGAGACAGAGAGAGAATGATATAGAAAGAGAGCAACTGAGTCGTGTCATTAATTTAACGATCAAACATATAACAAGCCACGTTAATTATTGACTTTTGTCAGCAAATGAAACATTGACAAATTGCCAAGTTGATTGCGAGAGTTGTTGCCGCATAATTGCAGCGAGTATTTTTCGAGTCTTCAAATGGGGAGAGTTTTAGAATATATATATATATATATATATAATATATAGGCAACATTTTAAAGTTCAGAATTTTCCTAGTCTACGCAAGGGGAGAGTTTTGGAAATTTTTATATATAATACAAATGCAACATTTTAGAATTCGTATATGAGTAATGTTTTCAGGTTTCGTGGAAGTGAGTAGCAGAAATAAATGCAAGCATCTGTGACTTTTTTTTAAAAAGGGGAGCAACTGACAAATTGTCGGCTTTCCAGTTAATGAGATGTTCATGTAAATGTAAATGTTTTTTATAAATATATATAAAATCAAGTCTCAGCAGCGTTTAAAGGAGGCTTTAGTAAATGCCCAAAGTTGTTGGAGAATAAAAATAAATATAATTAATTCCCGGACAACAAATCAATTTTCAATTCGCTAACACATCTTTATTGGCAACTGGAAATAGTCAACAAACGAGAAATTACATGCTGTAAATATTTTTATTATTTTTATTAGAATATTCTAAATATTATCTGCATCGAGAATAATAAATTAAATCAAAGTGAGCAGCTGGAATAAATGCAAACATCTCTGATTTTTTTTTTTTTTAATGGGCAGCAACTGACAAATTGCCAGCAGCTTAGCTTTTTATATAGATGTACATGTAAATATCACATTTTCTATAAATATTAAAATATAAATATAAACTCAAGTCTTAGCCGCGTTTAACAGATTTTACAGTCAAGCTCAACTAAAGCTTGTAAAAGCTATTTGAGCATAAAAATAAACATAATCAATTCGTTAACAGGAAATAAATTTTCAATTCTCTAACAAATCTTTGTTGGCAAAATCAGTTTGTAAATAGGCTTCGAAGAAAAGCAGTCAACAAATGGGCATTTGCAAGCTGAGATTGTAATTATTATTATTGGGTTTATTTGTTGCAACAAATATTCCTTGCAACAGGAAATGCCTGATAAGTAAATAAATCGAAGTATCAACAACATTTTGTGCTCAACCAAAGTTTATTTAAGATTATTGAAATGCTTTTAGTTAATTAGTATTGCTAATCATTAATGAGAGATTTGAACATTGCATTGAATGTTAATTAACATAATGTAATTTATTATGTTTGTGAAAGACAATTATTAATTGCTTTATAGCAGAGGAAGCATTTCCAGCTACTTTCAAATTGAACTCTTCAATTATCTGTCTATTTATTTATGACGAACATGGCTATAACAACTTGACTTGAATCAAAAATATAAATACTTTTTGGTTATGCAAGTGCTTTTTCCCCTTCCTCTTACATGTCTCTGCACAACCTGATTAAACCCATTCTTAGCCAATTTCAATGGGTATTTTATGATGAAAAAATGAAATCTCAAACAGACAAAATGCTTTTGGCTTTCAGCTCCAACATATCACAAATCACAATTTAAACTCTCCAACTATCTATTTATTTATCTATCTATTTATTTATTTATCTATATATTTATTTAATTATTCGTGTACTAATTATTTACTTATCAAGTGTGCTTAAGTCAAACTCCGATTATTATGCAATTTATGGCAAAAATACAATTGGAATTTGGCTTTGCATATTTCTAGCCACAAATATGCCAATCTTTTTATTGACAAAACAAGCTGGTTTTAATAAATTTTTAATGAAACATGGCAAACAGTACAAAAACAACAATTTGCTGCTGTTCAAATTTAATTTAATATATCGACTTTCGGTTACAGAGAAAGAAATCGGCTGCCATTAAATTGACTACGCAGCAATCAAGTGGACAAACTCAAAGCGCATATTGATATAATTTTGATTGGAATGTTGGCCAAATAGAAACAGAAACGTCAAGTGGTAAACGGAATCAAATGACCATAACGACTTTTTGAGCGGGTGGCCCCAAAAAGAGGGGCAGTAAATAGAATGCGATGAATTTTAATTGCATGTCGATCGAAAATCAATAAAAACTTGATGGGGGGAAAAAGATATGGCTATTGAAATGGGTATTATCGGTATCGATATGGGTACTGGTATTGGTATTGAAGAGCGACAATTAAAGCTTCATTAAGCAAGTTTTTCTTTATGTTTATTATTTGGCATTGGGCCGCATGCAGTTAATAACCGAAATATTTGAGCCATTTCAAATATTTATGGCAACACACAACACAAACACAGACAAAAGGGCTGCCCCGCCAGGCACGCGTTAATTCAATGCAAGCTTTTGTTACTTAACCAATACATTAATAAATAATATTAGTTTGTAGCCTGTTTTTTTTTTCTTTTTTCTTTTTATCTATTTGTCGCCGTTGTTGTTGAGCTACTGAAAACTGGTGTAAAACGCTGCCAACATTTAAAATTCTAATAAACAATGTAAGCGAGCAAAGCAACGCCTTGGCTGAAAAGACAGCCCAAAAGTTATGGCCACAAAAAAATTCAATCAGAATGCATTGGTCGAGAGAGCTCGACTGGAAGATACCCTAAGCACAGTTGTGAATTATATTGACAATAGTTATGAAACATATGAAAATAAGTTTATCAAATACTGAATTTCTTAAAGAAATATGATAAATATATTTGGATGATAATTATATATAAAGGCAGAATATAATAAATTAAATAAGAATGAGTTGGTCGAGAGAGTTCAACTTGAAGATATTCTAAGCACAGCTGTGAACTATATGGAAGACTTATAGATGATAGTTTGTTCAATACAAAAATAAGTATTGTTTAATAAATTCAGTTTTTTGTGTTTCCTCAAGATAGTTCGTGAATAATATGTATAATTTTATTATGTATTTATTTATATTTTAAGGCTAAATATTAAAAAAATTTAAAGATAACCTGACCACAGCTATTAATAACATAACACTTAATTCAATATGAAAAAAAGTTTTTTTTTAACAAATACTGTGTTTTCTAAAGATAGTTATTAAATAATAAATGAATTATATAGAAGGCTTGTGGATAATAGTAAGAAACTGTTTTGTTTAACAAATATTGTTGATAAATAATATATGTCTGTGTTAATTACAAATCTATATTGGAAGGCAGAATATTTGTAATTGTGCCTTTTATTGCTATCTTTAATCCATTTATAACTTGCAAATGAACGCATAGAGTAAAGTTTATCTGGTAATGGTATTTTGTATTATTGCTCTAAAGATTTTGTTCTTCTTGGACTATTTTGACTATTCCTTATGAATAAGATCTTGGAGTCCACATTTTAGTAGTATTGAGGAAGCAAGAACCTTAGCTGAAATAGTCTCTATTAGCTTATTGCAAAGCAATCTTCTGAAGTCACCTCAAGACAGAGTTTGCAGGCAGGACTCTCCGCAATTTTTTAGCCATTGCAGGTTCTGTCTAGTAACCGAAATAATTTTTATTTTTTTTTTTGTAGCTGCACAGAAGATCTTTTGTTATATTTGACTCAATTCTATTGAATCTAAAATGATATTATTCATATCCCCATTTAATGGCATTCAAAAATATATAAAACTTTTATGGGCTCACAAGTGTTTACCCCCTGCCTCTTACATACCTCTGCACAACTTGATTAAACCCATTCTTAGCCAATTTCAATGGGTATTTTTATAATAAAAAGATGAAATATGAAACAGAAATGATGCTGTTGGCTTTCAGCTCCAATCCAGCACAAATCACAAATCACAGCAGGTGGTCATTTGGGCGTTGAATTTTAATCGATTTTAAATTGCTGGCAGCGTGTGCGGAGGTGGGTCTGACAAAAGAGCCGCAAGCGTTGCCCCATTGGGCGTGGCAAATGGACCTTAATATTTGCCTAACAAAGCTGAACTGAAGCCCCAAAGTCAAATTAACGATTAATCCACAAAACAAGTAATTAATGTTTGTGCAGAGTGTTTCAAACAATTTAATTAAACAAGAAAAGTAAAGTAAAAATATTATTTTGAAATAGAGTACAAAAAATATTATTCTATTTATTTTCCACAGCATATCAAACATCACTTATATATATATATATTTTTTTTTTTATGTTTTTATGTAAATTGATTTAAGCCCATAAATCCTTCGCCGTCGAATCTTGCTATCAACTTTGGTGTTTAACAGAAAAAAAACAATCTGTTTTTTTTTAAGCCTTTGTCAGAGTTTTTTGTGTGACCAGCTTTGGGCTGGTATTCGGCATCAATCAAATCAATGGTTGCATAAATATGCATATCTAAAGCAAATCAAATTCCAATAAACAATTTAATTTATTCATTTATGCCAAAATGTAACGCGACGCCGCAGTTTATTTATTTTTTTTCTTCCATCTCGAAACGTTTAAAACTAGTTTTTATATTCGGTTTTTATCTTTTGGTTTTTTAATTAAGTGCCACTAAAAAATTTGCCTTTATATGCGACGAAACGGAATCAAAGAGACCAAAGTAAAAAAAAAAAAAAAAAACGACTTCATATTGATTAATCAGCTGCGCTGCGAATCGCAAATGAATTTTGACGCCAATCAAATTAGTGAAAACAATGAATTTATTTAGTTTTCCAAAAACTGAATATATATATATATATAAAAGAGGCCAAAACAAATCGTAAACGACTTGCAACAAGCACAGATCTCAATCTTGATGGCAAACAACGGGTTTGATTATTAACATTATTCAAATTTCCAATTGACAATTTGTTGTTTAAAGTAGCTGCTTTTGGGCAAACTGTAAACTGATTAGTAGATCGCATAGACAACACCCATTGATGGAGAGCGAAGAATTTGTTTACCATTTTTCAGCATGTTTTTTTTTACCAAATTTCCAACGCTAATTGCAATTAAGATGAGCACCAAAAGATAAACCCAAAAAGAGGTGACAAATAAATTGATGTTGACAACAAAAAATACACACAGAAAACAATCAGCGATGAGAACAAAAAACCAAACAACTCGAAAGGCGTCGAAAGTGAATGGCAACTCTTCTTCTTCTTATAGCTGCTGCCACTTCTTGTTGGGGCATGTGGGCGTTGCTCGTAAATAATCTATTGGAATTTGGCTTTGGGCATTTTATGGTCATTTGTCAGGTGTCAAATTGCGTTTGTTGCTGTTATTCAGCTACTGGACAAATTTTTAATGACACAAAAATTTAACAAACAAATTGCTGAAGTGAATAAAATTGCATATTGAATTTCAAAATAGCTTTAGATTTTTAGCATATATTTTTTATATATATATATGTTTATATATATATATATAGTTGGTTTATACGCAAATTTGGGGACATAAAAATGACAGCTTTAAATTTTTGACTTAGCTTAAAAATTGAGTGCTTTTTTGTACTATATTTTTGGCCAGTTCAACAACCTTTTTTAACCTTTTTGCCATAATGAGTATTTAGCGGAAATCATTATTAAATCATACAAAAATTGGGCCTTTTTTTGAATGGGTTTTCTAAGCAATTGCTGCGGGCTCAACCCCAAAATGTGTAAGAAATTATGTAAATTGAAACTAAGCATTTAGCGGGTAATTTAAAGCGTACAATAGGGAAGCACCGCACAACACACACACACGGGCACACACACACACATTGTCTGTGTGCAGCTTGGCATGAATTATTCAAGTACACTTTATCAACGCGACGTCCTGTAAAAATGAAGGGTTTTTGGTTTTCTCTATTTATACGCTGAACCCATTTCAAATTGCATAAAAACGGGTATATTGCAGGTAGGGAAAAGCAAGCTTATGAAACACAATATATATTATTGATAAACATCAGAAGTTGTATCGATTTAGCTGTGACTTTTTATCTTTGTAAGTAAGTCGATATCAGAGCTTAAAAGAGCTGGAGAACTTAAAGTTGGAATTCGATTATTGCATATTGTAAAGCTTATTTAGTTGTATCGATAACTTTACACATTATGCAAATATCAATGTAAATCAATAATAATAAAGTTAAAATTTTAATAATAATAACCCTTTTTTGTGAAATGCTTTAGTGAAGTGTTTTTAATAGTGAATTTAATAGCTTTCAGTTTTTTACAAAAAGCAATTTCTATTTACTCTAAATTTTTAGGAATAGAACTATCTGTATTTAATTTAATCGATAGCTTTCTGCGTTTTACAAATACCTTTTTTTATATACAATAAAAGTCAGCATTTTAATCAACTGTATTTAATTTAATCAATTGCTGCCTGTATTTCACAATTATCGATTTCTATCAACAATCACAACTTTAAAAATAGAGCTTTCTTATGATGTTTATTATTGATGATTGATAATAATGATGATGATAAATATTTTGACAAAGTTATTTTCAACTTAATTTGTCAAAATATTAAATAAAATTAAATAAATAAAATGTAAATAATTTACTATTATAAATATTTATCAAAATTATATTTTGCATTTCTGCATTTTCTGCATACATTCGCGACTGAATAACAGGGTATCTCCTAGTTGAGCATTCTCTACAACATGCGTCCTACTTGTTATGTTTTTTTTTTTGGTGCTCTTGTTGTTGCAGCGCGTGGCACTCACAATCTGACAGCACAATACGTGTGATGAACAAATTCTGCCCAACTCACCCCTACAGAGAGGGGCGCAAAAGCACGCGCAAATCTGCTCTCAAATCCCAAATGCACTAGACACACACAGCCAGACATGCACACACACACAAGCCAGACACACACTATAATATATATATATATATATATATATATATATATATGTATGTATACAGGTAGTCAACCACAGCGGACATTTGAAAATAAATAGAATACAAAAGGCGGAAATATTTAGGTTTGGGTTTTAGGTTTTGGGCACGGCGCCTGTTTAGACAAGGGGTGTGCAAGGGTGTGCAAGTGTGTGTGTGTGCGAGTGTGTTGTGTCTAGGGAGGAGTGCGACTGAGGGTCGCCTATTATATCCGGCACGGATGACAAACGAAGTGCTTCATCAAACATGAATTGGACAAGGATTGCCAATGAGTGAAAAAGAGAAAGAGAATCGAAAAGTTGTCAAAATGAGGTCCTTTTCAAAGGACAAAACGTGAACAAGGAAGAAAGAAAGAGAGAGACA
This sequence comes from Drosophila fungiperda, assembly GCA_035042345.1. NCBI lineage: Eukaryota > Metazoa > Arthropoda > Insecta > Diptera > Drosophilidae > Drosophila > Drosophila fungiperda. Next base: position 3,121,375 of record JAWNLM010000145.1, on the reverse strand, counting down.
GATTGGATGCAGAGCAGATAATGATTAATTGAGCTGTTCTTTGGCTATTTAAATGCAAAATATTCGAATGACAGATTTCCCGATTCTTTTGCAGCGTAAAACTCATTAATGCAGGCCATATTTATTGGCCACGTCAACAAGCACAAAGATACAAGCGCAAATATTTGGGGGCCTGAGGCAGACAATTGCCTCTTGTCTGCTGGGAAACGTGCTCATAAATAAAGTCATTACGCACTTTTCACAGTGTACTTCACGTGCCAAAAGATGCAAATATTTGCATATCATACGCGCGATGCCCAAAGGCAACAAATGCGAGAAAAAAGAGAGAGAAACCCGTCGAAAGGGGAAGAAAAGGCAAAAACACAGTAGCCAGGCTCGTCTTGGCCAGGTAACACGAGACTCTTAACTGGTCTGTCGGCTCCTGTCAGGTAGGCAGACCAGACCAGCTTGTAGCCCTACAAATTACGTGTTAACAACATTTGGTGACACGCCTCTGCTGCTGCTGCTGCAACACACACACATGTGCGCAGCCAGAGTTGCCCCTAATTGGAAATTCAGCGATAATGATGACTCTGAGCTGCACCTTAAGCCGCTTACGATTGGCCCACAAGCAACACGCTCCGATGCTCTTGTTGTGGCAAGCAGGTAGCGCCTACTTACCACTAACTGAATTGTTGTTTGTTGTTGTTTTTGTTTTTTTAGTTTCTTTTCTTTCACACATTTTTTTTAATACTAATTTATCACTGCCAGCTTATTCAGCAATCGTCTAAGCTGCTGATTTGTATGGGAAAATGTCTTAAGTTGAAATCATTTAAATGTTGACAACTTTATAGAAATGTTTTTTTACATAAATTGTTGAGCGAGTTTTCAGATTAAGTTGTTGGTTTATTTAGAAGAAGTTTTGAACAAGTTATAACTGTGAAAAGACTTAATCTAGCTGGCCAGAATTGGGAATGAAACTTTTATGCTAAAGCATTGATTAAAACTGGTAACTGGATTAGAAATTAAGTTTTTATTTAAATAAATATTTAAACGAAGCAATTTAAAAAGTTTATATAATGAAACCAAATAATAATCCCTACTAGAAACAGCAAGCGAATTACCATAAAAATATAGTCCAAATCCTTTGAATACTAAATACTAAATTTATTATAATTTAAATCATGCGCGTAATTTAACAATTAGTAAGAATTCAGATACAAAATAAACAGCTTAGCGCAGAAAATGTTGCAATTGCGAGTGAAACAAAGCGAAACACTAATTATTAATGTGTTTACTGTACTTATTGTGTTTACTGTATTTACTGTATTTATAATATGCGATTACAAAACAAATTTCCATTAAAAGCTCATTAAATGGAGTTCCCCAAGGCTTCAGCAATTTTCAGTCTTTTCGCTGTGCGTGTTCTAATCACAATTTGGTCCGATCAAAACGAGCCTTTTGGCTACATATCTGAGCAGAGCAATTAAATTCCAATGGGGCACCTGACTCCTCCCTACACCCTCCATCACACTGCCCCTCCCCAACGTTTAGCTTTGGCAACGCCCTCCTTTTATGCCTTGTGCCGCCTTTTAACTGGCTTCCTGGAAGCTGTTTGCTTGAAATTAACTTCTTTTTTTTTTCTTCTTGCTTCTCTCTCAATTTTTTTCGTTTTCTTTGAGTGCCTTGAACGCCTGCAAGGTGTTGACTAGAGGTAATAACACCTTAATTAAATTTGCAGACAGCTCCACAAAAACAAAAAAAAAAAGAGAGCGCAAAAAAATCTGCAAGAGAAAGAAAAATCGCTTTGCGTGCAAAATGGCAAATTCCTTTGAGTGCCATTAAGAGAGAAGTTGGCCAATTGCTGATTACATTGTTGCTGTTGCAGTGGAATTAAGTAATTTAAATATATTGCGTTTAACATGCAATGTTTAAAGTGCGATTTGAACGGCTTCCCCCTGAAGCAATACAAATCACCAATAACTAATTACACATTTCACATTTGTGAAGAACGTTGGATTTTTGTTGATGATTTGTGTTTCCCTTTTGGCCGTTGAGTGCTGAGTGCTGAATCATGCATGAAATGTGACCAAAAATGGGAAACAAACCATGTCGAAGTGCTGGTAATTATAATACTAGAAACTCTGATACCCTGTAAGCAATTTTGAGAATGCTGAAGAAAAATTAAACTGAAATTTTGAATACTTCAAATGCCTACTACTTTTCACAACCTTGATTTTTCTTATTTTAATTTGAGTACATTTTTAAAACATTTAGATAAAATATGTTTAATTTTCTGGGCGTTTCAATTTTAGATCTAACTTTTGAAATGGTTAAATAGGCTTGTTGAAAAAAACATTGTAGGAAGCCTCCCGAAGAAAAACAAAAATTGAAAGCTGGTTTTTGTTTTGTTAATGGATTGTCAGCTCAGTAAACATTCTCTAGCTTTATTAAGATTTCTTTAATATATTTATATATTTAATTTGGCACATAATTTTCAACCCTGACAACTACTCAGATTCTCTCAGTAATTGTCAATTTTCCTGCTTTTTTTTCTGGCAGTTGTTTCTGTGTAAGACTCAAGTCAAATTATATTTGTCAGTTAAGCAGAACTTTGGATTAAAAACAATTTTATTCTACCTAACAACTTTAAATATTTAATTTATTTTATTTTGTATATCTGAGTTAAATTTAAATAAAAAAAATAGTACTGAATTTCCACTTCCTTTATCCGGTTTAACTTGAGCTGCAATTGCTACTTTAATTTTCTTCATGCTGACTAACAAACTAGATAGAAATCAAATCAGAGACATCCTTTGATGTTTACTGCAATCCTTTAGACATTCTTTTGCCAGACTAAGAGGCAAGTAAATAGAATATATATTTTTAGATTTTTATTTTCTTCTTTTTTTACAGGGTATAAGAAGAGCAAAAGAAAAGTGCAAACTTGCAGCAACCCCAAGTGCAACAGCAGCAGCAACAAATTGCACAAGCTGCTGGCAATGTGCCCAAGCAACAGCAGCAGCAACTACAACAACAACAACAACAACAACAACAGCAGCAGATACAATGATGAGTGTCTGTTTGTAGACCCCTTCCTCTCCCTCTTCCTCTCCCTCTTTTCCTACTACTTGGCCCATTGAGCACCTTCCGTCGCTGCCTGGCCGCACTTCCGGCAACGTCATCGTCGCTGTTGTTGTTGCAGTTGTTGTTGCAGTTGTTGTTGCCGCGTCGCGTCGCGTCGCGTCGCAAAAAGTGCAATGCACTAAAATTGAATTTAAACAAAAAGAAAATGTACAATACAAAAACAAAAGCAACAGCAGAAGTAGAACGCAAAATGTTTTATCGAAGGGTGCAGAGAGGGGGGGAGAGGCACACAGCAGCGCAGAGAGGGGAAGGTAGAGAAATACTTTGGCTCGCCTCAAATCAATACGAATACGAATACGAATGAATGTGAATGTGAATGCATTCACTATTGAGGTAGGGTGTTTTCAAATGCACAGCACAGCTAAAAAGGCCATTCAACTTGCAACGTTTGTGGCATGTAGAGGGTTGTTGCATGCCTCACTCCAACATACTATCTCTCTCTCTCTCTCTCTCACTCTTTGTTCGCAATTGTGTAACTAGCATCAAGGTTAAATATTTGCATTTTTATAGCATTTTTGTTTACATTCCATTTAACTGGCTGTTTTCCTTTGTTTTCATTTATTTTTCACACTCACTGCGACAGTCAGCTGCAAAAGTATATTGATTTTGCATAATGTTTTCTTTTTTTTGTGGGGGTTTGTTTGCTTTCTGTTGTCGAGAAAACCAATCAAATTTTACTAATTAAAAACATAAATATTCTTTTATTGAAACTATATCCATCAAATCATATCTAAAATAAATATGGGCTTCATCAATAATATTTAATATATTTATTCTGCTATTAAAAAAAAAAAAACTTAAGACAGATAAATTGGAAAAAAAATTAGTTTCTGCTAAATTGTGTATTACAATTCAGAAGCGTATTGAGAGCAATTGGATTGATTTAGAGTCTGGTTTATATTAATCCTGAAAGCAAAATGTAAATAATATTCCTTACTTATTGAATTGCTTGCAGAAAACATGCTTAAAAATGCTGTGCAAAACTTGAAAGTTAAATTCAAATACCAAAGGTTTACCTAAAAAAAAAACTATAAAAAATAACAAATAAATTGAATTAAAATACCCTCGAGAAGGATATATAAAAAAAATAAACATTTAATAAAGAATAAAAAATACGCTCAATAATAAAATAAAATATATAAATAACAATAGGAAAAAATCAATTCAAAATATACCCGCAACTGGGGTGCATAAAAAATAAGCATAAATAACAATAAAATATTTATCTTTATCTCCATTAAAGAGACGTCGAAGCGAATTAAGTGGAATATTCGATTTAATTCCCTTTTGAAATGCAACTAACATTTTGCGAGTGTCCTGCGGCAATTCCATTGATTGTCTGCTGCGCTGCGGCGCTGGTCGTCTTAATCCACCTCCAGCATATAACAAACTCTCTTGCTCCCCTCTTTCTACCACTCTCCTTCTCGCCCTTTCTCTCCCTCCTTCTGTCGCTCTCATGTTACATTTTTTGCTTTGTTCACGTATTTATGCGCAGCGACGCTGTTGCTGTCATTTCTTCTTTGTTGTTGTTGCTGCCGCTGCGGCTGCTCTGAATGAATTTTACATTTTATATCACTCTTCTTTCATTCCTTTTCCTTTTATTTTTTTTAGCCTGTGCCGGCTACGAGCGTGGGGAGGGGGTGTCCCAGCACACGTGTGTGTGTGTGTGTCACATCCAGTCATAACTTTTTTTTTCCTTTCTTCTTTTTTGCTTTACTTTTTTTTTTTGTTTTGCGTATACGATTTGTCAGAAGTATTGCCGCACTCAGGTTGCTATTTGTCGTCGCCTAACCCCCGCCACTCACCCCTTCATTCGACAACGCACCTCTCGTCCTCTCTCTCTCCCTCTGTCTCTCTACGGCATCATTATTGCCACCCTGCTAGGGAAAAGAAAATAAAAAGGATGCTTTGCGCTCAACTCACACAGAAATATCACATGCGAATTCTGCCGCCTGTCCCAAAGGGAAGCTTTCTCTTTCTCTCTCTCTCTCTCTCTCTTTATATGTGTGTGTGTTTCTCTAATAGTAGCCGCAATGCCGGCAAAAAAAAAGAGGGCAATCACCCGTAGCAGAATCTTTGAAATTGCCTTTGACTATGATTTTAGCTTGGGGTTGCAATTTCGATTGATTTTCAGCTTTCTTGGAGTCTACTTGCAGTGTTAATATTCTCTCTCTCTATGTGTGTGTGATTGTGTGTGTGTGTGCACTTTGCTTCCTTGTCTTTGTCTTTGAGCGACCCGCACAGCTCTTTCGTTTGGCATACAGCGGCTTGATTTGCAGCTGCTGCCAATTTGTTGCAAGTGCCACTTGGCGAATAAATACAGCAAGCGTCGGAGTTGCTGCCTCTGCTGATGTTGCCTCTACTCATATTTGACACAATATGCAGATTAGCTGCTAAAACCAACTGCCTCCGCTTCAAACTTTAAGCGACTGCGGCTGCTGCTGTTGCAGCCACTTAAGTTTGATTGATTGTCGTGTGGACAGCAAACAACAGCAACAACACTTTCTGTTTGTTTGCTTAGCTTACCCTTCCCTTACCCCACACCCCACTCTTCACTCCTCTCCGGAGTCGGCAAACACAAAGAGTCCCCAGATAAATGTTGCCCCCAAAACGTAACATGAAAGTTTGCAAATTTGCGTTGTGCGGTTAATATATCAAAATGCTTAAGCAAAACTGACAAATTTGCAGGGATAAAGATCTGAACTGGTTTTCATTTAATTAGAAAATACTTTGAATTTTTACAAAAAAATATTAAGCTAGAATTTCTAAAAGTATCGAGAAAATTCTTAGATAGAAAACTAGCAGAAAACAAATTAATTTTTGTTGTAGTAGTTAAATTATTTAGTTTTTTTGATAGTTAATTAAACTTAAAAAATTAAAGTAAGATTTTTCTTTTGATTTTTTAATATTAATAATTCTAGATATTGTTATAAATTTTTAAAATAATAAATAAATAAAGACCGATTAATTTTTTAAATAAGAAAATTGTATATATATTTTTTTTCTATCTGGCAATTTTACTATCAATATGAATTTTCCAGCAAAATCTTTATAGCAAATACAAATTTGCTGCAAGTTCAAACTGTGCTTTAATCGCAGTCAATTTTTATGCATTTTTGCTTAAAACTGAACAAAAAAAAAATACGCACAGAGGGGATATGGGGTAAGGCGAAGGGAAATGGAAATGGAGTAATTCTGATGAGCTCTGTAAACTGCGTGCGGGTCTTGCGTATAATTGCTGTTGCCAGCTAATAAATTTTAATTGTCCTCAATTAGCAACGGAATGCAGTGGAAAATTTACAAAAAAAATACCAACAAAATCGACAAAAAAAAAATGAAGAGCAATGCAAATTGGCGGGTGTTGCACAGCTTGTGGCAAGACCTTCGCCGCCAAGCGGATGTGGCAAATGCAAAAAAGTATTATTAAAATATGCATTAGAGAACAACTCATTAAAGAGTCAGCCGAACTGACAAATAATGCATGCCACAAATATGAACAGCATGCCAAAGGCACATTTTCAAGATGCAACTGTGCAACAGAGGCTGGATAACATGCGGTTCACATGTGTGGACAGCTCAGCAAAGAATTTCATTCATAAAGATTGAGTTTTATTGCCACAAAATTAAAGGCAAAGGCGAAGGCGGTTGCAGGTCAAAAGTGAAGCCAGAGACGGACAGGCAGACCGACAGATGGACGGGCAGATGGACAGGCATACTAAGATTTATTGGCATTAAATATGGGCAGGGTACGCCCCTGAAATACCCAAGAGAAATACCAAAAAGAAAAAAAACAGACGACTGTCAAACAACACACTTAAAATCCGAAAAGAACTTTGCAAAAGTAAATAAATAATAAAAGGAAAACAAAAATATATATAAATAAAATGCAGTCAAAGGATTGCCAGCAAATGGAAATTCTACAAAAATATGTTGCAGTTGAAAATAGTAAATTGGTTATTTGAGTAAACAGCAAAGCATGTTGTTTGCAACTTGATGTTGCACAGCTCAAACAGCTGCAAATAACAAACAGCAAAAGTTTGAAACTCTTTTCCAATCAACATCAAAAATGTTCTCATTTCCCTGTTTTTGGAATACAATAAAATAACTGTGAAACTCAGAATCGGGAAAAAACTCATTTTTGACGCCACATTGTTGCCAGTCGCAATCAGTAAAACTTTAAGTTAAACAAGCTACTTTGTTGCATAGAAAATCTAAGATGAAACTTGCTAACAAACTTTTAACAGATAAGAATAGACGAGAAAAGTTGAAAACAATTCAATATCAAGATTATGCAAGAGTTGTGGAAAACAGGTATTCGAGACAATATTTAAAATCGCACAATCAGTTAAGATTGAACGACTAAACTAGGTATAGTCTATAGATTTTAAAGATGTATCCTTATTCTGTTCTAGCTAATTGTCGAATTTCCAGTCTGCTTGTCAGTTTGGGTTCCGGTTTGAATCCCTAATTCCAACTCTCATTGTATAGAAAATATCTAGGATTTAATGAAGTGACTGTGCAACCCTTTTAGCAATCCAGCTATTTATTTACTATACAGCTCTATCCCCATCAGATCTCCACATCTAGAACCTTTAATCATTTAATTTTATTAATATATTTATTTAGATTTTATTCTTTTTAATCTTATATATAAGCTTGATAAAGCTTAATATAAATAATATAAATATATAATTTATCAATTTATTTATCAATTATAAAATTATAATATTAATCTGCCTGCTTGCTAAATTATAAATAAGATAAAATGAGCAATAAATGCTCCAAAACTACAAGCACCAAAAATATATAATTATTTATAACCAACTTGTCAATGTTTTATTACAATAATTACCTATTATAATATTTCTTCTTTTAAATACATATAAAATAAGCCACAAGCAAATGCTTAACTTTTCTAAATAATTGCTTAGCTTAATTATTAACTAATATAAAATTTAAAATTAGCAAATTTAGCACAGACAAAAAATGAAAATCCCCATTAAAGGTCAGAATGATGAATTTACGGCATTTTGCTGTATAAACAAAGTAGATAAATTAAATTTATTATGCAGCAATCATAGCAAGCCGAACGAATGAACAAAACGTGCGTTGAAGAAAACAAAAAGAAGTATTAAAAAAAAAAATCAAGAATGGAAGTTAAACTTTGGCTTCGAGTTCAAACAAATTGCATTTGCGGCTGCAGACTTGTCGCTTGAGTGGAAAATTGCTGCCTGAATTTGATATAGACAATTAGAGGTGCAGCAAACTACAAAAAAAAACTAAAAACAACAACAAAATGGCAAAAAATTAACTGCATATGAATGATAATTATGTTGATGAGGACGGGAGACTATTGCTGCTGCTGCTGCTGCTGTTGCAAGTTGCATAGCTCCCTTTGCAGCATATTTTGCATACAGTTTTTTTTTTTATTATTTTGCTTTCAATTTGACCGCAAAGAAAATATGCAAAAAAAAAGCCAATCAATAGTTATGACCCAATATTTCACGTGTTCTTCTTGCACTTCTCGCGCCGCCGATCAATGAATATATATATATATAAATTTTTTTTTCTTTGCAGGTTTTTTTTCGCTGTTGCCACAGTTCCGACCGCAATAAGTCAAATGTGAGGCCAGCGAGTCTTTATTATGTGCAACGCGCCAACCGCAGAGAAGAGCCCTCTTCAAAAGTTGCAACAACAGCAACAACAACAGCAACAAGCGGCGGCAAGTTGGCGTCTCTCTTGCATTTGCGGCAGATAAGTCAATTATATTGACTTGGCCAAAAAGGAACTGAAACAAGCCACAAAGCCAATATCAAAGCTGCTCTCAAAGGTGGCAAAGAAGTTTGTGTTTCTTCTTCTTTTGTTTGCACTTTTGTTGTTGTCATCATTTTTTTTGTTCCTTATTTTTTTTTGCTGTCTGAAATATTCCCACAGCGAATTATTATTATTATTTTTGTTTTTTGGGTTTTACTGGGATGTGGACCAAGGCGATAACATCAACACAGCTGCCAATGGCTGTCAATGGCTCAAAACACGTCGCACAGTGGAACGAAAACTGTTTAGCGAGTGATGAAAATGTTTTTTGCTTTGTTCAAGAATTAAAAGCTTGGACAACATTTTAGGTAATATCTATTATGATAAAATATATTCTTTACTTTGTATTTTAATAATAACACTCTTTTATCAAATGGAGAAGTTGGTAAATTGGGTTTGCAGGAAGCTCGTATTGTTTTGGGATATATATTAGCATTATGCATACTATTTTAGTTCCACTAGGTTGCTGGAAAATCGATAACATCGATAAATGCGCATATCCCCTAGAATACTTTATAAATATTTATATTATTATTATATGTATAGTCATAGTTTGGTGCATAGATTACTTTACTTTACTTTAGTGGGAAAGAAATCTTTAGGCCTTTGGTCCTACCCCCATGAAATCGATGAAACCGATAAATTCACAGCTCCCTTAGAACTTTACTTCCAGAGTCACCGAATTTTAAGTTTATATTATTGGCGCCCTTTAACATATGTAAAATATTTAAGCCACTTTCAACACTATAAAAATATTATTTTATTATTATTTCGCTTAACGGAGGAAGTCTCAAAATTCCATTAATCCCTCAAAATGTCTATCCAAATTAGCTAAATTTAACCTATACATTTTTAATAGACTTCCTCACAGATTGTTGAACAAGTTTCCAGTTTCCCAAATCTGTCACAGTTTTAGAGCTAGATTAATATAATTTGAAGGAAACTAGATATTTCAGCCAGCCACACTAATATTTGCACCACTGTGCAACTCTGTGCCACACTTTGCTCATGCTCCTACACCTCCTCCCCTCCTTCCTCTATTGTTTGTTTGCCAGACGCGGCTTTATTATTTTCTGACTGGCACGTAGATTTATGTATATATTATTTTGTTGTTGTTGTTGTTGTTCTTCATAAAGCATCTTCGAAACGCTTTCAGGCTTTCTTTTGTTGTTGTTGTAGTTTTTGTTGTTTTTTACTCAAAGTGTAGACGCAATTTACTGATTACATTATTGCCGGCAAATTGCTAGATTGATGTTGTTGTTACCAGTTATTATTGACTGTCGAATTATAGTTATTAGTTTTTTTCTTCTTCTTTTTTTAATATGATTTCCAATCAAATGAACATTTTGACAAACAATTTGCGCTGCGATTTATGTAATCAGTCAAAGATTAACGTTTTCAGCCATTAAATAAGCACTTTTCCTATGTATCTAAGCATCTAACAATTATATTTTGCAATTTATTAACAACTTTTAAGTGAAAAATGTATATTTTATCTCTTTCTCCCCTCTAGCTCTCTCTCTATCTCTTTATAGTTAAAATATACAAATTTAATTTTCCAAATACTTTTAATTTGAGTATTCAAACTATTTTTAAGGAATTCAAAAAATGTAAGAAAACTTTCATCGCTTCCTAATGATCTCCCCACCCTTCTGATTCTTTCTCTTTCCGTCTGTAATTCTTTAATAAAACCATATCAAATATGATTACCAAAAACTATTCCAAATATCACAAGTATTTAGTGAAAACCAGAATAATTTCTGCACGCTCTCTTTTTCTATCTTCCACCTTCCGTACGACACACGCTATCTCTTTCTCGCAGTATTGCTCGCTCAAAAGCAAACAATAAAGCAAATAGCAGAAAACCGGCAAGAAAGTCTAAGCAAAAGCAAAGCGCCAAGAACAAGTGCGGCCAGCAGCAGACGAGCAGCGAAAAGTAGAGCTGCAGCAGCAGGAGAGAATCTGCAGCCACAGCAACAGCAGAGCAACAGCGACAGAGCAGCAGCGATAGCAAAGCAGCACGGAAACAGCAGAGCACTAAAAGCAGCATAGCAGCGCCAGCAGAGCAGCAGCAGCAGACGAATGCTCCAACCAGAGAGAGCAAAAGAGAGCGCGCTGCGCAGAGAGTCTGCAAAATAAGCAAATCTCTCTCTTTTCGGCTGCACTGGCTGTCTGTCAACAACTGCGCAAAAAACAACCCACCATAAAGCACACACATACACACATGTTTGCATGTAGTAGTAGTTGTAGAAATTTTGCAGCCGCGTTGCTGGCAATTCCTGTGCACATAGTAAGAATAATACTACAAAGGAGTATTTCGCCTGCTGATAAGCAACAGCCAAGGGGAAGGGGATGGGGATTGTAGAGCGAATTGGTGGGAACAGACGCTCCAGACGATGGGAGGAGAGTGCTTGAAGGGGGAAGAGGGAAGGGAGTTTGTGCTTGTTGGAATCGATCGATTTTTCATGTCTCAAAAAAGTGCTGCATACGGACAGGAGCAGTCAAAGAGAGCGCAAGAGAGCAATAGAGAGCGTCGAGCTCCAACAAGCAAGTGTGTGTGTGTGAGTGTGTGACGTGTATGTACATGTCTAAGGTGTGTTAACCTCAAATGTGAGAACACACACACACACAGACACATAATAAAATCGGAGCATTTAACATTTTTTTTTTAATTTTGCACGCTTTTGCTACAGGTAAAGTTGATTTCCTTTATTATAATTTGTTAATAAATCAAAAAAATAAATAAACTTAAATTTGTGCATATTTTTTTGAGAGAATTTGTCAATTTACTTAAAGCTGAAAAAGCGGCACGCAATGACTGAAAAGCATTTTATCGCACTTTAACGTTGCCAATTTTAAATAAAAAATTATGAAAAAAAATCTGTTGACTTTGCTTACTTTTGTTTTGAATCCTTTGCTCAGCCGAAATTTCGAACACAAAACAGCTACTAATCCAAAAATTATTGATTTTCATGCGGTTTGCGTCGCTTTGCGTTTTTTTCTTCTTCTTTTCTTCCTTTTTTCTTGATTTTCTCTTTGACAACGAGTTTTTCTCGCTTTTTCTCGCTTTGTTTAGTTTTGCAATAAAGCACACAAATCACTCGCTTTCACTTTGCCATATATATTTCCATATATATTTTTATATATAAATCATAATTTTTATTGCTTTTCCAGCTGCAGTTGAAATATTTTTGGTATATTATTTTACATAGAATTTGTGCTTATTCTTTTTCTTGGCATTTTTGTTTAATAATTATTTTCACTGTGCCCATTTGCAACAAACACACACACATGCACACACATCAGCACACACACCGCAACACACACACGCACACGCGACGCGCGAAAGAAAGAGGGGAGAGGGAAAGTTGGGGGTGTGTGTGTGTCTCTTGTATTTTTTTTTATATATATATAAAATTCGTATGCTTTTGCATTCAGTTAGTTGCGCGGCGTTAACTGAAAGCTAAAAAGGACCGTTTGTGTGAATTTGATACTCGTGCAACACTGCGACACCGTTGTCCTGCCACAAGCAACTCAGTCGACACAATGAGCGGGCGAGCTGGCTGGAAAAGTTCTCGGAGCCGTGTGTTGAAAAACTCGCCTAGGCTGACGAAAAATTTCCCACCACCAACAACAACAAAAAAAAAATGTTGAAATGTGTGCAGCGAGAGCAGAATTGGAAAACACAGAGAGCAAGAGACCGGGCGAGAGAGAGCGAGAGAGAGAGCGCGACATCAAGAGAGCGAGAGAGAGAGACACACATCATCTGTTTGGCAGTCCTTTTGGACATCCTTAGACTAGCATATCCTGCTGCCAGCCGCAGATGAAACTTCCTGACTTCCTACAACTCTCCTTTTTGCCACTTAGAATGCGCCCCTGCCACACACACACACACACACACACTCACTCACACAATCCACCTTCTCTTCCCCCTCCCGCCCCGTGCCATGTTGTTTATCCGTATTTGTATAATATCCTGTATTTTCATGAGTTTCCGCTAGATTCTCGTTTTGCTTACATTTTCATCTGTCTATTTTTTTGTAGTTGCTTTTATTAAAATTTGCTTTCATTTTTTTTTGCAGCTGGACACGGCCGCTTTTAATAACTCTTTTTAAGCGTTGACTTTGGCTTTGGCCTCAACGGTTTTGACAGCTTGGAAATGTAAACAATTCATCAGCAAAGACTAGGCTTAAGTTAATACTTTAAAATATCAAAAAATGTTGACTAATTTAATTTGCTGAGAATTTATATATCAAAATATTTGCATGTGGAACGCATTTTACCTATAGAATTGGAAATGTGTCTGCCAGATTTAAGCATTTTATAGTAGAACAGTATAAGAACAATATTTAATATATAAAAATAGGCCAACTTTTGTATATTTTTTTTCTTTGAAAAATGCATTTCTTAATATTTAAGATACATATTTACATACAAATAAATAAATAAATAATATTTTTTGCTGGCTCCAAATCAAATAAATTTTTTTATTAATCTAATATCTTATAAGAAAAAAATGCATGTTAAGTTTATTTAAAGCTTTGCTCAATTTGTATTTTAAAATCAACTTTAAAAGAGTTAATTAATAAAGAATTTATTTTAATCAAATTATCGTCTTCCAAATGGAATAGCTATTAATTTTGAATTTCTGTAAAGGTTATTTTTAAACATAATTTTTTTTTTTTAAGCTTTAAAAAATATTTTTGTAGTTCTCTTCTTAATTTGAGATTTTTTTTTTGTTCTCAGCTAAAAAAATAAAAATTCAAAACTATAGCTGCGAGCTAGCAGCGCTAACTGTTAGAAAAAACCTCACTCAAAAAGCCAACTAACAGGCAAAAATAACAAATTAAAAAAAGCGCAGTGCAAAACTAAGGCTCGTAAATACTGATTTGCATGAATGCAAAAGCATAAAATGGAGAAATGGAGAGAGAGAATGGGGGGAGGGCGCAGTTGCAGTTAAAAATTATAATATGCTCCAATATAATTCGAAATGCACACACACGTCATAAGTATGTGTGTGTATATACCGTTATTTAAGCAGCCCAGCAGCGACAGTTATGCACACAATAAACTTTCACATAAACTTGGTAAATTTAGCATGAAATCAACGCGCTGCCAACAAATGAAATAATAAAAAATATAATACATAAATAAAAAAAACAAATATAAGAAGGACGCGTCGGGAAGTTGGCCCCAGCTGCAATGGGAAACCAAAGAAGGCAAACGAAGCACGCAAAATGCGCGCCATATGATGAAGTAAGCACACACACGCACACACACACAAACAAAGAAAGTACACAAGAAGAAGAAGAAAAAAAAAATAGGAAGAAGTCGAAGAAATGTAAGCGAAAAAAAGTGCAGGCAGCGAAATGGGAACACGCCAAGTGGGAAATGCACACAAAAAAACACGCACACACAAACACACACCTACACATGTAAACAGAGTTGTACACAATTTGTGCTGGAGTCTGCAGCTAGCCAAAAGTACCGTTAGTCCAATCAGACGCCAAACGCGACGAGACGAGAGCCTCAGCGAGAGGGAGAGAGAGAAAGAGCGCAGTTGGACAAAAAAAAACACGCACCGCACGCGACGCCAGCAAACGGAATTCTGAGTGGAACTTTATGTTGGCGGCATGCAAGGAGCGCAAACGGAACGTTTTGGCAAATGAAACAATGGAACACGGAAGAGACTAGAATACACGAGACAAGACTAGGGTGTCTGCGTGTGTGTGTGTATGTGTGTGAGTGTGTGTGTCTGTAATTAAGCGCCAGCAATGCGTAAGTTGTTTTTGGCAATACTTGTGGGGCCACAAAGGGTTAAGGTGGGGGTGGGGGGCGTAAGTTGGTCTTAGGCAGCGTGTTTTGGTTTAAGGCTGTTTCGAAATTTAAATTTGAAAGGCAGGCAGCAATTAATTAACCCCAAAGCTGTCACATTAAAATCAGCAGCTAAAGAAACGAAATGAAAAGTGCGCAAGGCAAGGGGGAGAAGGGGCTTTGGGTGTCTGGCTAATCATGTTGTTGGCAAAAAGTTTAGTGGCAAATCCAGGCAAAAGGTAGACGAAATGCGAATTAATTCTAGCTGCTGGGAAGAAAACGTGCCTGCAATTAGCAAGCAAAATTCAAATAAATGTTGCACCCAAAAATTGGGGCATTCAAATATGTAGCAAACAATGTGAACAATGCCGCAATAAATGTAGCAGAGCAAATATTTTATATATTATAACAATGCAGCTAAAGAATGTTATAATTTGATAATAATAATATTTTTTAGTAAAAAATATATTTTTTGATATATTTAATGTATTTTTAATTTTAATAAATATTATAATAATTAGTATATTTAATATATTTGTAATTTTATAAATGTTAATATATCTGGAGCTAATTTTAAATTAATAATTTATATACTATTATTTGATATACTTTTTGGTGTGATAAATGCTTATATATCTGCAGTTAATATTGATAATATTATTTAGTAATTAATAGTACATTATTTGAATTATTTTTTATTTGATAAATTTGAATATATATGGAGTTCTAATAAAATTAATTAATAATTAATATACGTTACTTTTAATAACAAAATTTCAGCTCAAACAAACTAATAACAAGAATAGTTTTTCTCGATTCAAGTAGCGAAAATACATTAAAAAACTTATAAAGCCCTTGCAGAGGATATTATAGTTTTGTACAGAGAAATAAATGGGTCTTCAAATAAATATTAATTAACTTAAATAATTAAAGGAAAATAACGGAAACTTATCTTGCAACTAAAAGAAAAACCCAATTTTCCAGCTATTCACTCAATTATCTAAAGAAAATCCACCCCCAATAAAGTATTTATATACTTAAAAGTGCCGATTTGATGATCCCACGCTCAACAAGCCCAACAGTTTCCCATAGGTGACATAAGGTGTCGATATGACGACCATAAATTAATGTCAATTCATTTCAGTCAGTCAACTATCAGATATCATGCGCACTAGTAGCTGCTGAGCTATGTCCTGCCACGCAATGAGGCAAGTTCAATGAGTAATGAACTGCTGACAAATGAAAATGTCAAAATACAGCGACAAATGAAGCGCATTAAATGGAAATGTTGAGCTCAACTTATTGTGACATCAAAATGCATTCAAAATAAAAAAAAAACAAAAAACGAACAACTAAAACAATGGCAACAAAAATGAACATGTTAATGGATGTACTTTCAAATACCCTGTAAGCAATTTTCAATAAAATAAAAATATTTATATATAAATTTAGAATTAAAATTTACAAGTATTAATAAAAGAAAATGAAAATGAAAATATATTTATAAATAAAACTATTAATAAAAGAATAATATTTGATATGTAATAGTGCAAATTAAAGCAGGTTGCTGAACGAGTTAATACCCTGGAAGTGCACAAAAACAGGCTTTTTTTATAAGTGATCAACACACCCTTTTTTTAAATGAATAATAAAATTAAAAAGATAAGGAAGCAAAAAAAAAACCCACACACACAAAATGTGGCAGACGAAGACAGAAGCCACTGCAGCGGCAAGAGCAGCAGTGACAACAGCAGCAGCAGCAGCAGATGTTGCACGAAGAGGAAGCGCAAGGGGAAAGTGAGTAAGCGATACCTAGTGAGTTTAAAGCGCCCCTTTGCCGCACTCCAAAAATAATTATGTGATCAACAGCAGCCGCAAGAGCGGATCACAAAGTTTAAAGTCAATGTTAAAGGCAGGGGTAATGTCAAAGCCGCATGCCACAGCAGCGACCGCAAAAAGATGCTGGTTTCCGAGCTGATCCCAATAATGTCATCAACCACGCATGTTCCCACAAAGGGTGGGTGGGAGACGAAGGGGCAGTTAGGGAATTAAGTGATGGATAAGCATTCGAGATAAAGTCAAAATAATAAAAAATAATGTGAGCGTGCGTGAAAGATGTACAGAGACAGAGAGAGAGAGAGAGAGAGAGGGAGAGAGAGGAAGAGAGAGAGATGCACAGAGAGAGAGTGCAAACGGAAAGGTCAACTATTTATTAAATCCAATGAATTTGAACCTCTTATGAGGGCAGTCGCCCATATGCCCGAAACAAAATGCATTGTTTTTCAGGCCACAAGAAAATAATCCAAATAGCGAGCCGTGAGGCATAAACAAAACATGTGCGTGCAATGTGTGCCCAAATGTTGCAGCAACCAATAACGATGAGCAGCAACAGCAGCAGCAGCAACAGCAGCCAGCCCAATATTTAAAATAAAAAGAATTTAACTTAAAGTCAGCAAAGGGCAGCAACAGGATATCAAAAAGACAGACACCAACTGACAGAATACAAATACAAAATTATGCATATCGTATTTTATTGTTATTTATATTTATTTAAAAATGAAGAATAAAATAAATAAAAAATAGCCACATTTGCTATTTGCAAAATTTTGTGCAGCATTTATTGCATATAGAAAAGCCACAATCAGCTCAAAAACTTAAATGTATTTAGTGTGATTTAATTAAGATGCTCAACTTAAATTAAAATTGAGTTTTAAATTGAGTTTTTCATTATAGAAATTGACGACGCTGTATTGTTAAAATGAGTGACTTAAATCTTTGTTAATCATTATAAAGTTAACGCTTTTTGCAAGTAATCATTAGTAGGATAAATCTAGAACAGATAAATGAATATAATATAAGACAAATTATTGTTGCTTGTCAGCTCTGCTGAATTGATTATAGCATTTGGTAATTTAAATACAAATCAAAAATATAGAAGAACTTGAAGAAATCAACTGTGAACTCATAAAGAATAAATATGCTTCATTAACACCAGAAATCGAATCGATTTAGCCATGTTCTTTTTCCATAATTCTCTTTCTGTCTGACAACTCAAGCTGAACTCGATGAATATCAGTGTTAAACAACAAATTTCTAATATTCCATAATTATTTCAAATTTTTTTAACTCAATGGAAAAATGTTCATATCGCTTTTCGACAACAATAAGAGACACAATTTTAAAATATATGTTTCCATTGAGTACCAAATATAGTTCGGCATCTTACCAATCAGCTGTAGAAATACGAAAAAATAGCATTTAATCAATAAGCACCTCATTTACCAAAATGTATTTCCATATTAAAAAAAAAAAACCATAATCAGCAAAAAAAAAAAAAAATAAAAGAAAAAAATCGACAAATTAAGAAAAAAGATTACACAAACTTTGGGAAAGAAACTAAAAATAAATTGAGGAAAGAACTTGCAATTTTACCTATGAAAGCTATAAATATGTTAAGTAGTATAATTTGAATAATCATAATATCATGCATATCTCAAGAGTTGCTTTGGATAACTTGCTAATTTTGTTCCTCAAAGGAATCAGCTCTCAACCAATCGTATCAATCTTAGCTATATGCTATGCTCATCCGATCCGCTCCTGCAATAAGTTGTTTTCAGTTTATATTTCTTTGCTTAGTTTATACAACTTGAGAACATTTTCACTTGCACAATTTCCATTAAGCAATTATGTAAAACTTCCTTTAAACAATTATGTAAAATTCCCTTTAAACAATTATGTAAAACTAGAAACTGTACTTGAAACGTTTTAATATTATATATAATTAACAGCTGGTTGCAGGGTATCTGCAAGTCGAGATTTCAATTGTTGATTACGAAAAAAAAAACTGCCACAAGAACAACAAAAAGAAGGCGCGAAATTGTTGCGTCAACAGCAATCAATTTTTATCGACACTTTGTATCGGAAACAGGGCATTTTTGCTGTGGTCAAAAAAGAAAGAAAAAGCAAAGAAAAGAAAAGCAAAGCAATTAAATGGTTTTGCGCCTTTTATGGAATTTTAATGAGCCAAATTATGGTGAAATAACTTGCATCAAACAAGTGGCGCGAAATAACCCAAAAATAATCGAAAAATTGCCAAGTAAAATCGAAGCAAAAGTCAGGCTGCGGAAGGAATGGGGGAAACGAGGGGGATTCAAAAATAAAGAAGGAAAGAAATTCCATTCGCTTGCCAATGTAAATAAACATTTTTTGTGATTTAATTTGTTTTTGTTTTGGTTGTTTGTTGTGGTTTGCTTGGCTGCATCTTGTTACACAAATAAGAAAACACGCCATGAATACAAAATGTGGAATATATATCCATATATATATATCCATATATATATATATATACAGTTATTTTGTTGCATGCGTGCTATTGAAAAAATAAATAAAAAAACTAAACACAACAAAACAATAAAAAAAAATACTTGCAGTCTTGGATAAAAATAATAAACCTTAAAGTTTATTGTTTATTATTATTTTGAACTTTGCGAGCAACATTTGAAAATTGTGGTTTTGCAAAAAAAAAATACAACTTTTGTTTTGTGCAATCTCGGAATAATATAAATATTTTCATTTGCACAAGTAAGAAAATTGAAAGAAAAATTTGCAGTGTGCCCAAGAAATTTATTGATCACTCTTAGCAGAAGATGTCTATAGTAATCTGAATACCAAGTTTGGTAATTTTAGCTAGATACTTGGTATATATATAGGATTGGATGGAAAACTTGCATGCCGATCTTGAAAAGGCATATTCAGTAATCTGCTTTTCAAATGTGGCAATAACAGAAATGCAATTGAGGGAAATAAGTTGGTTTATCAATTTGAATCCTTTGAATTTGCTCCTAGTGAAAGTAGACTATGTCAATTAAAGGTTTCAAATTCCTAGCTGATTGAGTATAAAAAGTGTTATTTAACACAAGTAAATTAAATTAAAAAATAATTCAAAATAATAAATAAAGTAAGGCTTTCAACAGAGTTGAGTTCCACAACTCTTTCACTTAATAATTTTACTAGTAAAAGTTATTTTTTTACTTACCTTATTAATAGTATTAAGTCTACAATATCATATCGCAGCATTATATGCATTGTCTAAAAAAAATAGAAAAATAATAATTAGAGTTAATTAAAAAACAAAATAACAACTTTATTAAAGTTTCAAGCTGCGCAGCTGCCTGAAATTTTATATATATTGCAGAATATGCGTATAAATATATAAAAAAAAAAATCAGGCTGCAAATCGAGAAAGTTTTTTAAGAATAAATATATGTAAATGTTTTATTTTTTTTAACTAATTGTTTGTTAAATGCATAACGATTTTTTTAGTATAAAATTGGTTCCATAAAAATTAAGTAGTTATAATATAATATAATATAATATATAATATAATATATATAAATAAATAACAAGAAATATTTAAACTGCAAAATTTTTTACATTTTTACAAATTAATCAATATTTTAAATAGCATAACTTTTTAGTAATGAAAAGACAATTTTAAACAATTATAAAAATGCAACTCAAATCTGATTAGTTTTAAAGAAAATTAAAGCTAAACATAAATTCTGGCTCGAAAATGATGTTAAATTCTATGCCAAAAAGGAAAACGTCACAAAAGTTTACATTTTCATAACTTAATAAAAATGTAAGAAAAAAAATTAAAAAGTAATTTTTAATGGATTTATATTTAACTCAATACATAAATAAATAACAAGAAATATTTAAATTGCAATCACTTTTCATCTAGCATTTCTAGCAAAATAAAATCTTCTTCAAGCACAATTTAAATGGAAACTGATTTCGAAAACATTTCTGCATTTCGGTAAATTTAACGAATGAGAACGTGACAGTAAGTCGTGTCTAAGCATTATCCCCAATCTTAGCCCAGCTTTGGATACATATGCATATCTCCGGGAATATAATGCCATAATTCCATTATGGTCTCACACATGTGCAGCGTTTGTGCTCCGCTTTTGGTTCGTCCTTTAACTTTACAGTTAAACATTTGTCTTCATTTCACAACTGGGAAACACAGCAAACAGCAAAGGCAACGGCAACAACAATCGGGCATTGTCTTGCCTGGGTTCTGGCCTGGTTGTTACCAGCTATGCCACATGCGACTGACACTCCTCTCATGGCTAAGGACATGCTCAACACTGTTAGCAAACTGACAGGCGGCTACACTGTGCACAATAGTTTGGTAGTTCTTCATTTAAATTGAAGCATAAATCACAGCGCAAAATTGAGATTTCGCTTGTAGTAAATTAACGCAAAAGAAAAAGAAATTTGTTGGTTGAAACATTAATTTTGTCTGCTTTTTTGAGCATTTTTTTTGGGCATTTTGGCAAAAAAGGGTTAAACAACTTATAACTGCACTTTTTTTTAGGACCAAGAAGGATTGCGAAATGTATTCACTCAGCCAGCTGGGCTCACTTCGAATCAATGTCCAGAGAAACTGACATGGCCAAAGTGAGTCAGCCTTAAAATAAAAAAAAAAAAACTAACCTTTACTTTCGCAGTGGATTTTAAAGTTTGACCTGCACTTTGAATAAGACTTCTTCGACTTTAAAAACTAAAATATATTCGTGATCAAGCAAATTAAAAAAAAAATAACACGTAAACTGCACTAAAAACTTAAAGTTGATCAGCTGGCAAAGTTAAAGATGCAAATTGGTAAAAATAAAATTTTGTATATTTTCTAGTAACTTGTTTAAACTGCAACTGCACTTTGGGCAGCTAAAATAGTAAAATATGAAGCGAATTTCGCTTTTCAAAAGGTGTTGAAAATGATGCTTGGCAAACCATCAGTTTTGCTCTATTTTTGCCCCTCTGGAATTTTCTGACAGTTGCTGCGGATTCTCAGTCGAGTTGAGGCACGTAAGTTGCACAGTTCCTCTTGGCCATATTTTACTTTTGTGGTTACTCGAGTGACGCATTTTGTTAATGCGTATTTCTTATTTATTTATATATTTATTGTGTCAAGTGCTCTCTTCAAATGATCTTTGGCTTTTGAAAGTGGAAACCGGAAAACATCATTCATTCTGTCAAATAGAAATCAAACTAAACACAGAAATAAACCAGAGAATCTATTTGAAGTTCATGTTTAATAATAACCGAAACAATTTAGCTAATTTATTTGATTAGTTTTGTTTTTGTTACCAATTTTTTTTTCTTTGCAGTCCAATTTGCTTTGAGATATAATTTATTTATATATTTTTGGTATGCTCTTAGTCAGCTTTATTATTTATAAAGCAACTTTATGTTCCTTAAATGTCAAGCTCAAAATTGGTAGTAATTTGATCAGTATTTTCCAGATGATTTTGATGACTTCAACAAATAAAAATATTAATTCAGAGAGAAAACTATGCCTAAATAAAGTCCATAAGTTAGTCTTGTTTTCTGCATAAAATATTTCCTTTTCCCTCATAAATTTGTTTGGTATTCATTAACCAATAAAAATTATATTTTATTGTTCTAAATGTCTGCCATAAATGTTTTTCTCATATCACTAAATGAATTGCTTTACAAATGTCTACAAACTGTTTAAGTGATTTTCTATTGAAATTTGGCAATTGGAAAAGTTTTGCACATCCCAAAATAATGTAAAAATCAAAACCATTGTTTTTCTCATCTTCCAATCCCACTCTTTATCATTTTCGGCAATAAAAGATAAATGCTCAAAAGCAGTTTCAAGTTCGACAGTTAACCAAAAAGCAGATCTAGCAAAATTCAAGCAGACTTTTGGGAGCCAGAAAACTATCAACGCGTTTTTGAAATAATGGCAAAGCGAACAAATATTGACAATTGATTTGTCGTCTGGCTTGGCACTTAAAATGTGCGTAAACTGAGAGAGAGAGAGAGAGCCAAGTGCCAACTTGGCTAACAAGCAGTCAAGCCAGGCAGACGCATTGCCATTGTTATTGTTGTTTTTGCTATTGTTCAGTTGCGGCTTTTGTGTGCATTATAAATTGAAATTGAATTAGAACTGCAAATGCTTTGGCGTTCTCAACTTTCTTAATTAAAACTCAATTGCTGAAAATGCCTGGCAGCCTGCACTGAAAACAATGAAAAAAAAAACTAAGCAACATCAAAAACTTTCTTAATATTTTGTGCAGCCAGTGAAAAGCTGCCATCGACTCGGAAATTGTTGACAACGCAAAACCAACTTGTTGAAAAATGTCGAGTGTTTTCGATTCTACTGCAAAAATATTAATGATTATGTCTTAATGATAATATTAATATTAATAATATTAACAAATAATGTTGCTTTTTTTTTTAAATTATTAAATTATATTTGAATTTGAACGTGATGTTAAAATTTTAATATCAGTGTTTTTTTTTGTTTCTACAAATTAATAATTTGTATTTGTACTTTGAACTTGTTATTTAAATTGTAATATGAACAATAGGTTATTTTTTATTATTATTTATTTATTTTAAACATGATATTTTATTCTTATTTTATTTGGAAAAATTTGTTATTTTTTTTTCTTTTCTTACAAATAAATAATTTGTATTTGTATTTTGAGTGTAATATTTAAATTTTAATATGAACAATCAATATATTTTTTATTTTTTCTTACAAAATATTAATTTCTGTTTGTATTTTAAACGTGATACTTAAATTTCATTTGAAAAAATCATCTTTTCTTTTGCCAACTATTTTACTGAACAGGTGCTTAAATTTATGTTCAAATTTCGATTTGATTTCTGAATTTCAATCGATAAACATGTATTTTCTGATTTTAATTCGGATTTAATACACCAGGATATCGGCAGGACTTATCTAGCCATAAAACTTAACTCATAAGGCCAACTGCAACTTTTTGCTGTTGCTGTTTTCTTCATCGTTGTTTTTTTTTTTTACTTTTGCCTGCCAAGAAACAAAAACCCAACTAAAACTGCTGCGTTGTGGCAAAACTTTCTTAATAGATTTTTGCCATAAACTTTTTTTTTCTCCGCCTTTTATTTGTATTATTGAAAAACACACACACACAACACGATTGCTACTCAAAATCCAAATGTGTTCTTCTTGTTTTGCTACAACTGCGAAGATTGCTGCTCGTTCAACATTGATTTTCATTTGTGCAACATCTCGAAATGTAATTCAGTTGCTGCCAGACAAAGGTTACTTAACGCATATTGTACATGTGTTGGTGAGTTCTGAAGGAGTTGTTATTTGGTTCTTATTTAGAAATATAGAATTCATACTAATTTTTTGTCGAGAGAGAGAGAGAGAGAGAGAGAGAAACTGAGATCCCTAAATAATAGTCTGATCCATAATAAAATCTTAACTTGAGTGAATTTAATAACTTGATTAAAATTGAAATAAAATTCAGGCCTTTATAATTATTAATAGTTATAAATTATTAATTATTATTTATGATTTAATATTTAGATTATAAATCGAGTTATATCCCTTAATAAGTGTTTTTATGGTTGGATAATTGCAACAATTTTTTCAAAAGTGATGCGATTTTCAGCAACCTTGGATTTTTTGATAGTCATTTAATCTCTTGAAAAATACCACACTTAAAGTAGGAAAATGTTGTTAAATTTTATGCCAAAATGAAAAACTACAAAAAAATTTACATTTTTACAAATTAATCAATATTTTAAATAGCATAACTTTTTAGTAATGAAAAGTTGAAAAGACAATTTTAGGTCGAACATCAATGCAACTCAAATCGGATTAGTTATAAAGAAAATTAAAGCTAAACATAAATTCTGGCTCGAAAATGATGTTAAATTCTATGCCAAAAATGAAAACGTCACAGACGTTTACATTTTCATAACTTAATAAAATGTAAGTAAAAAAATTTAAAATTCAATTTTAATGAATTTATATTTGAATAAATTGCAAGTTGAAAAGGCAATTTTAGGTCGTAAATAAATGTTAAAAATTCAGCTCAAAGCTGATAAATAAAAGCCCAACTTACATTAAGCCAGCAATTTGTGTGAATAAACAGCAATTTTTAAGGCCAGAGTAAAAAGAGTAAAACTTAAGCTGAGGGCTTAAATTGCACAGACACACACAATTTAAGCCATGTTTACGTGTGTGTGTGAGTGTGTGTGTGTGTCTGTGATTAGCCACACATTCTGCAGCAAAGTAACTGTTGAGCTATTGAGCTTTTTCAATAGCTATTGAATGTCCAATTAAATAAATAAAAATGCACCGAAATTTGCATTAATATATATTTGGTTTATTTTGCCTTCGTGGCCAAACTTATAGTTCTTAATTGTTAATTTTAAAGCTCCAAATTGAGCACTTAACAATTTATATGTTATCAATTAGCTGCCGAATTGCAGCTGTTGTTGTTAATTGTAAGCTCCGATGTGAGCACTTACACAATTATATTTTGTTCAGCGAGGTCAAATACCGCGCGACAACTTGATCTCTCGATAGATCAAAACCAACTCATTAGCTGCCGAAATGCAGCTTCTAATTGCTGTTGCTCCCAGACGGAGAGCAACCACTAAAACCAACGAGGAGAGTGAGTCTTATCGCTCATATGCAAGATAACAGTTACATTAACCTGCTCTTATGCTGCGCAGAGCATAACTTATTGAGAGGTTAATCTTAAGAGCGAAGCTGCTCTAGTTGTTGTTTGGCGCGGCTACATGCGTAACCAAACATTCTCCCCCCGTTGAAAGACTCGGGCTTTCAACAGCATCCTCCTTCGGAAGCGCACACAACTTGCGCACAGCTCTCTTTGTTGTTCCAGTTGAAGTCTTGAGAACAGCTACTCGGGAAACGCCGTCAGCACCAGCAACAAGCTCGACCACACGAGCCAGTGGCCATTTAAGGGGTGGCAAGTTTTCATCCTTTACAAGGACCACATCATTAATGTGAACGCCCGGGTAGGATGTTCTCCATTTGGACCGTTGCTGAAGAAGCGTTAAATATTCGTCACGCCAACGACTCCAGAAAATTTGCTGATAATAAGCTATACGCTGCCAGCGATCTAGGCGGCTAACGTTTAGCTTGGTGACGTCCGGCTCCGGAAAAATCGCGAGTGGCGCAGTGCCAAGGAAGTGCGCAGGAGTTAACACATTCAGATCTGCAGGGTGCTCTGAAAATGGAAAAAGAGGTCGAGAGTTTATTATTGCCCCAATGTGGCAGACGAGTGTGCGCAGATCATCCAGGGGCAAAACTGAGGGTCCGACCGACCGATAAAAATGGTATTTTGCTGTCTTCACCGCTGCCTCCCAAAGTCCACCAAAGTGTGGGGAGCGAGGTGGGATGAATTTCCATTCGATGTCGTCAGAGACACAAAACTCTCGGACAGAGTCGATGTGCTTCTCGCTGAGGAAGAGTCGCTTGAGTTCAGCTAGCTCATTCTTGGCTCCGACAAAATTTGTAGCATTGTCCGACCATATGCGAACAGGTTTACATCTGGTAAGAATAAACCGCTTCAGCGCATTAAGAAAGGCTGCTGTTGACAAATCCGGAACCAGTTCGAGATGCACTGCCTTGGTTGCGAAGCAAATGAAGACCGAGATGTAGCATTTTACTGATCCTTTGTTACGAATCTCGCTCTTATAGTAAAACGGTCCACAATAGTCCACTCCAGTGACGGCGAAAGGATGCGAGCCACTAACACGATCGCGAGGCAGATCAGCCATGATTGTCTCAGCCAGGACCGTTTTAGCTCGAAAACACATAATGCATTTTGTTGTTACGCTGGAGACCGTCTTACGCCCCCCAATAGGCCAATAGTGGAGCCGTATATGAGCAAGCAGAGAACGAGGTCCGGCATGCAGCTGACGCCTGTGAAAATGCATGATGATGGCGCGTGTGACACGATGGAGACTCGGAAGTATAATCGGATGCTGATCATCGGAATCCAGGCTCGAGTGCTTTAGACGGCCACCAACACGAAGAAGTCCAAACTCATCGATGAATGGGTTAAGCGAGGCAAGAGCAAGAGCTCTATACTCATCACTCAGATTCGCCTTCTGGATGCTCCGCAAGAGTAGTTGAGTGCCCTTGTGTATCCAATCTACTGTTAGACTGGGATGCCTGATGTGTGGCTTCAAAGAAGTATGACGCTCTAATTTGCGCTCGAGGTTGCAACAACGACGATATGCCTGCTGATATGAATCTCCAAGTAGATCCAAAGTGTGCTTGACTGGAAGGCGAACCGAATATTCGCCAGTGTCCAAACGAGCATAAGTTTGTTTAAGTTGCGCTTCACAATCAAGTTCCTCCTTGGTAGATTCGTTGACTAAACGAGAACACGATTCTACCTCCCAAGACCGACGAACGATTTTATCAAGCGTGTGATCTGGGCTAGGATTTGGCATCAGAACCGAGCTAGTGACTATCAATGAGGTAGGGCTCGCTGAAGAAGTTCCTCCTGTCACTATCCAGCCCAATTGAGTGTTTTGAAGAATGGGCAAACCAGGAGCGATTTTTATTTGACCGACACTCAACAATTCAAAAAACAGGCCAGCTCCAATTAACAAATCAATTTTGTTCGCCTTAAAAAACTCTGGATCAGCCAAGCGAATATTTGAGGGTATATTCCAGTGCTCAGTGCTAATATCGTAGCTAGGCTGATTTCCAGTTATAGACGGAGCTACGAGAACTGAGATGTTGGCAGAGTACGCAGATGCTCGCGATTGAAAACTTATATCGGCTGAATAGCCTTCTGATGCAACACTAGACTCTCCCAATCCTGAAATTAAAGTAGGTGAGCGATGCCTTCGCAGCTGGAGGTGCTGAGCTAGACGAGACGTAATAATGTGCACCTGCGAACCAGAATCAAGTAGCGCTCGGCAAGGGACTAAAACTCCAGTACGACTTCTAACGTTGATTACAGCAGTTGCCAAGAGCACCATGTCTTGACTAGGATTTTGGGCTAGAAGTGTTGCAGAAGGGTTTGTAGCAGGCGGATGCGGAGCAAAGTTAACTTGAGAGCCGTCAATCTGATTCTCAAAATGCAGAAGCGTATGATGCTTGGCCTTGCAACGCTTGCAGGTAGTGGAGCTGCACTCCTTTGACCGATGACCCTTACACAGGCAATTGATGCAAAGGTTGAGCTTCCTTACCTCTCGTAGACGCAGTTGCGGAGACAGATTTCCAAAACGGGAACAGTTGTAAATTAAGTGGCCAGAGGTCTCACAAAACACACATTTATTTGTGTTGGAGTTAGTAGCAACAAAGGCCCTTCTACTGGTGTTAACGATTTTACTATGTTTTCCCATCTTAGAGCTAGGCGCATACGTTGCCATAGCGTGTTCCACATTTTCCAACCTTTGGCATCGTCGATCCAGAAATGCCATGAACTGCTCACAGGTCGGAATAGTATCCATCGGTGCTGTCTCCTCCCAACTGGTCTGCGTTGCCTTGTCCACTTTCTGCAGCAAACTGTGCACGATAATGAAACCCGCAATCTGCTCAACGTTGCCCAGGCTTTGTAGAGCGCGAATGTTGGCGTTAACCGTATCCGAAAGGGTTCGAAGTTTTACTGCTGACGACGACTCGATGCAGTCTAAACCCAAAATCTCCGTGACATGTGCTTGGAACATGAGACGTTTGTTGTTAAAACGTTTTTTAAGGAGCTCCAATGCAACTGGATAGTTAGCGCTGCTGATTTCCAACGAAGCAACACTATCCAAGGCTGATCCTTTCAAACACGATCGCAAGTGCTGAAACTTCTCCACATCCGAAAGTCCTGAGTCCGTATCAATGATTGAAGAGAACATCGCCATGAACTCTGCAAACTTTGTATACCCTCCACTAAACTCGGGCAGCTTGATTTCAGGCAACCGGATTCTGCCTTGAGACAATGTGCGATTGTCACCATATGTATCCTGCCTCATAGTCGAACACAACGGCGATGATAGCTTTCGCTTGTCCATTTCGCGTCGCAGGCTGATTTTAACTAATATTGAGCATTCATCAAAACATGCCCGTAGCTCACTCCCGATTTCATCGTAATCCAGCTCCTCCAATGCGTCATGCATTCGGTAAAATGCCTGCTGAGAACTTTCCAAAGCCTCAAGCCGAACAGCCAACTCTTGTTCGCTGAGATGCACAATTTGATCCGGAGCAATTGTTTTGGCCATCCGTTTTACTTGCTCATCAATAGCCTTTGCCTTGGCTTTGTAAAACGTGGCACCAGGAGACTGAACGGCAGCAGAATTATGCATTTTTCAATATTGCTGTAGGAGTCACTCAATTTTTCTAAAAATGCTTTCACACACAAGTTCAACCGATGCAATGTCAATTTGAGGGCAATGAACTTTGTTCACAAGCTCAAGCAATACGAACCGGGAAAAGCAATAACAATGCAGAAACGGCTGCTGCAACTGTTTAAGCAAACGCGATAAGGGAATCGACTGCGCAGGCGCCAATGCAGGTCAAACACCTGAACCGAAAGTGAGCACAAAACGAAACGATGCAAGAGCGCGGGCGCGAGGTTTATTAAGTCTATACGTTTAAATAATTTTTATTTATTTAAACGAAACACATTCACGTCGGGGTCACCAATGTTGAGCTATTGAGCTTTTTCAATAGCTATTGAATGTCCAATTAAATAAATAAAAATGCACCGAAATTTGCATTAATATATATTTGGTTTATTTTGCCTTCGTGGCCAAACTTATAGTTCTTAATTGTTAATTTTAAAGCTCCAAATTGAGCACTTAACAATTTATATGTTATCAATTAGCTGCCGAATTGCAGCTGTTGTTGTTAATTGTAAGCTCCGATGTGAGCACTTACACAATTATATTTTGTTCAGCGAGGTCAAATACCGCGCGACAACTTGATCTCTCGATAGATCAAAACCAACTCATTAGCTGCCGAAATGCAGCTTCTAATTGCTGTTGCTCCCAGACGGAGAGCAACCACTAAAACCAACGAGGAGAGTGAGTCTTATCGCTCATATGCAAGATAACAGTTACATTAACCTGCTCTTATGCTGCGCAGAGCATAACTTATTGAGAGGTTAATCTTAAGAGCGAAGCTGCTCTAGTTGTTGTTTGGCGCGGCTACATGCGTAACCAAACAGTAACCTAATCTTAATTTTCATGTGTGGCCTTCCATTAAAATGCTATGCATCAAATGAAAAGCTTCCGCAGCACTTTGTAATTTCTACACAATTTTCACACCTCTTTTTGGTGTCTGTCACGAAACTCAATTAAAATGAAGGAGCTGCAACAACCGGCGACTCAATAGGCAACCGGACACACACACAACACACATGCACACACACACCTGTACACATTGTTGGTAATCCTGCACAGAACACACACATCATTTGAGCTGTGTGAACCAAAAAACGAAACCGAGTCTTGGCCAAAACAGGAAACAGGGTCGGTTCTGTGCAATTGCAACTTTTTATTAGGCAGTCAATTTGTAAATGCAAAAAAAATGAAAAAAATAAACAACAAAAAATTTTCTCAATGCGGTTTCTCTTTTTTCCCCTGCGACGAACTGCATTTAATAATTTAATGACAACAATTGGGGAGGCATCAGAATTAGCCTCGACGGCAAATGAGTTCTTGATGATGACGAGGACCACCAGCAGCGTGTTGAGTGTCTCTTCATCTCTCTCGAGAGAGATTCTCTATCTCTCTCTCTCTCTCTGCCTCTTCACACAATTGGCAAATGTTTGTTTGCCAAAAAATGAAGTTGTTTCAAGTGCTTTGCGGCTAATTAAGACTGAAGTCTGCTGCAGCAGTTGCAGTTTGGACAGTGCCCAAATAAATTAAGAGCTGCGACACTTGAACACGTCTGCAGAGACCATTTCAAATACCCCCCCCCCATACTCCGCTACTCCCCCTTGGTCCAACATTTAACTTTTAGTCTGTGTTCAATGTCAGACTGAATGCGCCGCTTCTGTGTCTGTGGCAAATTTATGTGTCTGCATTTCACACTTTTTTGGGCGCAACGCACAATTCCCAATTAGCCAAAAAGCGAGCGAAAACCGTTTAATTTGCATGGGCCAGGCCATAAAATAAATAGGATTTTGCTTTTGCTGGCACTCAATTTCAGCTTTGCTGTTGTTGTTGTTGTTGTTGTTGCATTGTTGTTTTTAACTGCAAATTGATTATAAATTGAATGCAACGCATAGCAGATGCCACAACAATTGTCAATTTATGGCCTGTATACAAATAAACAAAAAAAGGATGGTTAATTCATAATCATAATTAAAGTGAAAGCCGGTTATTGAAAATGAAGTCAAGTCAAGGTTTCTGATCTCTCTCTCCATATGAACAACTACAATTTTATTGAATTAAGTTTATTAATAAATATAACGTTGGACAAGGTTAAAAAATACAATACTTATAAATTGAAAAATATTATTTGATTAAAAGTAAACAATTAAAGATGGGAAAGCTTGAAAAAAATACTAACAATAAATTAAAGTATTTAAATATATCACAATTTAGTCGTTCAAAAATATGTCAACAAATATTCTTCATAATATTAAGTTCTTTCCTGATTTTTCAAAGAATTTTCAAATATAATACAAATTTAAATCGTTTTCAGAAGAAAAATCGCAATGTTTGATTTGATGCAAATAAGAAAAAAAAAAAACTCTTAATAAACTCGCATAAAATAATATTCACTTTTTTTCAATACTATTTATATTATTTTGACCGCAGTTGTATACATTTATTTTACTTTGCTTAATGAGCACATAAATTTAGCACAAGTAGCTAATCGATATGAGAATAAATAAGAGTTCACAATTAATTTTGCTGATAGGTTTTCATTTGCTTTTGCAGAGTAATTGGGTTGCATTAATGTTGTTGCACATTCGTTCGTTCAAATGCCACATTCTCCAACCAATTTATTAAACTATAAACTATGCAAAATCGAAAATGCCAAGGACATGGCTTGGAACAGGACAAGGGCAAAAGCTATAAGAGTAAAAATGTCAAAGTTTAAGCCAGTCAATTGGCCAACTCAGGTGGCTCTCTTCAACCCCCTCCAGAGTTGAAAAAGCAACAATACTCAAACAAAACATTAACATGCAACAACAGGCAAAAATAAAAAATTTAAAAGCTAACAATAACGAGAAAGAAAGTTAAAGTCGAGAGCGATCGACTTCAACATACTCTGGAGTAAATATATAAATTCTTTTCAATCGATCTTGGTGACATATAATGCAAAATTAAATATATCTAAAACCGATTAGAAATTTATCTCTTTAAAAAATTTTACTTTGATTGTTATCGCAAGCAGATTTTTATCGATATTCAGAAAATGGTTTCAATTTATGAGTAGAGAAAATAATATAGAAAAACGATTTCATTTCTGAGAATAACTTAGACAGGCATGGCTAAATCGACTCGTTTGTTCAGTCCGCTCAAGAATATATATATATAAATATATATATTATGAAGTCGGATATGCTGCCCTTTTTATTGTAACTTAGTTTTTTTTTGTGTTTTCAATAGTTTTCTGGCTATGTACATAAAAACAATGGCAGGCAATAGCTCTTATGGCCATAACCACACACTTAAGGCACAGCCAAGGACAAAGTTAAGCGAAATCGATGTGTGTGGGTGTGAGGGGAATGGGAAACGTGTAACAGCAGAAAGTTAAAGCATTACGAAACCTTTTATGCAGTCAGCCAGACACGAAATATATAAATAAAAGCAAAATTAATTATTAATAAGTTTTGTTTGCCGTAACACCTGGCGTATTGCCAGCATCGCAGGACCAACTCGCCGCAACAACTGCCCCGCACTGCCCCGGCTCCACCATTGGGGCACCCACACACAGAAACTCAACATTATTCTGGAAAAACAATGGCGAACACTTAAGCATTTATTACTTTGCAAGCGGCGACCTTTCAGTCAGACTTGCCCCCTCTCTCACTCTCTCTCTCTCTCTGCTCCCTCTTTCTCTCTCTAGTTCAACCTGCCTCGCTTTGCGTGCAACGCCAGAAAGTTGCTCATTATTCGACCGGAACAAGCTTTGGGCATTAGCCAAAAGTTGTGCCGCGCATTTTTCATGCGCTTCTCTGCTGCTTCCACCAAATACTCTGTACAAATATATATATATATATATATATATATATATATGTATATATATATATAGAAAATATATATAAACAAGAAAAAATAATATTTGTGGTTTACAAGTTGGTAGTTGTAAGCCTTAAGATTTAGGATGAAGGAAAATAATTAATTAAATATAAGTTTTAAGATGAAAGTGCTTCAATATATAAAATGTAAAAAAAAAAACTTTCAAAATACTTTAAAGTATTTTAATATTTATTATGTAATGCATAGTATAAAATGCGAGGAACTAGACGTAAGATATAAGAAATAGATAGTTTCGATAGAAAAACATCTTTAAAAACTATATTATTTGTATATGCATTTTACTCAACTCTTAAATAATCAATTTCTTACTGAAAATGAAGCTCAAGTATTTACAGAAGTTTGGATACAAAAACAAAATCTGTCAAAATTTTCAAACTAAATAAAGATGAACATTCTATGAAGCATTTAAATATATATATATATATTATATATAATTAAAGGTCATCTCTTTTTACCCCCAAAAGTTGAACTTTATTTGTACATTTTTGTTTGCGAAACTTGTGCATTGGAAATTTGTTTAACAAGCGGATTGCATTAACTGAAAGGTGAAAGCGACAAATTACCAATTAAATTGCTGGCCTCGAACCAAAGTGTTAGAATAATAAACTAAGGCTAAGCTCAAAATTTGGGCTAATATTGGGTTTCGAAATAAACATAAAAAACTGAATTGTGCATAGTTGGAGGGGAAGCAGCGGCCAAGCTTGAAACGGAAGTTGATGATTGCAATTTGATGGCAACAACAAAATGAATAATTGAGAAGGTTTTAATTGATTTGGCGAGAGAAAACGAAAAAAAAAACTATCCGGTTATTAAATGAGCAAAAGGTTTCGAAATTCAAAAATAAATATATATAATTTACTTCAGCGTGTGGCTAACATAATTACAAAGCTTTAATGTGTTTGGGGAGCGAAAAGAAATTTCTTAAAGTGAAAAGGAAGAAGAAAAATGTTTTGATTTTAATTATGATGATATAATTATTAAGAAATGTATTTTAAAAATGTTAAATTTACTAAGGTACAATTTATTACTCATAGCTTGCTATGTGTTTTCCAAATTATTATTATTAAGATTAAATTTATTTTGAGTTCAATTTTCCGTCTCCAACTCAACTCAACTTCCATGTTCCAATTTAGAATGTCAAAAGAAAATAAATTAAATTAAAAATGTTTAATGAACGAACGAATCAAGTGATAAGTGTTAACTTTTAACACTCTGGGTGGGTGTGTCGTAATTTTTTTCTTCTTCTTCTTCTTCTCTTTTTTTATACGCTTAATTTACTTAGTATGAAAACTCATTTGATTATCTAAATTGTAGCAATTAAAATTAATTTCCATGCCGCAAACTTGGGGCGCTTTCGACTTTATTTGACTTTTTACAACACATTGGCCGTTAAATGCAGCACAAAGAGGGAGCTAGTGAGAAAGAGAGAGAATGAGATAGAGGGAGAGAGAGCGGGGCAGAGATAGGCAGCAACGCCTACAGAAGAAAAATGAAAAGCGACCGACGCTAAATTGAAAGTGATATTAATTGCAGCTGCTTTTGTGGGTGCCTCTTAAGTGTTGATTGCTGCTGTTTGCCGCTTGCCACTTGCCGCTTGCTGCTGCTGCTGCAACTTCTTCGTATTTTCCAGTTCAGCCAGAAAGTTGCAGCTTTACAGAAGTATTTCGAGTTGAGCAAATTGCATTAGTTAGCGGGCCAAAAAAAAAAATTTGTTTAATGATTGCATTACTCGGACTTGCAGCAAAGTTAGATGGCAGCTGCAACTTTTCGCTGCTCTTGCCTCAAACGCTCGCTTCATTTATCAAATTCAATTGCAATGTCTGCTGGATAGTTGCGAGTTGCGTAAATAAGTAGCAAGCTGTAGCAGAACTACTCGCATCCTTGGCATCATATCATTTTTCTTGCCACATTTCGCAAGAGTGGCAAAAACTCAACGAACGAAGTTGCCACCATTTGCATTGTTGTTGCTGCCGCACAGATTTTGCAGCAGTCAGTTTGTCAGTTAGTCAGTTTGTCAAGTTGGCAAGTTTTGCTTCTTCTTCTTCTATTTGTTTTTTTTTTTGTTTTTTTTTTTTGATTTCCGCGTCAGTGAAAAAGACACTTGACACGACCCAAAACTAACTGCGGCTACGTGAGTGTCACAATATAAGAGCCACAACCTTTCCATTCCATGCCCCCCTCCCCTCCCCTACTGATGCCATTCACTCATTCATTCATTTATTCACTCACTCATTCATTCACACATTGGGAACAACAAAGGCAGCGCTGGTCAGCCAACTGTTGACATTGCCAAATGAATGAACCTGGCTTTGGTTACAATACATCAAAAAGCAGAAAAAAAAGAGAGAAAAAAAAGAATGAATAAAAACAGACAAAAGCGCACAAAACTGAGGGATAAAAGACAACAACAGCCAGAAAAGTTGCTTAACAAAGGATGAGCTGTACTTTTAATACGCTTACTTTTCTTAGTTGACGAAGTCTATATTCGATTTTTAGCATTTTTTTATTAACTTAGATTTAGTTGACTTCGCCATTAAATAAATCAATCTCTCTCAGAAGTATGACGTTATTGAAAGGAAGACGAGCTTAACCGAATCCTGTAGAGAATAGTTTGGTAAATCTTGGTAAATGTTGGGCAAATGTTTATTAGCAGTTGAAGAAGTTCTACACAAATTCCACCAATCCAAGTTAAGAAACTAATAAAGGCAACTATAAATGTTGCAAGCCTAATCCTTTGGTTAGATTTGATTGAATGAGACTCGTCATCCATATGAATAAGTTTCACACAAAATAATTAAAATGAATTTTAATTAATCTTGTATTAATTTACTTGTTTTCTGAATAAATCGTATTTTCTATTTTATTTATTTATTTTTATTCATCATGATATTACAATAAAATTAAATACTTTGTTGGTAAAATAATAATAATAATTAAATAATGTGTAGAATTTGCAACTAAATATCAAATAAAATGCAAAAAAAAATAAAAGTTGATTGTATAATATAAAATTAATTATATTATGAGCAATTTAACATAAATATTGATTGTCTTTATTAAAAATATATTCTCAAACATAAAAGTTTCTCAAATAAAAACTCATCTAACAACAGATTGTTCCTTCTATCAACTATTTATTAAAGTAGTCTTATTCCGATTTTGAATTCGAATAATATGATAAGAATTATTTATTTATTTTAATACAACTATTTCTTGTAATGCCAAAATTTAAAATCTTTCTAAATTATGCAAATTCCTTATTTCATTATTGCATTAATAGTTAACCTAACGAAATAATCAGAAGACTCCATAACCAGATAGGTTTTGTCTGCTCTTCTAGTCTGATAATCAAAGTGAAAGAAACGTAGAACCAACAATAATAAGTGCACATCGAATGCATTAAGCGTAACGGTAACTGAGTAGAGGTTAAAAAAAAACACTGGAATACTTAAGCCAACAATTTCCCCAGACAAACCCTATTCCTAATCCTGGCAACCCGAAGCATTTATCCATTTAACGGTGAGCGGTAAAAACTTATGCTGCACTTTGCACGTAAACGCAGTGAATAATTGAGGGATGCGGGGTGCGACTTGTGGCTGCAACAAAGCGTGGCGCAACGCAAATCCCATAAAAAATGGGAAACGGGCTAAAAAGGAAGTTTTGAAATTGCAATTTAATTTCGACCGCAAACCAACACAGTCATGCAACCAAAAATCTCCCAAACTCCACTCGGCGTCGGCCACAGAACGTGCAGCAAGTTTTTCAAACTCTACTGGCAAGTGGAGGAGGAGGGGTTTACCAATTGGGTGGGGTGTATGAAGAGAAGTTGGCCATATTGATGACCCAGCATGCATTATGCGTGGAGCGCGTGACGCCCACAAATGACCCCATGACTAACCCTGTCCAAGAAGAGATGAAGAGAAACCTGAAACACCCTACTAAAGTGCCCTTTTCAATGTTTGTTTGTATGTTGCAAGTGTGTGTGTGTGTTGCATGTGTGTTTGTGTTTGTCGCATTTATCACTGAATCGCATTTTAGCCACAGGATATTTGATCTGCTGCCATTTGACATAAGTCTCAAAGCGCGTTACGTGAGCGAGCAGCATGCGGCATGTGGCATGTGGATGCAAGTGGCATGTTGTTTGTTGTTCGTTGTTTGTTGTTTGTTGCTTGTTTTCTCTATGGGGAAAATCAATAAACTGATAAACATATTGCATTGCATCCATATGACCCCATGTGCACTGCACCCCTCCCCCACTGTTCCCCTATTGAATTAAATTGGCTAGTGCAAAACGCTTTTGTGGCACTGGCTAAAAGCAGTACCCACATGAAATTTACTTTCTCAATTTATTGCTCAAGTTTTGTGCATGCAACGTGGCCAATTTAGTTCCCAGTTTGCCCAACTAAATTGCCCCTGTTTATTGTACTATTTCTGCTTAACATTTAACGTTGCAACATTTTCAAATAAAAATCACAAAACAATTTTATAAGTTGTCAAAGTATCAATTTGATTTTAATCTCATTCAATATGTGAATTTCAAATAAACTGCTTAAGTATTAATTAGTTGCTGTAATTTGTTTTGGGCTAATGTGAAAAATACAGTTATTTTTTCTGTTAACATGTTGAGCTGGCTTAAATTGTTATTTTATTCGCAATTGTTACAAATTAACAATCAATTTAAATACATATTTATATTTTGTGTTTCATTCCACTTGAAATGAATATAAAATACATAATATACAATATATGTAATATAAAATTATAAAATAAAAATAGATACCATTACCAAGCAGAGAAAAAAAATTGTTTCTCAATTTGACGCTATTCTAGACTTGTTTAGAATTCGCAATGCCTTCTTCGAAATATCATTTAAGATTAAAAAAAAACTAAATGTTGATTGTATATTATTAAAAATTATAAGCAATTTGATGTACATATTGATAGATTTCGCTTAAGACATTTTCTCAAACATCATAAAATTTTGCCGAATAAAAACTCATCTATCAACTGGTTGTTCCTTGGCAGCTATATGATTAAGTAGTTTTATTCCGATGTTTAATTCAAATAATTTGATAAGCACAAAAGTCGATCATTTTTGTTCCCTCTATTATCTCTACTACTACTACAAATACTACTATCTCTACTACTATATCTACTGCTATCACCACTAGTACTATTATCTCTACTAGTACCATTTCTACTAATATTATTATATATACTACTACTATTTCTACTACAATAACTATATCTACTTCTACTATTACTACCTCTACAACTACTACTAAATCTACTGCTACTACTGCTATCTGCACTACTACTATTATCTCTACTAGTACCATTTCTACTACTATTACTATATCTACTATTAATACTGCTAATACATTTAATATAACTACTATTGGTTTGAAATGTTTAATTTTATTTACGCAATCCCTTAACTTATTGGTTAGGAAGTGACTTCTAAAGAGAATCTTTTAAACTTGTGTTATAATATTCAGAATGAATTATAAATCGGTTAAAAAGCTTTATCTATTTATAAAGGAAGTCGATTTGTATCGATATTCGCAATGTACAGGAAGACAGACAAACATGACGAAGTCGACTTGACTTTTATTGCTGATCAGGAATATATATAACTTATGAAGTCGAAGATGCTTTCTAATGCCTACAAAAAAATACTCCTGCACAACTTTTCTATATGCCTCTGATCCATTTTTAAAAAGTTCATATAAATACATATTAAAAAAAGCTGGGATAATTCTCTAACCTCTTAAATGAGATATATTATTTAATTTGTTTAGTGCCCTAAATTGCCTGCATTTATTGCTAATTTTAATATACTGAATCAAATTAAAGTCAAAGCGGAAGTTAGCCAAAAGCGAAGCGTGTGCGATTCATTTCAGTTTCACAAGAAACCAATTGACAGAAAGCCAGACGACTGACTAAAAGACAGACAATCGACTTGAAAGACACTCCGATTCACTGAGCAACATAAAAAGGGGGGAACAAGAGAGACAGAGAGAGAGAGAGAGATAGAAAGAGAGAGCATCCGATTTCAAAAGGCAACCAGAGAAGAGGAATGCGAAATAGGGGTACGCCCGTTTTGGGCTTTGGCTAAATGCCAGAGAAAACACTCCCAGAGAATTAGCAAATCAAGAAGCCAAAAGCGACGTCTTCTCTCCCCCGCCAACAAAAAGGGCACCCCTCCACACAACACAATTTCATTACCCACTCAGAGGCAACTCAGAGGGAGGCAACTTGGATCCCTTATTGCAACATTTTCGGTTGATAAAACAAACGACGTTTGAGGCAAGGCAGGTTTATTTTTTGTTGCACGAAAATATTGCTCAAGTTGATTTTTGTGTGTGTGTGTGTGTGTGTGTGTGTGTGTGTGACTTCGGTTTTCGTTGTTAATACGTATAATAAAATATAATGATTATTTTGTGGCTGGGGCCACAGATGTGTGTGTTGGCCAAAATAGGTTTTGCATAAAAAAAACATACACACACACACACACACGCAGCGATAAGTTGCAAAATCCCTGGGGTGGCATAATCAAAGGCAATAGAAACCGTTGTCTGTTTATCAATGATTCAATTCAAGTGTTTGCTTTTTGTTGTTGCTAGTCTAATTTGTTGCTTGTTTTGACATCATCAGCTCACTTGATGATAATCAACATCATCATCATTATTATCATGATGCTGCTGTTTGAATTTTTATGAGAAAAGTGGCCCCATAATCATTACATACGAGTGCCATTACCAAAACCCAAGTAAAATCCATACAAACAACAAAATGTTTATCATTACCAATTCTACTTCAATCACATATGTGTGTGTGTGTGTGTGCATGTGTGTGTCTGTGTGTGTATCCACATCGCACATTTATTATGAGCAGCAGCATGCGAATACGAAGACAAAACTATTTTTATGGTTTGCTTACTTTTTGATAGAGCCATTTGTCAATAATAATACAGAAATATCTCTTTTCAAATAAGTACGATTATTTTATTGTCTGACAGCTTGCCAAAATGTACAAATATTTGTGTGTGTTTAAATGTATGTTTGCCATTTAATATATTATATATATATATATATATATATGTAATGGCACTATTAATAAATCAGAGCAAGTTAAAGCAAATGTCTCGAGTCAAGAAAGCATAAAACAGCTATTAGTCTGAGCCATGTTAAGAGCTATTAGCAGGTTTGCTGCAAAATCTGTATTTTTTAGCCGCTCATTAATGAAAAATTGACAAATGATCTATAGTATGCCTGGGTACTTTATATACATATATATCAATTTCAAGTCCATATCTTTAAAAGTGTGTTTTAAGCTTGGATTTACGGGCAAGTTTTTAAGTCTTTAGCTCTATAAATCTGTGATTTTTTTTTGTACACTGACAAAAATGATTATCTTCCACTTTTGATGTTGATCATATATATATATATTTCCCTTATAAAATCGAAAATGATTTCGCAGATCTATTTATTTATATAGATTTTAATATTCGAACTTATTTATTTTATATTATTTATATATATTTATATATATAAATCTAATCTAATCTAAATTAGTAGCAAATATATATTGTTGTAGCCTCTGTATAAAGTTCGAAGTGCTACTCCAGAATATGTATATATATACTTTATGGAGTGATCCCGTCTATATCTTAAGCAAATTTATTAGCTGCATTTTAAAATATTTAATGGTTTTATCTCATAAACAAAATTGTGAATAACGATTGGCTTTAAAAGTATTTGATTTAATTATATTTGCTAACAAGAATTAGTCGTGCATATTTCAAATAGTCGTAAATATATCTTATTATTTGGCAGCTGCACTCAAAACAAGACACACTCAGCACACACACACACACACACGTAGTAAAGTCAACTATTTGCTTAGTAGCCAAGTGAAACTGAGCTCAACGCACGATTTGTTTGTATTTATGTTGCAACAATTAACAATTATTCACAGCGCTGGTCTGCGGGGCAAATAACTACCAAGATTTCGTTATTTCTTGTTATTGCCTGCTGGCTGATAGTGCGCATACGCCCCGTGGGCAGCTGGCTAATAAAATTTAAATATTGATTTGTTTGCATAAGGCTTGATTAGAGAGAGAGAGAGAGAGAGAGAGGGAGATAGAGCATAGACTCCTTTTCTGTTCTGCTTATAAGCCACGTTTGCAGCTGCTCCTTTTTTAATTTGCTTGACCCAATTGAGTCATTAACGTTGGTTTTAGAGCCTCATAAAAGCGTTAACGACTTAAGTCTCTGAAAAAGCTAACTAGAACAACTTAAATCAAGGCTTGAATTTCAAGAACTGCTGCAAAGTGCAGCCATCAATTAAAAAATGTTGCACTCATAAACCAATTTGCGCATATATCATCATTTATCATTCGATATAGAAGTTCATATGTATATATATATATACAGATATATATATATATATATATTATATGTTATATATGAGCAGCGCCTTGCAGCTATTAACTACCAGCTGCGTTCACTGTTTGCTCCATTAAAGCGACGTAGAAAACAATAAACAACTTTTTGCATATGCGTACAAAGTCAACGACTGTTTGATACTCTGTACTCTGCTTAAAAGTAAGTTCTGTTAAAAGTGCGTTAAAAAGAGCGTTATTAAAAAGTCAAAGAAAAAACAATTGTTGTCAATCTAGCTTGAAAATTGTGTTAATAAAATATATATTTTAATATTTTAGCTTAATGAGATATATATTTTAAATTTTACAGCAATTTTTATCATAAGGCAACATATTTGTCGTATCATTTTAATATTTAAAATATTTTTCCCAAATATTAAGTTGTAGCTTTTAAGGTTAAAAATGCTTAATATAATAAATAAGTTAATAATTCTTAGTAATTTATTCAACCAAAAAAATATTTGATTTAATTTGATTTTATTTTTGTATTTTTTTATTTTTGATTTTAGAGCATTAGCAATTCCTGTAAAGAATCATAGGTTAATTTTTTCCAAGCATTTGTAATGCTCTAAAATCAAAAATAAAAATACCAAAAATGGAAATAAATCTAAAGCCTAAAAGACAAATTTTTAACACCTACACAGGACAATAAATCATAGAAAACTATAAATACAGAAAATGCATAAAGACTAACTTCAAGAAAAAATATATATTATATCACTTTTGATTTTTAAAATCTTTATTTAATATATAAATACTCGATATACCTGCTTCAAGCTTTGTTAAAGCAGAGTATAATAATAAAACGCATGCGATTGACGAGCAAAGAGAGAGAGAGGGATAGGGGGGAAGAGTGAGAAACGACTAAAGTGCGGTTTCCTAAGAATTAAAGTATTTCCCAAAGTTCCCCGCTGTTTTTAGTGATAAGTGCTGTGCGGTTAATTCATTTCATGTGCCCGCAAACTGAAACTCAAACTTCACAGATACATTTCTCCCACAGATACAATTTTTACACGCATTTTCTGAGAAAAGTTTAATCAATTTTTTGCTGTCTTTTTTTTGGCAGTTTGTTTTAGTCCAAGAAAAATATTCAGTTCCTTGAGCTAAAAACTTGATGTGATAACTGCGTCTTTTGATGTTGTTTAGTAGCTTCATCATCATTATGATAATCATCATTATGATGATGATGTGCACTTTTCGTAGTGAATAATGTAGACAGAAAAAAGGAACGACTCCTGTTGGACATCTGCATCATTTATCTTGCAGTCAGCTTCTCTAAACGATGTTGATGAGTTTCAAAAGATTTGACATGAAAAGTTTAAAGTCGTCCGTTGCGCCACATGTAGCAACAACATAAACCAAGCAACCAACTGCCAACAGTTCTAGCTACTCTGGACCATCGATCTTGCCGCATTACGCAGCACATTTTCTCTTATTTTTTCGCCTTTTTACCTGTTTGATTAAATTTTTGGGCGAGCCTGTTTACACTGCTCCAATGTTTAATATACATTTTGCTATCCCCTCTCTTTAATTGGCTTGACTTTTGTGTATATTGATTTTTTCTGCTCTGACATTTTTTACTACTACCTGTCTAAGCTGAGAAATGAGTTTAGATTAAAAAAAAGTTTACATAAACATTCAGTTTTCAAAATTTATAACAAAACGATTTTTATATTAAATATTTTGTAAAATTTAATATTTGAAATGTGTTTGAATTTGGTTTAATCATAGTTTTAGACTACGAAAATTATTGGTAATTAATGTTGATTTAGATTTTAATTACCACAAATTTAATGCACATTTATTTAATTTTTTTTCATCGAACTAAATTTAATATTGTAAAATGTTATTTGTAACTCAAATTTTTCATTTATATTTATTTAAGTACTAAATTGTTTTAATCCACATTAAACGATCTAAAAAATCAAATAACTTTATATCACCTTAAATCTTAATCAAAATTTTTGTGGTTTACCATCCAAAAAGTAATTAAGTTTTAGCTGTGATAATGATTCAAAATACTGTTTTGCATTTGGTAATTAATCTTTTGTAGTTTTCATCAGGTGACAAATTAATCATTGGTAAATGCTCAGGGTATGGCAAAATTACCAGGATTCGTGCACACAACATACACCCAACATACACAACAGACACGATATACACACACACACACACTCAGCACACACTCAGCACACACTCAGCACACACAATATTAATTAAGAGCCACAAGTTTTTTGATTGCGATTTGCTCTCAGACTCTCTGGTCATAAAACTCAGCAGACATGCAAGCAATTTGTGTGTGTTCAACACCCACATACACACACACCCACCCACCCATCCATCCACCCACACACACACCCAAAAAAGAACAGTTGCCTCACCCAAAAATGATTTTATGGCCTGGACGCGAGTTGGTTAACCCTTTTTCACCAATGCTCACTTTTGGCCGGAAGTTGTCTGGTTTTCGTTTTGTTGTTGTTGTTGTTGCTCTTCTTCTTATTATTATTATCGCTGGGCTTGGCAAGCATTATAATTTGATTCATTTTAAGTTGTTGCGACGACACGAAGCATTCTGTGCCATAACCTATAAATGCTTCCAAACCCACCGCATCCCCCCCTTTTCACACATTTTTGGGTTGGGTTTATTTTCTTATTTTCTTGTTTTCATATTTGTTTCCTGGTGTTTTTTTTTTTGGCTAAGGTGCTAAGGCGTTGGCTTGTGTTTGGTGTCCGCGATTTTCTGCTAGAGATTAGATGATTTATACGCAGATTTTGCACTTGTTAAATGGGTGACTTGAGACAGCTTTTCGTGCCGAGTGTTCGCTGTGTGTCTGAAGGTGTGTGTGTGTGTGTGTGTTGAAGATGCCACGAGTGGATTCACAACAAGTACTCCTCCTCTCATTCGCTGGCATTTCTGTGTAGTTGACGGCTTTTATTGTGTGTGCGTGTGTGAAAGTTGTTGTCTATTTGAGAAAAGACAACTAATTAAATTGCAGCCTTGTTTTCGGGTTTTAAGGTGAAACTCTCTTTAATTTGAGATTATCTTGTATCTATAATCTAGCTTCAATTTTTGCTTTCCATAAAGCTGTTAATAAATTTTAAGCTGAAGCTACGTTTTTTTTTTTGGCAATTATATATATACAACGTTCAACTACTTGATTTGTTCCCATTTTTAAATTAATTTCTTTATCATTCAAAAACTAAAATTACTTTTCAATTTCTCTTCAGTTAATTTTGTTATGTTTAATTAAACATTTTCTTTGTTTATATAAAGTTCAACTACTTGATTTATGCTCTATTTTTAATATCATTTCAAAAACTAATCTAAAATTACTTTTAAATTTATATATATTTTTTTTTTTTAAGTTTAATGTTTTCTGCTTTCAACGAATCCTTATCTATATCTATAGAAAGTTCAACTACTTGTTTTATTTCTCATTTTTAATATTGTTTCTAAAACTAAACTCAAATTACTTTTTCTTCATTCTCTGATTTCTACGAATCTTTATCTTTATATTTATCTCTATAAATTTAAACTACTTGATTAATTCCCAATTTTTAATCTCATTTCTAAAACTAAACTAAAATACTTTTAGATTTCTCTTTAGTTACTTTTTTTTTTATCAAAAAT
Source organism: Drosophila fungiperda (assembly GCA_035042345.1). NCBI lineage: Eukaryota > Metazoa > Arthropoda > Insecta > Diptera > Drosophilidae > Drosophila > Drosophila fungiperda. The sequence continues at coordinate 3,076,475 of JAWNLM010000145.1, read as the reverse complement.
TCAACATTCTCTGCTTTCTACGAATATTTAATCATTTTTATCCATGCTTGTAGATAAAAATTCATTACATACTTTATCAACTCTTTGTTAAATGCATTTTACACATTTCACATTTCTGGGAGGCTGCACAGGCGATCCCCAAAAAAAAAAACTGGCTTACATAAAAAAAAAAAAGAACACACAACATTTTGAACTTATCAAAAAGCTATGCATCATGGACTTAACCGATATCGTGCATGTAACCAGAATATAATAGAAACACATAGATAAATTTAAAAAATATAAGAAATCGAAAATATTTATCATGCTGTATTAATCAATTTCATATGCTTCAAGCAAAGAAGGGGCGCTCTCTCTTCCCCTTCCCCTTCCCATTCCCCTTTTCATACCTCTCTCCGCCACTCCTTTTAACCCAACTCTTGCTATCTCTATTCTAATAAAAAGCTGTTCCGCATTTGATATAAGCACTGATAACGACAACAACCCAAGTGGACTGGACTAGACTCAACTGAAAATATTGCTAGAGTATATTGGAGGTATATTGAAATTGTGTTCAGGTATGTAACAGGCTGAGAGAAGCAACTAAGGCAGCATTTGGCTAACATATTCCTGATCTTCATCTTCAGCTGAGTCGATTTAGCCATGTTTTGCTTTTTTTTGCATAAATAATCCGATGTCAGAGACTATTTAGACTACAAATTTATATATATTTTTTATTAATTATAAATGAATTAATGAACAATTCACCAATCGATTAATGATGCCAATAAAAGCTACATTTGGTAAAATATGAATTTCTTAATTGAATCAGATTTTCTTTAAACGTTTTTCCCAGAACAAATAAACAAAATAAAAGAGGAAAACAAAATTAACAATTGCAATCATTTTCTATATACACTAAAAAAAAACTAATTTTAAATAAGTAATCACTTAATTAAAGAGTATTTGCTAGCCGAGAGAAAAATCAAAATTTCACTCGTTTTTTGTTCGAGTTTGGGCTATGCGTTTGTGGCACAAACATGCTTGCAGCACCCGCACGAAGCTAGAGGCACACTGAGAGACGGCAGCTTGAAAGCGGCTCAAACAATTTTGTTTAGGCACGCTAACCGTTGGCCCAGAGACAATGACTTCCCCCTGCCCCGCCCCACACACATATGCAGCAACTCCTGTTTTGTTCGGCCCGATTGGGAAACGAGGCCAAACCCAAAAATCCGAAAACTCATCATTAACCATTAGCGACGTCATCGATGAAGGAGCTGACGTTGTTCGTTATTGTTGTTGTTGTTATTATTGTCGTTGTTGTTGCTGTTTCGCTTAATTAATTGTTAATTAATTAACATAGATACAATGTGTGCGTGTTGTTGGGTGCCGCAACAACAGTTTCACGGCTGCCGTCTGTTGTGGTTATTGGTATCTTTCTGTTTGCCGCCATAAATTTTGTATCATAATTTTCGTTTTGTTCGATTTGAAATTTGGTTTTCAAACTCAAAATGCCGCACGCACCGGCGCCAATTTTCATATAATTCCATTTTTTTTTTGTGTGCTTGTGCATTTTCAAATAATACAAAACAAACAAAACGCAACAGCAACAATTATATTTAAGCAAACAATTCGCTTAAAAACCGAATATTTTATGCCCTAACAGACAGTTGTTAAAATCGGAAAAAAGTATCTCAAAGTGTTTCAGATTGAAATTCGGATGCAGAAACATTTACAGAAAGAAATATTGTTAGTGCAAATAGTTAAAACTATTTTATATTTTATTTTATTTAATTAATGAAAATGTAAACTAATTTAATTTATGTTTTATTCTATTTAGTTATTGAAAATGAAAAATAATTTACACTTTATTCTATTTAATTACTGAATACCAAAAAAAATTCATAACATTTACTAATAATTTTACACATGACCTAATCGGAACAATCTTCTATGTCTGCTTTTCACCCCAAAATGAATATATAACTTATATTAAATCTGAAAATAATATATATTTTTTTTAATAATACAATTGACATCAAATTAAAATAACTAAAATTAAAATAAGTAAAATAAAAATGACCCTGATTTATGAACTAATTTTTATCGTTATATATATTTTATATAGATGATATATATATATATTTTTATATAGATGATATGGCGCTACAATCTTTCCAATTCTGCCTGAAGCTAAAAGTTGAAATTAATATATTTTAGGCTTCAACAAGAGATGCATTCATATATAGCCGTAAGCATGATATAAATATATATATTTTACTCATTACTAAATATTGCTCTTGAATGTGTTAGTCAAAGTGCCTGAGAAAGTTAGAGTAGACACATTTTAATTAGGGTATACAACAATAGTCATTTGCGTGTCGCTCTTTGTTTTCGCAGGTGCCGTCGGTCGACATCGAAATGCGGAGCCCTTCAAATTGGTCAACCTTAGAGTGGACAACGCAGAGAACAACCGCTACACGCGACAAATGAACACACACACACACACGCACACACTCACACACACACACACTCACACACCACAAATGCTGAGCAGACAATTTGCGGCTCGTTCCACGCCAAGCGAACCACAACTGAAAACTGAAAACTGACAAAAAAAATACCTTTTGGCATTTTTCGTCGTTGGACAAGTGACGAACAAATTAGCTGAAATCGAGCACATATATTTAAAAAAAAAAATACCTGACGAGGGGCAGACAGCTGGAATTTTGTACTAATAAGTTTAGGTTATGCGTTTAATGACTCTGCGCAGCTAATTAGGCGACTGTCGAATCTCAAACTTAATGTTGAAAAGCTGACAACTTTAATTTGACAAGAGCTTCAATTAAGTTTGTTAACCGATCTATAGCCAAATTCCACATAAGTTTAAATTTTTTAAATATTTCAAATTGACGAGAATATTTTGAGCAAAGCAAAGCAATAAATCGTGTTGAGAATAATGCTTAGCAGTTCTCACATTTTAGCCCTTTTCGCACACAGCGTTTATTTTTAAAGACTCATTTTTAATTTGAAGATATCAATAAAAAAAACAATTTTGTTAACTGCATTAAAAAACATGTTTTTATGCAAATTATTCTTAGCATTTCAATAAAATAAAAAACAATTAAAAAATGTATTTTGAGGCGGATAACTAAAAGTCTCCATTTTGATTCAAATTAAATAAAACAAATAATAAAAATTCCACAATTGACTTTTGGCCAACAAAACAGTTTACAGCAATTGCAACAAACATCATTTTGTCGGGCGCCGCATAACTGTAACCGTAATGAAAAGTCACAAAGACTTGCAACACACAAAGTTGCCAGCAGTAGCAACAAGATACAATTTGTATCTGAAGAAGAAGTGTGTGTGTTTGTGTGTGTGTGTCGCTTGGGTCTCTGTCTACAACATATCTCTATATGTAGTTATTATTGAAATTAAATTACCCCTAATTGAATCTGAAATGGTCAATAAAATCGCATGCCGACAACAATTTTGGATTTGGCTTTGATGCCGTCGGCCAAACAGAGACTCTCAAATGATTGTTATTGTTGTTGTTGTTATTGTTGTTGTTTGTTGTATGTTGGCTGTAAATATGCACACAAATTGTTTGGTTTTGCTATTTGCATATCTGTAGAAGCAGAGCAAAAAAAAAACAGAGGTATTTTTACATCGTGTTTGATTTTAAATAAATGCAAATTGAATTAATTATTGTTATATTTCTCTTAGATTGACTATCGCTTAATATGGCAATTTGTCTTTGTCTTTTTCTGCTGTTGTTGTTGTTGTTATTGTTTTTGTTTTTTCTTGCTCTCATGGATAAAGATCTATTATTAAATGTGGAAATATTTCAATAAAATCAAATAGATAAACAGCGTCTGTTGAGTAACTTTGAAAACTTAGTTGCTTTAAAAACGAAACGATTTTTCAAACTGATAAAAAGATTGCTTTTTAAATTGAGAACATATTTCAAACATTAAACAAAGACAATAATAAAGTCAACTTGTAGTAGCACCTTCAATCAATTAATTCAGTTGAAAGTTCTTTTCTGTTATGTGAAAATATGCAGCATATTAAAACGGAAATAGTTACTTGATCTAGAAATAATTGCTATTTCTCAGGCAAGCCGATGATTTAATACACTTGCAGCGTAAACATTTCAAATAGTAGATTTCACAATAGATTAAAAAAGATTTTAAAAAAAACCCACTGAAGATTCCTTTTAAAGATGATATAATTCTCCGAATCTGTTTCATAGGGAGAACTCAACTTTAAATAAATTTAAATAGTAAAAAAATGCTGCAAATTTAAGCTATTAACAAATTTTTAAATCTTTAAAAATTAGCACGAAACAATTTCAAATAACTCAAAAAGCAGAAGGAGAAATAATTCCAAATTTAACCTGAATATTTAAAAAGCTCTTAAATTGGGTCCAGTGATCTGCTAAAAATAAATTTAGCTAATATTCAAAAATTTAGAATTTACATTTATAATTTAATTATTTTTTATCAGCTTTGACAGCAAGAGACAGACAGCCAAATTGGATATATGTACTAAGCTGATGATATTCAACTATAATCTTATAATTAAATAATTAATTATAATTTTAATTTTAACGATATAAATTAAAAAATAAACCAAGCCAAGGTTCTCATATTAAACATAGTTTGTTAAATTAATTGCACTGGAAATGGTGACTTCAAGGAAAGTGCAGCGATTGTCTGCTCAAAGTGATTATCGCTAAATTGTGCTGATTGGTAATTTCTGGTCTGGTCTGGTCGGGTATGGTCTTGTCTGTGCTAGTCTGGTCTATAATTGTTGGCTTGTTAGTCTGGCTAATTCGAATTCGATTTCCATTTAAGCACTTGGGACAAAAAGCACGTTTTATTTCTCATGAACAATTGACGCGACGTGAAAAGCAACATGAAGAAGAGCATCACTCAACAAGAACAACAACAAACAACCAACAATAACAACAACAACAACAAAATCAGAGACAGTGACTGAGAGCGACAGCGACAACAAGTCAAAAAGCTAATTAGGTTTGCAAAAAGAACAGACAACATTTCAAGAGGGAAAGAGAAAGGTAGAGATGACTTGGAGATCGCTGATCGACAGACTAAGAGGCAAAATTAAATGACATGCGAACATGAAAGATGCAGATAAACATGCCAAACAATATAAAACTCATGACGATCATTAAGGAAGCCAGGCAGGCAAACAACAGCAACAACAACAACAACAATAACAACAACAATGACAGACAACATTCAGCGAATTGATGATCAGTCAGTGATCTATCGACATCTGCTTGTTGTTATTATGTATGCCAAACAAAGTCACAACATGTGAACAACAACAACAACAACAATAACAACAAACACAACAACTACAAATAAATTGATGTTGCTACATGAAACTATTCAGTTGGCTCGTAATGATCATTATCATCATCAGCATTATTATTGGCAAAAGTAAAAAAAAAAAATAAAGAGCTAAAAGGAGTTGGTTCTTGGCAAGTGTGCAACCTGATTTGGCATTGAATGCTGATCTTGCCGTGTTCTTCGCAATTCTTCGCAATTCTTCTCAATACTTTTCAGTTCGCTGATCTGTTCCATAGTTCGGTGTACCTTCAATCACAGCATTCGCACATTCCATCAAACTATTTAGCGTTTAAAGAGTTTGACTTCGAGAGTCGTCACATTCCCCTTCTCCGAACTCCATCTACCGCACAGCCCAGAGACAATACGAAATATTGGCTAAAACAAGAAGCTTGGTTTTTTTAGGTATTGCAACGTATACCCTTTGAAAACAAGAGTTAACCAGAAAGCATCTAAATATTATATACACTTTTTTTGTAAGATTAAAAAAAAAAATTGCTATATGGTTTTTACTTTTTTAATAGTTTTAAATTTCCGCAAATCTTCTAGGGTAGATAAACTTATAATTAAGATAGCATTATTAAAAAAATCCATGTTGTTCTTTTCATAACTGCAAAGAATGTTTTTTGAAGATTTAAAATAAAATTGTTTAATTTAATTTTATCTCTTACATTTTTGAATATAGAAACATCGTCTGTTTTAAAAAACTTACGATATATGTTCACTAGTTGAGGAACTTTCTACATAGCAAAAAGTAGCATCTAAAATACCAACCTTGAGAATTGAATTATTTTTTCATGCATCTGAGATAGGATTTACTCTAATAAATAAACCATTTGCATTTCCTGCCAAAAGAAATATTTTTTTTTAATGAGAAGTAGCTTTTGATTTTTCTTATAGTTATTATTTGTACATGTTTAGACATTTTTTAAAGCCAGAACAAGAAAATATTCTAAAATTCAAGGCAATTATTTACCTAAGTGTATTTTTTTTGTTCGCAGCAAATAATTCTGCTGATTCCAGCTTAAGTTATTGCTTTGAACTAATTATTTCCGCACTTGGAAAGCTATATTGAATAATGACAGACGAATATGGCTATAACTGATCGGTTATTGATAATGATCAATTATATAAATATACAATTTATGAGAGTTGCAGTCGCCTCCTTACAGTTAGCAGTTGTAACCCTTTGGAACACTCTCCTGTGCCTGACGCAGACACAACAAGTGTCTTTCTCGGATATAGCCTTGGCCCAGACGTTGATGCAATTGTGGCCAAGATTTATTTGCACGCCCGCGCTATAAGGGGCAACAAATGAAGGCAAAACAAGGCATTGCTTTATGTGGCCGTCTCAACTCTTGCCATATTTTGTGGCAAGCAACAGCAGCTTCGCATCGACAACGTTGCAACGTTGCTGAAGTTGCAGTTGAAGTTGCAGTTGAACCTGAATGGACGACCTACGCTTTGGGCAACAAAAAAAAAAAAAACAAAAAAAAATAGTAACCAACAAAAAACTACAACAAAAATCTTGCGCGTGACTTTGCGTTTTTCTCGTTTTTTGTTGTTGTTGTTGTATTCTGTGGCAAAAAGATTCTCACGCGACTTTGGCCCAAAGGCATTTCAAATTGGTTGACAAACTAGCTGCATCAGCACCTAATTCTCCACAAAGTTCCCCCTTTTGCCGCCCTCCCCCCTCTCCCCTTCCATCCTACCCCCTTCCTTGATGCCTGCTTGATTTAAGTAATTGTATTTGGTACGTCTTCTAATATGTTTAACGGAATTGCGATTTTTGCTCAACAGTTGAAGTAAAAGTTGAAGTTGAAGTTGAAGTTCTTCGTCTGCATAATAGAGAATGTGGCATGGGGCATGGGGCATGTGGCATGGGGCAAGGGGGCATGGCAAACGTGCAACGCCTGCAGCTTTCGCTACACTATTTTGCAAATTAAGTGGTAGCCAAATGTGTTTTGTGCCAGCTCCGGATATGGATGCTCATTGAGTGAGTGAATAAGTGAATCAGTGAATTTGAGTGTGTGAGTGTGTGTATAAGTGTGTGTGTGAGTGTGTGTATGAGTGTGTGTATGAGTGTGTGCTTGAGTGCAGACTCACATAAGTGAGTCGTGTTGCACTTCGTTTAATGAAACAATTAGTTTGCGGCGCTTGCAGCATTTGCGTTAATCGTGGGAGATTTCAAGCTGGAAAATATGCTCCTCTTTTACTCTTATTATTATTATTACTATTATTTATACTTTTATTTATACTATTTTTTAAGAGGAGTTTATTTAAGCATTTGGCAAATGATGGCAATTGTTTTCGTAAATGTTATTTGTTGTTTGTTTTTTTAATAACAACAAAAGAGAGAGTGAAAATTCAGTATGTATTTTATTTTATTATGATTAATGCGAAATGTCTCAATTGGAAGCGATTTAAAACTGGTTTCTTTGCAGAAAGTTAAATTTTAATACTATATAGCATCTTAACCAATTACTGGAAGTGATACTAGTAGACTATATAGTATTATAATGGTAAGTATAGTTAATTTTTAAGCAAATTACAACCCATAACTGCATTTTAAAAATGGTTAATATTATTTTAGGTCAACATTACAAAAAGTGAGATTATTATACAATAATAATCGCAACAAAATAGTGAAATTGATATTAGTAGAATATATAGAGTATTATAATGATACGTAAAATAATTGTTTCGAAAATTCCCAACCCATGACGGCATCTTGAAATGTTTAATTTTATTTTATATCAGCTCCAGCTACAAGTCAATAATTAATCAAATATTCGCTGATATTATTTACTTCTTTCCAAGATTTGCTTAAACTATTTTTAAAGATTTTTACATTCTTAAATTTTCTGAGCTTGCATAATTTTATTAAAAATCAAATAAGTCTTTCATTTATTAAACTTCTAAGTTCTTTCAAGCCCCTTCTTTATGCATAAAGTTTTCCTTAAAATATGTTTTAAAATTCCTATAATTTCTTTCCCAACTTTGCTGCATGTATTAAACTAAATCAAACATTTCAGCACTTTATATTTATAAGTTGAGTTCGCCATCAAAACATGTTCGTTGCTGCCACAACAGCGCTTTCAACTGCAAAAACCTCGATCTAAAATGAACTTGGAATCGTTTAACAATTTTGATCTCTCCCACATTTCCTTTCCGTTGAGTTTTGCCATAAATTGACAGATTCATTTATAGTTCCCCCATTTTTTTGCGTTGCTCATAAGGGATCTCATTTGCGGCATATTCAAATGAACTTGCAACTGTTAAACTGACTTGAATATGGCATTCAATATATGGTAAATTTAGACTTCCTCTTTAAGAGCAACTCCACTCCAAAACTCCGATTGTGCACATGTATTTCTTCTTCTTTTTTTAATATGTTTTTTTTTGCATTTCAAGTGGCCGCTGGATTAGTCCAGGGGCTTACCCAGGGCTGGCGATGGACCTTTAGTATTGTGCCACCCTTCGAGCAAAACTTTATTTGCAAAAAACAGATATGAGAGGATGAAGGAGGCGTAATCTTAGGCATGCCGATTGTTGTATACCCTTTCAGACAGGTGAACTCTGTTTGCAACATGATTAAACATTTATTTAAATAATCGACTTTTTATCTTTTATAATACATTTCTATGTGATTTGTTTGGGTTTAGAATCAATGCGTATTTTCTTGTTAAACATAAAAGATTTTTATACAAAAATTCCTTGTATAAACTGTCGTTTCTATGACAGCTAAATGATATAGTTGTCATTTGCTGTCAATATAAAAATAAATATATTTTAGGTAGTACACAAAACCTCGTCTTAACAAGACAACATTAACGAGAGCTTAATTCAAATAGTTCAAAAAGCCAATGAGCATATATATGGACTATATTAATTTGTTACTAAATGATGATCAAGAATCTATATACTTTGTGTGTTCAATCAATCAAATTAAATTTCGCTTGCTTTTTCTAATCAGTTTTCAAGTTCGTCTAACGTAGATTCACCGATTTAATACCCTACAAATTTATTAGTGAACATCAAATTTGATTTCTGCTTCAGATTCGATTCAGATTTGATTTTGCTGGCAAATGCGTTACAGAGTTGATGACAAATTTCAAATATCCTCTGCAAGGGTAGACAAAAAAAAGGGGCCTCAGTTAATTTAAAAGTGCAGTTGTGGGGGGGAGGGACGCGGCTCAGAAAAAGTTACAACAAAAACACAAACGGTGACAATTTCTCATCTTTTGAGCAGAAACAGAACGAGAGCAAAAGTTTGAGAGGGGTTCGAGGGGGGGACAATGGAGGTAGCGATGAGCAATTGTGCAACTTTACATGACAGTTGCGAGTTGGGGGCAGCTAAGGGATAAGGATGGGTGTGGGGGTGGTTGGCGGAAGGCGAACCGGCGACAGACATTGACATGAAATGGCAGCTAATCGACGACAGAGGCAAAAAAACGAGTGAATGCGTTGAGGGGGGAGTACTAAAGGTAGGACAGCGGCCATAAGGGGGCCGTTTGGGGTTAGATAAAAAAGGAGGGGTATGTGTGGGTCAACTTTAGCTGCTTCTTGGGTGCCAGCCAGCCTGCCTGCCTGCCTGGCAAGTAAGTAGACTGACTGACTGACAAGAAAGCGACCCATTTGCTGTTTTCACTTGTGCAACATTTCACACACAGAGAAAAAACATGGGCTTAGTTTTTGTCTGTGCCTCTGCTGCTGCTGCTGCTTCTTCTTCTTGTTGTAGTTGCACCGCCTCCAAAGAACATTAAACGTGCTTGTATGGCAGTAAATACTATTACTATTACGATTGACAACAACAACAACAACAGGAACAACAACAAGAACAACAACTGAGCAGAACTCGTCGTCGAATTTGAAATGTTGAAGTTGTTGTTGCTTGTTTGTTGTCTAGTTCAACTTTTTGCGGCGGCTTCCTGCAAGTATTTTTTTTCCCTCGTGTTGCTGTTGTTGCAGCTGAAGATGAAGCTGAAGCTGAAGTTGGAGCTGTGGAACTGTGGAGCACTGTGCAACGAGACTAACGACGTATTTATGCCAAGCGACAAACTGTGGGAACAAATAAAAATTTAGCAAAATGCCAACGCGACTAACACAGCAGGCTAAGGAGAGGAGCAGCAGCAGCAGGGGTTTACTGAGTGGGGCAGAGGTGGCATTGAGTGGGTGAGATGCACACACAAAAAATCACACACACACACTCAAGTGTGTGTAGCCAAACTGGATAAGGTGGAGATGAGTGCGTGACACGGGTTAAGTAAATATTGAGCATATAGAACAGAGTTAAAAATTGGATTTTAATAAATCTTGGCCAGTTTGAAACATACTGCAATTTCCATTATATAAACTGTACAGATTCTGGTTATGGTTTCATATAATATTTAGCTAGCTGTTTAAAAAGATTTGTAGAATTTTTGGTCGATTTCCAACTATCAATTTAAAGTTTCGGTTTGACACTCTTTTTTTAGAAAATAAGATGTATAAATATTTTATCATATTTTCTTAAGCTAGCCATATTTAAAATTACACATTTTTATTCAAATTTCATTTATATTGTAAAATTCAGTAAATATATACGTTTTTGTGTCTTTCCTTTTTGAACACCTATTTTGAAAAAAGCAAATTAAATATTTTCTTAACAATACGAGTTCTAGAATCAAAACTTACAATAATAATTAGAATCAATGTAAAGATCTATGTAAACAGATAAATAAATATTAATGCACATTGAATATGTAAGTAAATGCCAATAAAATAAGTATTAGTATTCCAGTTTATAGAGAGTTCAAGTTTCTGAAAAGTTCTTAAACCATTCCAGGTTTTAAAATAAACATATACTTGGAAACGATAGATCGTTTCTATCGCAGATAGAAAAATATGCATAAATAGTAAAGTGCAAATGGCTATTTCAGTCTCAAATCATTTCAATCGACTGCAAAGTACTTAATAAATTTAAATTTCCAATAAGTTTTCGTTGCTGAGCAAAGTTTTTTCTTGTCACGCTGCCAACTCTGATTTTGCTCACATTTTGACGATGTCAAAGTTGTGCAAAGAATTTTCTTGGCTGCGACTATCATTAATGTCAAAACTGGCAAAGCTGACAATATTGTCAAACCCATCATCGATAATACAATATTTTCGTTGTAGCGCTCAATTTGTTGCACTTTGACATTTGGATAACACCGCATTCCCCACAAAAAAAAGAAAAAGATAAAGGAAACGGGAAAAAAGGCGACAAACACAAGCAAAGCAAAGACAAAGCGGAAAACAGAAAAACGGAAAAAAGCAAAACAGAAAACATAAGCTAAGCCGCAGCAGTTGCTTTCAGAGCAGTCAAATTTCTCACTGTCATTTGTTGCAGTTGATGTCAATGTTGTTGTTATTGTTGTTTTTGTTGTTGCTGTTGTTTTTTTTTAGCTTATGCAAAACCAAGCCAAACAATACAAAAACAAAAAGCAAAAAGAAGAGAAGAGAAAAGGAATGCCTTTTAAACTGGCCCCGAGTACGTCACGTTTTTCGCGCGCATCCTCATCATCATCATCATCATCATCAGCATCTTTCTTTCTCTCAAGTTTTTGGAGCGCATCTTCATCATCATCATCTCTGTGTTTTTTTTGCGCTTCCCCCGAATTCGAACCACATCTTTAAATCACCCACAACTCAACTCTTTCTCCCTCTTTCGCTCTCTACTAAACTGCCGCTATGTGACCCCCTTCCTCTCTCCTTCGCTCAAGCTTTGTTTATTTACCTTTTGCCTATTATTTTTGGCAATTTTTGCGCCGTATTATTTTTCTGTCAATTCCAGCTAAACCAGCGACATGTTTACAACAATAACAACAGCTTTTCAGTGTTTACTTCCAATTGAAAGTCTACTCTTTTAAATAACAAAAAGTTTTCTGAATATAAAATCTTTGTTTGTTTTTCTACAAATTAAAAAAAATATTAAATAATTCAACTAACATTTATAAAAAGTTAAAAACTGAAAGAAAAACTCATAAAATTGTGCACATAAAAATTAGATTTTATTTTCAAAAAATTATAAATCAATTAATCAATTTAACTAACACAAACAATTTTCATAATTTTGTGCATATGCATATGAAAATTTTTATGGTAAATTAGAAATTTATTAAAAAAAAAGGAAAGAAAACTCAATTGCTTTATGTATTCTCGACTCAACTCGATAAAAAAAAAATTTCAAAGCATTTGATAACTTTTTAGCGATTGCAAGCTAAAACAGTTTTGGAACGATATAAAATGAATAAATATAATTAAAGTCTCAAAACTCTGTGTCAAACAATAAAAACACATATTTTGTATCAAAATAAAAGTGTTGTTATATATATTATTTACAATCATTTAACAAGTTGCTATTAAACCTGGAGATTCTGTGTCAAATGTGGTTTCTATGTCATACTTGTGGAGGAAATGTTGGCCAACTTGGCAATTAATTCATTGTAAACATTCCAGCTTAGGGCTTAGACAAATAAAACACGATTTATTGCCGTTTAAAGGCTACAATTTGCAACCCTAAAACACACACACACACAAATCTTTAAGAGTGTGTCTTAAAAGTTGTTTATCATTTTACGATCTTAGCTCTCAGGCAACAACTCCCCTCTCTTCCTACCTTCTCTCTCTATCTATATATTTTTTTTTGGCATTGGCAAATCCTCCGCTCTCCTTCAGAGTAATAAAAACAAATGGCAGAAATTGCATTCATCATTAGATCTTCTTCTTCTTCGGCGTCTTCATCTTTAGTTTTTGCCTCTTCTTCTTATTGTCTTGAGGCCATAAATGATTTTTATGAACGAGTTTACATTCTTCAGTTTACGTTTTGACGTTTACGTTAACGCTAACGTTTACGTTATGGCCGACAAGTGGCCCATTGGGCAGGGGCGTCTTTGCATGTGTATATGTGTGTGTGTGTGTATGTGCATGTGGGTGTGTAAATTGTGTGTGTTTTTGGGTGGGTAATGTGTGTTTGTGATTTGTTGCAGTTATCAGCATTTTTCATTCCGAAAGCCTTTTGCCATTTGCCATTGGGCGGCATATAAAAAGGGATAGCTAGCTTTGGAGCATGAGTGAGAGAGAAAGAGAAAGATAGCAAGTAAGCTCATCATCAACAGCAAAATTGGAAAATACACTGAGAATAACTATAAAATATTGCTAAACTTTGACTTTAGGTAATATTATCAAATTAAATTTGAAAGAAGACTAAAGACTGAAATCTAAGATGAGGTCAAAAATATAATTTGTTATTTATAATATTTATTTCAGTTTTCGACTTTTATTTTGTATATAGATAAATTTTGGAAATGTATTTTTTCATAATTTGGAAGATTTATCTTTAAGTCTAAGTTCACATTAATTTTTAAGCTAGGCATAAATATTTTATCATATTTTTTGTATGTCAGAAATTATATTTCCCTACTGAACTTATCTTTTCGGAAAATAATTTTAGCAAGTTATTTATTTCATATCGTTTTAAAGAATGCCAGTTTGAGAGCAAATTAATAGAAACGTTTCAGATTTACAGAAATACCATTTTCTATTTCTACTCTTCTTTTCTTCTAGCAAGGTAAACATATCTTTTATCTTTTCATGTTAAAAACTTGAGAATTTCGAAAACACACATTTCTTTCTCTAAGTGTAAACATATACCAGTGTACTTAGCAACTGTACAGGGTGCCCATAAAGTGTAGCTTACCGCCTATCAGCGCCCACTTGAGTGGGCGTTATAAGTCAGATTTATGTGTCCAAATAGTTGTTGGATGAGAGGGGCAAGCGGTGCTGGGGTGTAGGGACGGGAGTGGAAGTCTTGCTTGACGCCTTGTTCTAGCTATTATTCTGCTGTTGGAAGAAGAAGACTTAGCAGAAGCACTGCAATATGATTTGTGAGTTGTTGTTTTGAAAAGTTTTTTGCTGAAGGCGGATTTTAGCCGTGCTGCAACTTGGCAACAGCAAAACTCCCGCTGATGTTGACATTCCACATTTAATAACACAAAAGAAAAATTACCAAATAAAATAAAATCAACAGCAAAAACAACAACAACAATAAGAATACAAACAATAGCTCACTTGAGATATTTCTGGCATAATACAAATGACTTTCACAGGATATATAAACTTCAGAAGCTGGTTGTGATAGGCAGAGGGGGTGAAGAGTGGTCTTGCCGCGAAGTATTCAAGTTGGAAATTTTTAAATCCGGATAATGGTAAACAATTAAAATTAAATTCCTTACGGTGTGCAAATGTTTTAAAGTGCAACAAAGATCTAAGTAAAGCTAATAAAATTTATGTCAATAAATTCATTCATCAATCAAAAGTAAAAGTTATTTTTAGTAAACAAAGCCAACTTTAAACTTTCAAAACTCAAAAGAAATTAGAAATTAAAATTGATTTAAAGTAATTAAAATTTTTTTAAATAGATCTAAGTTTGGAAGTTTAAAAGGTACTCAGAAATATAATTTTTCATTTTCAATGGTATTTAACGCAATTTTCTCAGCTATATTTAAGTTTATTAACTATTCTGCTCTGAATTTTAAGTTATTGCCCAATTAAAATCGATTCTGGCATAGCAAAACTATAAATTATTGTTTTTTGAAAGAAAAAATACAATACATAATTTGCCATGATCGAAATAAATTCGCCGTGCATTTGAGATAAATCATCAAAGAGATAAAGGATATGCATGAGTAGAACAAGCAGCAGATTCGCAGCTGGAAGGCCCTAAAAGCCAACCTTATCTCAATGAGCCAATCACAAAAATTATAATAAGCAGCATGTTTTTGCATGTGTGTGTCTGTCTCTGTGTTTGTGTGTACTTACACAGCAGGCATTAAATTGGCCATTTTTCACACCAACGCCCGCAAGACAAAAAACCCATTTGAGTGTGCCTGTGTGTGTGTGAGAGTGTATTTTATTGCAATGCCCAAAAGGAAACTGGAAGTACGTGCATTGGATGCAAGTGCATAAATCACAATTGCCCGAGAGAGAGAGTGAGCGGGAGCAATGCCATAACGGATAATATAAATACACATTCAATATACGTATACACATGTAAAAAGTGCCGTTATGCTTACCCTCAAACATTTTATGGCCACAAGACGATAATCCGCCGCGTCGTTGGCAAATTAAACGAAAGCAGAGAAAAAAATGCACTTGAACCGCCTAAAATAAACACTTCATTATTAGAAACACATGTGTAGGCCAGCGGGAAGGTGGGTGCAGCCGGTGCAGTTGGGGGTGGGGGCTGGCAAAGAGTTGCGCACCAAAAATAAATGCGAGTATTTCTCACTGCACAGCTTCTTCTTCTACGCCTGCACTCGCAACTCGGAAATGAATGGAAGGAATATTGAAAATGCTCGCATGCAAATTCACCGTTAATGCAGCAACTCCGATTCGAACTCGAAAACGAACACACAGAACCTAAAACTTCTAAAAATAACTTTAGGTTGCGCTTGATGTAAGCAATGGGGTAAATATTGTAATTTATGCGTTATTTTGCCTCCTCCAGCTGCGCCTTTATAGCTCAATTTCAATTCACAATTTACACACACTATATTTTTATTCACTTTTCACGAATGCAATTCGATGCAAAAAACGTTCGAGAAACTTCAGAGAGATTATAAAAAAAATGACTCCGCTCACGCGTCGCGTGCGCTTCTCGTGTTTAAAACGAACTAAAGACCAATTGCTGCGACGATCGCGCGTCTTCCAACTGGGATGCTTTGCCCACTGCAGAGATGAGAGCGTGCGCGCTCTCATTCTCTTCTATCTGACTGCGCTGCTGTCTTCTTCGGCAAAAGAGAGCGCGCGCTTCGTTGGGAGAACGATAGAGTGAGAGTGCATCACGCTTTGACCTCCCACACACACACGCACAGTCACTCTGTTATTGTTGTGGTTTAGTGTTGTTTTGATGCACGTGCTGCTACTGCTGCTTCTGTGGAGAGAGCGAGAGAGAGCGTTCATGCAAAAGCCGGTAAAATGAACGTTTGTTTATGTTTTCGAGTGAACTCAAATGAATGAAGCTTAATGCTGTTGATTAATATACTTTATTATATTATTATATTATTGTATATTTTAATTGTTTTGTACATCAACAATAAATTGTTTATTTACGCATTTCTCTCAACATTAAATGCCGGCAAAGTTGATTTTGTCATCATTCAGTTGCAATAGAAATCCCACGCTTGCACCGTTATTTCAACCAGCCTTGAAGCTCTCGTCGTCTCGCTCTCTCTCTCATTAGCCACATGACAAGGCAAATAAAAATAATTATGACTTAAAAATATATTGTCACTCCTAACTCAAGGAGAGAGAGAGAGAGAGAGAGTGTGAGAGAGAGCGAATAATAAATGCTGCTCCACTAAAATGCCGCTAATGATAGAAAAACATTGTGTTTATCCCACAGACGACGTTTTATCTTGACCCAGTGAAAAACGTGCGACAAGCAGAACCAGTTTTTAGAGTGCATTGCGAGTTTTGTATTGAAAATGTGTGACAATTATAAAAGGCGATCGCCGCTCAGCGATATTAATGCCTGGTTGCTGCACAAATAACAAAAGACCTCATTGAGATAGGCATCTGGAATAAGCTTTGAATGATACGCGACAAAAGCGTCGACAAAACAAATAAACACAAAAAATTCTTTTCAAGCGTAACGGAAGTCGCTCAACACTAAATGGTCAACGGGCCAACTCTTGACGGTTTGACGGATTGATGGATTGTTGGAGCTGCAGCTACTTGTACCGGATGTAAGCCCATCTAAAATGCGGCTTGAATGTGCCACAACTGAAAAGCTCCAAATAGTTCAACGGCTCTTTTTTGAAAAGCTTTGATAAAGCAGACCCTGATGAAAATGATAATTTAAGCAAAGCTAATTTAAAAAAAAAAACATATTCAGCTAAAAGTCAGTATTTGATATGGTTTTAGTTTTAAAATTAGTAGTTATACTTTATTATGTATTATATGAAATTAATATGAATTCCCACATTTAAAGGCAGTTTTCGGCCGGGAACCAAACTAAACTAATCTTTGAAAGTAATTTTTTAAATTTAAGCGAGAGAATCGTTTTTCCAACTTTAGATATAGTTTTTATCTATAGTTCAAAATATATTTTAAATCGCCTAATTTTTAAAAATTGGATTAGATTTTTATTATTAAGTTAAAGGAAAAATTTTGCAATGATAATATATTTTAAGTCGCTTGAGTCTTGACAAGGTAATGATTGTAACATAAATAAATCAAATCAAATTATTGCACACGAAAATAAAAATTTTTTTCCCGCCAATATGCATTTAATTTCAGAATAAGACTTTAATTTTGCCAAAATGAATTTAAAGAGATCACAAAAAAAAGCCTTCAAAAACGCAACTTAATTGCAGCTATTTCTTCGTTTTATTTGTTTGTCACTTGAAAGGGGCTTCCATCATTTTATAATCTCAAATGATTAAGTATTAAATTGTTCACCAGTTGGTTACTAACAATGGGCGAATCTAAAACTCAAGTGAAAATGGAAATGATTAATGGCCATAAGTCTGTAAGCCTCGTCACAGTTAAAGAGAATCAAAGAAACTGAGAAAACCAATGCGTATAAATTTTACAATTGTTCAATAGATTTATTTTTTAGTTTTTTTCTCTTTTCTTCTATTTTTGGTATTTGCTGCTGCTCGACAAACATTCGCACATAATCCGTCATAAAGTGGAAAATCAAGTAACTAAGTGATTAAAGCGGCCAGAAAATTCAGATAAAAATACGAGCAAGAGTGGTGTACTAGAAAAAGAAGGGAAGCCACAACGACTAGGCGATACCCTGTAGTCATTACTTGATATTAAAGTATGACTTAAAATGTATATCTCTGCATTCTTGGCCGCAATCCACTTGGGTTTTAAGTTTATAAAATTGAAACTTTAATTGCTATCATAAATCGATTCTTATCGATTAATAAAATAATTTCTGATTTTTTTTATCGGCAAGGGAAGCTAGGCGAGTAATCGATAAAATAAAATAAGCTAAAAATGCTTAAATTTTATGTTTATATTTCCTAAGTAGACTGAGACACAGTTTGATATGGAAACAAGAATTTACTTACTTTAAGTGGTCCTTGCTTCCTTCTGCCTGTACTATACTTAAGCATAAATATACCCACTTTCAACACTGCAAATGTGTACAGGGTATCGTAAAAGGAAGGCAGCCAAAGAAATCAAATCAAAGTTATTCAATAGGCTTTTGGCTTTTGGAGTCTGTCGAGTGGTCGATTTGATTTGGATTTTTAGATGCTGGATTCGTTTTCGTTGTGGATCGATAGAGTGGGATAAAGGAGATGGGGGAGCGGGGTGGGGCGGGCATTGTGGAGCACTTGGTGCTAGCTGGCCACAAATGCATTTTGGTTGTCTGTGTGGACGCTTTCAAGATTTACATAAATAAGTGCGCAACAAAAATGGGGATAAGAAATCGTCATCAAATCTTTTTAAGATATGCATACAATTTTTATTTTATTTTCCTGTGTATATTTTTGGGCTTTTTCAATTTGTTGAATTCTTCTACAGTTTTGATTGGGTTTTTTTTTTTATTTTTTGGTCTCGCTGACCAAGCGCAACGAATTTCTGGGCCTTTATCTGGTTTTAATTAAAAGCTGCCGAAGTTTTGATTCGGTTCAGTTTTTGTTGTGTTTTACACACACCAACACACACACTTGGCTAATGATTGTATAAATATATCGAAGTGGCAATCATATCTGTTAAATTTATGAAACACATAAATATGTCTATTTATTTAGATATGTATTGAATTAATTTCTAAGAAATCGCTGAATCCGTTTAATCTAGAAAAGTTTTCAAGTTAAATTTGAAAATTCAAGTTGAATTTGAAAATATTCCGCCTTCTGCTCCAGTTTTTCGACATTGTTTTGATAATATTCTTGAGTTATTTGTGGTTACTTTTAGCATCGAGCCGCATATAAATTTTCAGATTTTGAATTAAATATGAATTTTTTAGTTAACGAGTTTTTAATACTGAATATTTTATTATTTTTGTGAAAGTCTTTTGATTGCTATTTAATTGAATTATTATTTAATTATTATTATATATTTTATATAATTTATAAAGCATGTAATAAATGAAACTGTCCTCATATCTTTTTTTTAGTGAAACTTAAAATGCACAGAATAAGCCGCCATTAAAGTCACTTTTTAAGCTGCAAGTTGTGAAAATTTAATTAAAATGCCTCACGTCCTGCATTGAATTAATAAACAGTTATTGAAAAATGAGAAACGAGTGGCTTTAAGTAGCGCCACAAAAAGTGGGCATGTCCCCAAGATAAAACAAAACATAAACACCCCAAAAACAACAAGACGAAAAAGTCTCATAAAAAAAGCAAAGAAGAAGAAGAAAAGGAGGAGGCAAAAGCAGCACGTGATAAACGCACTTAACAGGTAACACCCATTTAAGAGAATGATGAATTAACGCACACAACACATTCCCCCCTCCTCACACCACCACTCTTTCCTACAGTGTTCCCACCAAAGCATTTCAAAAAGAAACAGATATATGTATGCACGTGTGTGTGTTAGCGACTGCAGCCGTCAAAAGTTCCCAAAAAAAAGCTTCCACTCGTCTTCGTCTCAGTGGCTTCTTCGCTTCCTCACGTCTCTGTATCAGTTTCTTCTTCTTCGCTTGCACGGCTGCGTCTCAGTTCCCATCACTTTCCATTGATGTGAATGAGTGCCGTTTAGAATTGACTGTTTCCTTCTCACTCCCTCGCTGCCTACGGTCGCTGCTGTTCGTTATGTTTGGTCAGGGGGAGGTGTGTTGGGTAATAAACTTCGGTCAGCAGCCAAAATCAACTCTGAGAGTTAATTTCTGTCTCTTTTTCACTGCACGCCAGTTCATATTTTGTATACCCTCGAAAAATGCTCAATCGTTTAATGGTTAGTTGTGTAAAAGTTATGCAACAGAAATAGAATAATATTAGAATTTATAGGTTATCATTGAGTAGAGGGCATCTGTTAGTCTGTTACTCTCATCTGAAACACTAATACTTGTATATTTTTTGTATTTGTGTTCAAGTTTAGCAGGCACTGCAATACGTTGGAGAGACTTGCGTAGGGTGTGTTTTAAGCAGTAACTGAGTAAGCTAAACTTCGAAATATATATATATATATATGTATATATATATATAGTCTATAGTCTATAGGTGGGATGCAGTTGCTACTTGCAGACACCTGCGTCTGTCTGCCCATTTATCGGTCTGTCTAGTTTTTTTTTCTCTTAGTTTTCTCAGCTTGTCAGCTCGTCTTCACAGTCATTAAAACTGATGCCAAGTACGCAGTTAAGCCAAACAAAAAACTAAGTAAAATAAAATGGAACCAAACTTTTGACCACACGACTAACTAAGCAAATTTGCGTGCACTTTAAGCCACAAGCGCGATAAAAGTGTCTGTTGCCAAAGTTTCACTTGCAACTAACAAAAACAAAGAGAAAAATAAAAATACAAAAAAAGAAGAGATACTCGTAAAATATAATGGGCATGGAGCATAATACGAGTACGCCCGCAATTTGTATAGAACGGAAATCAGAAACTTTTGTTAACTGGGTCAGTTTTGAATTTAAAGACCTTCTGCAGCTGAGTGAACCATTCTCATTAACTGAATAAAAGCGAAGCGCTGAATTCGAATGCCAAACTAGGGTTTTATCTTCTAGATTAACAACGACTTCCTTCTTTTGAGAGCACTAAACATTTTCATAAGCTGAACCCATTTGAAATTGGGTAAGAAAGCATTATGAAGCTGTGCAAAAGTATGTTAAAAACAGCAGGTAGCATCTAATAAGCCCTAAAGCGATATTTTTTTATTGATTATCACTTACAGCCTAGGCGATTTGGACATGATCAAGCTGATCTCAGAGACAATAAGAGCGAAAGAGTTCAAATTTACATAAAACATGCTTTCTTATATCATATCATAAACATAAACATCCATAACTGATGATAATAAAACTAAAAATTGTACATATTTATCTTTTTTATGCCAAAAATTTTACCTTTTTATGATTTTGATCAGCTGTTAACAGAAACAATCACAACGATCGATACAAAATTTTATTTTCATATTAAACAAAATTTGGAGCTGCTTTTTTTAATTTTGACGAAATTGTCAAAGGTGAAGATTACGAATTAGTTCTCAAATCAAATAATTTTTCTATTCCGGTGCAATAAGTAAAATGTAAAGTTCTGGTTAATATTGAGAATTATAATATCCAAATGTTTTTTAGTTGTCTTTGTATTTAATAATAAAAAATATAAAATAATTAAATTTAATACTTAAACACATAAAAAAAAAGAGTGAATAGAAAGCTTAATTAATTACCTGTTTTATTATTTTAATTATTGTAACTAGATTTTTAAAAATGTGCAACTCCTTTTCTTGTTAGGTAATGTTCTGTGTTCAATGTAACTCCAAGTCGAGCACACTCGACTAGAACTTTCTTAGCAGCTTCAACAAAAATTGACTAATAAAATCGCAGATGATTAATTAATTTATTAGATTGTTGAACTAGTTTCTTTTGTTCAACATAAAAACGCATTGGAATTTTAATTTGACGATTGAGTGAAATGATTGTTGTGTTGACTTCAAATAGGCCAACAACAACCAATCAGCGCACTTCATGTAAAATACGTTAACACCAGATTTCTCACGGCGCGGCGAGGAGCGTTTTTGACCAAGACTCTTGGCCAAACAGATTCCCAGCGAGTAGTTGTTAACTCCCCGCTGTTAGCTGCCTCTGCAAACTGGCCAACACAATGACTACCCCACTCGGGGAGGGGGGGAGGCTGCCACATGTTGTGCGAAACTATCAATCATTCAATTATTAAATTTAACATGTGAGTTGAATAAATGGGCAGAAGAAAAGAATTCGATCCGCTCCCTCGATGGCTGCAGAGAGGGGCGGGTGAAGAGCTACCAGTAAAGTTGCTAACATGAAATTAACTGTTGTCTTAATCAATAGCGAATTAATTTTAATTAGTGTAACCAGCAACACTTTTATTGTTTGTTTGTTTATAAATCATAAATAAAACATGTCATAAAAATCGATGCGCTGACAGCAATTCGAATATAAATTAAAGTCAAAGTTCAGCCGAGTGTTAAAATGCATTTGTAAATGACAAATGTGTAAAGAAAATATAAAAAAAAATTAAGTCTAAAATTATTTATTAATGATGTTTTTAATCAACACATCATTTGTAAAACATTAAAATAGCGGACCAAAAACTATTTATAAAAATATTTTAACTACAAATTATTATTTTTTGCTCAATTTTTTGTTGCCAACTAAAAAATCGATGATTTAACTGGAAGCTGTTGGAAAAATGTTGGTTTTATTGTTGACGTTTGCTTGTTTGCTGACCTTTCGTAATGACCGAAGCTATTTTTTTGTTGTTGTTGTTTTTGCTTTGTTATTGTTGTTTTGGTTGCCTTTAAAACATTTTAAGTGGATTCGCATTTTTTGTGCTTGCTAAGCGCACAAGACAAGAAAAAATGCCCGTTAATGACTTGTGGAAAGTTAATTGTCATTTTGTTATTTTAAGCCGATACAAAAAAAAAAAACAACTTGAACATAGTGAAAATATTTTTAAAGCTCCTGTTTAT
This sequence comes from Drosophila fungiperda, assembly GCA_035042345.1. NCBI lineage: Eukaryota > Metazoa > Arthropoda > Insecta > Diptera > Drosophilidae > Drosophila > Drosophila fungiperda. The sequence continues at coordinate 3,053,454 of JAWNLM010000145.1, read as the reverse complement.
ATACACGGAAGTTATTATTTAAAGTTGCCACTTATAATTAATATATGACAAATATAATTAAAAAATAGAGATCTGCAAACAAAAACTAAATCAATCGCTGCAAATTTTATTTGATGAAAGAGCGAAATTGCTAAATTATTTAAACAATTTTCGTTTTTTAATGTTTTACGAATTATACTAAACTAGTTATTTTTCCATTAGAATATATATTTATACAGAGTTTCTATATATTTATTTACATAATTTAAGCGATGGCATAGCAAATATTAATAGTAGTAAAATTATTATCATGTTATTGTATTTAGTCTTTTTATATTCCCGAGATCCTTGAACGTAATTTAAAATCAATTTTTATTCTGTTTTAAGAAATTAATCCATTGTAATTTACGCTGTAATTTTTTTTGTAGTCTAAATCTTTTTCTTGGCTATTAATATGCATTTCTCAATATAAAATTGACAAATAGTCTCGAAAATCTTAGTTGTCAGTTGTAACCCTTTTGATTTTTAACGTGTGCCAAAACAGTGCTGTATAACACCAAAATAATACTGGTTTTGCTTATGACGCCATCGTTAAGTATATTTAAAAGATACGTTTATATTGGGTTCGTGTCTCTGCTGCGCATGAAAGCAACTGTTATACAGTGTCTAGGCTTAACGACGCTTAGCAAGGACAACAACCCAAAAGTTGACCAGGGAGAAAATATTTCAGTTTTTTTTTATTTGAGAACATTTCTGATAAAAGCTTAAACTATTTATTAAAATTCATCAATTTTATCGTAGTCTGTATGAAAGTAAAGAAACGGATACGTAATTTATATGTTATTGGCATTTCTATTCTCTTTTCCAAACTCTGCTTATATCTAAATAACGCGTTAAATTATTATTAAAAAAAAAATACTTCACCTAATTTTTAAATTAAGTATAATTAATTTAGTGTTTAAAATTGTTAAAATACTGGACAATAGTTTTATGACCTGATTAAAAAATTCTAATATGTTTTTCGATGGCTCTGCAGCATTTAAAAAAATGCAAAATTCCTCTTTTTATAAATTATTTTGATAATTTAATATCCGTTTAACCCCCTTTCCTATTTCCCATATTTTTTTCTATAAAAGCATTATAATAAAAATAGATTTATATGCGCATATTTTGGTCATTCAATTAATTCTTGCCTATTTTGTATTTTCTACTTTTTTTTACACATATTTGAAAATATCAATGACTTAATTACGCAAATAGTTGCCCTTTTTTGCATATATGCAAATGATATAGAAATTGAGCATGATTTGCTCCGCATGACTTGCACTTTTTCTAATAGCTAAATTATTTGAATATGCTGCACTCAATTTAATTACAATTATTTTTTATTATTATTTCTGCCATTGCATTTTAAAGTTATGCAAAAATATTTATGCATTAATTGCAAACAAATGCAAAATACTCAATGAAGGCCCAAATCCCAAAACCCCTCCCCCCCCTGCTCAACGCAACAACCAACTTTTAATTAGCAGTTTGGCCATTTAAGTCGGGCTCGAAATGGGCCATTCTATTTTGACCTGCATTATTATTTCTATTTTGGCCTTTTGGCCAGAAATGAAAATTGGCCAAAAGTACCGAGCATTATTATTAGCCAGCTCGGATTATTGAAATCGAATACTTAAACAAAAATTAACGCAATAACATCAATTTTAATTGGATGAACTTTCTCTCTCTCTCTTTCTCTCTCTATCTCTCTATCTCTGTCTCTCTTTTTCTTGTCGTTTTCAGCTTGCGTTTTAGTAAAATTATTTTGCTTTTACTTGAGATAATCTAATTGAATTCTCAACATTGATAATTAAGTTTATCATAAATTATTTCTGCTTGAGATTTTATTTATTTTTAATGCTCTTTTTGATTATATTTTTTACTATTAATTTTTATTAAGACATTTTATCGAGCTATAGATTGAGTCTTGCTTTTGTATAAAAAAATTATAATAATTAATAAAAATGAAATCTAAAATTGATTTAAGAATGGATTTTTACTTGATAATAACTGATATTTAGTAGTTTTATTTTTTTTATTAATAACATTATTATATCTTCATATATTTGTATTTAATTAACTATTTCACATTTTGAAGTACATTATTGACTTTATTATTGACGAGAGACTTAAAAATTTGGAAAAATTATTATCGTTTATCATGTTTAGATTTTGTTCTCTTCTATTTAACTGCGTATCGATATAAGTCGATTTCCGATAGTGATAATAAACATAATTGTGAGGTTATAGCTATGCAATTGATACATAGTTATACATAGAAATACAGAGGCATATATATACATAGAATAGATATATAGATATGATATTACCAATAAATGATAATATTGAATTATAAAAGCAACTCTGCTTTTGTTAACCAAAGAAACCGTTGTATTATTTTCTACTTATAGTCGAGCGCTCTCGATTACTACATTCTAAATTATATGCACATTTTGCATAATTTTTGCAATAATAAATAATATAATTGCTAAGGTTTTGTAAAAATTCTTTATAAGTAAAAATTTATAGATAGATCTGTAAACATGTTTTTTAATCTAAAGTTGATAGTTTATAAACTATTAACTAATCTATAGATGATAATCTATAAACCTATCGATATTTAATGTAATACGCACGATCGATAGCACAAATCGATATATTATATACTAATAATATAATTTTTAATGTTTTTTTTTTATACATTTTTTATATATACAACTTTATATATAGATCTGCACACATGTTATTTCAATCTGTAGATAATAATTTATATACTAATTTATAGTTGGAACTCATCGATAGTTGAGGAACTGCGCCTGATCGATAACACTTATCGATATTTTATATACCACGCATAATCGATTAATTTTATTTTAAGTTTCATTTGCTACTTTTAAAGTTGACCTCGCTCGGCTCAAGCCTAAACTCGTATGGCAACTAAATCAAAGTGCAAGCAACACTTGCAACACTTGCAACAACAGCAACAACAACAATGGCTCTCACATCAGTGTGTACACACTGCATTAAATGCCATAAATTAATTCACAGCTCTCAGCCACTTGGCTTGTGGCTTGACTTCATTGCGGTTTGCTATCTCCAAATTTTATTTGGCTCCTTTTGCTGCTGTTATTGGAACTCAGCTGGTGTTGTAAGCTGGCGTTGTTAGCGAACATCAATTAGCAGCTTTTGCCAACTGCACCACTCCCCCCCCTCCCCACAAGAACTTGCAACTGTGTCGAACTTTGTGACTTGAGTGCAATTTGCAGCTGAATCCTTTTGGCCGTTGCCATCGTAACAACAAATTAAATGCATCGCCAACTGTCTAATTTAATTATGTCCTCGCATTTAGAAACCAATCGCAAATGGTATATAAATTAATCAACTTACAAATTAGAAGAAAATTTTAAAACTATTTCAAATGTGCATGGAAAATCATGATTTCAATTATCGATGCAAAAGTAATAAAATCAATCAAATTATTATTGTGATTTGTATTTAATCTTTTAAGCAGCAAATTAATCATCTTTTAATCATTAATTAATAAATCTATAAAATAGTATTTGAGGCCTTTTTATTCTTAACTATAAAAAAAGAACACAAATAATTAAGAAAGATAAAATGTTTCAGTTAATTTTTTGCTTACTTAAAATAATTAATTTGTATAAATAAAAAAAAAATAAATAAATAAATATTACAGTACATTTTTTGCTTACTTAAAATAATCAATTTATATAAATAACAAAACAAATAAAAAAAGCACATGCCAATAGCCAAATATGAAGTTGAGAGTTTTTAAAATAGAGAAGTTTCAGCTTATGCAAATTTAATACATTTTCCGACTTTTTTCTGAAATAATATTAAATTTTTGCAGCCAGTTTTACACTCAGCTAAAAAGCTATTAATAGCAGAAAGTTCTAAGTTAATTTCTAAATTTAAGGCAAGTATATTTAAAGTACAGAAAAAAGAACATGCTAATAGTTAAATTTTAAATTGAGAGTTTTTGAAATAGATAAAATACAATTTCAGTTTACGCAAATATTATAATTTTGTTTTACACTCTTTTCTAAAATAATATTAAATTTCTGCTGCTTTTTTCAGATGTGAACAACAATCGATAAAATTGCGTTTTCCCGTTGTACACTCAGCTAAAAAGCTGTTCGAAATCAGTTCCTAAATTTAAGTCAAATATACATAAAAAAAAAACTTGGTTTTCCAACCATAAATTGGTCTCAAGTAGAAACCTATTTATAAAAAGTTTTTCACATAATCTGTGGCAACAAATTTCAAATTTGTCTCTTACCCAAAAAAGGCACTCACATGACAACATTCCCCCCATCCCCATCCCCCCTCTTATCCACTCTCGTACTTTTCTTCATGTCGTGTTATCTTTAAACTAATTGAGGACATCAATTTGATCAACAAATTTTCGTCCACTCAATTCTCGTATTTCATATGCATAGCATAAAGCAGCCTCATTTATTATGCGCCAAAAGAAAGAAAAAAATGTTATCGAAGCAAATCACATAGCAGGTTGGTGGAGGGGTGGAGGGGGGTGGGGGTTTAAGGACGATAAGGACGACGACACTGGCAGACGGCCGCCAAACCTCAAAGGTCAGGTTAGTCCTTTTTTTTATGAGTTTTTTTTTTGCAAAAAAAAAATGGGTGGCTGAATTGAATTTTTTGCGGTTGGCCTCTGCAAAGGGTATCATAATTTTTGAGTGAAGTGCGTAATGGAATAAAGAGGAGATTTTTTGGTATGCCTAAAGTATATAAATATTTGTAGAGCAAAAATATATCCGATAGCTAATGCAAAGAGCTGTCATTAAAATAAACGAATAATCTTTGTTTTACTAAATCAAACCAAAAAAAATTTGAACAAAATATAATCAACAATCAGATTTCTCTCGTTTTAACAGCCAATCGATTTAGTGGAATATATATATATTTATATTTAATTAATTAATTTTTATTCAAGCATTATATAATATATATAGTGTAAAAAAATGATAATAATTAATAAAAATGAAATCTAAAATTGATTTATGAGTAGATTGTCAAATTTATAAGAACTAATTGTTAGTAATTTTATTTTAACTGAATATTATTATTATATTTACATATATTTGTATTTAATTAACTAAATCACATTTTTAAGTAAATTATTGACCTTATTATCGACATTAAATTTGGAAATGAAATTATCGTTTATCTTGATCAGGTTTTACTCGCTTTTAAATTGAATATTTAAGCTCCGCTCCAAAAAGAGTATTTTCTATTCGGTTTGCATTTCTACTTTTATTTTTTGTAAAGCAATTATACTTTTGTCGCAAAGTGTGTTTTATGTATTCAAGGAGATACAATCCATAAAAAATCGACATAAATAAAAAAGTGTTTTTTTTCGCCCTTGTTCTTGCCATGTTAACAAGGGTTTTTCCATTTTTTCTAAATTTATCTCAGCTAAACCTTTGTGTAATTTTTGTGTTCGCATACTCAAAAGTTGATAGCCTGTTTTTACCTTTCTGCTTTATTCAAAAACTTTCAGATTTTTAAATTTAGCTGGTTTTCTCTAAAAGAAAAAAGTATTTCTTCTTTGTAAATAAAAAAAACACAATGATGCATTTCGTTTGTTCGAGGAACAATTTATTTATTTGTAGTTTAAAATCAAGTTGTTTTTTAGGACAAAAGTGGACTACTGTGCTCGGCCTGGCACTGCTCCTCTTCTTCCCTGCATCTCTCCTTTTGGCTCCCTTTGGTCCTTTGCCTGTCGCATCCTTTGTTGAGATTTTCAGACTTGGCAGGCGCTGAAAGTTTTCTTTTGTATTGCGTATATTAAGTCTCTAAATATTTTAAAAGTAAATAACAATTGAAAATATTGTATTTCTATATATGTTACCTTAAAAATAGATATTTATTGTATATTTAAATATAATTAAGTACAAAATAAAGTCTTTAGTAGTCTTCAGAGGTTCATCAAGAAAATCTATCAATAATTATTGTTGCCAGCAATAATTATTGTTGTAGTTCTTGAATTTGGCAGGATATAAATAACATATTCTTCGTCATTTATAAATATATATTTATATATACATTAATATTGAAGCATTTTCGCCATGATTTTGGCGCTTGCGCTGCAGTTTCCTCAGCAGCATCTTTCCCATGTAATTGCGGCTTCTGCGCCAGTTTTGAGCGCTGCATGGCTTGATTAAAAAAAAAAAAAATATATATATATATCCCCAATTATGTGGGAAGATGCTTCAATTGGCGCAGGCCTTGGAATTGTCCAGCGAATCCCTCGTTGGCATTCAGCGCGCTCTTCGGGAAAGCAAAATTGATTTCCAAATAATGGTCAACTCTTGGCCGCCATTCGTCGGATTTGGCCATTAAATCTGTAGCGAGAGTCCTCCAACGAATCGCCGTGCAGGTTGTGATTGCATCACTAGCTTAAGTGGAGTCCGCTGCTCAAGCGCGAGGCCATCGGTGTCCACACCGACTGCGGCATCAATGCGAAGCTGAAGTTGGAGTCACGATTCGATAGTGCTGGATATACTGAAGAAACTAGCATATTTTACACAATGTTTTCTTAATAATATTAAAAAAAAAATAGATATAATAATTTAACACTTATAAAAAAAGCAAAAAATTTTATAAAAATGTTTCACACTTTTTTCTGAAATAATATCCAATTTCTGCTGCCGTTTTCAGATGTGAATATCAATTGGTAAAGTTGCGATTTTCAGTTTTAAACTAAGCTAAAAAGCTATTTGAAAATCAATTTCTGAATTTATATTTAAAGTTCCTATTGTAATTCCATAATTTGGTCTCAATTAGAATCTTATTTATAAAATGCTTCCACATAAGCTGTGGCAACAAATTTAAAATTTGTCTAATAAAAAAAAAAATAAATAAATTTAGCACACTTACTGAAAATTCTATAATCAGCTGACTTTTTTTTCTATAAATTTACATAAAGCGAAAACTAAGTATTTGGGTTTGAGAGAAAATTGATTTGTATAAATGTTGATGAATATTTATGGGTTTTCGATCAAATGAAATAAACTTTATATTAAGTATTATTTTATTTATTGTAAAGATAATTCTTTTTTTTTTTATAGGGTATTTATTAGCTCTACCAATTACTATAACTCAAAGGGTACTTACCACATTTTGTGATCCATTTTGGCATCTTTATGCTTAAAGCCATATTTAAGTTTGTTTGGTCGTCATTCGGAAATTGTGAACAGATTGTGGTGGATGAATTCAAGGAAATTGACAAAGCTGTCGAAAATATAATTTTAATAAATTAAAAAAATATATTAAAAACAATGTTGATAAAATTATGATTTTAATAAAACAAACAATATGGAAAATATGTAAAGGCATTATTAAAAAATTCTACTTATAAAATTGAAAAAAAAATACGGAAAAATAGAAAAAATATTTAGCTATTTCCAGTTTTAAAAAATTATTTAAAAAAATTGCTATAAGTGAAAGAATTAACTATAAATTAATTATAAATGTTTCTATAAAAGTCTTGATTTGGATGACGATTCGGAAATTGTGAGCAGATTCTGGCTCTGGATGGATGTTTGATGAGGAGGATATTTAATTGGCTCCCATTGAATGCGATTGATTTTTTTTTTGCATATTCATTTTTATTGTTTTTCTGGGGGGTTTATTGATTTTTAAAAAAGTATGCTTAAATGCTAGCTACTAACAAATTGTCCATTAACTAACGTAAATTTAATTAACATTTTGCATTCGTCATTTTTATGATGATTTTCTTTTTTTTTCTTATTTTTGTTTTATTTTAATTTTATTTAATACAAGTTACAATATTATTTTATTATTATAATAATACTTCCATTTTTGTTTTTGTTTTCCATCGAATTTTATATGTTGTCATATTTTGATTTATGTTGGTTTTTGTTTGTTTTTGTTTGTCGTTTACCGTGTGTATTTGCTAGTAAATGCAGAAATATGAAATTGTTTGATCAACTGGGCGTTAATTAAATTTAAATTTAATTTAATTTAAATTTAATTGTAGTTAATTAGTCTAGTAGTTGTTTTTTTTTGTTGTGTATTCCATTATTTCCTTAATCATTTTGTTTTTATTTTTTTCACGTTGTTTAATTGCCGTTTTACTTGGCTTATAATTTAATTTTAAAATTACACAATTTAATATTTACAAAATTATTTTACAGTATTTTTTTTCAGTTGGTAATTGTTTTTTTTTCATATTTTTTCTGTTTTTTTTGTTGTTGTTTATTTAGGTTTTGTTTGAAATTTCACCGAAAGTTTGGTTGTCACCGGCGGCTGCAACAGACAACTTTTCTGGCCACATTAGTGGGAGGGGGGGTGGAGGAAAAGGGGGAGAAAGTGGGCGGAATGTCGAAAGCGTTGGTTTCAGGTGTAAAATCGGCTTACAATTGGATACGTGTTGAAGCTCAGACAAAAGACCAAGTTCCAAATTTTTAAATGCTCCAACTGAAGATTTTGAAGGGGTGGTGAATATGGGGGAGGGGGTGGAGAGAGGGTATCTACGACTTACGTGCTAAAGTTAATGCAGTTTATTTTACAGAGTGCTTAACCAGCTGTGTGTCAAGTTTTAGAAACTTGTTCACTTAGTAGTATTTTTGCATGCCTAAATTTACTCAATCTCTTTATTTATTTAACTATTTTTTTTTAGTTGATTTTCATTTTTATTTAGTTAGTTAGTTGGTTCACGTAAAAAGTGTTTTGTGGAAATTGACAGAAATATGCAAGATGAGCGAACAAAAATAATGAAAAATGGAAAGTAGAAAAACTTACGCAGAGTTGCCAAATGTGTAGCCAAATGAAACATCAGAATTTAATTGAAAGAGCTGTCGAAAATAGAATTTTAATAAATTAAAAAAGAAATATTAAAAATAAAGTTCATAAAATTATGATTTTAGTAAAACAAAAAATATGGAAAATTTGTAAAAGCATTATAAAAAAAATTCTTTTTGTGAAATTGAAAGAAATGCAGAAAGTTGGGAAAATTAGTTTGCTAGTTTCAGCTCTAAAGAAATATTTAAAGAATTGGCTAAAAGTGTAAGAAAAATATTTATAAATTAATTAAAAAAGTTTCTACAAAAGTCTTTGCGAAAATTAATAGATTGATGAAAAAAAGATGTTTAGAAAGTTGTGTAGAAATATTTTGTATACGAAGTATTTTTTTTTTATTTTTTTAATGTAATTCGTATGGTATTTTTGCTATAATGTGAATATCTATGGAGCAGTAACAGTACTTGTAAAGGCTCTGCTTTAGTATAATCCATATTTGATGCTTACCAGTTAAATTAAATTTAAATGCACTCACACAAAAACATTCTCAATCGCAAAATGCTGACTCAAACACACACATTGAATACTTAAGTTTTGAGTCTAAATTGCAGTCACACACTACACACACACTCACACACACACACACATTCATTTCTATATTCTGGCTTACAGCTGAAACATCATTTTAAACTACAATTTATTTATTTTTATAATACAACTTTGCCGTTTTCCAATGTGCTGCATGCAACACCACCGCCGCCACCGCCACCAGGTCCAGCACCGCTGCCCGTTGCAACCACTGCGAGTACATTGTCCACGCCCACTTGAGGAGGCAGCTGCTGCTGCTGTTGCTGCTGTTGCTGTTGCTGTTTGGTTTTCGCTTTATCATGCACGTACATCGCGGCAAGGGCATTGAAACGTGGACCCCAATTTTGTAAATAGTTAAAGTCTTGATTCTCATCGTCGGTGCCTGCAAGAGGAATGAAGAGTGGGCAAGTGGAATAGTGAAAATGGAATTTGTGTTGTGTATGTTGTGTGTGTGTTGAGTGTGTGCGTTAAAGCTCATACCTGATGCCAACGAGCTGAGCGATTCGGCAATGCTTCCACTGCCCTCGAACGTGAAATTTCGCAGGTCATCGAAGGGCGGCGCATTGGGATCCTTGTCTATGCGCTGCTTGCGCTCCTCCATCAGATATGCCACATTCAACTCCTGGCCAGGTGATAGCAGTGTCATCACCGGATCTGCACAGTAAGCAATTTCAGCAAACGTTCAATTTAATACACCAATTTTTATGCTTGGGCAATCATAGTTTTGCCAAACAACAATCAAAATATGATTAATGATTGTTAAATAATTTTATTGAGTTTCTTAACTATTTGAAAATATTTATAATGATTTTATAGCTTTTATTTATTTGAATTTTAAATTAATTAATTTTTTACAAGTCTGTTAAAGCTTTGCTTGAAATCATTTTAACATGAAGACATTTATTAATGAGCAATATATATTAACTACAATCAAAATATGATTATTGCTCGTCTATTTATTATTTTTTTATTATTTTAAATTCCTATTAATTCTGCCAAAAATTTAATAGGGTTTCATAAGTGTTTTGAAATATTTATAATGACTTTATAGCTTAGAACATAAGAATTTGTTGAAATATTAAGTTGGGCATTAAATTAATTAATTCTCCACATTCTCTATATTCTATAAAAATAAATAAAAAATATATTTGTAATAATAATAATAAATAATTACTACTCTCAATATTAAATGCAAAGTTTCAACAGACAAATTTGCTTGAAATTATTGAAGACTAATAATTATTTATATTATTATTATTATTATTATTACACATATATTTTATTTATATATCAGAATCTACATTTTATCGATTAAATTTCACAAGCATAACCGCATTCGATTTCTACATTTATTTTTAAGGAACCAGTTATGGGCTGGTTAACTAATAAAAGCCAACCCATAACTGATTCATAAAAAGTAAACGGAGAAAATCGATTTCGGTTCCGAGTAACGAACAAAAATTTAAATCAATTCAAAAAGTTTACCGGAAATGTTGAAAAAGTCAATGGAATTCGTAATGAAGGTCGTCAAAACGATAGTTTTGCATGTCGGCAAGTTTAAGTTTGAATTTAAAACTTTTTTAAATTGAGAGTTAAAATATAAAAGCAAATTCTTTAAAGGATATGTAGAAATTAACTAAATATTGATTCTTAGAGCGAAATGTTGAAGTGCAACTAAAACTAAAACTGCCACGTTATCGATTAATTGTTAAAAGCGTAATCGAAAGTCCCGAAGCTTATATTATTCATATATATCTATATAATTGTAACTATAACCAAAATACGATTTCAGTTTGACAATTTGCTTAAAGTTTGTAATTGCATAGAATTTAATCAAATTTAATCACAAGCAGCTCAAATTGCGCGCAGTATATTTAATATACACTATACACACAAGCACACACACACAGACAACACACACACACACACACACAACACACACACACTCCTAGGATGTGTGTTTATTTACTCACATATGATGGGCATCTTGCAGGCAGCTATGTCCGGTGGCATTGTGCCGCTCTGTGCACTGATTGGTATTTGAAGTGGGGTTATGTCGAATGCCGTCATATCGTCCTCGCCGCCGCCCTCGTCCTCATAGCTAATCACCGTTTCGCGCACATCCTTTTCCGTTCCGGAGCGCTTCTTCTTTTTGGTGGTTTTACGCTTGCGATTGTATATCACGAATATCAATGCGAGAACTGCCACAAAAATAAATACAAAAAAAAAAAGCATCGAAATTTTACTTTAATTTTGTATTTTGGTATTTGGCAAAATGCAAGCAATTTGAAGCAAGTGCAAAATCATGTTCTACATTTCTCAATCTGATTACATTTAATGTTCACGCTTTTGGGGATGTCAGCTGAAGGAGTTGGGGGGCAAAACACATCCTGAGCCATAGAGATGGGGAACTTCTTTTTTTAGATGAACAATCCAGGGATGAAAGTTCAAAGTAGCAGCAAAAAGGAATGAAGTTCATCCTATAAAACCACTCACTACTAAATGGTATTCCGATGGATCAGTCATCAATCAGGAAACAGACCTGGGAGTGATGGGCCCTCGGATAGCATACCATGAATCGCTGGGAACGCACATCAGCATCTTTCAAGCTGAGGTGTGCAGAATTAAATCTTATCCTATCCAATACTAAAGCTATAAATAGGACAAAGTTAACTTAAAAAAGTATTCCATGAAGTGCGCTCCAAGCTTGACCAACTCGGGGCTCACAATAGGCTTACTCTAAGATGGGTGCCGGGACACAGGGAAATAGCAGGGAACGAAGCGGCGGATGAGCAGGATAAAATGGGTGCAGGGCCAGAACTGTTTTGTGGCATAGGAAGGCACAAAATACGGCTGCAACTCAGGACAGAAGAAAGACAAAGGAGTCGACAGAGCTGGAAGGAGACACCAGGACTCCGAGGGGGTAAAAGTCTTTTAAGCGGCTATAATCATAAACGATTTAAGCAAGTAATATTCATGAATAGGATCAGTCTTAGGATACTTGAAGGTCTACTGACAGAAGCCACCTATCCAAACTGGGTATTGAGAGTAACAATCAGTGTAGATTTTGTAAAGGAGAGGAGGTGTGTGAAACACATGAGACGACGTTTAGAATCAAACTGTTTGCTCTGATGAGCATTTATTTTATACAAAAATCTTAAACCTAAATACATATGAAGCCGCTTGTTAGGCGACCTAAATTTATGTTTATTTATATTAACGGAGTCGCTTGTAGGGCGACACAATGTGAGGTTTATTATTCCAAGAATGTGAGTTTTATACTTAAACTGCTGAGCTTTGAGTGCAGCCATTTGAAAGTCGTCTCTATATGATATTTTGCCATTAACAATTAGCTAAGCTTTGCATCGTCTCATGTTCTTACTTGAACAGGAGGAGTTCTCAACTCACATCCTAACCTAATGCATCGCCTTATCCAGGAAAAGATGCAGCAACCCAGGAATGCATTTTATGAGTGTCAATGACATAGAAGCGCTCAATCCATCAAAGATGCTGACTTTCGTACAGGAACTGGGCCTGATGGAGCAGCTATAAGCTCAGAACGGGGCCCAATAGATCTATTAGATCTCAGTGCAGAACCCCCAATTTATATATATCTGTTTATATACACATTTAATGTTACTTTCTCATGCTGAAAAAATTCTTCTATTTTTTTGCACACACAAAAATTATTTAACTTTTGAGCCAACTTTGCACAGTAAAAATACATTTTTCTTGTGTGCAAAATTAAGCGTTGCTTGTAAAATGCAGAGATTATTTTTCGAATGGAAAACCAAAATCTTTTGCACATTAAGACAAAAAGTTTTTTTTGGTTTGGATAAGTTAAAAGTTAAGTTAAGTTAAATGCACTTTGGGCTATAACCAAAGCTGATAATCAACTATTTTTGCTGGCCCAAACTTGCAACAACTTAAACTTTGCCACAGACAGAGAGAGAGAGATAGAGATAGAAAGATAAACTAACGGTGGTTGCAGCATTAGTTTTGTAGTCGTAGACAAACAAATGCGAAATCCGCATGTATTTAGTGGTTTGGCGACATTATATATATATATATATATATATATATATAAACAGGGTAAGAAGGGGGCGTGTTGCAGCAATGAGAATTTATTCCAAGCTAAGCCGATTAGGTATCCCAAAAAAAAAAACCAGAGCATTTCAAATGCAGAAAACTTTTTAAGTTCTACGTTTTTTTTTTTGTGATTTGGCATTCGCTTTTGGTTTTAGTTTAGTTTTGCTCAGAAAGCATAAAGTTATTAATAAGTTTTATGGTGCACTTGCAACATGTTCCCTCTGTTTTTCGTGTAAACAAGTTTTTGGCGCAAAAGGGGGTAGGGGGGGATGTACGCTGTTGAAAGTGCATTTTATCATTGGTGCTCCGCTTGACAGCAATATTTACGGGTTGTCGGCGAGTTCAGCAAACATGACAGTCAACTAAAAATAATTAAAACTCATCGCTCTCTCTCTCTCTTTCGCTCCTTCAATTTGTCTCTGTCTCTTTCTCTCTCTCTCTCTCTCTCACTCTTTCTCTCTCTCTATCTATGTTAAGCTACCCACTTTTTTCTTTAACATATATTTGCCTTAGAGGATTCATTAGTTTGACTGCCACATCCCTGGCAGCTGCTCCTCCACAAGCCAAAAACCTCATTTCAAATAGCACTAAAATTCTACTTTTCACTACCTTAAAAATGAGAAGCACATTAAATGCTGTGTGTTCTGTTCTTAATTACAGGTATCCCTTGCAGTGTACTATAAGAAACAGTTGTATATAAATAAAATAAATTATATATATTTGACATTTTTGTTGTGTTTTTCAACTTCCAAATTTTGTTTGTTTGTTTTGTGCAGCAATTATATAAAATGTTTATCATTTGGCATTTTATCTTTTGTAGAGCTTCTGCTTAACAAGTTTGTAATCGACTTTCCAATTGTAGTTTATAAATCCATAAAAATAAATATCTAATTAAAATTTACTTTCTAACATATTAAAATTTTTTTTCCTAAATTTGAGATTTGCCTGTGTGAGATAAAATATCTCTTGTTGATCGTCGCTTATCAAGTTTAGACAATTTTTAATTTGCAAATCAAAGAAAATAAAAATCACACTCAAATTTATTTATATTTTTTTATATATACAATTTTTTTTTATACTAAATTTGAGTTTTGCCCCGCATTTTAATCTTTGCAAGTCTGCTTATCAAGTTTATAGTCAACTTTCCAATTGTGTTTTTTAAATCCATATAAATCAAAACCAAACTCAAATGTACTTGCAAATTTTCCCCCCATTTTTTCCACTTACTAAATTTAAGTTTTGCGTGATTTCTTTTTTTGGTTTTCACAAAATCTATCAAATCGAAACTAAAATTGTAATTTATTATCTTATTCAGCTATCTAAAATTTATTTTTAATATAATTTTGTTTGCCACATTTTTTTCTTGGCTTTATATTTTTCAAATTTGCGTGATTCCTTTTTTTTTGTTTTCATCAAATCTATCAAATTGAATATAAAATTTTAGTTTATTATCCTATTCAGCTTTTTGCAATAATTTTTTACATGCCACATTTTTTTCTTTTTTCTCTTGGCTTCCAATTTTTTTTAATGTTATTTCATCTTTAAATATTTTCGTTATCTTTGCTTTTCTCTTGTTGCATCTTTCATCTTTGCAATTGCGCTACTCCGGTGCCACAAGGGGAGTGGCAGAAGAATTCTCTTTCGATTTAATTGGCATCATTAAAGGTAAATCGAGTTGTTGTTATGGCGCCGTCGCCATTTCCATTTACATTTGTCTGTCGACATTTACCTTTTGGTATTTATGGCACAATTTCACCTTTCAACACGCCAGTTGAAAGAGAATCCAACGAACGAAAATACTTCAAAACCTTTGTTCGAAAACAGTTAGCGAAGCGTGTCGCATGCCCCTTAATGACGAGGCGCCACTTGGGGCAAGCTGTGCATTTAAATAAAATGGAGAGGTGACTCTGCAGGGTAATCGATGCCCAAATGGAATCGTTGAAAGTAAAGGAATGCTGAAATTAAGAGTGAATAAATTTTATGAACAAATTTTGCTTGTAAAACTTTTGGTACCCATCACAGAAAATATTTAATAATTTCGGACAACAATCCTGATTTTTATTTAAGCATGCGAAAGTGCTTAGAATTAGGAAATGCCCATAAATATATTGCTTTTGAAATTCTTTTCAGTTTTAATTAAGTTTAGGCAAAATTTTAAAACAGTTGATTTTTTAAATAGAAATTTCTACAAGGATTTAAAATTGTTGCAATAAATTTAAATGCCTTAAACTCAAAAAAAATCGCAAATTAAATTCTATTTAATTCTCAATTTATTGTTTGCCATAAAAGATCAGTTTTCTATTACTATTTAAAATCACAAAAATCTCAAATTAAATGCCATTTTATTTTCAATTTGTTGTTTGCCAAAAAGTAACAGTTTTCTTTTACTAAATGAAAGTACCTTCATGTAAATATATATCTTAATTAAAACCTAATTATATGAGATATTTTTAGTTAAATAAATTCCACATTTTGTTGCTCTACTTTTGCCTTCAACAATTATGTAAATCTCGTATTTTTGCCATGTTCTCCATTTACGTTGCATGCCTCAAACTATTTGGTTTTCCCTTAACTTAAGGTGCAGTTTTACTCGTGTCTCTTCAAGTAATTACTCAATTTAGGTCAAACACACACACACACACACACACACACACGCACACACAATCTGTGTACTTTCCGAGTAAGTAACCATATTCAAAAATAAACAGAAATTGCAAAAACAACAAGAACAACAAATAAAACTGTGTCCAGAAAAAAAAACTAGCAGCTTTACTCGCATAAACCAACAAAAGGTTCTCCGGTTTTTCTTTGTTTACACTTAGCTACACTACACTACACATGCATAAAAAAGGTATTTGTCTTTTTTTTACATTATTTTTTTTTTTTTGAGTTCATGACCAGGTCAGGTCAGTTGCTCTGTTTTAGCCTGCTCATCAGGGCCAGCAGCAAGCAAAGTTTGTCCTTTTTTCCTTTTTTTTTTTAGATTTTAGTTTTGTTTACTGTTGGGCGCTTTTTTTTTCCACTTAAAATTGTATGCCCGAAATACAGTTGAGTACACAGGACTTAGGCACAGATAGAAATTAGAGACAGAGCGAGAGAGAGAGTGAGGGAGACGGAGACAGAGACAAGCACAAAAGCGTTGACTGTAAATAATGTTAGATAATTATTTAGTTTGTTTTGTTGTCTTAACGCCACTTTAACGCAACAACAACAACAACAACAACAACAACAACAATAACAATAACAAAATGCCTACAGTAATCGGAGTTGTTGTCAGTTTCTTGGCCATTTTCACTTCATAAACGGCTAACTGAAGAATGACGACGAAATTCGTTTAGCTTTTATTTATTGCGTCTATTTTGTGGCTTAGCCGTTTTTATGGCCAACACTGCGTATGCGTGTCCCAAATTGGTCTAATTGTGTAATTAGCTGGCCCCCGAAGCGTCTAATTAGCTTAAGGTTTCTCTATATATATTTTTTTTTTGTTGCTGCCACTTCTGCCTTTTGTTGCAACTTTAAACCACAGCCGTTGCGCTCATTAAAACTAGCCGCGATTCTTCCGTTGTCCCATGGATAAATCAGCTTCACTTTTAAATGAAGCGACTAAATAAATTGCGCAACAAAAAAAAAAAAGAAAAAAAAAATGAGAAGCACTGCTAATTGAAAATCCCTTTTTGAAATCCCTAAAAAGGCGTCGAATTGCCAGCAAATGAAAATAAATTGTCGTGCATTGCGTGGCATTCACATTTCTCTGTCTCGTTTTCTGCAGTGAACATTTTGGAAAATGACCAAATCCACTTTACGCTCGCTGCAAAGTCCATTAGGTGGACACACACACACACACTAACAGACACACAAGCACACACACACACACCCAGACACACACACACACTCAAACTCTCAGCTCAAATTGAAATCACATAAAATTTTTGCGAAAGTAAAAACCAAATACGGCGAAATGCTCAAATTGCGATTAGAATGAACAAAGAGACAGAGAAAGATAAAGAGAGATAAAGAGAGAGAGAGAGTGTGTAAAAATGCATTCTGAATATTAACTAAATTTTGTGCACCAAAAAAAGTGTTGGAATTATTTTTAGTGTTGTTTTTTAATGCCTTTTATATCCTTGCAGAAATTTAATGTCTTCAAAGTAAATAAAAGATATCGAAATATAATTCATAGAAAATTTAAATGTTTTAAAAAACATTTCATATTACTGCTAATATACATATTAAATGTACGAAAGAAATATTAGTTGAATTTGTGCAGATTTCAAAAAAGTTCTCGTAAAAACAAATAGCAAACATTTTTTTGCTACTCATTTTCCAGTTCAGTGAATTTCACTAATTGAAGAAATCCATTTTATTGCAAAAAGTATTTGAAGGATTTTTAATCAAAAGTTTTTCGAATTTTAAAATTCCATTTTCTACTGCCTAATTAATGGTCTTTGTGCTGCTCTAACTTTAATTTAATTGCTTAATATTAAAACCAATTTCAATAAAAATTTAAAACAAAAATCCAGCTTATGTGCAATGTTTTTCTTATTTTTTTTTTGCTTGCAACAAATCCAAACAAATGTGTTGTTGCGAGTTGAGAGCAAAGCAAAGTGTAAAAAAATGAGGCGAAAAGATTACATTTAATGGTGTTTTCTCTTTTGCACTTGTTAATTAGCCGCCTGACATTTCCATTTGGCTAACAAAACAAAATGTTCACACAAGACATGTGGCATTTTACGAGAGACAACCAACACCCTCCTCCCCTGCCTTAGCACCCCTAGAAGCCCTATGCAAACATTTGCGAGTCTCGGTGATTTTTGTTTTTTCCTGTATTTGTTTCAGTTGCTTGCCTCATGTGGGGATTTTATAACGCTGGGATTTAAGTGCAACGCAAGTCCAACCTACAGAAAATTGCATTTACATGTTGGAAAACACCGACAACGGAAACAGCTCGAGGAAAAGCTGCTCCTGTTAGGGGGAAGGGTGGAGAGGGAGGGGCGTGTTAAAAAGGGTTGCGAATGCGGCTTAAGCCGCTTAAGCTGACACACATGAATGCCAAATTGCAGCAGCTTAGGGAGGAAGAGGGTGGGTGAGGGGGGGGGGAATTGGGGGTGTCTGTTTATATGTACAGTACTTACTCAATATGATAATCAGGCAGACGAATATGGCGCCCAAGGCGCCCATGCTAAGCTTCAATCGCTGTCCTTCCTGCACCAATTCACAGTTCTCGCCCCAATAGCCCTCGGGGCATATGCAACGATATCGCAGACGGGGCTCCAAATTAATGCAAGTGCCACCATTGAGGCACGGCAAATCCAGGCATTCGTTGCGATCGACGCAGCCTTTGGTGTCCGCTGACATAATTCGTCCCTCGCTGCAACTGTAACGGAAGGAAGCGAAATAGTGAGACAAGTGAAACAGAGAGAGAGGGGTGTAAAAAATGGCATAATACACTCAGCAAAATTGTACATACAAAACGTATCTTGTGTAATTTTCTTAGAATACTTTAAATGTTTAATTTAAAGTTAGAGGTGTAAAAAATGGCATAATACATAATAATATAATAGAATAGAATATAATACTTTAAATGTTTAAGTTAAAGTTATTTTCTTACTTCTCCTTTCAATCTTAAATTAAAAAAAAAAATATTTTGATTTTTCAGAAGTTGTCTTATTTTATTTTTTTATTTGTTAATTTAAAATTCGATTTTATAAAAAAAAATACTACATTTAAGTTTAAGTGCTCCCAAATCCATCTCAATTAGGCTTGTTTAAAATTGGCGATTTTAATTTTAAGTTATTTACTTCTCTTAAAAATTGTTATTTAAAAAATGCATTTGATTTTCGAGTAGTTGGCGGATTTTTTTTTCATATTTTAATTTAAGATTAATCTTATCTATATAATAAAAAAATACATTATTCAAGCTTAAGTGCTCTCAAATCTCAATTTAAACGAACTTTATCTTGATTGAAATTGCCGATCTTAATTTGAAGTTAATATTCTGAATCTTAAAAATTCATATTTAAAAAAAAAAAATTCTTTATATTAACATTCTTTTATAAATTGAAGTTTTTTCACTCTAGCTTAAAAATAACTTGATCTAAAGTTTCATAACTTTCTTTTTAGGCTAAAATGTTTGCTTGTTTAAGTATTGTTTTTATCACCCAAAAAAAAATCTAAATCTTAAAATATATAAAAATAAAAGTAAAATTAAGTATTATATCAGTTTCCATTAGCTTTCATACTTATAAAATTTAACTATTTCGATTCAAATCAGCTGTAAAGTTAATTTTACAAAACTAATTTACATTTATTTTATTTTAATAAAATAAATTAATAAAATAATTATAACACAAAAAATCATAACTTTATTATTTAAAGCCGACTATTTAGAGCCAATGTAAGCGCTAATTTTTATTGTGGAGTTAATTAGACCGAAAGAGAGAGAAGTTGCGAGAGAGAGAGAGAGAGAGAGATAGAGAGAAGGAAAGAGAGAGGGGGGTGGGGGAAGCAGGGATTTGTTGCGATGAGTTTTAGAGTGGCATTTGTAAAATTCATGTTGTGCATAACTTTTTAAAAGCGACCAACTTTTTATTTTAACCCAAAAAGTTGGTCAGTTTGTGGAGGCCGCAGCGGGGGCCGCTGTGCGGGCGGGCGGGCGGTTGTTGCTGTAACATGTATTCCCCGTTGTAGCCACCGCTTTGTGCCTCAACTCTCTGTGTGTGTGTCTGTGTGTGTGTGTGCAGCTTTGCAACGCATTAGACTCGCGTTAGTTCCGCTGGGCACAAGGCTCACTCGCTGGCTCGCTGGCAGAAAGGCGCAGGAGGCGGCTCTCTCCAAAGGATTAGTTTCTAGTTTCACACGGTAATCACTAATTCATGAGCCAACTTGCAAATTTTTTTTTTTTTTAGCAATTTTCGCTTTAGCTGTTTGCACTTCTCAATTTAAAGAACTTAATGCGAATTTCAGCTTCAGTTGTAAATTAAAATTGCTATCAAGCCAAATTCAATTAAATTTTTATGGTGCAAATCGGCAGAACAAACAAATTTTATTTAGAGCCATCTTGTAAATTTTTAAGCAATTTTTGCCTTAGTTTGCATTGTTTGCGTTGCCAAATTTAAAGAACTTAATGCGGATTTTAGCTTCAGTAATAAATAAAATTTGTTATTAAACAAAATTCAATTAAATCTGAGAAAAAGATTCAAATCGGCAGAACAAACAAATTTTATTTAGGGCCAACTTGGAAGCAATTTTTGCAGTAGCTGTTTTCAATTTCCAATATTAAGAACTAAATGCGAATTCCAGCTTAAGTTATAGATTAAATTTGTTATCAAGCCAAATTTAATTAAGTTTTAAGGCAGAACAAACAAATTTTATTTAGAGCCAATTTGCAAATTGTTAAATAATTTTTCTGTAACTGTTTGCATTTCCAATGCATTTTCAAATTAAAAAAACTTAATGTTGACTTACAGCTACAGCTTAAATAATAAACTAAATTTTTTATCAAGCCAAATTCAATTTTATTTAGAGACAAATTGCAAATTTTTAAGAAATTTCAGTTTTAGCTGTTTTTATTGCCTAAATTTAAACAACTTAATTTGGATTTAAAGCTTGAGTAATATATTAAAAATGCTATCAAACCAAATTCAATTAAGTCTGAGATAAAACAATCACAAATCACAATCACAATGCAAATTTTTAAGCCATTTTCTCAAAATTAAAATAACTTAATGCGAATTTACAGCTTCAGTTTGAATAATAAATTAAAGTTTTTACCAAGCCAAATTCAATTAAGTTTTCAGGTGCAAATCGGCAGAAAAAACAAATTTAATTTAGCCTTGTTTAAATTGCATTTACACAAATTGAGCACATTGTCAGCAATTGAAGTATTTTCTTATTTTGTTTTACTTTTTATTAAATATTTTAAATTGCACACTTTCGTTTTTGCTTTTACAACACACGCGCACAATTTGGGTCAATTCATCTTCTTATGAAGTAGATGAAAGAGGTAGCAAGTGGGTAAAGAGGGGGAGGGGTGTAGGGGGGTAGCCGCAACATTATATTTCAGCGCCTGACACGATTTCAACAGCCACTGCACAATGAAATTCGAATTGGGGCTAAAAAGCAGGCATAATTTATGGCACATTGCCACCTGGACAAGTATATATATATATATATACGCCTGAAGAGCTCAGGATGAAAGGATGTGTCCGCTTGGGCATTATTTAAATTTGCTTAAAGCGACAGTCCGTTTTTTTTTTTCCAACTCTTCAATTCGTCTTACAAAATGGGAGCAAATTTTACAGCAGCCGTTTTGCTTCCCACTGCCTGATATATAATGGCTAAAATAAATGGAGCACGCTGCTGTTGGCTGTTAGCAAGTGAAGTAAGTTAATGGGGTGGGGGGGGGGGGGTGGGGTAGATGGGTAAACGTGGCAAAAGTCATGATGCACTGCTGCATAGATGGCAAGATAGAAAAGATAGCAAAAGGGGAAGGTTGGGGAAGGATTGGGGTGGCTCTGTTTGTTCTCAAATGGAGTCACTCGGCAAAACTAATGATGTGGAAAATGTGCTGCTTCTTGCATTGCATGGCGCATAGAAGGTGTTGCAAATGGCAGCTGCCACAAACTGCTAAAGTATCTCCCTTTTTCCGGCCAACTCATGCAAATGGATATATTTATATATATATATATATATAAATTGTTGTATATTCTGCGGTGCATCTATCTGTGGGGAGGTGTCTGAGATGTGTCACGACAAGCTGATGACAATTGATATTATTTGCTCTTTGTTAAGTGTAGTTGCAGTTGCAGTTGCAGCATAAAAAAACATATCACACCTGCTGGCAGAGTTCGTGTTGCAGGTTGATGTGAAATTGATGTGTCTCACACATCGCGTTGCATGCATTTTCCTTTGTGCTAAGTGTAGCTTAGCGCTGCAATTGAAATGCAAACATAAATATTTATGCATTTTCTTCAACTTTCTGTGGCAGTTGCCACACAGCTGACAGGTTCTTATTTTAGCTGCAGTTAGTATTAACATTAAAGCAAATGTTTTGCTAACAGTTTTTGCTGATTATTTTTTGAGAGTCTTTTTGTAAGTAACATTAATAAGAATTCAATTTAATTTAACTAAGAAGACAAATAATTAAAAAAAAAGTAAAGTGAATTTCGATTTTAAGATGAAGATTTTAAGATGTAGAACAACGAAAATTTTAATGTAGATACGGTTTTTTTTGTTCATAAGTAAGATTAAAAAGAATTCAATTTTAGTAAGATAAAAAATAATATTACAAAAAAAAAAAATGTAAAGTAAATTTCGATTAGTTAAAAAATAACGAAATTGTAAATATATTTTTTAGCTAACATTTTTGTCAATTAGAGTCGGGTTTTTGTTCGTGAGTAAGATGAAAAAATTCAATTTAATTTTAGGTAAGGAAACAAATATTTAAAAAGTGAAGTAAATTTCGACAGTTAATTTTTTCTTATTTCAAATATACTGTAGACAAGTTAAAGCTTACAACTTATGAATTTTTTAAATTATAAGGATACAAAAATTACAGTTCTAAATCATGAATGTAAATTCTAAATCTGTACTTGATTGAAAAAATAAATATGGGAATTAAGATAACTTGCTGCATTCTAGGCTTAAATTTTTAAGTAATTCTTTTGCTGCTTTTGAGTAAATATTTTAGACTTGAACAAATTCGAATAATAATAATAATAATAATACATATAATAATAATAATAGTCAATATGTAATATTATTATAGAATATTCATCGCCTACTTATCTTTAATAAAACTACTTAAAGAGTAAAGTATTTAAATTTATTATAGATAAATATATTATTTAGTGGCTGATTAGTGCCGTGAATAAAAATCTTAAGTTTTGAGCACTGCAAAAGGGAAATATTATTATGAACATGTGCTAAGTTTAAAACTAAGTTTTTAACTACGCAATTTTGCCTGCTCAAACTTACTTTGAAGTAGATTTTTAAAAAACTTAAATAACTAAAATTAATTTAAAATTCGAATAGTCAATTTGTAATATTTATATAAAATATTTATCATCTATTTATATGCAATAAAACTGTTTAAAGAGTAATATATTTAATAGCTGATTTGTGCCTTTAATAATAAGTTTAAACTTTAAGCACTGGGAAAGGGAAATATTATTATGAAAGTATTTAAATTTATTATAGTTCTATAAATTAATTAATGGCCGATTTGTGCCTTGAATAAAACTTTTAAGTTTTGAGCACTGCAAATGGGAAATATTATTATGAACATGTGCTTAATTTAAGATTTTTTCCTGCACAGTTTGCCTGCTCCAACTTAATTTATAGTCGATTTTTCTACACAGTTTGGAATAGTTTTAAATTCACCAGATTTGCAATCAAAAAACAAAGGCAGAAAACCTGGTTAGTTGTGGCACACAAAAGATGTGGAAACTTCAGGCAATTAAAGATTGGAACAATGCCAGTTGAAGATATATATTTTTTGGGAATTTGTTTTTGCTTTGCCTATGCAAAAGATTCGAAAGTTTTTGCAAAGTGCACACAAAGTGGTTCGCTCAATTGCATTGAACAATTAGCAATGCATAAAGTGCGATTCCCTTTTGGCCACTTTGCAATTGGTAGTTTTGCATGTTGGCAACTTTGTGTTGCATGTGGCAAACTTTGTATGCTGCACAAAATGTAGCTGTTTGCCCAAAACTGGGGTGGCAACAATGCATTTCGATTTGGGTAGCAGGTGTTGCATTGTGCTGCAGTTGGTGGCAGGTGGTGGCAGGTGGTGGCAGGTGGTGGCAGATGGTGGCAGGTGGTGGCAGGTGGTGGCAGTCGTACTTACGTGCACTCGTATTCATTCCACAAATCAACACAATCAAAGGGATCCGGGCAGATAACATTGGAGCAGGGCCGATTCGAGGGGCAGTTGCGTTCAACATTTCTGGCCATCGTTGCCTGCCCCCATTGGGTGCCGTTCATTGCCGGTGGCAGTGGCAGATGTTTGCCATCGAGTCTATCAAAGAGAATGCAATGCGCATAATTAGCAAAAGGGTGTGCACATTATTTGGGGGGTTGGGGTTGGATTGGTCCTTTACCTGATGTCATCGAGGCAGCTCCTTTGAAAGTCCGATTGCACCTCAAACGTTTTGACACCAGTATATTCCGCCTTGCCGCCCGCATAGACGCCCTCCTGCTTGTCAATGCTCAGCCACTGGTGTCCCTCATAGTGGAAGGACTCATTGTAGCGCCGACTCTCGCCACCATCCAGCTCCATAATCGCAGCGGAACCATAGCGACTAATCCGCACCACATGCCACTGGCCATCATTGACGGCGACCGCTGTCAGCGCCAGCAGCTGCTCCTCGTTCCGCAGCGAGTTGAGATTGTAGCGAAACTGGACCTGGCCACCACGCAGCTCCAATATGGCATATTCGCGCTGATGCTGATCACTCACACGGAACAATTCGCCCGCCTGTTCGCGGGTGCGAAATCTCAATTGGAGCTGAGTGCTGAAACGATCCGGTTCGAAACTCAGGGCAAATTTGACATAGCTTTGTGCCTTGAAGGTGGTCGGCACAGTGGGCACATTGCAGCCGGCACCCATCCAACCCGGCTGGCAATGGCACTTGGCCTGCACCAAACTGGCCACACAATTGCCATGCTCCCAGCATCGGGCTGTGTGCTCCGTCTTCAGGCACACCTCATCCGTTTGGGGGCAGGCGGGAAAACTGTTGCGTGCCAGCGCCGGAAAGGCCAAATCATAGTGCTCCGAATTGTGCACCACATTCCGAATACAGCCATCGAATCCCTTCGAGCTGAACGCATACTGCCAATTGTAGAGCGTCTGATCGAAGTGTTGCCTGTACAGGCCGCCCAGCTGCAACGGTTGATTTAGATTCAGTGTCTCTGCAAACGGTGGTATTTGTCCACGTGCCTGGCACGCATTATCATCAAATTCGGGCGCCGTGCCATCCTCCAGCTCGGAGACGAGGGCTGTGCGACAAAAGTCGACGACAAGACGCACATTTTCCGCATCCCAAAAGACATCCAAACGATGCCAGATGCCGTCGTCCAACGTCTTTTTGGTCTTCACCCGCAACTCCAGCGTGCCGGAGCCAAAATCAATGAGCAGACGCGGATAGCCCTGTTCCAGTTCAATGGCTATAAAGTCACTGATAACCGGTTCGCCCAGTTTGGGCGGCACAATCGGCCCATTATAGAGAATGAGGCCATCCGGTTCACGTGTAATAAACTCCAGACTCAAATGAGATTCGCCGCACAGCTGCAGCGGTGGATACCAGGCCCACCCATTGCCACGAAAACTGCGCGTCGATTGCTGGCAACGTGGTCCGCCATAGCCAACGGGGCAGGCGACGCAACGCGGTCCATTTCTCGTCTCCACACAGCGCCCCCCGTTGTAGCAGTGATGCCAGCGACAATTGTGATCCTGTCCAGTGAAGTTCCTCGCCCGGCACACGCACTGCGCACTCAGCTCCAGGCGTACCCCCACCAGCGCAGTACGGTTCACGCTGACCGTGTAGGGTCGCTTGCCCAGCTCGACGCGTGAGCTGCAGGAGCCGCTGGGACACTTGCCACGCCCCTCGTGCATGCACTCGTCAATGTGCACCATGGTTATGTTGAGGCCCACTTCCTTTTCAATCTCCTCGCGATGCATTTGGACCACACCGTTGAGCCGCACCGCTTTCAAGTACGGCTGCTGTGTCGCTGATCTGGCGGCAAAGTGCACATCGGTCAGCGGATGTGGGGTTTGGGAGCGCAGCTGCACACTAAACACATCCACATTGTCGCGATCCGTATAGAGCAGCTCGGCGAGCTTGTTGCGGAAGCGCTCCAGTTTGGAGGGCTCCACCTGCTGCTTCAGCGGATTCCAGGTGCGCACAAAGTCCTCGTCGGTGATGTGCGAGAGGCGCATGGAGCCCGCCTGCTGCACTGCCTCCGATGTGATGTCGCGCACGGTAACACTCAGATTCGCTGGTATATCCTCCTGACCATGTTCTCGATCGTACACCTAAAAAAAGAAGTCAAATTATTGAAAACTTTGCGCTTTTGAAAGGTGAAAAATAGTTGAGTAGTGAAGGGTAAACGAGAAACTAAAACTAACAAACTAGCTGAACCCAGTTAAAAATATTCGAATTTGATTGGCAAATTTCCCTTTCAAACGTTTTGCAAGCATAGCAAGCACAGACACTGAAGAGTAAAAGAGACAAATGCTGCGCATATTTTTATTCACAAGCCCGAACTGATCCCTAATTGGCTGGCTAGAAACAGGTGCATACACATGCATGCATACATACATAAGTACACGCTATTGTAGGTAACGGCGTTCTTCAGAATGCACACAAAAACAAATTGACGCTCGCATCGATTATCATGCCATCTCTTTCTCACACGTGCGCTTGCATATTCATGCATACAAAAAATGCTTGCGGCTGCTGGTAGAAATGAGATCAAAATGAGAATATATTTTTGATCATAACTTGTGTGTTTCTTATCCGATCTACATAAAATTCTAACAGTTGGTAAATAATATGCTTATGCATAGAATGTTTTTATTAGATTCTGCCTTTAAAATTGTGGAATTTATTGCTATTGGAAGTCTAAAAAAATCGAAAAACGTAGGCATTTATCGATAATATAAGCCCAACTTGATCTGCGACGGATATACGAGAACCTATATTCCAAATTTCATATTTCTCTAGCTCCTATAGTCTCTGAGATCCGCTAGTTCATACAAACAGACAGAAGGAGAGACGGACATGGCTATATCGACTCTGCTGTTAATCCTTATCAAGAATATATTTACTTTAGGGGGTCGGAGATGCTTTCTTTTGCCTGTTACATACATTTGCACACAACCAATATACCCTTTTTACCCAGTGTATACAGAGAAGGGGATAAGAATAGGACTGTCAGGAAATACGATGCAGAATAAGATAAAATGGAGAAAGGATTCAAACAGATGGTAGATAAAGGGATTAATATTGGATTTGGTATAGAATGTGAAATTTAAGGTATCGTAATTTAATTTGTATTTAGATTCAAAAGATATAGTGTGATAAAAAAGCGATAAAATCAAAACAAATGTGATAATACAAAAGAGATAGATGTAAAAAGAATAATCTAATAATAGTTGTGAAAAGTAGGCAATTAGAATTGAAACGGCAGACATTTGACATAGCAAATTAAAAATATAGTATATATAAGCGGTAGTTATTCGATAAACAAGCGATAGATAGAAAATAAAAGATGTACGAGAAAATAATCGATAGAAGCTGAATCACAACTCATAAAAAGACGTGAGAAAATATAAAAATAATAACAAAAAGGATAAGAAAAGGTTGGGTAAACACTGAGCTAGCTATATATATAGCTATATATATACACAACACATATATATATATATATATCGATATATTTAGATTACTATTCCTAAATCTTACCTTAAAGCGGAGTTGATAGCGACCACGACGAGTGCCCGCACGCATTGTAAGGATGCCCGTGTCCGTGTCGAGCTTGAAACGCTGATGCTCTTGGGCCTCCCAGTAGTACTTCTTGTCGGGGACATCCCAGTCGTCGGGATCGTTGACGTATACCCGGCCGATGGGCGTGTCCTGTGACTGGCCTTGATAGTTGTAGACGAGAACCGATTTGCTGCCCGGCTGCATTTTGTTGTCATTGACATCGCCAATGGTCACCGTCAGGGTGCTGGTGCCCGTCATTGCCGGTGCCCCGTTGTCCTTTATCTCGATGGGAATGTCATAGGATTTCTGCTGTTCCCGGTCAAATGGACGCAGCGACGAGATGATTGCCACCCCGTTGCCATTGTCGCCCCCTGTTGTTGAAGAGGGGAGGAGGAGGGTTCGTTGAAATGTTTGTCAAGCATTCAAATGAATTCCATGTTAAGTGAATTTTGTTGTTGTTGTTGAAAGAGAAGAAGGGAAATCATTTTTTCTGTTAGCATTTGAAATTCAAGATGAGGCAGAAATTTAGGCACAGACTTTTTATTAAAATTCCAATAAAAGAAACTTGAATTGAAATTGATTGAAATCGAATAATTTTGGGTACTCAGAAAATTCTATGATGCTTGTGATTTATTTATATTTATAGCTCATATTATTTACAAAAAAAATCAGCCTTTGTGGTGTTTGTGATTATATGCATAAATTGAAATGCAAACATCTCACTTTCAAATGCATTAATTAAAGCAAAATACCGAAAAAAACCGATTAAGCCTGATTAGTAAATAATGTTGCAACATTTGTGTGCATTATTCATGAAATTACTTTTGATTATTTGAATTTCGATGCGGCGGCCATCAATTTGCGAACATAATCAATATATTAAATTACAAATGCTTTTAGGGCATAAATATTTATATTTATATTTTCTGTTTGTCCTTTTCCTACACACTTTTAATTTTGGCATAATTAATGACGCAAATCGAATTACACACAAATATGTGAAATGCATTTGCGTATTTTATTACATAAAATGCATTAGCTTAATTAACCATTTACATTATTTATTATTATTATTTATTTATTTATTTTTTTGATGTATCTAGCACTTGCTCCTATGTCGCTTTTATTACTAATTACCCAACTCATTTTGATAATTAGCAATGCAAATTGATAAAATTTTTGCGAACAGCCGCAATGAAATCATTTAATTTCTTTTTGCTTCTGTTTATTGAAATTTAATTTAAAAGGCTTCTTGAATCAATTATTTATTTGACTAAAACCAATAAACTGCCACGAAAATATGTATTAAAAAACTCAAATAAAAATTGGACACAGATTGGTGCAGTGGCAAAGCCAATATCTCAAAGTAGAAAATTGAAAATCGCACGACTTGTCAATGGCAGTTTTATGTTCCAGTGGCACCTCAAATTTCTTTCAGTCGTTTCGATTTTTCGATACTGCGCTTATTACTATTGGCGATTGTCTATTGTCTTTTTTTGCATACCCTGTACGGGTTGGAAATATAAAAAAGGGTATATTGATTAACTAAAAAGTATGCAACAGTCACGCAACTCATTTCTATAAAAAAAAAACATATTTTAGGTCAGCATTAAAAGCCTAATTTAAGTAAAATTTGAAATAGAAATCGTGGAAATCGTTGCAACTTGATTATAAGAATTATAAAATATTAGTACGATCGGATTTTGATATTTAATTAATATATTAACGAGTCTTAATCCATCGCTTTTTAAATGTTATGTTGAAAAATAATATTTATTACGATCGGATTTTGATATTTTATTGTTATATTAACAAGTATAAAGATGTCGCTTTCCAAATGATATTTAATAAAAACTGACAAATATTATATGTCATTCGTTATAATCAGATTTTGTTATTTAATTATTATATAATGAGTATAAAGATATCACTTTCCAAATAATATGTTTTAACAAATAATATTTATTACGATCGAATTTTATTATTCAATCAATATATTAACGAGGACAAAATATCCCTTTTCAAATGAAATGTTTTACAAATATTTATTACGATCGAAATTTGTTATTCCAAACGTATTTTCATATTCAACAAACCACTTTCTTGCTATTTGCTAGTCGAGCTCACTCGACTAGAGGGGAAAAACAGCTTGTTTGCTTTAGTTTTTAATGACCACTGTGCCCGATGCGAATACAGCTCCTTTTACCCGCACAGAGAAAACCATTTTTATTTTTACCCAAGAGGAAAGCAAATGAATTCGTAGTGGAAACAAAGCCAGTTCAATGATTCGCATGTCGACGCCAGAAACTGGCCCGAAGGCAACAAGCAATTCTAAGTTTGTTTACCCTACAAAAAAAAAGAGGTTGTTTCTGTTTTGAAGTTTCCTTGTTTCTTTGACTTTTTTTTGGGTAACTAAATTGGAGCACAAACATTGCTGATGATGCTGATTGTCTGTGGCATAATTCAATCACCATTTCTATGCAGCAACACACATTGGTTAACCGTTTCCATTCTGATTGTGAATGTAGTAAACGCAACTCCACTCAACTGAATGTGCCTCAAGAGCCTGCCACAAATGGCTGCCACACTACTTGCAAGTGCAGTCTTTTGTTAGTTGCAGCCTATGATTGATTATAATCTCAAATTGACTTGCGGTTGTCTATAGACCCACTCAGTTTTGGCCAGGTTTCTGACTCTAATCCCATTCTAAAGTAATTGCAGCTTTCAGGTTGTAAATAACCAAGTTGAAGTTTAATTGTGTTGCAAAGAAGGAACATTTATCGTAGGAACAAGTCAGATTTTAGAATGGATTAAAACTGTTGCCATTTTAATTTTAGTCCGTACTACGAAATATTTCTGTTTTTGTACATTTTAAGCGAATTTTACTTTATAATTGCACAACTGGCTGATAATTGCATTTTTAACATTTGTGTTGCTATATTTTATTCGAATAGCATTTTTAACATTTGTATTATGTTTTCTTTCGAATTGAAATTTTAACATTTGTGTAGTTATATTTTTTTACGAAAATAATTTGTAGCATTTGTATTGTTTTTTTTTTTCGAATTAAAATTTTAACATTTGCGTAGTTTTATATTTTTTTTTTTAAGATCTATTTATTGTTCCCATGACTACTATATGATATAGTTGTCCGATAAAATTTGCAGTGCCTTCAAAAAAAAATACAAAATTATGCCAAGTTTCAAGAGATAAGTTTTAATACTCTGCAAGATCAAGTTAAATTGCATTTAAGAGCTGAGGACAGACACACAGAATGACGGACGAGTGGATCTGATTATATAGGTACTAATGCTGATTAATATTTATATTTTCTGGATATGTCTATATAGCTAGTACTGCTGATCAAAATATATATTTTATGGAATTGCAAGCCCAAAAAACCCTACCAAAAATTTATAATACTCATTAGAAGCGCAGGGCAAGTGCAGTTGAAATTATTTTTTTTATAGTCTGCAGCATTTTGTGCAAATCTAATAAAACCCACATTTTTTTGAAGAGTAAATAATAAATAATAGTTCTTAAAATACTCCTACAAATCTACTTAACTCACACTTAGAAATCGGTTGAATTTTCTCAATTTTGTTAGTATATTTTCTAAATTATTTTCTTTTTTTTTTTTTGGTAAAAATTGGTTTGAAATATATTGAAAAAAGGAACTTTAAAAACTGAGCACCTCAAATAAAATATAGTAAAATATATATAAATAATAAATATAATAAAATATATATGTAAACATAAAACTTACGTCGATCGTATTCAACTTTAAAGCCAGCTCGTATCTCATCGCCGGCCAGCGGATCCAGGCGAAAGCTGAAGGGTCCGCCATTGCCACGCTGTCGATCGTCGGCATCCTTGGCGGCCACCTCGAGGATTTTGCGTGGCGACACATTCTCCAGCAGCGTTGGCCTGTAGTCCTGTGCCATCGTCGGTGCATTATCGTTGACATCCTTGACAACCACGGTGAGTGTGGCGGTTGCCGTGCGCGATGGATTGCCATCATCGCTGGCCACAATCTGCACATTGTGTCGATCCTCCGCCTCGCGATCCAGTGGCCTCTGTATGCTAATGGCGCCCTTTTCGCTGATTGCGAATTGACGGCGACGATTGCTATCCCGTATGATTTTGTAGGAGACGCGCGAGTGGCCGCCCTGATCGGCATCTGTGGCACGGAACTGCTCGAGTACGGTGCCCACTTTGGTGTCCTCGTAGATGGACACCTCGATGTGATCGCGCTCAAATCTGGGCACATTGTCGTTGATATCGCGCAGCTTGACCACCACCCAGGAGTAGGCAACATGATATTTATCGCTGGCGCCATCACTGCCATCCTCACCCTTATCATTCACTTGGATGCGAAAGCGAAAACCGCTGCTCTGCAACGGATCCTCATAGTCCAGCGGCTGTATAATCTTCAGGGAGCCAGTGCCATCGGCATTGCGCACCATGGCAAATTTGTCGGCACCAAAGCCACTATTTGGCACCACTTTATACTGGAAGCTATTCGTCTCATCCTCATCCTGCACGGTTACTGTTAGTATCGGCGTCTCGGGTATATAAGTGCCGTTTGTCTCGTCCACCTCCGTGAACCACTCATCCTTGGTAAACTGAGGCGGCATATCGTTCAGATCCTTGACACGTATGGAGGCGGTTCCAGTGCCTGTGTGTGGGTTTAACGAGACAAACAGATAAATCAGATGAGTTTGTATAAATAACACAAAATTTATTTAAGGTATTGCAGACAAAAACTGACGAATTTGAAATGTTCTGTTTCGTATTTAATAAATGGTTTGGGTAATTTGGGATGGAGGTAGCTCTATAATGGGGAACATTATAATATATTACTAAATTTAAAAAAAAAAGTAAAAAAATTAATATTTGATAATAAAAGATTTTGAAACTTTCACATTTAATTCCTGTTTGCTTTTATAATTTTTATAAAAAATTACAATATTAAAATAATGTAATATTCAATAGAATCTTTGAATACAATTTATTTTCAGTTTTCGGTTTAAAAAATGATTTAAAAATATTATTTTGAATATAAAAAGAAAAACAAAAGGAAAATAAAGATTTAAAGCTTTTAAATGCAATTATTTTTGTTCATAACATTTATTTTTACTGTTTTCTGTTATTAAACAATTTAAGAAAATAAAAAGTGATTCTGAAAAACAATTAGATTAAATATTTTACACACAATGTTAATGTTAACTGATTGAAAAAATATTGTAAATAAATAGCATCCATTATTTTTTATTTATTTATTAAATATTTTTCCAATTAAAAGGTAAATAATGATTTAAAGCTCTAATAAGCAATTGTCTTTTTGGAAAATAATTAGTTTTAATTTACTTTTTACTGCCATTAAGCACTTTTTAAAAATCAGAAGTGATTCATAAAATTGATTAGATTTAATACTTTACACACAAAGTTAATGTTTACTGATGGAAAATGCATTGTAAATAAATAGCTTTCATTAATTATTAATAATTTAATTTTTAGTTAATTCTACAATTAAAAGGAAAATAAATTTTTAAGGCTTTAATTTTGCTGCAATTGTATTTTTCGACAATATTTATAAATAATGTACAGTTTCCTGTTTTTAAACACTTTTAAGAAATAAGAAGTGATTCTAAAAATCTATTAGATTTAATATTTAAGAAACTAAATTAATATTTACTGATTAAAAATGAATTGAAGGCTTTTAATATTTATTAATTATTTAATTTTAATTATTTGTCCAATTAAACGCCTTTATTTTGGAACCGAAATCTAAACAGATATTTTTATCGATTATTGAAAACTGATTTTACTCAATTTTGGTAACAGAGTAAAAGGAGTCATGTGAATGTCAGTTGAATGTTTTGCTTACCCTTCAAGCCACCGCCATCCATGGCGACCACCTGGATGGAGTAGTCCGGTGTTCGCTCTCTGTCCAGACAGCAAACGGCTGTCTTGATGTGTCCCGTTTCGGGCTCAATTTCAAAGATGGGCGCGCCCGTTTCCTCCTCGATGACGTTCTTCTCAATTGAGTAGATTAGCCGGGCATTGGTGCTCTCATTGGGATCGTCATAGTCAATGGCAGACATTGTCATCACGGGACTGCCAGCTGTCCCATTCTCAGTGACATTGCCAAAGTAGATGCCCAGCGGAAACTGCGGCGCATTGTCATTGATGTCCTTCAGATTAACTTGAATGTCCGCATAGCCGACAAGGCCCTCCCCGCCCTCATCCTGTGCAAACACGGTGAAGCGCCACTGTGGTCGACCATTGGGCTGATCCCGGTCCAATGGCTGTGCAAGACAGATATAAAGAGAGGGAGAGAGAGGGAGTCAGTGTTTGGAGTGAGAGAGAGAGTGATAGCTGTATAAAGGGAAACTGAATTGGCATTGAATTTGCTGTCCGTTTGTTTTGTTTGTTTGCAAATTATTTTATGCCAACGGCAGCGACAGGAAATCAGTATATATATGTATATATACATGTATATAAATATATATATATATGTATATATGAACATATCTGACATGCCTTATTGTCAGCTACAGGTTCTTGGGAGGGAAGAAAACTGTTTGCTTGGCATTCGACTTAATATTGTTGCTGTCATTGTTATTGTTGTTGCTGTCATTGTTGTTGTTGTTGTTGCACATCTTTGCGTTTGCTGTCAATTTATTTGTACAGGCTCATATTAGATTTCGCCGTCTCGCATTAAATAAATTATCCCCATGAATGCGACTCAATGTTATCTCATGACTAAATAAAGACCATCAAATCAAATGTAATTTGTACAATTTCAGCACAACAACACCTCTTGTTTATCCCTGTGTGTGTGTGTGTGTGTCACCTACATTACTGTGATGCTATTTAAATTATCCTTAAATATCGCTTACCTGGCTTATTTTGGAAATTGTTTGGGCGAGTTGGATTAGGACTCGTTTCAATTATATTTTCGCTTTGGTTATATTTTTGATGGCATACCCAAATTAAAATCGACTTTGACTCAGATATATATATATACAGAAATTTATATATATATATGTATATATATTTTACATATGTGCAGTAAAAATAAGCGAGTATTTGAAGAAGTTTTTTGATGAGTTTTGTTAGCCGTTTTGGGCACTTTTGCTATACTTTTAAGAGTTGACAAACGTATTTATATAAAATTTGAAAAAATTTAATAACAATAATAATAAATAATAAAAAGCAAGAAAAATAAAATAAATGAGTCACGATGATAAATCCGAAAAATTCTAATCACAATAATTGAATTGCAGCAAATGGAATACGCTAAATTAGAGCAGATGGAAAACTTCATACCGCTAAACCCCTTACCCCCCCTTAGCCACATGCCATATGCTATTTCACATTTGACATTTTGGCCATTTTACGATTTTAACGTTTTAGCATTTCACATTTCACAATTCAGTGGCATGTGATACGAATAGCAATAGCAATTACAAATTAAATACCGCGCTGCAGCTGTCGAGTGGCGTTCACTAAACTCAACGACTAACCTCCTATCAAGGATCACAGCCACAAATACACACACATACACACACACACACACACACGCACACCACTACATTTTAAACAGAAATTTTATGTGAGGCAACCACGCACCAATAACGAACGACGAATGTCATTTACATGTGGCTGCTTGTAGAGCATCAAAACCACAAATGCCACACGCTGTCGTGCCACCCACCCCCAAAAAAAAAACACACACACATACACTAACAATCACACACACTTACACATACACATTTAAAGAGAGAGCTCCTAAAACAATAAAACAAATAAAGCATGCCGCCAGCAGCAGCAGCAACATTTGATGCAGCAAGTGCGAGGGGTGCGTGGAGTGAGGAGTAAGGGGAGTGAGGGGTGTGTGTGTGTGTGTTTGAAAGTGTGTACTTTGTGGGGGAGGCGTGGTCGTTGGCAGTACCATTTGACTGGTTGTTTTTATGGACTTTGTCTGAAATTAATTGGAGTTCATGTAGCTGGCATCAAACGCTTGCAATTTTTATGTACGAAAATGTCATTTTTTTCAACGCCTGTGTGTATCAGTGTGTGTGAGTGTGTGTGTTTGTGAGTGTGTATGTGTGTTTGTGTGTGTGAGTGTTTTTTTGCTGGTGTGTGTGTGTGTGAGATTGTGCGGTTTGACACAGTTTTAAATTAATCATACGCAAGCGAGCCACATGGAAAGCTTGGCCAATACACAGGAGCACATTGTTAACAATGGAAAATCAGCCAAAAGCGGCCAGTATCGGCCAAAAGCATCAAGTATTGAATATGTTTGCCATCTGAGAGTATTTATGTTGACAATGTTTCATATATTATCCATATAAAAACTGCGTCAGCTGTCAGCTGGCGTTGTGTATAAAAAGTCAAATCTTATCTTTAAACGATTGAAATATGCATAAAGCATTTGGTCGATTTTAAAATTTGAATAATGCAGATATCCACTGCAGATATCTGTGATTTTTTTTCCATTTAATAAAAATCGTAAATTAATTTAAATATTAAATGTTTGGCTATTATTTAAATGCTGACATTATTTTTATATTTTCGTGAGTCTTAAACGGTTTTTAAATTTTTGCTAGCTTTTAATTTTATTTTTATTTTAAATTATTAAAATGCTTAAATAGTTTTTAATTGATTTTTTATTATTATTATTTGTGTTATTATTTTATTCTTTTATTATTATTATTGAATTGTATATTATATATATTTTACTATATCCTATAAATAAAATGTTGTAATTATTTTTGTATTAACGTGTTGCTTAAACGGGTTTTAAATTTTGACTCGCTTTACATTTTTCTGTTATTTTTAATTATTAAAATGGTTAACTTTTTTTTAATTGATTACTTAATATTATTTTTGAATTATTATTGCATTCTTTTAGTAATATATTTGAATTAAAATTAAAATGTGTTTAAATTTTTGCTAGCATTTAATTGTTCTGTTATTTTTTATTATTTAAATGCTATAATAATTTTTAATTGATTTTTTATTATTATTATTTGATTTATTATTTTATTTTTTATTAATTAACTTGAATTAAATTTACCTGCTTGGCTATTTATTTATATTTTATATCTATTGATCTATTTAATTGATTATTATTATTTAAATTATTATTTTATTATTATAGTAATATATATTTGAATTAAAATTAAAATGATATTTAATGTTTACTCGCTTTAAATGGTTCTGTTATTTTTTTATTTATTAAAATGTTGAATTAATTTTTAATTGTTTATTTATTATTATTATTTGAGTTATTGTTTCATTCTTTTGTTAATAAATTTAAATTGAAATGGTCTGCTTGTTTTTTATTTAATTTTTCCTATAATCCTATTTTTTTTTATTAAAATCCTTAAACTTCATATTTTTTGTATTCAGTGTATTTAAAGTCAGTCCGTTTTTTAACTGTTCGAGCGCGTCACACAACATAAACTGTGTGTGTGTTTGTGTGTATAAACTGTTGGCCCCATTGTAAACCGCCAGCAGCTGTCCTCACATCCCCTTGCCCCTCGCGCCCTGCAATCATATTCTGAGCACTGCAGGTGGGCACGCTTAACTGGGCTGTGTCAACTGGGGCGGGGGGGTGCAGAGGGTGAGTGGATTTTATGCTTTCATCATCAGTTGGGGAATTTAACTGGCATTCATTACGGTTACGGGTTTTATGGTGTCGGTGGATTCCGCGCCGGTTAACGGCAAATCAGCTTAAGCATTGCCACTTGCCACTTTGCCACTTACCTTGAGTACAAAAATATCGCCAGTTGTGCGATTTATATCAAATTTACTATTTGCTGTATTATCCGGGTCGATGCCCTGGCCGGTAAGGAAATATACAATATTTATTGGTCTATCTACATCGCCATCCGTAGCCGTAACCTGTAATCAAAAAAAAAAAAAGAAGAGAATAAAAAAAACAGATAAGAAAAATGAGTAAGCGATGCCAATACAGAAATATCTGAAAATTGTGGGACTTGTGGGCAAAGGGTGTATTTAAAAAAATGGTGGGGGGCGTGGGGGATGGGCTTTGTGGTAAACTGTTAAGCCGTTGGTGGCCCAATCTGGACCTTACTTACAATATTCAGTCAATAAATCAAATATGCAAATGTGCAAAAAACCTTTAAATGTCCAATAAAGACCAAGTAAAAGGAAATGCACATGAAGGCAATGGCGGGGCGGCGGTGGTTGGTTTAAAGTCAGTCAAGGAAGGGGGGAGCGGGGAAAGGGC
Organism: Drosophila fungiperda; assembly: GCA_035042345.1. NCBI lineage: Eukaryota > Metazoa > Arthropoda > Insecta > Diptera > Drosophilidae > Drosophila > Drosophila fungiperda. The sequence goes on along the minus strand of JAWNLM010000145.1, from coordinate 3,015,195 downwards.
GGATCAGGGGGCAGTGCCGCCTGCTGGTTTTCACAAGCCAGATTGCTTGTAAATTTATGCTTCGATTTTTGTATTTTTATTCCATTTCTTTGCCAACGAAATGTTGTCTGTAAAAAATGCTAATATTAACCGAGATTTATGTAATTATTCAATCGCATTTTTTTTTGTCCATCCTTGTCTTTTTCGATTATATATATATATTTTCCTTATTTTTTTTTTTTTATTTTATTTGTGGTTGCGTCTACTAAATGAAATCTGTGTTTAGCGCAATTTTGCTGTCTGCGCTTCGAATATTTTATTGCGATTTACTTTCCTCCGTTTTTTGATAGAAACAAAATGCAAAATGGAAATTTGTTGCATACTTTTAACAATTCACATCTTATTTTCGATAGCCATCTGCGAGTTGTTGGCCAAATATATTCATAAATAATTGCGACTCTTCGAAGTGGGCAGTATTTATGAATGTTTGCCTTTGGGATTCGGAGCTTAAGACTGGCATTTAAATATGTAATACCATTTCTAAATAAATGAAATGATTTGATCTAGATTAATAGCGTCAATTTGAATGTTTGGTCAGAAATTTAATGGGAGTTCAAAATGGGCTTAGATTTGATCAATTTATGAATCTAATTTAAATTTAATGCTCAATTTCAATGCTTGTTAAAGTTCTTTAAAAAAATAATAACTATTTTCGGTTAGAGTTTTTTTTTGTACCTTCAATTTTAAGTAGCTTTATAAAATGAAACTTTATAAAATGTGTTTTTGCAACTAATAGAAAATAGAAACAGCAAAATGCCAGCCTCAAAAACTAAGCTTTGCCATTAACACAAAATAATATTTATTTATTTCACGCACTGTTTATTTATTTATTATAATTTAATTATTTTAAGAATTCCTAAATTTATTACACATTTGCTTATGCTAGCCATATCTGATTTTATCTTTTAATTTTCAAAGTACATATTCAATTTGAAATATTGAGCTATCAAAAATGTTTACTTTGTCTGTTTGTTTGCCATATAAAACCCAAAAACAACAATACAACTAAATTGGCAACAGGGATTGAAAATTGTAATGTTGTCTCTTGCACACATTAGGCACTTTCTTAATAGCTTTGCTTGCAGTTGCATGCAACATTTTGTTGCACACTCAGCCTAAATGCACATATCATAAAAACCACACAAAAACAGTGTTCATTGTGGTTTATCAATGGAGTTAAGACTGGCTTCCCTATTTTAGTATTGTGTATTGAAGGAAATGACAGTTATCAAACACTTGGCAAGCCAATTAGAGCCAAACCAGCTGCAAAAGTTGGTATTAACAATGCCGGCATCAGTTAACGGAATGGCAAAGCTAAAAACCATTTAAGCCAACTGAATGGGCACTGTAAATGTAAATATTCATTCATATCTGGCCATTTGTGTGGCAAGTACGTGTTGGTGTTGGCTACTACTTCTGTTGAGTGCCTATTTTTGCTGGGCTGCCACGCCCACTTGGTTGGCCATGTTTCGCCCGCCATTTAAGCATTTACAATGCGACAATTTACGTTAAATGTTCCGCACAATTTTCATATGACAAAAGAGTTTTCTACGTGCCGCATTCTGAGTGCCGCATGCCATTGTCCTTTCAACAAGTCATACATTACACACACACACACACACACGCATGCACACACACGCTTGAACACACAATGGTGTGCATAATTTAAAATGTCACGCGATAAAGGCATATTTGTAATTCATTTTGCAGCGCCCACAAAAATCAATTTCGTTAAAGGTGTCGAAGACAGCAGGCAATACTTTTACAACGACTTTTCTACATATATAAGTATGTAGATATGTACACTTATATAAATGAATATATATATATATATATATAATTTATGTGTTTGCCTCTTTCGATTATCGCTGGCACTTGGCAACGCCTCAATTTCTTTACTTGTACATAAAACTGTAATTAAAAATGCTCGTTGTCATTATTGTTGTTGTTGTAGCTGTTGTTGTTGTTGTTATTGTTGTTATTGTTGTTGTTGTTGTTGTTATCTGCCATCGCAGTTGTGCGTTGCAATTTAAATATATATATTTTACAAGAGTTGCAGCACATCGCAAATACTCTATCGAAATCATTGGGCTTATTGGACTCATACATAATTTATTTTTATAGCAACTATTTTTTTATGGCATTACTATTCCATGTCATGGGAAATTCCTTAATCAAGATTAACTATTTAGTTGCAAGAACTCTGAGGTCATCTAATAATACCTACATATTAACACAACAACTTTAGCTGATTCACATATTTTTTAAAACATTTTAAAATTCTATTAAACAATTAAACCAATAAAAATATTGCATTGCTTAATATCAGAATAACTGTAAATTATGTTTATACATTTTTTATTAGCCTCAATCATTATGTGTATTTTGTAATATATTTTTATAGCAATTATTTTATTTTGCCATTTAATTTATTTAACTCTGTGAACATCAATTAATACATAAATATCAAAAACGTTGAGCTGCTTCACATATTTAATAAAAACTATTTTAAACTCTATGCAAAATTCAACTTATAAAAATACTGCTTTGTTGAATATCAAAATAGCTGTAAATTATGTTTAGCAATTTTTTATTTTTTAATATTAAAAAAAACTCTTATAAACACATAACAATAAAAAGTAACACAAAGTTTTTCTAAAACTGTTTTTTTATGTTTTCTATTTTTCCTGTACAATTTTTTTCTATTTTTCTGTTTGTTTTACATTTTTTTTAAACAAATTTTGTATTTATGACTTTTCTAAATTTTGTATTGTATTTTTATGGCTTTAAGCTAAAACTATTCTTTAATATCATAAAATCCTAATTGCAAAAAGTTATTTATTAAAACTTCAAAACTATTTTATGAACTTTTGTTTATGATATTTTTATGGCTTTCTTTATTTTGCTATTTTTATTGTTTTCAGGTAATAGCTAAGTGGCTAATCCATTGCTCAATAGTTATATACGAAATATTCATTTTAATTTAAGAGGATATTCAAAATCGAGTTAAGTTTGAGTTTGGGTGAAAAAAAGGAAGAGCATTTAACCTTTTTCAGATTGTTATTTCTCTCTTATGTTGTTGATTGTTGTAAATTATGGCTTAAATAAAAGTCGCTGCCACTGTCTTTACACACACACACACATGTGTGTGTGAGTGTGTGTGTAATTCAGGCTGGAGTATTGCGCAACTATCACGTTATTATTAATGAATGAGTATTTATTTTGTATTTACGGCTTGTTGTTGTTGTTTTTGTTGTTGTTGTTTGCCACTTTACATGACTGCAACACGCAGTGGCCACTTCTGAGGCTGGTTTGGGTTTGGGTTGGGATTGGATTGGATTGGCTTTGGCTACGGTTTGGGTTTGGGTCTCGAGTCATGGTTTTCTGGCCTGGTTTGCGCCATTCTTTGGCTTGTTTTTTTTTATTTTTTATTTTTTATAGTTTTTTCCAGAGTTGAATTTTTATGCAAATTGCATGTATTGTATTGTTTGGCTGTCGCTGGTTGCTGCTGTTCTTTTTGCTGTCAATATTTAAATTGCATAAGAGCAGGCGGGTGATAAAAGATGTGGAATGGGAAAATAATGATAGCAGCGATAAGCAAACCAAAAGTGGATCTCTGAACGGAAATTGCACCAATATTCAAGAATGTTGATTAACGGCTCAATAATAATATATTGCCAACTGAACTGAACAGTAAGCTAAAATTGATTAATTATCTTTAATTGCACTTCGTGTATGGTTATTTTTTTTTTTTTTATTGCTACATCAGCTTATTGCATGCTTATCGAAGTCTGTTTTTGACTTTAGTAAAATGGGAATTTCACACAGAAATATTGCACATGGTTTTCAGGCAACACTAATTGCACTAAGGCTGAGGAAATTAATGTCTACGAAGACCAAACTGGACCTGTCCGGATCAGCCTGGGGTGGATAGCAAAATGAATCATTTTGTGGCTTAGTAAAACCAAAATATGACAGCAACTTTGAGTTGCATAAAACAATATTTGGCATTTGAGCTGAGGTAGCAGACAAGTCAGATCTCTTTTTGGCAGTCAAAATGCAAACTGATTTAAGCAATTTCCGATTTCTGAAAATTCAGACTGAATGTTTTGTGAACGGCAACGTTTGATTTGATGGAAATGAGTGCAAATTCTCAAAGGACATCAAAACAGAATGTTTGGCAGATATGAAAATCTTATTAACTCGAAATATGAGAAAGATGTTGGCATTCGTTGAGGACTGAAATGGGAATTTTAATTTTGTCGATTTATTTGTGACTCACCTGTAAAATGCGTTTGGGCAAATTGCGATCATCTTCTTCGGTGATTTGTGTGCGATATGTTTGACGATCGAAGACAGGTGGATTATCGTTAACATCGCGTACATTGATGACAACGGTGGTATAGTTGTTCTTGCGATTGCGTGTTGCCTCCAAACGCAGCTCATACTGCAAGCAGAAAGAAAGAGTAAACAAAAAAATTAATTTAAATTTAATTTAATTAAAATTGCTATCAGTTGCAGCGCAAATGTTATTTTTTTGGCAAAAGGCAAACGTCAAAACAAGCGGGGAAAATGTAAGTCAAACTTTTTGCCAACAAGCGAAAGCAAAATAAAACAAGTTAACAAAAAAAACAAAAAAAAAATAAAAAATGGCAGCACATGTTTTGTGGCATTGTTGCTGCTTGTTGCAAGACGGCCCATTGGCAGCTACACGAATTTTTTGCGGGCCTCAGCGAGGGGGAGGGGGGTTGGGAACGGAAGTATTTCAATAGTTTTCCCCTGTTGCAATCACGTTAAAAATTCGCTGTGCAAAATGTGCCAACAGATGTGGATCTCAACGTTGACTCGATGCAAAAATGTTTGCTTTGTCTTTTTGCTCTACACGTAATTTTTGGCATACAGACAAACACACATGCACACGCACACACACACACACACACCAACTATGTATGTCTATTTGCATGTTCGCATATTTTTTTTTTGATTAATTTTTACTTTTGTAGTCGCTGCGGTACAGCGTCAAAAAGTTGTTCCCCTGTAAGTTTTGCATAGTTTTGCATATTTTTCTCGTGGCATACCAAATAAAAAAAAAAAATATATATATAAATTATGCATGCACAACCAAAAGTTGAGCTGGCAAATAAAAAAAAAAAACAAGAAGACAAAAATAATAATACATGCTGCAAGTTGAAGATGAGCAAAAAAAACCAGAAAGTTAAGGCGAGACTTTTGAGTAGGCTCTGCTGACAGCACAGCTCCCCAGTCTCTCCTTGTGTGTCGTGTGTGTGACAAGGGTAATGTGAAGTGACAGTAGGAGAATAACTGGCTTATTTGCATACTTATAGCACTAATACTTACCCTTGGCCGCGTTTCATAGTCTAGCGGACTAGCCACGTAGATGACGCCGGTCGTGTTCTGCACGGCAAAGGCATTGCCTATGTTACCGCCTGTGATCTGGTATCGAATATTCGTCGCTGTGTTAAATAAAAAAAAATTAAGATATGATTTTTTATTTACAATTTAACATTGTTTAATTGTTTTTTAAATTAGTATTTTTAACTGCCAAATTAATAGTAACAAACTCGTTTAAAGATAGTTTTCTTTATCGTATTTTATTTTTTACTCAAGTTTTGTAGCACTTTTCCAATCAATCAAGAAACTCCTTCAACCGATTTCAATTTAGCCATAACAAGCATTTAATAATGGTCAAATGCATTCTTGAAAGTTGAAGTTTTTACGCATAAATTAATAGTTACAAACTGAATCAAAGTGTGTTTTCTTTATCGTAGTTTTTACTGAAGCTTTGCAGCAGTTATCCAATCAATCAAAAAAACTCCTTCAATCGATCAATTTAACAACCAAATTTTTTTTAATAATGGCCAAATGCATTTTTTTTTTTTTTTAATATTTTACTCAACATTACTATTATAATGATTGAGTATAAAAAAGTTTCCGGTAAGTAAATTGTTACGGTTTCGATAAAGGCCATAAATTCATTCTCAATATTTTTTATTTTCAGTTTACCATTCAATTGAGAACAAATTTTACAGTAAACTGACTCGAAAATAGATATTATTTTTGTTCAGTTTTCTTCTCAATGTCTGATAGAAAAATGAATAATTTTTTTTCTTAGTGTAAATTGTTAAATTTACTCGTAAATAGATTTTATATTTATTCAGAATTCTTGATACTGCCTGTTAGAAGAATAAATACTTTTACGCTCTTTTTGTCAGTGTAATAGAAAATAGAAAAAATATTTTTATTCAAATTTCGTCTCGCTACTATTAAAATGCCTGATAGAAGCATATAAACATTTAGACTGATTTTTTCTCAGTGTACTACCTACGTTGAGGCCATTTAAACTTAAACCGATTTCTTCACATCACACATGGCGTATGCATAATGTAAGTGAAGGGTTTGGCTCTCTGGCTTGTGTTCAATTAAGGGCTCAATGGGGAGTCTGTTGGCCCTTTTATGCCTTTTTATGCTTGCTGTGAATTTAATTATTTTTGCAGTCACCTGCTCCACGCAGAGAATGCTTCAGGCACATGCACTTGGCATTCAATTTGAATTTGAATTTGATCATTTGATCATTTGATTTATCAAGTAAATTGATATGCAGTTTTTGCGTTGGATTAACCACAAGCCAATGTGGCCACATCCACATCAAAGAAATTTGTAGACTTTCTCATCGAAACATAATTAATCATAAATTGATTTTGGCTAATTAATCAGAGACCAAAAAAAAATTCTTTGTATTTTCTGGAAATTACCAACTTGCTACTTCGAGAGAAAGATCAAAGTTGAAGGTGATGGCAAATTGAGCAGAAAAACGGCACAACATAATTAAGTTTATTAATTAAAAAAACATTTCCCCAGCGAACATTTCAAAAAGTTTGTCTTGGCCTGTGCCCTGGCGCATAATTTACTTATTAAATAATTAAACAGCTTGTGAAGGAAGTGTGGGTAAAAAGACAGCAAACAACAAGAACAACTTTTCACATGTGTGCCACACACACACACACATACGGGGGGCGTATGGGCGTGGCTGTGCTAAGAAGAAGCAGAAGACACCAAAGTAGACGACAAAGTAGCACGTTGCCAGTTCATTTATGCAAAAATTGTAAGATGACAAACATTAGCGTGAATTAGCGACGCGTAAATCGTTTACCCCCAAAAGTCTGGCAACTTGTGTTGCAAGTGGCAAGTGGTGGGGCGTGCAAAAAAAAAAAAAAAACTTGATCTCAACGCTGAGCACATTAGACGTGTGTTAACTTTACAGCTTTCTGCTCAATTAAAGCCATTTAACCATGTGGAGCAGTAAGACAATTTACACGAGTTGCTTCGCATTAACATAAAAACTCGCAACGCAGTTTTGGGGATATGCTAAAATTCTCATAATGTCACATCTAATCAGTTGTTAGATTACGATTTTCGCATAAAATGGATTTGTTGTTGTGTGAAGTTTAGGAGAAACTCTGACATAACTTCTGAGTAAATTAACATAATATTTCGATTGTAATTGTGGGTAAATAATGACTTTTGAATTAATAATATTAATATGCATGTCAGCATTTGTATACTGATTAATTCATATTTTTTATTGCTATTATGATTTGCTTGCTAAATATTAAGTAATACAATAAAAAAAATAAAGTAAAAAACAGTAATAAAAAAAATAATAATAATTTCTTTTTCGTTTTTCAACTAACTTTTAAACATTAAAAATCCTTTTATAAACCAGTCAATGATGAACCGTAAATTAATTTTATTAGTTAATTAATATTTTTATAATAGCTTTTCTATATATTTATTTATTTTTCGTTCTTCAACTAACTATTAAATATCAAAAATCCTTTTATAAACCAGTCAAAGATTAACCTTAAATTGCTTTTATTTGGCAGTCAATATTATTTCTATAGCTTTTCTATATATTTTCTTAAATAGCACATTTTTTTACAATTCACTTTCTGTTAAAATCTAGTTTTGTTAGTTGATTCTTCAAGCGACCATTTAAAGGTAAATAAGGACTTTATATATGCCAGCATTTGATTTATTGTTAATTAATTTTTTTAGTGCCTTTATTCTATGGTTTGCTAGCTAAATATCAAGTAAAAAAATAAAAATAATAAAAATAACTTTCTTGTTTTTCAACTAACTATTTAACATCGCAAATCGCTTAATAAACCAGTCAATGGTGAACCTTAAATAGATTTTATTAGATAGTAAATATTTTTACAACAGTTTTTTTTAATATATTTTCTTGAATGTGATGAGATGGTGAGCCGTAAATTGATTCATTAGGTAGTCAATATTATTTGTATATATTTTCTATTTATTTACTTTAAAATCAAAATTTATTAAAATTCTCTTTCTGGCTACTAACTCCGCTGCTATAAATCTAGTTTTGTTATTTTAATTCTGTTCTTTTAAGCCAACTTCATTTGCTAATCATAATTCTGAGCAATCCTCGCAATATATTTAAAGGCATTTTTTCATTATGTAAGTCGTGTCTTTTTGGCCACATTAAAAATATATACACACGGTGCACTTTAAGAGCAGCTCATGTTGGGCACTTGACTCTGTTTGTATTTTTTTTTGCTTGCCACATTTTACAGTAAAATATCAACTGTATCTTGGCAGGCGTTAAGTAGTCTCCAGTCTCTGAGAGCGAGTCTTAGAAAAAGCGGGACATTTATAATTTATGATGTCACGACGCCATTTTAAAATCACTGATAATGATAATAAATTAATACACACAAGCAAACACACACACACACCCTAAGACAGACGCCATGGGAAATGCTGCTCAGCTCGACTCCAACAAACACACTCTGTGGCAACCGCAGCTGCTGCCACATTTCTGCCTGCTCATTTACTACATATTTTCTTGTTTTTTTTTTGTTTTGTGTCTTTTTTGTTGTTGTTGTTTTTATGCCATACTTATTTAGCATGAAAAGTCAGTTTAAAAAGTGAAATAAAAAACAACTTTATTCTAGCGTTTCTTATTGTTTTCTGGCTGTATGCGTTGCCCCACCTACCATTTTTATTGACCTTACTTTATTTGAGTGCCTCGTCTTTGGTCTAAGATTCTGGTGGCAAAGTCTTTTTATGACCCGCAGTCGTGCCACTGAGGGTCCACTGTGGCCCACTGTGGCCCACTGACTCTGGCTAAGTGGAACGTGCAACGTTTTGCTTTCAATTGTGACCCGGTCTATTGTTGAATTGTATTTTGGCGTTAAAATGTTTTATGACGCCCCAAGAACTTGAGATGATAATGGAAAGTCATTTCTTGGCATGCCCCCAAAACCCATTGGCCACCCAATGTTGTAAGTACAATCAAATGCCAAGAAAGGATTACTTAACCCACTTAAATCCAAATAACCTTGGCGACTATTGAATCCCGGAAAAAAGTTTAAATTAGTTGCTGTCTCTATTAGTGAAATCAAAGATTTTCACTCAATTCAAGTGCGCATTTCATTTAATTTGATTAATGTTGCGCAAGATTAGCAAGGAAATTAGTTTTAATTTATAAAACAGCCAAAAGTGCTTAGTTTAAGCTGAGCAAAAATACTCTATTAAAATGAGGCTTTTGTGCTTGAAATCTTTAATAAGAATGTGATATTAATAGTAAAGCCGAAGAAAATATATTTCCTTTTTTTTTTCCTATTTTAAGCTGTTTAAAAAGTATAGTTTTCTAAGTAATATTTTATTTTATTTATATTATAAGAATGTGATATTAATAGTAAAGCTAAAAAAATATGTATTTCTATTTATTTAATATTTTATTTTCATATTTTAAGCTATTTAAAAAGTATAGTTCCCTATGTAATTACTATTTTATTTTTATATAGTTATTTTTATTAAAGCTGAAGAAAATATATTACCCTAATTATTTAATATATTATTTGCATGTATACTTTGCAAATTAATTAATTTTTATTTACTGATTTTGATATATATTTAGCTATTTAAGAAGTATAATAAATTATAAATTATTCGCTTTTTTAACTTGCTTTTAACTAACACATAAGCACAATTATAAAAAAGTTTCAAACATGTAGTTGGAAAAAATGTAAATATTAACAAAAATTCAATTCAAACTCAGATTAAACTAAGCTTCAAAAAATCACCTAAAATTTAATTAAAGGAACAAATGTTTCTAGCAAAGCAAACATTCGTTTAAAAATTTAAGAAGCTCAACTGGCAGACACTAAAATACATCTAGGTACACGTACACACACACACACATACACTAACTTACACACTCACTCACACACAACCCAGCACACGCTGTCAAACAGAAACTACGAGCATGTTGAAAACAGTTTCAAAGTCGCACATACTTGAATAATAAATAATTTTTGTGCTCATAAATTTTGAATGGCAAAGCAGCGGAAGTGAAATAGAAATAGAGACAGATAGAGAGAGAGAGTGAGAGAGAGAAGGAAAATTGGAATCACCGAAGTTTTTACAGTTTCATTTTTGTGCAAAGCATTCCATGCCATTTGCACTAGCAAAATAGGCAAAAGAAATCACATAAAATATTGTCATGGCCCCCATATACCACTTAATGTGTGTTTGTTTGTGTGTGTGTGTTTGAGTGTGTGTTTGAGTGTGTATTTGTTGTGTTTTGTGGGTCCATCCACATATTATTTGTGCGACTTGCTCGCAAATACGAGCGATGTGAGATGTGTATTTCACAATGTATGCACAACATTTGGCTAGCTAACAATTTATATATATGCCCCGAACCTACTCCAAATGAATACAAATTGACTACAGTAAACACATAATATGTGTGATTTTTTATGTTTTCTGTTTTTCTCAAATCAACTGAGCTAACTGTGAGCAACTCAGTTTATTTGAGTGCTAGCTAAAAATTGTTTTTCTGTCAAACAATCTATAAAAACTAATTTTAAGTAAAAGTGAGCTAAAAAAAACTTTGTTTAATTTAGTTTTTTGTATCTTTAAGTCTTTGCAAAACTCTTTTAAAGTTTTCTGTCAAATATTTTCTTAAACTTTTTTTTTGTTAGTCTGAGACTTTGCTGCAGCTAAAATATTTGTTGACCATTTTTTAAACTGCATATATAAAGATAAATAATTTCCTTTATAGAAATAATTATATTTTTATATGAATATTTTTTTCTTTATATTTATTCCTAAACCTTTTACTAAGTTTAATCTAAGCTTTTAGATATTTTGTATATTTGTATGTTAAATATTTGTTGACTATTTTTACATTGCATATATAGTGATAACTATTTTCTTATATAGATATAAATATATTTTATATGTATATTTTTTTCATTATATATTCCTCAATCTCTTACGTAGTCTAAGCCTGGAAACCTTGATACTTTTATAACTATCTTCGATTTTTGTATTTCAAGTATTTGTTGACTATTTTTTCACTGTATATATAGAGATATATAATTTTCCATAAAAAGATAAATATATTCGTATATTTAAAATTTTTTCCGAAATATATATTCTTAAACCTGTTATTTATTTTTGTCTAAGCTTGTAGATATTTTGTATATTTATATGTTAAATATTTGTTGACTATTTTGCACTGCATTTATAGAGATAAATATTTCCGTAAATATACTGGAATATATAATTTAATTAATATATATTCTCAAGCTTGAGATTTATGTGTATTTTTTTTTTAAATATTTGTTGACTATTTTTGCACTCCGTATATAGAAATAAATATTTTCCTATATAGAGCTAAATATACCTGTAAATACATGTATTTTTTTTAGATATATATATTCTTAAGCCTCTTACTTAGATATTTTCTATATTTTTATGTTAAATATTTTTTGACTATTTGGGCATAGAATATCTGCAAGTTTATCAACAGATGCTTTGATTTTCTTCTGTTCTGTTGCTCAGTTTTGGCAAATACTCGTTTTCATATTATTGTTTTCCATGCTAAGGACACACACACACACACACACACACACACACACACACATACACACACATACACACACAGTCATAGCAGAGACACAGGCAAATACATTCCAATTTGTATGACGGCTGCTGTTGCTGGTTTTCTTGTTTTAGCTGCTTCTTCTGGTACGTCTTCTTCTTCGTCTTCTTCTTCTGCTATGTCTACCGATTTTTTTCCAATTGGGGTTAATGTTTTTTTCGCAGTCGTCAGAACGGCGACATTGACGAGCACAAAAGAGGCGAAGCAGCAGCAGGAGGGGAGGCACCGGAAGAAGCAGTTTTGGCTCCGTTGCTGTTGCTGACATGTGTCGCATGCATGTGTGTGTGTGTAAGTGTGTGTGTGTTGTGTGTAAGTGTGTGTTGTGTGTGTGCGTCTTGCTTGTGGCTCACTTGTGTTTTACTCCCCCATCAAAGTTGTTAAACGTTCTCAATGAGATTTTGAATGTTGCGATACTGCAAATCTTTTATCGCTCGCCCCTCCTTTGCTCCCCCTCCCCTACCGCCCTTATTTGGGGGTAAACTTTGTAGTTCTCGCTGGCCATAATATTTACAATGATAGTTTTCGCATGGCGTATCAATTGAAGAGCAAAGTTTTGCTTGCTGTTTGTGTATTTTATGGATTTATTCATTGCGAGCGCAAGTTGCGAGTATCTCGAATTGTGTATCTTTGGTCTTCAATGAGCCTTTATTTGTTAATATTTGGTAAATATTTGGCGTACATGGCGTATGAGCCATTTATAATATTTTCACAATGGTTACACACAGTGTGTGTGTGTGTGTGTCTTGGTCTTGTCTTGGCGGCGTATTAAAATAAACAAATTTTTATTACGAGCCAAATCGAAATCGTCGAAATATAAAATTTTTGTGTGTTTGCTCGAATGTGAAAAATATACAAAAAAATATTTATGCAGGCAGCAAAAGCAGCAGCAGCAGCGGAAGAAACGCCATATAGGAAATTGCCAAATTGGTATTTTCCTAATGTTTATATCATCATTTATTTATGTGATTTTTTCTCGTTATATATTTTTTTTTATGTGTGCTCGCTGAGAATGGCATTAAAACGATATGAGTCAAAAAGTTAATGCTGCAAAATAGCGCGTCACAATGATTTCGCAAAATTACTTTATATTGTTAGCTAAAAGCCCCACTGATGACATTTTGATTGTTATCTTAAAACGTGGGAAAGACAAAGTGTCAAAATGCTGCAAAGTCATCAACAACTTGGGATTTACAAATGCTTAGTTTGAGCTGTGTGCCCAGCTTTGATTGTGTCTTGACAAAAGAAGAAAACACAAAGATTTCTATCTTTACACCTAAAAATAAGCGAAGTTTAACAAAAATTAGGATTATTTTTGCTAATTTTAAGTGTTGCTGTTACAAGCTTTATGGCTGTAAGTGCAATTATCAAAAAAAAAAAACTGTTCAATTTGGTTTCTCAATCAACTTGGAAAATTTAAAAAACGTAATAAATAATAATATTTATAATCTGTATAAAAGGAGATGATTATTTCGATTTGTTTTAAAAAATCCAGTTCTTTCTTTAAAAATGTGATTAAATTCAAATTTTTGTTTCTTAATCAACTTTGGAAATGGAAAAAATGTGCTAATAATTATATTCTGATCTGCATAAATAGAGGAGAATTTTTTGGATTAATTTGAACATAGATTTTGTTTGTTTAAAAACATTATTAAATTAAAATTTTTGTTTCTTAATCAACTACGGAAATTGAATATATGCACAAATAATAATATTTCTAATCTGCATGAATAGAGGATATTATTTTGATAGGTTGAAAACAGAGATATTTCTTTAAAAATAACTTTAAATTCAAATTTTTGTTTCCTAATCAACTTTGAAAATGGAAAAAATATGGAAATAATATTTATTATCTGCAGGAATAATGGAAATTTTTTTGGATTGGTTTAAAAACCAAGTTATTATATTCATAAATATGCTTAAATTAACTCAATTGAAGATGTTAGAATTGTTCGTTGCCTAACTTAATACTCCCCTCCCTTAATACTCTCCTCCCCTCCTTCAGGCCTTATTCCATTTGACACAATTCGTATTCAAGTATATTTTTATGTATATCAATTACTATAGACAAAAGTTGCCATTTAAAGGGCTCACAAAGATTAGATGAGATTTGGCGCTTTGGGCAATTGCAATTAAAAGCAAAACTGATTAAATCAATGTCTAATTTATGCAACAAAATGTTGCCTAAGCTTTATTAAAAAGCAATGAAATGAAATTCAATTCTGTCTTAATTTAAGTTAACTGACAATGACAAATCGCCTTAAACAATGAAATGGATGTGTGTAGCTGATGTGTGTGTGTGTGTGTGTATGGGTGTATTTGCTGTACTTACAGTCATTGTGATCCTTGGCGTTGACAGTGAGCACTGTGCTCTGCAATTCGGCATTCTCATCGATTTCAGTCTCGTACAGAAATCTGTCGAAATACGGCGGAGAATCGTTCTTGTCGGCAATACCAATGCGTACAAATTTTGTAACTGCAAATGGGAAAAAAAAAGAAGAAAAAGAATTATGAGAAAATCAAGCACAAACAGATACAGATACAGATACAGAAACAAAGATACATTTTATATTTATTGAATTAGAAATTCCCACACATTTCGAATAGTAGTAAAACGAGTATATAAAATTCCAGTAAGCCGCATTAATTATAGCCAAAATTTATCGATTGACAAATTGCGCGCGTGCCTCGACGGCTTCACAAAGTCGTAAATTGTTCGGTTTATGCGCGAAACGTGGCATGCATTAAATTGTGGCACGCATCGCAACTCATTTGTGGTCTTCGCTCTAATGAGCATAATTAAATTGTCGAACCAGTTGACGACTGAGTGTGTTGTATGCCTCATCACTTAATCAGTAAACTTATCGCACTTCTCTGGCAATTTGGTGTTTTTTTTTCTTTCTTTTTAGAAATTAGAAAAAACATCTTTAATCAAAGAAAAAACTTGGCTAGAAGTGCAACAAAAAAAAAACACTTTTCGCTAATTTTCTTTTGCACTTTGTGTTTTTATAACTAATAGCTAATTTCTTAAATTTTCGGAAAAGATCTGGTAAAATATATCTGTTATTTAATGGCATTTCTAGTACAACTTTAATAACATTTTGCTTCATTTTTATATGATCAAAGTTTGTTAAAGTAGCTTAAAAAATATTTGATAGTTGGTAAAGTGCCTTAGCAAAATATATGAAATACGAGATTAACCTAGTTTTGCTTAACTTGGCTGAAAGGCAAAACTTTGAGTTGAATCTTCAGTATTCAGTTGCTGCCTTTATTTAAAGTAATATATTGTTTATTTTGCATATTTCTTTAGCTATTAGATACTTTATTGCATGTGTCATCATTCGTCACATTTTTTTGTATATTAAAACTTTTCATGCAATTTAAGCTTGTTGATTTGATTGCTTTTAATTCATGCAATGTATTTAATTAAATGTGAACATTTCATAATTGATTTACTGCTTTGGGAAAAACAAATTTCTTCAAGTGCACTTTTGCACAGCAATGCAAAGTATAAAGTTGCTAGAGGGGGGGCAAAAGCGACACGGAAGGGTGGATAAAACAAGTTGTTTGTTGCAAGTTGAAGTTGAAAATTCTCGTTGCGAATATTGCCCACATGCGGAAGCAATAATCTTCTTTTCCTGTTAGAATATTATGGCAACTGCAAGTTGTGCAAACACGTATAAATAAATAAATAAAATAAAATTGTATTTTGTGCAAAATAAATGCGATAAATGCTTTAAGTGAATGTCACAAAGGAAGTCTGCAAGCAAAGAGAGTGCAAGAGGTAAAGAGATGGAGATAGAGATAGAGAAAGGCACACAAGACAAGACACACACACACACAAGACACACACACACACAGTTGGTCACACATCATAAAGTTTGCTGTGGAAAAATTAATATTGCCAGCTGGCAGAGCCCAGCCACTCCCTGCGTATACGTAATATGCCAAAGTACCCAAGTTGTGCGGGTTTCTTCTACTGCTTTGACCAGAATGCGTAAAGCATTTTCTTATACGCAATTTGAAATGCATTTTAATCTCCTTTTTATATGACATTTTCAAAATGTATGCACATTTTCTCTATGCGCTCTTTCAATATCTATAAAAAAAAGAAAGTTGCATATTAAAATTGCCTGTGCATTTTATTAACTAATTTCATATTTTTGCATTGTATTCCATTGATTGGATTGCTAACTAAATTATAAATAATAACTATATTTGTTCTTGGCTTTTTGTATTTTTGCTATGCAAATGTTGCCATATGTAATATTTAATAATTTTTCAAACGGCAAACACGACATGAATTTTTAATGTTTTTTACTACGCAACAATTTCATAAAATATTAAAATTTTTCTCTGTGTTATTTGAAGAGTTTCCCAAATAATTCAATTTTAAAATCCTTTATGCAATATTCTGTATTAATTTGTTTTATATTTTTTTTATTTAGCAAATATATGTTATATGCAAAATAAATAAAAAAAAAAATTTCTCATGCTTTCATCAACAATTTATCAGGCATTTCTTTCATGACATTCAGTTGGCTAAATTAAAAGCAATCAGGTCGCGGAATAATAAACGAAATCTAAATTAGATTTTAGCTCAGTTTTATTTAACTTACTCGTTGGCCAGAGGGGCGAAGAGTGTGAAGGAGTCGCGTAATGCTCGAAAACCGGAAAGCGAAAGAAAATGAGAAATGCGCAAAAGTAAATAAAAAAAAAAAAAACGCAAACAACTCTTTTAATTTTTTTTTGGGGTGCACACAACTTTTGTAAATAGGGCAAACTTAATAATAAAAAAAAAATTAAAAAATTGACATTGTTGGAAAACCGAATATGGCATATACTTTCTGACAGCAGTCAAATTTTGTAGCTAGACGCTACATTTTTAATATTGTTGTCTGATGTGAAAACTTTTTAGCAAAATATAAAATAAAATTTCTAAAAAATCTAGCTGAGAAGGCAGCTTGACTGGTGAATATAAATTAGGCTTGCTGAAGTTATTTAAAAAAATTTCAATTAAAAAAAATTCTGATTTTTTTTGTATCTTAATAATCAGTATCTGTAATATATCTGCAAATCAATAAAATTAAAAGAAATTTTGGCTTGTCCGCATTTGGCTTAGCTATTTTTTTCTATAATTTACTTAAACTGATAAATATTGTGGCTTTTGCTGCCAATCAAAAATGCTGTTACAAACTTTTGCACAACTTCAATATACCCATTTAACCACTTTTAATGGGGTCAGGGTATATTTTGAGAGAGGTAAAGCCAGTTGTAAGCAGTCAGCGAGGCACTTCGCAGCATGTACGCAAGTAGGTGTAGAACAATATACTAAATAAATATAAAAACAGCAATAAGCACACACACCAACACACACACATATCAACACACACACAAACCAACACACACACACATACACCAACACACACACAAACACTTCAACTCACTCAGCAAATAGAGTCCATGTTGAAATTGAATTTTTGTTGGTGGTTTTTTATTTTTTTTCACTTTGTTGCTGTCTTGGCTTAAATTTTTTGGCACTCGCTGCTAAAGGGCATGGGCAAAAGTACAAAAAGCACATTCAGACTGCATATTTAAGTGGCCTTTTTGTTGCTGTTAAATTGGCCAACAAACTGAACAGCGTCAGCCATGCCGACAGGTAGCCAGGGAGGGTGGGAGGCAGTGAGGGGCGGCATCCTCAGTCAAAAGGATTCACTTTAAACTATTAACGTGGCCGGGGCTGAAGTCAGGTGCGACGCCCCAGTCAGCTATTTATGGCCGCATAACTGGCACACTAACAGTCATACACACCCTGTCCCGCACCCCACACACACCCTGTCCCACCCCTACATTCCACTGCCAAACCATATGTCAGTCTGTCTTTGAATGACAGCCAGAAACAGGCAGCGGCTTCTGTAAACATCAACAGACAAATACACTGAGAAACATTTCAGCATTTTGTTTGGCCGCAACATTTTTCGCCAGACCCCCTCCGTCTCTCTCTCTCTCAACAACATCCCCTGTAGTTTTTATTAGTATTATTTTTCTTCTTTTTTTTTTTGATAATTTAGTTTAGAGCACAGCCCTCGCTGAGTGGAGTCATGTGTCAGAGCTGCTCAAATCGGCCAGGGTAAAAAACACAAAAATATATATTTTTATAGTACGTGCACATGTGAAGTGGAGCGGTGGCTGGGGGTTGGGGGGTGGGGTTGGGGTAAATAGAGTGGTTTACTGAGCCGGAAGTAAAGGTGCTTAGTTATCCAAAAAGGCAACATAGCGCATCACACTGAAAGTGACAGCAGGTTGGGGCCAAACATTGTTGATTTACTAGGGGAAGTTTGGGATCAAATAACAGAAGGGGGGGGGGGGGGGAAGAATGGGGCTTGTTTTTTTGCTAGTTGACTGGATTTTTTTTTGGCTCTGTTCGTTGTAGCCAAAATGGCTCATCATGTAAAGTAAGTTGAGCATTACAAAATAATAAGTGGTTCAATTTGAAATGAAACCTGAGGAGTTAAGGAGTGAAGCAGTCATTGATAAATAAATAAAATTAAATATTACAGAATAAAAATGCAGGAAAATCCTTTGCATGTGTAAGTGAAGAAAAATAATAAAAATGTAGGTAAATTAAGATTGGAAAGAGCACAAAAACCAGCATGTGAAATAAATATTAGAAGAACTAAAATATTTAACAACTAAGCATTTTTCCTTAAAGAAATATAAATATTACAGAATATAATAAAACCTCATAAAAAATTCTTTTATTCTTAGGCAAATTAAGTTTGGAAAGAACACAAAAAATAGAATGTAAAATAAATATTAGAAGTGAAATTAACTAAAATATATTTAACAACTAAGCATTTTGCCTTAAATAGAAAACGTGGAAGCGTTTGTAAGAAATATAAACAATACAAATTCAAGAAAAAATTCTTGAATGCGTGGGTAAAAAGTAATATTTAAATTAAATAAGTAAATCTGCAATAAAATGTATTATTTAAGGTTTGATGTAAAGTAAGTTAAGCATTACAAAATAATAATTAAATAAATAAAAATAATTAGAAATGATACCTAAAGCACAAATAAGTGAAGGAATCATTTAATTTAAATTAATTAATTCAAATTAAATATTACATAGATCAAAATTTCAGAAAAATTTTAGCATGTGTGAGTTAAAAAGGATATATTCAAAATGCACGAAAAACTCTTTCCTTTTAGGCAAATTAAGAAGAATGTAAAATAAATATTAGAAACGAAGTTAACTAAAATAATCAACTTTAAAGCAGTATGCCTTAAATAAAAAATGTGGCAGTTTTTGAAAGAATTAAAAATATTACAGATTAAAGAAAATTTCTTGCATGCGTAAATAAAAAGTACTAATCAAATAAAGAAATAATACAAAATTTGCAATAAAATGTATAAATAAATTAAAGTTTGACGCGAAAATTGTGGTCCAAAAAGAGGCTGAAATTTTATTATATTTACTATTATTGTAATTTGAACCACTTTGCCAACACAAATTTATTTAAACTGTGATAGATTAAATTATTATTATTTGCTTTGCATTTATGATTTAACTTACTTTTTACAAATTATTTTAAATTATTTTATGCATTAAATATTTAATAAATACATAATTTTAAATTTTCAATTAAGCTGCTTCTTAAATTGTTTGGCGGGCTGCAATTAGACCCCAGGGTAATTAGTACAGGTAATTATTAAGCTATGTTGCATGATTTATGTGCAGCCAGGAAACGCAAACAGACAGACAGACAAACACAAACACACACACACACACACACACACAGAGATAAACACACACTGAGAGATATTTGGGGAATTCGGTGGGTCAGCTGGAAAGCCACAGGACGCAAAAATCTCGGGCGAGAAAACCTCATTTTACTCACAAAGTAAAAACACAATTAAATCCATTTAATAAACTCGTTGAACCCCAACGAATAACCAAATCCAAATAACGCCCTTGGGCCACTACAAAACTCGACCTCGGACGCCGCACAGCAGCTCATTAACTTTGTTGCCCCAACAGAAAGTGAGGAGGGGTGGGGGGAGGGTGCGGCGCTGGGGGTCAGTTGTGTATAGGATTTTGTTTTTCCTTAGCTGGGCTGCTGGGCATATTTTCAATTAGGCTGCGAATCGAGGCGCGTCGAAAGAGCCGCGAATTCATATATATATATATATATATATATATATATATATATATATATATATATTATTTATCTTTTTTAATATATATATTTGTATTCATTAGAGCAACATCATTAAGAGTGTTGTTGGAAAGGGGCTTTAATAGCCAATGTCCAAAGTGACCGCAAAACCTTTTTAATTAGAGGCTAAGCAGGAATCACACGGAAGTCTCCTCAACACACACACACACACACACACACACTGCTCCAATTGCAACACGCTGAAATGTTAATTAAACTTGTGAAAATATTTAAATAATCATTGGCTCTGCTTGTGATGCACAAGAGCAATAAAATCTTTGTTGCGTCTGTCTGTGTGTGTGTGTGTGTGTCTGTTGAGGAGACTTCCGTGTGATTCCTGCTTAGCCACTAATTAAAAAGGTTTTGCGGCCTTTCAAAAATAAACAAGTTGTAAAAGATTCGCTGCAGCCAATGATAAATGATGTAAACAAGATTTCTTTAATGTATTTTCTCATATTTTCAAGTTAAAAATTCAACTGCTGAGGAACACAACATACATATATATATACTGACCAATATATTTTGGACTAGCTATAGCTAGATTAATTACTACAATATATATATATATATATATATACAGATATTATCTGTGCTCATAAAACCCCCTCTGTGACAAACAGGGTATCGCAATGAAAAATGTACCCGGTGACAGAAGGCAAGCAAAAATAAAACAAAAAAAAAGAACGCACAAAAGACAAAGCTCCAAAAAAGGCATAAAAAATAAAACAAGATGGCGCACATTGCGCGATATAGAATGAAATAAAAAAATAATAAAAAAAAATGCAGAACAAAAACCAAAACAAGAAGAGTAACAGGAAAAAAAAAATATGTCGCACGGCAATGGCGATAACGGCAACGCCTGATGAGTTGACAAATATTTTGTCAGCTATAATGAGTTGCCCCCATTCCATGCTGCCACATTGTGAGTCTTTGCCAAGGTTGCAAGTTGTTGCTGCCGTTGTTGTCGTTGCTGTTGTTCATTAACGCAACGCGCAAGTTAACGAGACAGCGGGGGGATGGGGGGCATCCTCGGACTCGGACTGCACGTGTTAATTACGGTATATGTCCGCTGAGAGAGCGGCTCAGAAGCAATTAAAAACTTTTGCAGCCCCTATTTTCCATATTTGTGCATATTTATAAATTTTTTGTATATTATTTTTGCATGAACTAAATTAAAATGTAAAATTCTAAAAAACATATTTTCCTTTTGAAAGTCATTAGTCAAGTTTTATTGAATAAATAAACTAAATCCATCAATTGAGGTGAATACTAATTAAAAGTCAAAGAGATAAACACACACACACACACAAACACACACACACACACACACACTCGTCCTGACCGCAGGCTAAATTAATGACAACCCTTTGATTTTAATATAAAGCCCAACTTTGAATGCAACACAATTTCAAAGGATTTTGCCAACTTTTGCCTTTGGCAAACTGACATATCACGTATACGCCACTTGTCACAAAAACAGTCCACTTATCCTTAATCAAACCTTTACCACTAATAGTGATATTAGTTGTAGCAGTTTTAATAGTCGCCACACACACACACACACACTCACACACAGCCACACACAGTATGCCAACAATATCAAATAAATGTAAACAGACAAATACAAAAACACAAAACTCGATATTTATTTATTTTATGTGAAAGCAACTTTTTTTGCGATATTTATTTTATGTGAAAGCAACTTTTTTGCATAGCACAGAGAAAAACAACTAGCAATTAAATAGTTTAAAACACGATTTTTAAATACCCTGTATAAATATTAATTGTTTCTCATAATTAAATTTTGATATAAATAAAAAATTGAACTAAAATAGGAAAATGAGAATGAAAATTGGAAGTTAGTCTATAATTTTGGCAACAAATAGTTTTTTAATATATCTTCATTACTACTTCATTTTCTAATTTCTATTCTCTTGACTGCTGCATTCGCCTACCACAAGTTGAGCATACCCGCTTTGCCTATTCACATTTAATTTACAGGGTATTCATGCGGACAGAATGCGTTGGCAAACTAAATCCGAAATACATGTGTAAACACAATATAGAGATTATCATAAACTTGGCTAATTTATTACACAATGTTTGTCGCTTTATGCACGGGCATGGTCCTGCCCGTGGGCGTCGGCATGGGAGTGGGCGTGGCGCTGGCGCAATGTTAACTGCCTTAAGGATTAAAATTTTTGCGCTGACAAACGATAAGCAATAAAAAACAAAAGTTGTGCGAATTTGTGTGTGTGTGTGTGTAAATGTGTGTGTGGTTTGAAGTATTTGTTGTGTATTTGCTTATGCTGTTATTTATTTATTTGTTTTTGTGTCACAAAAACTAATTAGTAAATTAAATGCGTGTAGCAGACTTATTTATTTGCAAAAAAAAAACTATTGCCACAGCCAAAAGCTTGCCACTTATGCAAATAGTTT